>CM062217.1:2892500-3512500 GCA_031216445.1 Lateolabrax maculatus | reverse complement strand
CCACATGTTGACTTGCAGACTCTCAAATCTTTCGTCGTCAATATGCTTCCATATTCACACGACACATCAATGCTGAAGAACTGGTGTGTGTGTTTCGTACCGGCATGACGTCGGGGTCGTCGTTGCACATCTGGAGGAATCTCTCTGGACGAGCTGAAGAATGTTCTGGACCCTGCAGACACAAACAGAAACAACAGTCAGAGGTTTGTGTTGTGTCGTCAGAGCCACGTTTAATCTGAACAGCTACAGTCACTCGTGCTGCGTGACTCGAGTCAAAGCCAAAAATCATCCAGGCGGAGACATCGACTGGTATCAGTTTATCGCAGATGTATCAGTGTGAGTGTGAACCGATCAATAACAAGAAATCAGAATAGAGAAAAAAACAGAGTCTCCATTACAGAGTTTGTCCACTAGAGACTTTGAACAGGTTGGTTTTCACACTTTAAAATGTCTCCTGAGTCACAGTTAACGAAAACAAACATGTCGGCTGATGAACAAACACATATCTTTATCAGATTTTTAAATTATCAGTAACAATATCTGTTGGGCTACATATTGACTTCCTTTTTCATTCAGGAGATGTAATGAAATTTAGCTTAACACTAATGGATTAATGATTTCTTATCGTTAACAATCACTGATAATTGGAATTATTGAAAATGTGCAGCCTCAGCCTGTAGTCTAATGTCTACGTGATGCGGTCATACTCTGACCAACACAGCTGTATGTGCGTTGTCTCCCTCCTCACCATGCCCTCCATGCCGTGCGGCAGCAGCAGCACGATGCCGTTCTGTCGGACCCACTTGGCCTGACCGGGACAGATGAACTGGTCGATGATGCACTGAGCCGTGTTGTGGAAGTCTCCAAACTGAGCCTCCCACAGGATCAGAGCGTTGGGACTCGCCATCGCAAAACCCAACTCAAAGCCTACAGACAAACAAAGGTTTTACATTTAGTTAAAAGAAGAGAATATATGTATTTATCTGCAGACAAAGAGATGAAAACAAAGTGTGTGTTTGGACTTACCGAGGACTCCGTACTCGGACAGTGAGCTGTTGCAGACGGTGTACGGCGCCTGGTCAGGAGAGAGGTGGTTCATGGGAATACAGATCCTCTTATCCACGTTCTGGTCGTGAAGGACGTGATGACGGTGGCTGAAAAAGGACAAACGGAGTCAGTCTGCAGTATGAGTTTACAAAACTGTGCTCTCAGGATTTTCATCTTTATTTGAATTATCTCTCTCTCTCTCTCTCTCTCTGTCTCTCTTTCTCTCTCTCTCTCTCTCTCTCTCTCTCTGTCTCTCTCTCTCTGTCTCTCTCTCTCTCTCTCTTTCTCTCCCAAGCCCCTTTCAGACAAAAGACACACCTGAAGTTCTGGGTTCAGTTCAGTTAATTTCCTGAGCCGTTTACCTGAATGTCCCTCGCTCTACGTCCTGTCCTGACAGTCTGATGTGAGTTCCCTCCTTCAGCAGAGATCCGAAGGCCATGTACTCTGCCAGAGCCCAGTCCACCATCCGGTTACGAACCATCTCAGCTCGGCCCTTCAGGATTCGACTCAGACCTGAAACAACAAATACGGTCACTGAGTGCCTGAATACAGTCATGATGCATCATTTTTATCTGATAACATATGATTTACTGATTAGAAACACAAATGTGCTGTTCAAAATTTTCTTTTTTGCACCACATATGAGGTTTTAGACTTTGAGTCATTGTATAAAAACTCAGAATGCAATGGGAGGAAAATTGGTGGATAAAGTATTTAAAATGTGTCAGACCTCCGTGGATGGTGAAGTCCTCCACAGGGACGGACGAGGCCACCTGTCCGATGTGGTTCAGGTTTTCTTCAGTTAGACCGGTGGAGGGGCAGCTCAGGGACTTAGGCTGTCCGTCCAGAGTGAAAAAACCTGAAGACAAAAACAGTTCAACAGCCTGATTAAGAAACCAGAGAGACCGGATCCTGACCCTGACCTGAGACCTGTTTGACAAAGGTGATTTGTAAGCACTGCTTACACGCAGATCACAAAAGGTCGCAGCATCACGTTTCACAGAGGATTGTCGTCCTACAGGGTTCTCCGTTCTCCTTTGATTAGTAAAACATGTCCAAATTAATTAGAAATTATCTTAGCAGACTTGGCAAAACAGGCCACAGATTGACACGGTCCTGACACTTTTCCGGGGATATACTAATCAGTTCTGTGGTTATCATATCGGTTTCTGAATCTGCTAATTCAACAAAAACATGCACTAGAGTAAACCCTGCCAAGGAGCAATAGTTAAACACAGAGACACAAACACCTCATCCTTGTACTCCCTCCCCCCTCACTCACCAGGCCATGGGGAGTCCAGCCAGTGCTTGATGTGGAGGATCTTCTCATCCTTAGAGCGAGCATGCGCCTCTTCACAGATCTTATCATATTTGGCAATTTCCTCCTACAAAGAGCGAGACATAAATAAATGAGAGAGGGAAACCAGAAGAGTATATTCAGTCTTTATGCCAATATTTAATGCTAAATAACTAGATTTGACAAACAACTTTCTGACTGCCCCGTACGAACCATTTCCACCTCAGGAACTTTTCAAAGAACCATTTTAAGACATTCTGATGTCCCAGGAACTATCAGGGCTCAACCTTTGCTAAAACTAAAACCTGTGCACAGTGTGTGTCAAGTCAAGAGAAACAAACTTGTTTTGTTTATTCAGTCTCAGGCCTGAGTGATATAATGATAGTGTTAAGTACAGAAACAGAGTGGAGTGAGACGGTTAGGAAATTGTTGATAAAAAGTGTTAATTCAATCTTTTTTCTCCTGGTTTTTATTAAAAATTTAAATGATTTCTCAGCTATAATCACCCAGATCTAGTCTCATTAGTCTCTTTCAACAGTCAACACAAACAGGATGACTCTGAACTGTTATTTTTTAATCCGTTTAGGTCTAATTTGCTTAATTTTCACCGTTCTTCAGATCCAGTGGAAACAACAAAAAGGACTTTTAAGTTCCTGTTTTAGTTCCTGTCGTTCTGTAGTAGCTGAAAATATTTGGTTGAAAAGGAGCACAAACGTCCTTTTGTCCTTAATGTCTGTTCTAATTTCTATTTCAGTTACAACATTAACTGACAGTTCAGGAAGCTTTTTTCATTTTTTTCTCTTAACATTTACTGTCTTACTGCTCTTTCTTATCTGGAGTTTCAGTGTGATCACTTTTAGTCAACTACAAATTGTGTCCACCTGCATCCTGGTAAATGCAGGAGATCTGAGTAAGTAACCTGGTTCTTTTATAAGTGTTATTATTGTGTGGGAGGGGAGGAACAATCATCCCTCTTTGGCCATCACTGGTATCCTCACTATACCTGTTTTCTCCTGTTTATTTTAGTTGGGGAGGTAAGTTATTATAATCTAGTTTCTTTGATTTCCTTTAGTTACATTTGTTACCTTCCTGGTTGGATTTGTTTTGTTGGCCTTCGCCCACTCTGAAGTTAAATCAAGCCCCATTTATTTCTTCATCTGTCTCATCTGTATCTTCAAATTGTAAATAAATGGATCTGATTTTTACCTCGTACTCCTGCCTGGTGACAGCGCCCTCTGCGATCAGTTTCTCTGCATATTTCTGCAGAACCGGCTTCTGCTTCTTGATCTGTTTGTACATCAGCGGCTGAGTGAACATCGGCTCGTCCATCTCGTTGTGACCCATCCGACGGTAACACACCTGCACGCACACACGCAGAGCATGAAGAGACAGCAGGGTAACGAGCTGAAACATGATGCTCTCTACAGTGTTAACATCAGTGTGTGTGTGTGTGTACTGACCAGGTCGACCACCACGTCTTTGTGGAACGTGGCCCTCCACTCAGCAGCCACCTTACAGACGTAGATGACGGCCTCGGGGTCGTCGGCGTTGACGTGGAAGATGGGAGCGTTGACGACTCGAGCCACGTCAGTTGGATACGGAGACGAGCGAGCCATACGAGGATCTGTGGTGAAACCGATCTGGAGACACGACACGTCGGAGAGGTTACAACTCACCTGACTCTTTATCACTGTGTGTATGTGTGCGTGTGTTTTATGTTCTTTCTGTGTTTGTTACCTGGTTGTTGGCGACGACGTGCACGGTGCCGTGCGTGGTGTAGGACGGCAGGTCAGACAGGTGGAAGGTTTCATAGACGATACCTTGGCCTGCAAACGCTGCGTCTCCATGGAGCAGGATGGACATCACCTGAACACACACAGAAAAAGTGTCTCTTAGACCTTGTTCAGACTGACAACAACAAGAAAACGTCCATATGATGTTAAAACAAGAAGACAGCGTGGCTTAAATTGGTTAGAAAAATCTGCATTGACTGGTTTAAATAGGGCTGAAGTTTTCTTTGATGTTTGTGACAAAGCCGATTATGTATGAAGAGTGTCTATTTACCGCGTATTTTGTGTATATTTACTGTGTTCTGGTAAAGCCTGGTACCACTAATCTTTTATGTTCTGCCTTGCTGAAATTAATTGAACTGGATGTCCAAAAGTTTCCAGCAGCATCGACCCTCTCTCATCCAGTCTGGGTACCTTATCTACTAATGTTAAAAAGGAGGCAGTAATCTACGTGTGCTTTTGGACTCAGTTATCTTTTGATGCTCAGCTGACTAAAGTGGTACAGTCCTGTTTAATCCAACTGAGACATTTTACAAGATCAAGTCATTCCTTTTAGAAAAGGTCATCCATCTTTTTATCTCCTCCAGACTCGACTATTGCGACGCACTTTGTTCTGGTGAAACATCCAAAGACTTATACAACTTATACAAAACACTGCTGCCAGGCTTTTAACTCGTTCTTAGAGGCTCAACCAATCTGCCCTTCATTGGGTTCACTTGTTTTAGAAGCCTTTAATGGTTCCTAAACTTCGACTTGTCACTAAAGGTTTGCTGTTCGGGCCCCTTTGCTGAAAAACTCAGTATCCTCTTTTAAATCTCTTCTTAAAACTCATGTTTATCTTATAACTTTTTCTTAAACTGATCTGCTGTAATTGTTTAAACTATTTTATCATTCATTTAATTTACTTTTACTCTTTGTTTTAACTGTAACACACTCTGTAACTTTATTTATATAGCACCTTTCAAAACAAAGTTATTATTATTACTACTACACACTGCTGGATGGCTGATGGTGTCTTGACTTGTCCTGCAGGTCTTATCAACCTCATTTTCTGCCGTGATAAGTCAGTGAGTGAATATTTTATGCTGACAAGATAAGGAGCAGTAGGAATAAACTGTTGGGTCTGTCTCTATACGTCTCTGTTTGTGTCTGTATGTCAGTCTCACCCTGTTGCCGTCGTTGTCTCCGCAGTAGAACTGCTCAGCTTTGGTCTTTCCCTGAACCACGGGGTCCACGGCCTCCAGGTGAGAGGGGTTCGCCATCAGAGACAGGGTGATGTTCCTGTCGGTCACACGGTTGATACGACGATGGTACATTCCCAGGTGGTACTTCACATCACCAGAGCCCTGAGGAGGAAAACCACCGAGGTCAGTTCAACAGTTCACAACACCGTTCAGACTGTACGGAGCCCCTAAAATATATCCACTCCACTTCAAATCACTGAAAGGAAAATATTTAGGCAGTACAGAAATGTTACGATAAACTACCTGATTCATGGTTACGAATATACAAACAACTTCACAGCTGTCATCTGCAGTTTTTTTTGGGATCCCCAAGCTGAGACCAAATAACAGTAACATTTTGGACTAAAAACAATAAATTTATATAAAATTGGTGCAGTCAGTTTTTGTAGAGCTCATCTTTGGACTGTGCTGATCTCTGAGGGAACAGAGCTGGATGGTCAGTAATGTGGGAAGTTACCATATTAGCTGTGTGTTGTGAACCATCTAACTGCTCTGCTGAATAAGAAGCAACACCAACAGAAGAGTTATCCTCTTCAAATACATATACTACAAACGAAACAAGCCACAACCAGTGGCACCTAGTGTACATCCCGCAAGTGGTCATACAGCTGGGGTTCTGCTTCTCCAGGCTGCAGGTAAGCGAATTTAAACAGGTGTTGTTTGGGAAGGCTGCTATGTGTCTATACTTGTATTTGTGTCCCCCTCTCCAGTGGGAGCAGTTGTAATAACATAATAATAATAAACAGCAATAATGGTACTGAGAGGAGTTAAAATACCTCATCAGCAGCTTCCAGTTTGGAGTCAAACTGACAGAAGATCTGTTCGAGCTCTTTACGGATCACGTTGGCCAAAACATTCAGACGACCCCTGAAAGAAGAAAGTGGTGGATATACAAACAATGGGAAAGGGAGGGATGCAAAATGTGTGTGTGTGTGTGTGTTGTATGTGTTACCTGTGAGGCATGCCCATGATTACGTTCTCCACACCGTTCTCAGAGGATTTATCGATGATGGTTTTCAGAGCCGGGATCAGAGACTCGCAGCCCTCCAGACCAAAACGTTTCTCTGCAGACCACTTCTTCTGCAGGAACTCCTCAAACCTGCATGCACACACACACACACACACACACACAGATTAATAACGTATTACAACAAGTAACTCTCACTTTCCGAGGTTCAGGTGCATATATACTCCATCATCCATACCTGGTGGAGCGGACCATACGGGCCAGCAGCGTCCTCTTCTCCTCCAGAGTGAACTGCATCACTCCTGGGGTCTCGAACTTCTGTCTGATCCACTGACACTGCTCCAGGTCGTTGATGAACATGAACTCCACACCGATGTGCTGACAGTACGCCATCTGACCAACACACACAGCACAGGTGAGTGTTGGGGACAGTTTGACCTGTACAGGTAACATCTTCTATACAAACCTTCAGACTCTCACTGAAGTTAGATTTTACAAAACAAACAATAGAGGTTTGACACAGAGAGATGAGGCAATAATGCAGGACCCATTTAATATGGTAATCAACACATCATCAGATTTTGTCCCAAAAAAATTAGCAATCAAATAAATAAACCAAAAAGCAATTAACCCGGAGCTGCTGGGACCCTGGGCAGTCGTCCACTTTGTCCAGCTTCAGACGGGACTTATTTTGATGATACGTCAAATGTTGAAAAGGTTATTTTCCGACTGGATGTAATGTAAATGAAAGCTGATACATTAGCTGTCTTATTTTAGATTAAATTAGTTAAATTAGGGCTTTCAGGGCCCACAGGATTACTGCCGGATTAGATCGAGCTCTGCGTGTGTCTCTGTGTTTACCTCCAGTCGGCGTATGATCTCTTTCAGAGGCAGAGCGCTCTCCGAGCCTCCGATGAAGGTGGTGGTGGGCAGCCGGAACACCTTGTCCAGGTCTGATTCATCCAGACCGTAGAAGCCTACACGTCCCATGATGCACCACAGGACAGGAGGGGTGGGGAGGCAGGAGGAGGAAGGGGAGGAGAAAAAAAGAGGGAAGGAGGTGAGAAAAAGTTGAAGGACAGAGGGAGTGGAGACCAAAGAGGTGGACAGACAAACGAACAGGCCATGGGCAAATGAAAACATGCAAATATGAGTCAGTAATGAATGAATGAATGAATATGCATTATTAACAAAATATAGAGAACATGCAGTAACGGACATGTTTTCAAAGCACAAACAGACAATAAACATGCAGACAGGAGCAGATAAAGAGAGGAAGAAAGACGGGAGGACAGAGTGAAGTGACAGCAGCAGAAGCAGTAGTTTTAGAGGTGATGAGGGGAAGTGTTGGGGGTCAGGGTCAGCAGCAGCAGCAGTTTGAGTGGTTTTACAACAGGCAGGACAGGGTGAGGGATCAGTTGTGGGGGTTCAATACAATTAAAAAATAAAAGTAAAGAGAGACATTGTTAGTATCAGTAATCTGAGCCAATCAGCAGGTTCACATACAAACCAGACATTACAGAGCTCAGGGTCAGTCTGGGGATTTTTTTTTCTTGTCAATATATTTCATGTGAAGTTAAAACCAACACTGAATGTATCCACGAACATATCACTGTGTGTGTATCAAATGCAGCTGAAGAAAGTCCCCAACAAATGCTGTTTGTTCCCCTTGTGTGTTCGATAAAAACTACAGCGAGCAGCTGATTCATTTATTGACAAGAAGAAAAACATAGAATAACACCAGAATGAGCCTTTAACAGGTGACACCGGTCAGGATTTAGTCCTGTGTTTAAATGAAACTTTTACTTCCTGCAGCTGATTTTTTCTGTCATCAGACTGAACTGTGAGATGAAAACTGGAAGTGAAAATTAAGTTGCTGAAGGCCAGCGTCCATCAGAGGTGTACAGTCATGTTCAGTGACTGTTAGTGGGCCCAAGAAATTAAGAAAGCTGTGCAGCATTTTGTTTAAAACATTATCTTGACATAATACAATACAAAAGCTGTTCCACATTTATTCTATTTTCTATGTTTCTGTTCTTGTTGCCAGGAAACAGCACATTTTACTGAGATTAAAATGCCAACACTGGCAGCTCCTCAGATAATTGCTGCACGTTGGGAGTTTTCCCAGAAAAACTCCACAGAACTAGTTTTTATTTTTGGCTTATTTTCAGCAGCAAAAGATTCAGTAGATATAAAAATATCTACAGAAAAATTAGTAAAATAGTGTGTAGTTTCACAAAGCTCTGCTATACAGATTTTGTTACCGATTGTTAAGCACAGAATCAGAGTCAGTGGAATAACAGGTCTACATCATCAAATTATCAAATCTTGTTTCAGGGCAGAAGAAGATGACACTACTCAGCTCAAAGAGGTTCAACAGTGCAGTTTAAAAATAACCAGCAGCATCATAAACTGTGCAGTTCAACCCTGCCTGAATATTGAGGAGTGGGTCTGGATGGCAGCAGTGCAGAGACACTTTGAGAACCAACACAGTGAACATACAAAAGCACTGAAGCTGTAGTGATGAGCTGCCATTTTCTTTCTGTTTTCTACTGTTTTGCTTGATCTTGGGGAGTCAGGTTTAGTAAATGTCTTTTTGTTTGACCCGTATAACAATGTGTATGGGTCTAACAGGTTACACTGACATTTGTAGAGCTGATACAGTTTTTGGAGGTACTGAAATCCAGGTGAATGAGTTCAAATGGGAAGAAAGTGAATCCTTCATGAGCCACTGAATCTGAGCTGGAATCAAATACGTGTTTTATGCTGTTTTCTGTTCTCTGCACTGATGTCAACCAGACCAGCACCATCAATCCACATTTATGAGCCGCTTCCTGACTGGTTGACCTCTGCTGACTCCTGTATGTCAGCACTGGTCTCCTGGAAGACAAGACAGAGGGTGAAGTGTCCACAAGCTGGGAGGAAAAAGCTTGTTTATATTTTTAATAAAACAGAAATAAAAAAGCTCCACTTCACCACAGAGAGAGCTGCGATGTGTTCATGACAGCAGCCATGACTGAGCAGGAACAGGAGTGACATGTCGGGGGAATTATGGGCATTTAATCAGTTATTTTGCAACTTCAAACTGATTATGGGAAAGTTAGGGGAGGAAGTGTTATGAAGGTGAGAGAAAAGACGTAGAGAGAAAGTAGAAGGATGTTTTTTTTTTTTGTCACAAAATTAGTAGTAGTGTTGAGGAAAATAGTCTGTCACTTAAGTTTAAAACCCCTCAGTATAAAAGAGATGTGGACTGTAAGAGATCCTGCAGCATCCTTGAATCCAACGACCTTAAATGTTTCCTGTTACACTCTGTGAGCAGAAAACACTCGACCTGCCAATCAGAGGGCTGAGCCGGGCAGACTGACAGCTGATTCAACCAATCAGAAAGCTGACAGAGGTTATAAAGCTCCTCTGAGCTGAGCAGCGCGGAGGAAACATCAGAGTCACAAACCAATCACACAACTGACAGCCAAGCTGGCCAATCACAAAGCCTCTCATTCACTTTCCTCACTTCCTTTCCTTGCCTCCTCCTCATCCTAAGAGGGGGGGAGGTAGCGAGGGAGGAGAGGAAAAAATGAAACTCTTCTTCTCTGCTAAAAACATGTTGCAGCCGAGGCGTTTTCACAGAACAGCTCCACAGACACAAACAGCAGCTGACAGGCTTCTCATCTTTACCGCTCCGTCTGCAGCCGACACTAAACTGTGACTGGCAGTCTGACTCTGAAACACACAGTCCCAACACTTCATTTACTGCATTTTCACATGAGGACAGATTCACAGCTGCAGGGCGCCATCCATCTCCCTCACCACACATGCTTGGACTAGTGAGGACAGCAGCACAAATCCAGGTCTCCTGATTCTACCACATGCATTGTGTTCACATCTCTGAAGAAGTGAAACAAATTTGATTCTTTGTTCTACTAGTTTTAATGGTCTGCATGTGTGCACCTCAAACAGTCAAGAGTGCACTGATGATATTAGATCTTTCCCACTAGTGGGGTAAAAACTGTGAAAGTTTATCTTCTGTACGGTGGCATGTTGGGACATCTCATACAACATTTACAATTAGTTATTTCATGCGTCTTGAGCCGATTAAAATAGATATTGTGAAACACAAAAGAGTCACTGCAACTGAGGTGCATTAGAGACAAACTGTAATCGAACCACTTCAGGAGGAGGTTTGAGATTCATTCTAGTCAGATCTTAAAAAGGCGTGAATGCGTTTCTCTCTCCAAGATACATACAAAACCTTTGTGTTGCTCATAATCCATCCATGGTCACCGTACAAAAGAATAAATCCTCCGATCTAGCAAACAACATGACCTGAAGTTTTCTGGTATGTAATGAACAGCTAAACTCTAGCTTGACAAAAGACATGTTTCAATTTCAAATACAAGACTTTCATCTTAAGAGTTCCCCTGTAAAATAAAAACATTGTCAAGAGAGAACATCCAGTACTAGTTTGTTATGTATCCAGCCCTAGCAATGAGGACAGTCCGGAGCTGTCATTCATCCACCAGCATGCTGTGCAGTGCATCAGAGAAGAGATTACCAAGTTCTGGAGGAGACAAACTGTACAGCAAAGGCTGACCGATAAACACTGTCAACTGTCTTATAAAACCAGCAGATTAATAGATTAGAGAGAAGCATCACAGTGTCTTACAGTAAGTTATAACTACAGTATGTTAGTACAGCTGATCTATTCTGTCCTTTCTTTATTTTAAAAACACGCTGAGGAAGCTGGCTACAGGCTAAAACTGTAGAAAAGCTCCAAACATGGGAGCAAAGCAGAAAACAGAGTGAGAAAGAGCTGAGAGGAGATTAAAATTAAGAGTGAGAAGTAGAGGAAAAATAAGAAAAAAGAGCTCCAGCTCTGCTTTAAGCTCAAAGGAGATTTAAACCACCAGAAACATCATACAAGTTAACACGGCTAAACAACACAGGCTGAACATTTTCTTTAAGTGATGCACCTGTTTTTACCCAGGAAAACCAAATTAAGATTAGAAATTTATTTTAACAGTCTGGCCAAAATACAAAAACAGAAAATATTATAGTAACAAAACAAAAAAGTAATTAAAAATAAATAAATAATTCTTTCACTTTATTTACCAGAGCATAAAGAACTCCTGTGGGACGTTCGTCACTGTGGGACACTGACAGGAACATTTCAGCCAGTGTTGCAGGTCAAATTTACAGCGTGACGTGGGGAAATTTATTCTCAAACGTTGGCCACAAACTGACGAAAATGTGTTTTAAAGTTACTAAAGAGCTGCTAAAACTGTATTAACAGAGATCATTATTATTGAGTAATTCTTTTCTCTCTTGTCTAGATTTTTCTCTTTTTGACATCAAGAACACCTGTTAAAGGTGATATTTCAGGCAAGCATTGTCACAACAACTTGTTATTTTTAGCTTATTCTTGCTAAATATCTTATTATGTTGTGGTTTGTGCACTTCTCCTCTCGTTTTACATACAGTATATAGTTTTTGATTTTTATTGTCTTTTATTAGTTTTTTAAATTTCTTCGTAATGCAATTTGTAACTGTGTGTTTTCAAAAGTGCTACATAAGTAAAGTTTGTTTGCTTTAATCAAATAGGACTTTAAAATGTTTTAAGTGTAATTTTTAAAAATAACACCCTATATACTGCTGGGTACTTTGTGACTTTCTACCCTGGGATCAGTATAGTCTTATCTCAGCTTAACCTATAATAACACATCATAATTTATTTGTTCATTATATTTTGTATTAATCTGAATCTGCAAAATAACTTACTAAGGCAGTAAAAAGTATATATTTGAATTGTAGTGGAGTCGAAGTATAAAGTAACAGAAAATTTAATATAAAGTATACCGCAAACATGTACTTAAGTACAGTACTTGAGCAAATGTACTTAGTTACTTTCCACCACTGACCAGATGCCTCAAGCATCTGTCTCTCCTACACAGTGTTCATACTGAGAGGAACATGAAAGTCACTTTAAAATGTTTTAGTCTTGTAATACAAATAGAATCTAATAGAGATAACAGATTTTCTTGCATTAATAACAATCAAATACCTCTGGGTTATTCAGAAGTACTGAACCCGGAATATTTATTTTTTTATTTTTTTGCCTCCAGGTCTATAAATGTTACCTGAATCGTGCCTAAACTTTAGTTTTGAATCTTTTTGTGGCCACGGTTAAGAATAAGTTCCTGGCGTCACCTTGCAGACTTCATGTGAACTCAGGGATTAATCATCATCTATCAGAGATCTACAAACTGTTCTACTGTTTACTGGACAGAGCAGGGCACCAGCTTGAAACTAACAAGTCTAACTACACCGACCAGAACACAAAGGAGACATTAAGAGGTCAGAGGGACTGAGGCAACACAGCAAACAGCTGCTTCATACACAACACGGAGAGCA
Organism: Lateolabrax maculatus; assembly: GCA_031216445.1. NCBI lineage: Eukaryota > Metazoa > Chordata > Actinopteri > Acropomatiformes > Lateolabracidae > Lateolabrax > Lateolabrax maculatus. Next base: position 3,499,747 of record CM062217.1, on the reverse strand, counting down.
AAGATACATCAATTTGTATGTTTATTTTTGTCTTTCTGAATTTCCTCAGAATGTTTCCTGTGTACTGAGGTCTTAAAGGGATATTTCACTCAGGTTCACTGTCTGATACCAAATTAACTCGCAATCTTTCCACAGGAGTAAAGAAAAGGGAGCCTGAAAGTATCAGCCGTCACATAGACAATTAGTAAACACTGTTATCTATTGACAGAGACAGAAGAAAAACTAAGCAGCTGGAGTTAATACAGGCATAATAGGCTGTTTCTCTCTACATCACATTTAGATTAATCAAGTTAGTGTCTAACTCTTTGTATTTATAAAAATGTTGGTGATGATTGAGGGGAACGCGTTTCCTCGTTTTTATTTGCAGAAAGAAGTGGAATCAATAGTGACTATATTTACATGTAGATTAATATCTTGGCTTTCATCATATTCTGGACATATTTTTTTGCAAAGAAGCCAGAATATGTGCAAAGTACAACCAGGATACTGATGTAGATGTAAACACACTCAGTGTGACAGTCAGCAGCCGCAGATTTAATTTACGCATACATCCAACGCGCAGACTGGTATCAACAGCCATATTGGCAATATAAAGTGTATTAAATATATATTTTTTTGTCTAACTCATTATCAAATTCTGTGTTGTTGGATCGGTGCATCCCTGGATCAATTAAGTTTATCTTAACATATAATTATGACAACAAAGACTTGTTCTGACCAAATAATGTGTATCATTTTAAGTCATGTATTCCAAACTAAAAAAAAATTTGCCCTACATATTCGTATGACAGATAATTATAATGATCTTAGTCCATGTAGTCTGGCTGTTAAAATTGTGAAACACTAGTTTAGCTGTAGTGACTTTGGATCCCAAAGTTGCCAATATTGGTGGCTTCACCTTCATTAATTCCTGTAGAAACAAGTTTGATAGAAGCAAAGACAGTGAACCAAATGAATTATCTCTATTTTCTATCCCGCCCTCGAGTACAGCGACCTCTGCAAGGGCTCAGGATGTCAGAAACAGATCCTGCTGTCTGCTGGACTGACCGTCATCAGTCCAGCAGACAGCAGGATTTGTTTCTGATAACCTGGAGTTCCAGTAGACGTTACGTGCACACTATTGCAGTGAAAATACTCTGCTAAAGATGAGCTACAGGCTTCACAGCACTGCGCAGTGACACACCAGCGTTGTCGTTTCTCGTACCTCCTACCGTTAGGATTTTCAGCCTCTCCTTGAACACAGCCACGTCTGGAAGGGTCGCCAGCAGGGGGCAGCAAAGGGAGAGACACCCGGACAACGTTAGTGATCTACAACCCAATTACACCAGACACCCACGGCCATTTTACACCACTGCGACAACCGTTTACAGCTAAAACAGAGCACAACACCAGCCCCGGCATCTCAGCGTCTCCACCACCTTTTTATCTGTTTTTATTTGCATTTTTATTTGTTTGTTTTATTTATTTGCAATTAACAAAGAAAGTCAAGAGGTTTGGTTTAGAAAAGGTGTGATTTTTGATTTAAGTGGTGGAGAAAGATTGATGCAGTTAACACCATGCTGAGGCTAAAAAAAGTCCTCAATACAGAAGCCACTCCATAACCAACCCACACAGAGTTTTCCCAAACAGGAAGCCATTCTGCACAGGTCACCTTCACTGCAGCAGGGACGGGACTAATTCCTGAGCTGCAGGATCACAGAACTCAACACTGACGTCCTCGGTTTCCACTACAAACTTTAAACTACATTGTGCACATACCAGACTTTAAAAATATGTTTCACAATCTGTCCTTGCAATACAATAAGTTTGAGTACTATTAAATTATGGTGACAGTCGTGTAAAACGTTGGTGTGATGAGTCATGTAGTATTTTGAGTATGAGGGACTGAACAGTGCTGATGTCAGATGGTGCATCAGGATTTTTATTTCAGTAAAAGCAGAGAGTTAGGCAATGCTTAAATTAATCAGCGGTTAGTGGCAATAGTAGCCAAGAGATAGACTAGGTACTGATATATTTACATTAGTTCAATTCTAATGAAATGATGAAGACATACCTAAAAAGTGTCTGATAATAGAACAAAATACAAAATCAAGAGTTTCCTTCAGTATTTGCACTGTCAAGAAAATCTATAAACTATTATACTAAAATACACGTTAAATGTTCATTCAGTTAGTCTGGTTTTCTAGCTTTGAATCGCTGCACACATTACCAATATTTTTCAGCAATTCAAATAAGAGGCCATTTCCTGGCTTGGAAAATAATCAATCAGAGGTCTGTAGTTGGGATTAAGAATGGGGACTTTATCTGAAATATCAGATGATGTTTGAAGCTGTACAAGCTGCTATAAGTCAACAGAAGTTTACAGACATTAACAACTCTTAAATCAACATATTTCCTTGATCAACACGACAAACGTTAAATTAACCGCTCGTAACAGCCTCCAGCAGTTCTGCTTCTGTGTCAACTGAAAATAACATCAATGGGACGGAGACTGCTGATTGGTTCAAGCAACATACAAAACAACTAACCTAAACATCACGTCAGACTAAATGATGAGGTGAAACAAAATCGCAACCCGCTCTGATTATCAGGTTAGCAGTTAAATGACTATTGACTTGTGTAACTAACCCAACTATAGGTTAAATTAACTACAAACACACGGTAAAACATAGGAGGATTTTTAAATTCAGCCTTTCTTTGTTCCTGACTGGGTCTAAAACCTTTTTGGCTCGTGAGCTTTAAAACAAAGCAACACCTACTTCTGACCCCAATCACTGGTTCAATAGGTCAGTTCAACCAAAGAGATTTTTTGGGGGGATTTTGTTATCTTTGAATAGCTTTTAAAAACTCTCTCTATTAAAAAAAAAAAAAAAATCTCTATAAAACATATTTTTTCTTGTCCTGTTCATCATCTTGTGACGCCTCAGATTTAACTTGTTTCTACCTGAAATGACTGAATGGGCCTCGCATGAGTAGACAAGACATACTAGTAATTTACGCTTGTATATGACACTATTTAACTGGTTCCATATTAAAATTTCTATTTAAAACAGTGGGGACAAAGGGCTGAGCTGGTCAACAGCCTCAATGCCTCTACAGCGTTCAGCCAACAGAGAGAAGCCAGAAGTTACTGATACAACAAGTTAACGAGTCCACAGCTGAGCGCTGACATATCAGAGCAGAAGCCAAACAAGAAAAGCAAAAGCTAAAAACACATTCGCTGCTGAAAACACGTCTAACTGCAGCAGCAGGTTTCTGCCGCCAGATCAAAGATGCTGCAGAGTCCAGAGCAGCTCGTTACTGATGCATAGTCAACCGGTTTAGCACAAAGCTCACAGCTCAACTCCAACTGACACAAATACAGCTAACAGGGGTCAACGGTCTCCCAAAGGAAGGTCAAACAGATCTGAAATCATCTGTCTCAGTTCACCGAACAATCTCAACTCAAAGTCCATTTTCAAGCTGTTCTGGAGCTTACCATCGTATCACATGATCTTCCTCAGCAGACGGAGTTTACACAGTTGTCCATTCAAGAGTACTTCTTGTCCATGTTGGTTCACTCTTGACTTTGGAAACAGAATCTCACCTCAAAGTCCAGTTTTGAAAGCTCCAGAACAGTTATTAAATTTTCAAGGTAAAGCATGAACTTTTAATCTGAACTTTAAGGAAACATGAGCAAGAAGTAGGAATAGTGCTCAGAAAAACTGGAAATATGATCATCTGCTGATTAAATCATGTAATATGATTGAAAAATCCAAAACCGGATCTTAAAGTGAGGTTGTTTTGTCAAGAACTAAATCATGTTTCCTTGAATAAAGTCTGTAATGTAATCTTGTTATTCTGTCCCAAATCTCATGGTTGTTCCTATACAACCAGGTGTAAGCGGAATAAATCCACAACACCTGAAGGCCAAATCTATTTCTGTAAAGTGAATCCAATTAAGATCTTTATTAACAAATCAATGAAACAACGTGGCCCAGGTTGTCCTTTAAGGGGACTAATTTTCTTGGTCAATATAGATGATGGTTTCAGTTTTAAGATTCAGAAACATTCAATGTATACAAGAAAGGTAATTTTGAAGTACACAAGAAGGCGTCTCATACAGATTTAGGATTTACATGTTCCAGAGACGATTGCTGTGTACAAGAAGAAATATTTTAGAAATTTTCTAATTATACAAACTAATTTCAGAAATCTCCCTAGCAAATGAAAATACTGTGCAAATATTCCCATTAACAAAACAATTAGTTTAGTTTATAAGTTATGAAGTTTCAGAAACATTCATCATATACGAGAATGTTACAGGAACATTTGAGTGATCAACAAAGTTTTAGGTTTAATTAAGAGTTTCTAAAACATTCACGGTACATGAGAACGTTCATGAAATTTCAGGACAAAGTTTCAGAAACATTTATTGTACACGAGAAGGTTCAAGAAATTCTTCTAGTATACAACAATGTTAGGTTCAGTTCAAGACAAGGTTATAGAAACATTTCCAGTACAAGAAACTTCAACAAACTTCTCCCAACTAAATTTTAGAAACAGCCTGACTGCGAGGCAGACCAGGAGAAAACAGGGGGAACAGGGGAAAAGAAGATCTGGTTGTTTCCTAAGGGTTTAGCTCCTCACCCAGCTTGTCGGAGGAAGTGATAATGTCAGTGGGGACACACGAGTCCAGATCGGCGTCCATGATGCCGAGGGGGTCCAACTGGGCCACATGGTGCCCTCGGATCTACAGGGAGTGACAACAGCACAGAGCCCACCCAGGGTGGATGGAGGAGGAGGAAGGGGAGGACAGGACGGAACGAAATGAAGGAGAGGGTGAAGATGAGGAGGAGGAGGAGGTAACACATGCAATGAAAAGGCCGAAAGACGGAAGTGGGAGGATGTGGAGACCCGAGCGGATCAGAAGCAGGATGGAGTGCAAAATTTAGAAAGTAAAACAAAGGGAAGATATAGAAAAGGAGTAACGCCGAAATAGAAAAAGGATCAACGTCGAAAAACGATTTGACACAAAAACAAGGACAGAGGAAAGAAGGAAAAAGGTTGGACAACAGCAGGGCGTGAGTATAAAAGAGGTAAAAGACCAAAAGGAAGAGATTTGACAAAAAGAGAAAGGAGAGAAGAGAGAGAGAAGAAAGGGAGGGTGGGAGGGAAGAGCAACATTAACACCACAGGCTGGAAGCAGTTTGTTTTTTCAGTTCTGGCGTTCTCACCGACGTCCTGGAAGCCGGTATTGACCGGAGCATCATCAAAATTCACACAGCTGATTCCCAGAGGATCCAACTGGGCATTGTGATGCCCCATCACCTAAACATACACACACCTGGTTATCACAACACAAACAGCACTGACAGGCATGCCTGATTACTGGAGGACTTCACAGGTCCACATAACTGACAGCCGACCCAGGACCTGAGTCAGGCCGGGTCCAGGTGACATCTTCTTCAGTCTCAGGTCCAGTCAGGTCCTGATGTGGTGCCTGCTGCCAGTGTTTGTCTCTATTTGGGTCAACTGCATTTTGGACTGGGTCTAATTACCTTCGGGTCTATTTCGGACAGAGCCTGACTGATCAATAATGATATCAACTATCAACGACTTCCGATTGCTGATACCTCTGCAGGTTTGAATTCAATTTAGTTATTAGCCAGTGAAGAAAATGTATTTATGAATGTGAACGTTGCACCAATCCGGCAGCCCACATTCAGTATTTTCTCCTGATTAAAGCTTCACTCTGGGCTGTGAGAGAAGTTAGAGATACAGATCATGTTCAATCAAATTCAGATTATAAAATATGAGTCTCCTGTAGATAAACTAATACTGAGCTGTTCATTGCGAGTGTTGATATCTGCAGGTTCAACTCAGGTCAGTCTCATTTGCTCAGTTTCCTTTCAGACCAGGTTTCTTTTTGTGAAAATATATTTATACACGTGAGGTTAAAGTACGTCTCCCGTCTGTTTCAAATCGAGTCCACAAGTTTGGCCCTGTGAAGACCTCCACTAACTATGTCAGTAGTTTTTTTTTTAACCTTTTTAGCCAAGAAAGACTTCATGTAAATCTGAGCATGCTACACTTTTGTAATTTCATGTTCAAGAGCATTTTGCAAAGATGTTTTTCAAACTATTAACCAAACATCAATCATAAATCAATCTAAGAAATCTCTCAGAACACTTTCTGGCTTCAGGTTGAGAAACTCTGGACTACTTAAACACACTATAATTGTGTTTACTTAAACACACTATAATTGTGTTTAAGTATGATATAAACAGATTTATATACTGCATGTAAAGAATCAATCAAATTAAATCATTATACAATAACCTCTAATAATAATTAAATTGAATGATGACTTAAAAATCCCACCTTAACAAATAACAGTAAAATCATAAAAAGAACAAACAAAGATTTAAAACAGTTTCGTCAATGACAAAGTATGTGTTGCTCTACTGAACTCCACTTTACATGAGGTTCTGGGGAAAAAAGACAAGTTAAATATCACAATATACATCCAGAGATAATTCTCTGATTTTATGGAAAAAACTCTCCATAAAAAGAAATGTGGAAGAGATAAATTTGAATCAATTTTATTAAATTTAAAATTGTGCAAACTAAACGTAGCAGCCACTTGGTAAGTGGAGTCTTTTACTAAATGGAGAGTATACTCTGCATCAGTGGTTCCAGCCTGTTTTCTCTTATGAGCCCGTAAACAAAGCAATGTCTTCTTGTTAGTCTTGATCACAATAAATTAAAAAAGACTTAAAATGTGTAATAATTTACAAGGAAAAGGGCAAAGATTGGAGTAAAGTTTAAAGAAAAAACACCGAAATCTGTACTTTGTCTTTATCCTTTCATGACACCTCAAACTTATCTTTGTGTGTGTGTGTGTGTGTGTGTGTGTGTGTGTGTGTGTGTGTACCTGGTAGGCCCTGATGAGGGACTGGACGGCCAGGTGATCCTCCACCAGCTTCTCCACGTTGGGCTGCGCTCCGACCAGAGAGGAGAGCTGAGGAGCGGCAGACAGACCCAGAGGAGACTGGTAGGCAGCACCGGGAGGAGCGCCGGCGTTAGCGTTCCTGAAAAATACATCCCACGACTGGACGAGAGGACGAGGACAGAGGAGGAAGGAAAGATTGGGGGCAAAGAAGTGTGGGGAAAGAGAGATGGAGGGGGACAAAATGAGAGGATCTTTATTAAAATGAAAGAAGAAGAGCTGTCCGTCTGTCAGGTTTTTCAAGCTATTCCTGTCGTACTGGCCAATATGGCTTCAAATCATGACATCGTCGCAGACGGGGAGTTTCTTTATGTGTGGCCTCTCTGAACAGCTACAAACACTTTTGCCTTTAGATGTAATCAAACAACAGGCCATATGAGATGGTTATTTCCTGGTATAACGTTGCCTGAAGGGCCACTGCCCAGCTGAGTGCACTCTGAAAGACTAAAACCAGCGGAGGTTTAAACAGGGAAGGGAATGAGAAAGGAAACTGGCTGCCTGAGACCCCCGACGCTGACCTCGCTCTGCAGGAGAAAAACAATTTCCCCACAGAAACAAACAGTATTCATGTCCTCGTCGGGAGGCGGAGGCCCTCCCTGCACACTGGGAAATATGTGCAGCCTGTTTTCTCCATCTGTTAGAGCATCGGGTTTCCACTCTGTGGTTATTCAACTCATTCTGGACTTGTGAGTCACCGACTCTCTGCCCCGTTCATAAACATCTTATTACAGCTCTCTCCATAATCAAAGACATCTCGACTCCACATTTGACTCTCTTGCTGCAGTTCAGCACATATGTTCCTTTTCCCCACTTCACATAAACCTTTTCTGGAAGGTACTTATCACATAACTTCAGTACATACAGCAGGTCAATACTGCAAGAGGAACGGAGAAGAAGTTGTGGAGAGTTTGTTTATCACAATGTAGTTTAAATCAGTATTTATCTACTAATCCATCTGAGGCTCTCTGCCTGTTTGTCTACAGCCTGTCTATGATGTCTGTGATTGTCTCTGATGCTCTTTGTCCTTCTGTTATGTCTGGCTATGTTTGTTTTTCTTTCTATCTGCTGTCTCTCTCGCAAAAGAGATCTTGATCTCCGTGAGAGTACCCGATTAGATAAAGGTTTTATATATAAATGAGGGAATATCTTCTGGAGGAACGGTGCAAGGAGCAGTGAAGCTCTTCATAATATTTCATGTTAGTATTAATCTGTTAGTATTTCTGCTGTAGATGTTTACAGTTGAGCTCATGAAACTCTAAAAAGTCAACTTTTCATCAGAAAAACTGCCTGTTTTCAGCTTTGTGACGATGCATTTTCCAGCTAATCCAAGAGGGTTTGAAATAGTTTATTTATCTTTGGAAAGAGGAGATTTTTCTAATTAAAGCAGTCAAATAAATGTTGTGGAGTAAAAAGTACATTATTTCACTCTGACATGTAGTGAAGTAGAAGTATAAAGTTGCATATTTGGAAATACTTAAGTTAAGTACAAGTACCCACAGTTTGTCGTAAAAATGGCGCTTCCAATAACATAGCAAGAGTTATACAAAGGAAACGCAGCCCGTTGTTTCAGGAGAAGGTTTTCAGGATAAAGACAGAACTGGAGCCACACAGTGCAGCTGTATAATGATTTGAAAGGTTGTCATATTAGTGGTCCGACAGGTCACAGAGTAAAATTAATGTCTGTAATAAAACTGAGCTGCAACCTTGAAGCAAATGATGCCAACCGAATCACCTTGGATGTCATATTAAAGCCTTGATAACTGAATCATTTAATCTCTATCAGAGTAAATACTCGCCCTCACAGACACAACCCTGACCCAAATGTGAGTACAGTCTAATAAATCCTCCCCACACACACTTGGAACAATAAACAAGGGTTCAGGAAAAGCTATTATGTAGATTACACTGAAACATCAGACAGGACTCTGTATCAGGTGATACTCAATATAAACCAACTCAAATCTGATACTGAAATAGAAGCTGCACCTGAACTCATCACGGCTGTTACTGAAGTACTGTACAGTGTACTTTGCTACAGTGTTTTATTTTCTGTTACTTCTTACTACTTCTACTACATTTCAGAGGAAGATTTTGTACTTTTTACTGCGTTACATTTCATTTTCAGTTATTTTCAAAAATTAAAAACCTATAACGACTTTGTAAACTACAATGTGTTGTTATACAGTGAAATAAACTACCCACAAATACAGAAAAATGCATCAGTCAGCTCCACCTCGACCAGATATAACATTAAAATGCTGCCAGTTAAATAATCCAATAATATAATATATAATAATACAACACTGGCATGGGCCTTTCTGTTGCATAATGAGTACTTTATGTACATTTAGCTACTATTACTTCAGTAACTTTTTGAATGTGGGACTTTTACTTGTAACAAGTACTTTCACACTGGTATTGGTACTTTTATAATCCTTAACATTTTCATCATAGCGCATATGATATAACCAGTGTGTATTTATGCTCTATAATTACATGTATATGTGTGTGTGTGTGTGTGTGTGTGTACATATACATACATATATATATATACACACACACACACACACACACACACACACACACACTATCTTTGTGTTGAAGGTAGCACTTTGAGGGAAATTCCCTTTACTTTCTTCTGGTAACAATTTAAAATTAAGTTGCGGGACGAGTCAGACTTGTTTAAGACAAATCCACCCAAACACACAAGCAGACGAACTCCATCCCAACATGCCACAGGAATGACTCTCAGCTAAGACATGAGGAGTCACATACGTTGGCTTATAAATACAAAAACTGCTCCTCATTTCTGGCTTGTAGTTGCATGGTCATAATGAAACATATCACTTTTGGGTAGTAAAGTCAGTCCTTCCTACACCACAAAAAACCAACAATGTTGTCATTCATGTAAAAAACAACTTTCAGTATGATTTTGTTTAATCTTTTGGTATTTTCCATTCCTTTTAAGTTAACTCTTGACTGTTATAACTGTTACTGAAACCAAAGCTTTCAGGCTTTAATCTCATGTAATTCAATCACTTGCAATCAGAGCCAAGAAAAGAAACTTTTATATTTAAGTGGAAGTTTTATGTTATATTAAATACTTTATGACTATTTTAATCAATAACAAATGTAGTTGTATTGGGCTTATGTACTAGTTGTATTGTATTAGGTCTCTTGTAAATCACATCCATGTCAAACCACCACAGCTTCGGTCTAGAAATCAATGCAGGTTTGAACCAGGCAGAAGCAGAAGGACGAAAAGAAACCACAACGCACCAGCAAAGTGGAGGACGGACAGACGCCGCTGTAAAATTTAGACAGAGAGGAAGTGACTAAACAGGAAGCGTCTTGACTCCTTCATTCACCACATTGCTCGGTTTGACCTTCTCTATGCAACTCATGACTCTTCAATGTCGAGCAGGGCCCGAGTTTATTAAGACTAATAAAGATGGAGGACAGCAGGAAATAAACTTGTGAGAGGACATGAACTGTCCCGCTGATTCTTATCTGGGTGTGTTCAGGGAATCCATTAAACGCTGAAATAACTGGACCTTTCTACAAGTATCTGTCCAAACAAACTGTTTTACAACATCATCACAGTCACAGTTTTGTGAGACAGACAACACTTGTGTGTCTTTCTTGTATTTCTAAGCAGAAAGCAGCAGACAGTGAGTTAACGGGTGCAAACGGACTTGTGTGTTTCAGAGTGCAGTTAAAAACAGACTCATCACGTCCTGCAGCTGCTGGGTCAGAAACTGAAGGAGTGAACACAGCAGATAACTCAGACTTTTACTGTGAAGGAGCAGCAGGAAGTCCAGACTGAATCTGTTCACCTGTGTGTGTCTTTGAGGTGCTTTCACACAGCGAGCCGCCCAGAGACTACAGTTAAAAGTGGTAAAAACGTTTCTGATGAATCATGACTTTCTGTGATTTCCAACATCGATTCTTAAAATCCTGATGCCTTAAAATATTCCTGCTCAGTTGTTTGTTCATCTAAGGTTTTGCATTCACTTACAATTTTGTGAACAAACGTGTTTATAATTAAGCTTAATATGCACTTTTAGCAATTTTATATTCAAAAGATAAAATAAATTTAAAGTCCCGGGATAAATTCTGGCAAGAGTTTCGTGCAATTATGGCTTTTATCTGTAACAAAATCATCGAGAATCGAACTGTAACAGGACTTTCTGAATCAAAATCAAATTGGGACAGCGGTGCCAACATCAACCCTACCAGTGACGTCACTGTGAACAACCTGTGCCATACACTACAGACTGCTGCTATCCACCTACTGTCATCTCACCTGGTCACTAAACAGAGCGGGTTGTAGCTTAAAGTAGAGGGAACGGTTAGTAATATGACACCATCAATGACCTACGGCAAGTTTCCTCTTATAAACATTGTTCGTTTAGGTCTTTGTTGATGGTTTTGTTTCTCTACTGATGAAATAGGTACGTTATCCAGTAAAAGTCAACCGCTGGATGTGGTTTCTGTGGTTGCTATGGTAACACATGGTAGCATCTCCTCCATCACGTTAACACGGAGACAACAGTGGCAGGTGGTGGTCATACCTGCTCGCTTTCTGAATGTACGGATGTGTTTATGTTTCTCTGTTGATTATATTTTGTATTATTAATCTGAATCGGCAAAGTCACTCAAGCCGTCAGAATAAATTAGTGGAGTAAAAAGTACAATATTCATCTCTGAATTGTGGCGGAGTATAAATATACATCTGACAACTGAAGTATTCAAGTAAAGTACAAGTACCTGAAGCTAGTTCAGTACTTGAGTAAATGTACTTAGTTACTTTCCACCACTTATAGCAGCGTGTGTCAAGTCTCCCTGTGTAGCTTCCAGCAAGTTCGCTAAGCTGATAAAAGCAAGGTCACAGTGTCGAATCTTTACATAACAACTGTGACATATGACACACACACTCACACACACACACACACTCACACACACACACACACACTCCCACACACACACACACACACACACACACGGAAGTTAACATACTGAAAATCATCACAAAGACATAACTAACAACCCCTTTATTCACCTGGTTTAAGGTAAGACTTTGTGTTTTAAGAACAGACTCTTCCTTGCTGCAGACCCCCCACCCCCCGGACAGTAAACCAGCTCCGTCATGTGACTGAACCTCAAGCAGCTATTATTAGCTTGGTTGTCCTTTACGACTCAGTAAAATTCTGTGGGTGAAACACAATCAGCTTCATCTAGTCCCTCAGGGGGCGCTACCATGCACTTTTTATGTCATACAAGGAGGGTACAGTTGAAAATATACCCTGGAGAGAAAACTGGATTTTCCCCTGTTAACAAATAAGATGAGACAAATGAAGCTTAACTAAATCCTTTCCTCTTAATTCAAAAGGGAATTTGATAAGAGTTGTTTTGGTCCTGGATTTAAGCTGGAAGGTTTTGATCTGACATTTTTGTCCTTTTGATGATTTCTTTGTTATCTTTGACTCTAAGAAGGAAGATAAAAGAAAATGTAACTAAGTACATTAGTTGGTTAAATGTATTTATTTCATTCTGTTCAAAAAGTAAAATTAGCTTACATTTTAGATTTTCAAGTACAAACATGTTTCATTTAGCTCTATTCATTCAGTATCTCTGCAGGCTAAGGAGGGCGTTTGGTCTCACCATGCTTCTTAAACAGTTTTTCATGCAGATCATGTTCAGTTGTGGGATAGCTGGCTTCGCCTCTCCATTAAAACCTTCTGGGCAAGTAGTTTTCACCTCACAGTCTAACATCTACATTTATTATGGTACTTTTGCTTTATAGTGTGTTTGTACTACATAAAGGTCTTGTGGATTCTACATGTTTGTACTTCCTGACTTGATTATATAGTTATGTCTCTGAAATTAAGGTTCTGCCAAAACTACGTAATAATCAGCATACTGTGGGAACATGTTTTATTTGTGTTTCCTTTATGTTTAGTTGGACCTTCAGCAGTAAACTCCCATTATAGATCTCTTTTATCTAGTCCTTCAGGCTTGCACTGCCTCTCCAGACCAACAGGAGGCTCCACTCTTCCTTACCTTGTGAACACTCTTGGGGTCCTCCAGCCAGGCGTAGTACATCTCCTCCACATAGTTGGAGCTTGTCCCGTTCAGGAACGGCTCCGAGGCCACAGGTGCTGTGTAGCACCTGATTGGCTGAAACGTCCTTGTGCCACCTGTGGAGGCGACTGTGATTGGCCGCTGCTGGCCGACAGTCTGAGCCGCCTGCGAGGCGGTGAGCGGACGCAATCGCGCCGCACAAGTCCTTAAACGATGCATCAGCAGTCCTTAAAGTATCACACACACACGGTGGTGGTGGTCAGTCCGATGGGCCGAAGGTCCTCAACCTCAGAACAACGACGGGATAAAAAAAGACTCACTCCACCGGGGTCAGTCCCAGAACAGAGAGGGATAAATCAACTTCCACTGTCCACTGGTCCGTTAGTCCACTGAGAGAGAGAGGGAGAGAGACACTATGTTAGAGTGGGAGTGAGAATGAGGGTTTGTATGTTCACGTTTCAAACACCACAACCCAGAACATGAAACTCAGATGTGTCGACTCTAAACAAGCTCATCTCCAACATGAACTTTTCACTCTTCCAGTTAAAAATGTTTTAACTTGAGAAAAAATGTTGCATTTATGTTCACTTCACATTATTGTTTTAATTTCTCATGTGCTTGTGGCTTTTGTTTTTTTAATTTTATAAATACTGATTATTATAACTGATGCTTTTTATTCAAGAGACCTTAACTAGGATAATAAGCAATACATTATTCACACCCTGCACCCAGTTACAGTCCAGCTCTCCTGCAGAGCAGCCCCCCCCCCCCCACTCACCTCCTGTAACAGCCTGCATGAGTCTCATGTTTTACCTGCGAGACTCAGGTTCTCCACACAGTGAGAGAAATAAAAAGTGAATGTGCAGATCATAGTAGAGTTAAGAAATCCTCTCTGCTGATTGGCTGCCGACAGCTCTGTCAGTTGAAGAGTCACACTGGACTGCAGTAGTTTAGCCGACTTTACTGACATTCAGCAGAGCTGAGAGCAGCCAAAACTAATGATTTGCGCCGTCCTGTGTTTCCATCACAGTTCATTTTGTAGTTAGGTCATTTTGAAACACCCGGTTTGTAAATGTTTATAGCCTGCCTTGCTGTTATCCTGCTTTACAATCTGTACAGTGGCGCAACGTAAAGAAACAGGTCAGCTTGGGGGCTTCTTGACTGTTAATTTGAATCATCGAAGGGGGTAGCACTGGTAAATTGTCTCATTTTATCTGAGGATGTGTAATGTACTATTTATACACAAAATTTTGTAATAAATTTACAAAATGAGAAAAAACAATAAAAAACAATACCCACTTCAGCTGGAATTTGTGTTAAATCACTCACAACCTTCTTTGTCCCAACAATCATGGCTTTGTCACAGATTTGGCCAAAGGTGGCAGAGCCCAGTTGAAACAGCGTGGGACAAGAAGGCAGCAGCCACACTGCAGTTGTACTTGTGACCCGAGTGTGATATGCTGAGACACCTGTCAGTCATACAAACACACACCTGAGGTCACAGCCAGGTTGTCTCCCTGCAGTCTGATTGTTATTCGGTTTGAAGTGTACTGCCAGCGTTACGCTCCTGGTCTACATCCCCCAACCACTGACAAGGGAAAAGCAGTCAGAGGCGGTAAAACTTCAGAAAAACCTTCAAAAGACTTTAATTCCAACGACAGCAATGTAACTCCTGTTATTTACAGTCTGGCAGACCTGAGAAACCTCTGCTCAGTCTTCGTGTGTTCCCTCAGCTGGAGTTTCTGTGTCTGTGTTTTGACCTTGTTGGGTCTCCACTCCCTGCCTCCATTCTCCTTCCTTGGACACGCCCACCACCTGCCTACCCGGCCTTTTGATTGGCTGAAACAGGACTCGGGCGCTTTCCTACTGGCCACGCCGGCTGTCCGTCACTTTGTCCTTTCACGAGTCATGAGTTCCCGAAAATTACTGCCTGCTTTATCAAAACATAGTAAACGATCTCCTCTGGGTGTTTTTAACGTGTAAGTGACACAACGTGCAGACAGGGAGCTGCAGAGTGCAGGTATCACTGCTCACAAACTGACTTCACCATTATCTTCAGAGCTAACGTGTGAGATTATGTAATTAGCCGGTTAGCTTCGTCTAATAAACGGGCGCTAATTAAGTTCACCTGAACGGCTGTTAGGAAGCTGATTAAAAGGCTGATTCCATCATTTTTCTTCTGTTAAGTAAACTATAGTCTTACAGTATTTTGACAGGTGACCTGGCCCTCGCGGTAACGTTAGTTCTCCCCGGTGTGTGTGTGTGTGTGTGTGTGTGTTAGCTCGCACGATGCTAACATGCTAACAGGTTTTGTCTCCTCAGAGGTTCCGCGAGACGGATTCAGGTTTTCTGTAAAACTGAGACCGGAATCCGTCTCCGCGCTGGAGGACCAGGTCTACCAGAGCCCCCCGTGGACGCACACGTCGTATGTCCCGGTTACTGACCTCCAGAAACGCGTTTCGGCGGCTCCCCTCGCGGCCGGTATCCCGGATGCCCTTCGCCTCTCCCGGTGAAGTGATGACAGCTCGGGGCGCGAGGCGTGGACGCGAGGCCTGCGTGGAAGTGACGCGGCGCTGACGTCATGACGCAGAACTCAGATTCATTTTTATTTTATGTAAATTTACAAAGCGAAATTAAAATCGAATTGAAATAAGAAATTAATATTTTTATATTTATGATTTTTTTTATATAAAAATCATGTTTAAATATAAAATATTAAGTAGTATATTTTTACTTTGTTATATATTAAACTTAATGTAAAAATGCTGAATTAATATATAATAAATCATATTATACTGAGAAAAAGGTAAACCAAATGTAGGCAAAAATGCTTTCAATAAAAAAAAGATTGTTGTTGGTACTGCAATTAAAAGTCCTGCATTGAAAATTTTACTTATAGTCTACTTAAAAGTATGTAAGAATAATCTGGTAAATGTACTTAAAAGTACAGCAGTAAAAATGTCCCCTGTGACTGTTGTACTATTATATATTCTATCATTAGATTATTATTAAACATGCAATACTGTAACTCACACTTATGTTTTGTGTGCAGAAATCTTAATTTGTAAAGTACCTAAAACTGTCAGATAAATGTAGTGGATTAAAAAGTACAATATTTGACTCAAGTAAAACACAAGTACCTTAGATTTGTACTTAAGTACAGTACTTAAAACCTGAAATTTACCATGTACAACATGATGGATAAACTACAACAGAAACAAAATCCTGGTTTTCAGCTCCAACAGGTCAGGGAGTAAAATCATCAGCTGTTTAAAACATAAAACTCAATCAGCCTTAAGACGTTTCCACGTGACACAGCAATATTTAATAATGAAATAAAAACTCATTACCACAGATAACAGGTTTACATTTGCAAAAAAAAAGGGAAAAAGAAAAACAAAATCCTATATAAAATCATTTGAATAGAAAAAGGTGATGAGATTCTCTGCATGGTGATCAGTGTTTTCAGGGAGGTCAGGTGACACCTTTACCTGCTGTGGTCCACCTCACACATACAGGACAGGATACACAGGTTTAGCATAAATATAACTGCACTCAGGAGTTTTACTTCTCAGGCTGCCTACACACCACAAACCACTCGTAGTCACTTTTTAAGAATTAAAGTTAGTAACCAATAGGCTTTAGATACTCCTGCAGGCATTCGGCCCTGCTCAGGTTGGGAGGAACCTCTGCCTAAAATATCAAACTCAGGGCCAGAACATTCTCTTTTTTTCTGGGGTCGATTCTGTTATCATCAGCATCCAGACTACTGGCTGAATCTGGTGTCATTTTATACATTTTTTAAACAAATCCCATCTGCAGAGCAAAACCAACAATGTGTTTGTACATCTTTCAATACTTTCTGACTTCCTGTCTGTGGCTCTCAGCTGTAAGCATCTTCCTACTGAAGAATCAGTTTTTAGCAAACATTATTCAAACAGGACAGTAATAAAGTAAAAAAAGAAGCTGCGGTTCTCAACTCCATAAGACACTGTTTGGTATTAATATTATGGTATACTACATCATCTCTTCATCTCCATGGGAACACTTGTTTTATTTATTTACACATTTTATTGTTTTTATCGCTTGTTTTATGTCTCAGTGTTGTTACTTTATGTGATGTACTGAGGTTTTGTTTTATGTGAGATAACTAAAGAAAATGCAGCTGCAATGATTAGACTATTGATTGAGTGCCACATAATTGAGCTGCAACTCTTTCATTAATCGATTCATTATTTTAAGTCACTTCTTTAAAGCAGAAATGACACAAATTCTCTGGTCCCAGCTTCTCCAGTGTGAAAATGTGCTACTATCACAGATGTGTTTGTAATAGTTTTTGGATAACAATGGAGCTCTATGACTCAGAGGAAGAAGATATATCAGGCTTTGATACACACGCAATACTTGTTAGTAGATACTTTAAGTGTATGTGTGACTCTGCACATGGGATTTGATGATTTTAAGAAAAATGTGGTATGTCATTGGACCTATTCACCCTTTAAAGTCAGCGGTCAGCAGCAGCAGAAGCAGTTTACTGACTGTAATTTGATGCTCTTGTGAGCTTCAGCTCCAGCTGCTCTCACGTCTCTAAATAACCTCAGTCTGAACTTTTTGTTCTTCAGAGTTTTCTCTTTTCTCAGGAATAAAAATCTGGGGGAAACACAGATTACTCTTTAATTTTTTTGGCATGAAAACGATTAAATGGCACAAAATTAGCCCTATGAGTAACTTATTTTAATCCTCATATTCACAGCGATTTCTGTGCAAAAACACTCAAGACAGCAAATTAAGAAATATACTAAAGCAGATAAAAATATCAACATTATGTTCTCCTCACACAGTGCATCCAGGTTCATTAATTGCAGACTGTGGCCAACTGGCTATCATTACTAACAGTCTGTTGACAGCAGATGAAGCCAGTCAGACAGAAACAGAAACAGAAACATTTGGTTTATTGGTGGTGTAAAAATCCCTGGTTTGAATGAAACCTGTAAGTCTGGGGGGGGGGCGACAGGGACCCCCTCCCTCCCGTGTTAAGTGACTTTGATGCTGGCCGGCGAGCCTTCACACAACACACACACAAAGAGAGGAACTAAAACGTCCTGAATGTTCAGAATCAGTCCGCAGAGTCTGATTATGTTTCGTTCAGTTTCTCACATTCAGGTGACGTTGGTGTTTAAGACGACAGGAAGGTGTTCCAGTTGTGACCTTAACGAGTTTAACGGATCATTTCCACCTTTAGACACTTCAACACTGTTGTGTATCTTCAACATGTGGTGTTCAGTAGATTTAACATGAACATGTTAAACATTAACTATTGTAATTTAATGTCCAGGTTTTGAAAATGTGGTTTATGTGTGAAAAAGCAAAATCTGTTGGCTAAGGGGGCCGATCATGAACCATAAGTGGTAATGTAGACCGACCTTTAGTGACTGCCTACATTTCCCAGAAGGCTTCTTAACTACCTCCAAAGAAGCAGTGGGACTGTTTTACATCATTGACTTATTTTCCAACTGATCAGACTCGTGCTGCAATTATCAGGATGTCTTCTCCCAAACATCTAGTTTTCCAACTAAAAAACTGAACATCACAGAAATGATTTAAGAGTGTTGAAGTGCTTCAGGGGAGATGAGGTGATCGTACATTCCCTGCAGCAGAAACGTCAGCCAGCACGGTCACAAACATCAACGTACCACACAGATCCAGATCCAGAGGAGAGGAACTAAAATCCAGAGGAGCTCTGCACTCACACGGTGTTGCATAAAGTGATTTTACAATTCTGGAGAGAGAGCGCCGGGCGAACCGGGTGGTGGAGATCAAGCGCACCCGCACGCAGCAGCAGGGGTGCGTTACATTCCTATGACAGTGCTGAGCAGAGGGGAAGTGCAATCAGACGGCACCAGTGCTTTCAGTCAGAGACAGAAACAGAGACAGAAAGAAACAAGTGTCCAAGTACAAACTTTGCCTCCAGTGACCTCTGTGTCTTCAAACCAGCCAATCAGAGTGAAGCACTCCTGGCACATGTAGTTGACCGTTAGGTAAACGTGTCCAGTCTCAGCATGATATCATGTATTATTTAGCCATAATATTTAATTAACTTGTGCAAAGACGTAGGTTTAAAGCGATAAGTCGGAAACCTTCAAATTCAGCCAGAGACGAAGTTTTAGAGAGCACAAAGGTAATTTTATCATCTATAGTGGATACATTTTCACACTTTGGATACTCAAATAAAATGGTGGACAGTAAGAACAGTGCACTGTGGAGTAAAGAGAGAGTTAGAGAGTTTGGACTTGTCATAAAGTTAATGTAAAGTCAATTAGCTAGTTGCCAGACAACTTTTATTTCAGCAAAATCGAAAAAGAGAAGCTGCTTTTGTCTACTGCTGTCTGAAATCAAGGACCCGCTCTTTAAAAAATTACTTTTAAATTTCGATGGTTAATCTACAACTGTGAACATTGTAAACTGTGTTTATATATTCTAAAATGCCAAGTGTGACGAAGCAAGAGTAACTAACAGGTGAAGGGCTTCGTGAATTATCAACTGACAATTATGTCACAAAAATTACATTAACTTCTTGTAGATTAACTGCCAAAATAGTGATAGTAATAGTAATATATAGTGCATACTTTATAGTGAAATGTGGATGATGAATAATAAACGTTTGACCGGGAAGTCTCGCAGCATCAGCTCATGAAACGTAAGCTTGCTTTGCGCCGGCAGAAATGTTAGTTACCAAACTGGCTAGCTAAATATATAATAATGTTTTATATATATATATATATATATATATATATAATACTGTTTTTTTATAATGCAGAAGTATGAAATGTGGGACACACTGTTGTTAAGTAGCATCAGGTCTGACTTTGTAACACCCTTACAGCGTGTTAGTTAACATGCCACACATGCCAGTGGTATTCCTGCTGATGTTGATGAACACTTGTTTGGGTAATGACGAGTTTATCTGGTATTTGCTTTGTGGACGTCACAGGTAACTGTTCTGGAAATGTGATTGGCTGGTTTGGTGACAGAGCAGACAATGTGTCACCTGGTGCACTTGAAATAAAGAAAGAAAGAAAGACAGACTGTAGAGAAAAGTAGCTGCTTCACGTCAGTCCCGGTGCATTCCTGTTTGTTCTGGTAAATTCCCAGTCCAGTCTGAGTAGGTCCAGTTTCCTGGTGGAGCGCCCCAGTTCGTAGTCCGGTCCCGGCAGACTTCAGGGCCAGCTGTCTGCCATCTTGGCTCCAGAATCATTTCCTGG
The DNA here is from genome assembly GCA_031216445.1 of Lateolabrax maculatus. Taxonomy (NCBI): domain Eukaryota; kingdom Metazoa; phylum Chordata; class Actinopteri; order Acropomatiformes; family Lateolabracidae; genus Lateolabrax; species Lateolabrax maculatus. Next base: position 3,479,410 of record CM062217.1, on the reverse strand, counting down.
GTGTTGCTCGGTAACCAGCACAGAGTGGGTGGGGACTGAGGTTAAAGAGGAAGAAGAGGGGAGAAGAAGAGGAGGAGGGGCATCATCATCCAGGTGTGGTGGGCGGGGCCCCCTGATTGGTTAAACAGGTGGAGCGGGGGCGGGTCTTTGAGGCACCAGAGGCTGTGATGCAGCAGAAGGTTTCGGTTTTCTGAGAGAGAAGTAAAAAAGAAAAAAGAAAAAAGTCAACAACTTAAACTTTTTGTTCCAGTTAGGTTAAAGTAAGCTTCAACTTCTAGGTCCAGTTATCTTAAACTTAGCGGCTCAGCGGATGGAGTAAGCTCAGGTGTCATCACATCTCATGACGCCTGAGCGAGGCTGAGAGATGCCTTGTGTCGAGACTGAGACAGGTGTTGGTGAAGTAAACAGCTGTGTTATTGTTCTTACAGAGGAGGAGGAGGAGGCCTCAGAGAGTAGGAGGGAGCTGTCCTGCTGGTCTCCACCACCTGATCACACACACAGCAAATGAAAAATGTTCTGATCAGTTCTTCATTATATTAATACATTTTAAAGGTTCAGTTATATTTCCTGAACATTTCATCTCCCTGGAAGTACGTATCCACTGAGTAAATTATTTTTTTAAAAACCTTCAAACAAACAGACAATATTTTTTCAAAAAAACCTTAAAGAATTTCCACTAAAAGCAGCAGCAGCAATAGAGAAGAGAGTACTACAGTAGCAGTATTATAGTAGTAGTACTACAGTAGTATTACAGTGTGAGCAGTGAGGAGAGTATTTTACCTCATGCGGTGGCAGTAGCTGAGCGTGGTGCTTCACATGGAGAGAGAGCAGAGGATGTTAAGACTCATTCATTTCCATTAGTTCTGTCAGTAACAAACACACTACACACACACACACACACACACACACACACGTTAACTAACCTACCAATGTGGTAATCAATCACCAATCAACTAAACAGTTTATCAAGTAAAAAATCACTCAATCTAAATAGCGACTTGAGTGCCTGATGATAGGTAGCATCGTAGGTAGTACTCTATTAATTGACTATTTTATTCAATAGATTAATATAATAATTTATTGATTGGTGAATTTATTAACCAACTAATAGGTCTATTGATAAGTTCACTCATCAATTAACTAATGAGACTATAATTTAATTGTATGAGTGGACCAGCCTGTAAACTAAAAAGACTTATATAAATAAAACACTAACTAATTATTAGTCTAAAGGTGAACTGATTAAATGACCTAAAACCTACGAGACTAATCTAAACCTGAGGCTTACCGGGAGCACAGTGACATCATCATCATCATCTGTGGCCTTCTGATCAGCAGGGTGACAGGCAGGTTTATCACATTAACATGTTTGTCACTGTGTCTGGTTCATCCGTTCACACCATGTACACTGCACTGATTAACGGGAGTGTTGCTATGGTGATTAATTAGAAAAGTTACTAACTGACCTGAACGAGTGACGATCTGTTTCATGAGGTCATAACTTATCAAAATGGAACAGGAAACAGTTTGTTGTATTCTGGACTCATTTGAAGGCAAATTTCATCACATTTAGAAGTTATGATATTTTAAAACAGATGATCACTACAGGACAGGAGGACGTTCCAGAGAAGAAGAGTTTTAGTTTCAGTAGTTTAGTCTGAAACACACACACACACACACACACACACACCAATCATCTCTCATCTTCTATAGTGCATCCTGTCGGCCACGAGGCAGTAAACTCACCCCGTCTCTGACGATGTTGTTGCCGTTGCCCCGGGCAACAGATGGAGGCTGCGCTCTGGGAGGCGGTCCTCTGCTGGGATTGGCTGAAGCTGCGCCGTCAGCCCTGAGGACAGGAAGTGGCGACAGCTCAGTGAGTGGAGTCACAAGACATGCGCATACTAACGTACCGCCTACTACATACTCACTCAGTATGTACTGCATACTGCGTACTAAATGAACACTTTAATACGCCATTACTAGCAGGTTATACTACCAGTACATCTCCTCTGCATCACATGACTGTATCGATTGCAACATTACCAGTCACATTTACTCGCCATCATTCCTAATTATTTTATATTTAGTATGAATAGTACGTTAGTATGTTATTCTCAACAGTCTTTCACACCAAAAGTGCAAGTTTGACCTGATTTCATCTGGCACTATGCTCATTTTAAGCCAGGGTTAGGGTCACAGTTGAATTCAATTGACCTCCACTGCGAGTCCAATGTCACCCAGAGGGGGAGGAAGGTATGACGGCAACAATTTTACAGCAGAAAAGAATGGCCGGAAAGTGAGTTTTGTGCATCTATGACTTCTTCCATTTATGTAGCTCTACAGTCTGATCCCACCAGGACTCGAGTAAACATCTCAAGTCTGGAAGAAAATATCAGAGATAAAGAACGGTTCTCAGAGCAGTTGTCAGAGTGTCCTTGAACGCAGCACAGAAGACAGTTTTAGAGGAGTTGTAAGAGCGTTCTTAAATGCAGCACAGGGAACAGTTGTTGGAGCTGCTGTCTGTCAGTCTGAACTGATTATTAATAGAAAAATAACAGCTGAGTCGTCCTCCTCTGTCAGCTGCTGCCGACTGTAAACTCTGCTGAAACCTTGAGGATGTGGAGGCGTAATCAAAAAATTGCCTTTAAGAAACCAGTCTTGTCAACATTAATTTGACACAGACACAGTATCTATATTTAATGACTCACCTTAATCTTTGTATGACTGTTTACATAAAGCAAGTAACTTTGTTCATCATTCCATTCACACAGATTTGATGTGTGAATATTATCATCTAATAAACTCTCAGTCTGTGTGTGTTGTCGTAGTGTATGTACGTGTTCAGACTCACTGGTATCCCTGCGACCTCTTCCTGCGGCTCAGCCCGAGTCGTCGCAGCAGCTCGTTCCTGCGCAGGAAAACAAACGCACCCAGAGCGAGCAGAGGAAGAACGAGGAAGAAGAAGACCAACAGACCATCTCTGAGAGACGTGTCTTTATCTGAGGACGACAGACAGACAGGGTTCATGTTACAACTGATGTGTGGATAACCATAACATGAATTAAATGCAATCCAGATGTGGCGCCTTTAATGTGAGACGCTGAAGTAGAAGTGTGTGAAAATAATTAGTCAGTGAGAACGGTGAAGTTGTTATAACCAGACAGTGTTTTGAGCGTTTAGAGTGTTGAGTGTGACTTGACTCTGCTGCTACAAAGGATGTCAACAAAGGAAAAAAGGACCTGAGGGTGCAGCTTAAATCAAATAAATAAAAACAACCAAAAGAAGAGTCCTAACTCAGAGTTTTAACAAGGTCTAAATAAAAAAATACAAAAAAACCTCCAGTCTCTGGCCTGTTCTTACAGCAGCACCTCTGCTCCTGGTGTCTCTAAACACAGGAGGTCTGAGTGTGTGTTCATGTACTTACAGCTGAATAATTCAACCTGGCCCAGGCCCCAGGTTACCTACCTGGGGCCTGGGCCAGGTTGAATTAGGTGAACTCCTGCATTCAAAATCCTACTTAAGTAAAGTAAATAAGTAGAAAATGTACTTAAAGTATAAAGTACTCAGTATACAACCAAAATAGACTCTCTAATGTTGTTTCTACTTTATCATATATTTTACTACTAGATTATTATTATTATTCTCATTAGTAATGCAGAAACATGTAGCTGGCTGCAGCAGAGCAAATTTAATTCATGTTTTAAACTGCTGGCTGGTTTAATTTACTGTATAACAATTCATTGTGTTTTATATTCTCATTGAAGGTTTTTACCCACTAAACTGTGGTGGAGTAAAAGTATAAAACAGCATTAAATTAGAACACTAAAGCAAAGTACAAGTACCTCTATTTGTACTTGAGTAAATGTACTGTAAGTGGTACATTTAGCTTTAAGTATCAGTCGAAGTGAAAGGAATTAACTTCAAGTGTATGAACAGTGGAAGTGGTGGCAGCTAGAACAACATGTTAGGTTAATACCGTTCCACGTGGGTCCGCTGTCCACGCTGCCGCCGTAACCTTTGACCTCACAGAAAGGTGCAGCCCAGCCGTCTTCACAGTGACAGTTTTTGTTACTGTTGCAGACCTGATGGACGAACAGACAGACAGGTTAGCGTGTGATGACCTGATGCAGCGGACAGACAGGTAGGCAGACAGGTGGACGCGTCTCACCCCGTGTCCGTGACATTTCTTCTCCACGTCACAGTCGTAGTTCAGGATGTCGGCGCTGCGACACTCAAAGTTCATGCAGACCTGAACACCACAGAAGAAGAAACAAGCAGATGTTGACATCTCCTCTTCTCTCCTTTATTCTTGTTTCCTCTCCTCTACTCCCATCCTCGCTCCTCTCTTCACCTCCTCCTCTCCTTGTTTTCATCACCTCCTCCTCTCCTTCCTCTTCCTCCCCTCTTCACCTCCTCCACCTCTCCTCCCCTCCTCTCCTCATCCCTATTTCCTCCTCCTCCTCCCTTCTCCTCTTTTCCTCTTATCCTCCCCAATCCTCTTTCCCTCTCCTTGTTTCCTCTTTCCCCCTCCCCCCTTCATGATCTCCCTACGTCCTCCATTCTCCTCTCTCCTCCTCCCCTCTCCTTGTCCCCCCTCCTCCTCCCCTCCTCTCTCCCTCCCCCACCTCCTCCTCCCCTCTTCCTCACCTTGTTGTCTCCACACTTGGTGCCCTCGTTCACCATGCCCGGATCGGGGACATCTGATCCCAACATGAAGTCGACTCCGTAACATTTCCCTCCGGTGATCGGCGTGCTGATGATCGACGGTTCGATGCCGAACACCGTCACCGCCTGAACGTTAGAGCACTGCAGCTTCCCACACAGAGCGTTTCTACGGAGACGGAGAAAAATATCACTGCAGTCAGCATCGTGTGATCAGGAAACTGCATGGACCTGTTCCATATATATATTTATTGATTTATATTGAATTGTGGTGATACATGAATGTGGCAGCAACAAATACTGAATGTCATCTCTGAGACCAAAGTTTATTTAGTGAGTGTGTGTGTGTGTGTGTGTGTGTGTGTGTGTGTTACCTGCTCTCACACTTCTTGTAGCCGTAGTTGTGGTAGCCACAGTTGCCGAAGCGATCTCCTTTACTGTTGACGTCTTTGAAACAGATTTCAGGAGCCGCCTTCGCCTCTGAAGAAGAAGAGGAGGAGAGAGGACACATGAGAAATAAATAAATCAATAAATACTACAATACTATAAATTTATAATATTCTGGTGATCAACTATTAGATTAATTTACTGATTTGAAAGACAGACTAATGTTGATGTTACAGATTCAAATATTTTGATACTAGTAGAATACCTGAGTTCCAGTATTGATATCAAAACAATACTTTTTATTTTATTCTTGATAAGTTACTTTAAGAAAAAACATTTTTTATATAACAAAAGAAGTTGTGGTTGTCAAATTAAACGTTTAAACACAAGCAGTTTGTCTAATTAAGATTCAGTCTAAAACTGGAGAAATTATGATTTAAATCAACTATCTGATCAAAGACTAAGATTATGAATCCAGACACTGGTTCAGTTAAAGAACTCCAGAGATTTCAGCCTCCATTCTTCACAGTGAGACAGTTTACAGTATAAACAGGCAGAAGTACGTACTGGATCCAAATATAGCCTGACACTGTCCGTCGTAGTGCTGACACTTCCCGTTATAACAGTAGGCCTGCTGGTTCCTGCAGGGCTGCCCATTCTGAAACACACAAAGAAGAGTTTAATGAAAGAAAGCCGCCCCATGAGAATCTGTGAGCTTTAAGTGTAACGCCCCCCTGAGGCAGCTCAGTCCACCTGCAGACAGACAGACAGGCAGGTCCGGCTCAGGTAAAAGTCTCACCTGGACAAAGACGTCGCTCTGACAAAGGGACGAGGATCCGTTACAGTACTCTGCTAGATCACATTCGTCTGTACTGGACCGACACACTGTTCCACCTGGTAGGTACTAAACACACACACACAAACACACACACACACACACACACACACACACACACACACACACACAGAGGTCACCTTGTGTTTAGATCAAGAACTTTAGATTAAGATTATTTGCTCTAAACAATAAACGTACTTGGATTTTCCCACATTTATTGACGGGCCTGCACATATATCATTGGTACACAGAATCCAAAATATAAGCTGATAAAATGCTTTTACTCTTGGTCCTAAAAGTACAACTGATTTCCTGCCCTGAGACACTTGACACATACAGGCCAAGATGTTCAGCTGTGGTGGGTGATTCCCTTGATCTGACAGGGTTTAACTGGTCACGGCAGCTTTTAAAACTCTGGTGAATTTGCATCGTTGCCTAATAATCTCAACAGAGCTGACCAACGAGGGTCCAAAATGGAGGAAGGTATCGTAGCTTATTAGCTGTGTTGTTAACATCCAGTTTTATTGAAGATCTGTCAGAGAATAAACCGCTACAGAGACACAGAAATTTGGGTCAAAGGTCACGTCAGCTGGTTTTGTTTACCTGGCACTTGGAGCAGCACTCTCCATAGGCACACTGAGCTCCAGACTTCAGTTTACAGGTCTTATACTCACAGCAGGGGTCCTGCTCACACTCCTGTAACACACACACACACAGATTTTTAAGTGTGTCTGAGGCTCCAACACTAGTCCTTTGTGATATTTTTTCTCAAATGTTTGGTAGAGAACTTTTTGGGTCTTAAATCAGAACTTTTTTTGGTGACTTCCTTCCAGGAATTTAGCAGCAGAAATAATACACATATTTTTGTACAGTCAGTGTGACTTACACTTTCTAATGATATCTTTATCTAAAATAAATGTCCATATATCCGCTTAGAAATCTTATAAAAGACACTCCTTGTAACTGCAGAATCTGCCTGAGAATCATCATGTTTTTAGATTTCCTTCAGTGATGGTTGTCTGCACATCAATGGCTACACTGCAATCAGGAGCTGCTAAAATCTAATTCTGCAGACTTTTAATGGAGATTTTGACAAAATGTAAACAAATACAAGCTAAAAAAAAGGAAAGCAAACCTTCTGTGATCCGCAGTCACACTCCTCTCCGACGTCCACCAGCCTGTTTCCACAGAAGGGGGCGCTGTAGGCCTCGTCAGGCCGAGGCACGTTCAGGAGACACGTTCCCCCCGTCAACAAGATCATCTTCTCAAAGTCATCGGCACTACAGCTGCTGAAGTTTTTGGAGCCACTGCAGGGAGGAGGAGGAGGAGAGGAGGAAGAGGCAGAAAAGAGAAGGAGAAAGGAGGACAAGACAAGGAGGAGGAGGAGGAGGAGGAGGAAGGGAAGAAGAGAGGAGGAGGAGAGGTGAGTGACTCCTCATCCCCGCCAACTCAGCCCCTCACAGTGTGTATATATATTGTGTGTGTGAGTGTGTGTGTGTGTGTGTCTTACGTGGCGCCAGAGTTCATGATGCAGGCGGGGGCGGGGCAGGTGCAGGAGCGCCCGTCGTCGTGGTTCATCCCGAGGTTGTGACCGAGTTCATGAGCCACGATGGAGGCGAACGAGGGAACGTTGTTATTGGTGAACTGGAGAGATTCAGACGAGGTGTCAATAAAGGTTATTCAAACATGACAGCAGTGTTACACACGGAGACACGATGCTCAGAGATATTTATCAGCTGTCACACTGTGAAATAAATATAATAAAGAAAAATATTTTTCTCTGTTCTCTCACTGCAGAACTGATGGATTTTAATTTAAAAAATCACGTTTCTTTTTCAATAAACGTCCATAAATCAAATAAAAAAGACGCTTCTTATAACTGCAGAACCTGCCTGAGAATCTTTATGTTTTTAAGTTTCCTTCAGTATTAAAGTGATCAGTGAAAGAGAAGATTTTTTGTGATTGTGGCCCCCAGAGTTTAAATTTACCAACTTTTCTTATGTGATTTTGAATGCAGCATCGGTTTGTGAAGAGACAGACAGGTGAGTCAACCAATAAGAAGAGAGCAGTGAGCAGCGTACCGCGTTGATCCCGCCCCCGTGGCTCCTGGAGCAGACAGTGGAGACGAAGGCCATTCCTGCTGTTCCTCCGAAACTCTTCTTCCTGCAACCACATCATCATCATCATCATCATCATTCTCAATTTTATCATAATCATCATCTTCATCATCATCGATATTGACAACATGTGTGTTTTTGTGAGTGTGTGTGAGTGTGTGTGTGTGTGTGTACTGACAGGATGAGTTGTGCTGAGTCGTGGCGGCGGCGAGGAACCAGCTCCTTCTCTCTCCACTGGGTGAAGCGACTCAGCACTTCTCCGGCTCCTCCGTCGGTGCTGATCAGGTTCTGCTGAGTCCAGATCTCCAGACCGACCAGGACGACCCGAACGTTCAGCTGAATGTAGATCTGAACACACACACACACATACACACATACACACACAATAATTAATCTCTATCATAAAACAAACTTTGGGGACTGAAGCTGAAATGATGAGTCGATTAATTGACTGGGAACTATTTTTATAATAGTTTTTATTTTTCATGTAAAACTATTTAACATATATTATGAAATATTTCTATTAATTTTACTTGAGTAGTATTTTCATTACTTGTACCAGAGTGTTTTTACAGAGTGATGTGAGTACTTTTACTGAAGTGAAGGATCCGAATACGTGTGTGTGTTTCAACTCACGCTGTCTATGAAGTTTGCCAGATGAACCATCTCGACCCTCACTGCCGTCTCGTTCCTGTTCATATGATTATACTGAAGACAGACAGAAGGAAAACCTTTAGACCAAACAACACATACATTAACACATGAGTGTGTACTTAAAGGAACATCCCAACGTTTTGAACAACGACAGACAAAAAACAGACAACTCCAAGTCTGTCTGACTGACATGTTACAACAATGTATGTTGTTTACTGAACTGGTGTAGAAATAGAAATGTAAGAAGCTGTTGTTGTTGTTTTAGCAGCAGTTAGTGTTGGAGCTATTTGGACCAACAAGTCATGGACACAGTGACTGAACGCTCGGGCGGTAGCCAGGATTTTAGAGATACAGAGGTCAAGCACAGCCTCCACAAATAATCTTAATTTCTTGATTTGGTCCCCAAATTCCCAGAGGAAAATACTGAGGACCTGATGTCCGTGTCCTCCTACAGGACTTTCCTCATAGTCCCGTCCTCGTAGTGGGAATGTCAGGTTGAACTAAACTAGCTCACTACACACAGAAATGAAACTCTTATCCAGCTGAAACATCTGACTGTGGAGAACAACAGGGTTTACCTAAATGTTGGACCGTTCCTTTAACAATGCATAAGCAGCTGTAGTGTTTGTGTGTGTCTGTGCGTGTGTGTGTGTGTGAGTGTGTGTGTTACCCTGTCGTTGTCGACCACCAGCAGCAGCTCCACGTAGTGAGTCCGATGGAGAATAGCTCGCTTCATCTATAAAGACACAAAAACATGAACTGAACCTTGAAACCTGAATTATAGTAGTAGAGAGTGTGTGTGAGTGTGTGTGTGTGTGAGTGTGTGTGAGTGTGTGTGTGTGTGTGTGTGAGTGAGTGTGAGTGTGTGTGTGAGTGTGAACCCACTCTGCTGTGCTGTTTGTGGTGGATTTCCTCCGGTTTGTACTGAGCGTGCTCCGTGGCGTTGTTATGGTCATGCTCATCATCGTGTGGCGTTCCACACCCCCGGGGCTGTGATGTCACATCCTGTAGGCGGTACACCAGGTGCTGGTCGGGGGCGGAGTCCGACGGCTCGATGCCGTAACTGTCGTCAGTGAGATGCAACACTCCTCTGAAGAAAGAGAGTCAAAAGATTACAATATTGTTTTTGTTTTTTCAGTCGGAGTGAGACATCACATGTTCGCCCTGCAGCATTAAAGGGTTAATTCACCCAAACTCATTTACTATCTTTTTTGTTTCCCCTCTTCACTCTCGTGGTATCTGTCGGTCTGTGATAGGATGAGGAGCTCAGGCATCCGGAGGGAACTCGGAGTCGAGCTGCTGCTCCTACATGTCGACTTGAGGTCGAACCAGAACACGCTGGAGAGATTATATATCTCATCTGGTTTGGGGTCGTTTGGAGGAGCTGGAAAAGGTTGCTGAGGAGAAGGACGTCTGCACTACTTTGCTTAGCCTGCTGCCACCATGCCCGGCACCGGATAAGAGGCAGAAAAATGGATGGATGGGTAACTTCTGTGTTGCGCATGTGAACATCATATCCATCATAGGTTTCAGAAACCTGGAAATCTTGAATACATTAACATGCACATTAGTTTCCTGGTTCTGATCATATTCAGGATATGACGTGTAAATGGTTGTGGTATCCTCCAAGTCTCAGATCTGTCTTTGACTCCTCCAGATCAATTAATTCACTTCTATAATTAAATCAAATTTGATGTAATTTCCAGTTAACTGGAATAGAAAATGGAGTTTAGGAAATGCGTTAAAAATGTTTCATGTTGCAGCATTCTCAATATGTTTTATCCAGATGGTTAGAAGAGATTCAAGAAATGTCTTCAGCAGGACTTATTGTTAAATGACCTTTAGAGTTTTTTCATGAATTTATCCTTCAGAAAACAGTTTAGCTCTTTGATGAGATTACATGAGAGACACAAACTGAGGCAAAGGATAAGTGATGTTTGGGTGAACCGACCCTTTGAAGTCAAACTATTAATTAAGCCTGAGTGAGTGTGTGTGTGTGTGTGTCCATCCAAGTAATTACTGAGAAATCACACAGATTGAAACAGCAGGATGGACATCACACACCTACACACACACCTACACACACACACACACTCACACACAGTGAGCCATCTGTGAGGTGAATATAAATAGGAAACTAACTTCGACCTTGAGAGAAAGGTGTGTACAGTGTGTATAAAGTGTGTACAGTGTGTATAAAGTGTGTACAGTGTGTATAAAGTGTGTGTGTGTGTGTGTGTGTGTATGCTTTTCAAAGGTAGAGCAGACTGAATATTACAGTCAGTTCTCTTTAAAGACGACATTGTGAACGGTCGTGTTTTTGCTGAGAGAAACAAAATCTATGAACTATTAATAAAGTTTAAAATACTAGTTTTCAGAATACACACACACACACACACACACACACACACATTTATATAAATCATGTAGTTTCAAATGCAGGACTTTTACTTGTAACAGAGTATTTCACTGTGGTATTACTACATTTATTTAAGTAAAAGATCTGAGTACTTCCTACACCACTGCTCCTAAGTGATGGAAACAGTGTGTGTGTGTGTGTGTGTGTGTGTGTGTGTGTGTGTGTGTTACCTGAGGCCGTTGCAGATGCTCATAGCAACAGAAGAACCCTCCATGTCCTGAACGAAGCCCTGATAGTGACAGTGATCCTGCAGGAGACGACACAGAGACGTTATACAGGCTGCAGTGTCTGTGAGACACCAGCAGGGGGCGGTGTGTTCTGTTATATTTTATATTTGTCACTTTAACGTTAACAATCATAAAAATATAATTATATTCGACTCTTTTAGTTTTATTACTACTGAAGAAAACAGCCAAGTGTCTTCAGTTTCAAGAGTTAGTCAGCGTCACTTTCATGATTAAGGCTACAGGAATAAATATTGCCAAGATCCAGTGCTTAAAATATTGAGACTTAACACAGTTTTACAAATGCGCCTCCCTTCTCTAAAACTGTGCAGTCTTAATCTGTGAAGAAACATATTCATGTAAAGTAGGTGCTTGGGTACTTCCATTAATTCCATTAAAAAGTCAGAAAAAAAAGTCAATCAAGACCATTTACAGCTCATGACTGAGACAACTTGTGGTGGGAGGAAGAAGAGGAAGCATTAGCTCAATAATTTCCACAGAAGTCCATCGTCATTTTACAATTTTACAGCCCTCGCTGCCACTGTGGAGCTCCGAGGCTTCAAAGTTCAGGTTTCATTCAGATACGACTGTCTGCTGATTCAACTGTATCACACAGGCAGGTGTTTATTATAAAGGTGTCTTTATATTAACACCTTGATATGAAGATGACACCAAGAGTTTGCCAGATGTGATTTTCTTTAAGGCTCAACTGTTTGTACTATAATCACTGATGAACTAAGACGGTGAACATGTTAAACTTTATACTGTGAGAGAGAGAGAAGGGAAAACCTCGGGGTAAAGAGTGCAGTAGGTCAGCAGACAGGAAATATCAATACACTTAATAAACACACACACACACACACACACACACACACACACACACACTCAGAGGGAACTCCCATCATGCCTCTCTTGCTGGGAAAAATCTTGTTTCAATAAACCAAACAGTGACACACTGAGCAGTTTGCAGAAATGGTTTCAGAAGTTCGGGGACATTTTGGTTTAACAGAGAACAATATGTTGATGTGTTCAGTCTGTTGTTATTGTTTCGCAGAAAAAAAAACTTTTTTCCAGATTTTCTTAAATCTGGTTCTGTTTTTTGCCTGTTTTCTTCTTCTCTGTTGGTTGTTTCTGCTACATTCAGTTTCATGTGTGACTTCACTGACTCATCCTTCTCTCATGATCTCAGCTTCCTGTAGTAGTTTATTATCTGAAGCTCTAATTGGACGCATAAAAGGCTCTGTCACTTCCTGGCTGCTCAGATCTGCGTAATGATTGGCTCTCTGGGGAAAAAGCAGGGATCAGACGTGTGTGTGTTTCAGTGTGTGTGTGTGTGTGTGTGTGTGTGTGTGTGTGTTACCTGTACAGGTGGTCTGGATGTGATCAGTGATCCGTTGTGACTGTAGGAGAACACAGTGAAGTCTGCAGGGAGCAGCAGTCTGAAAACAACAACAACAACGTGTGTTTTTAATCTGTAATAATCCGCTCAACTTCAAAATTCACAGTATGTGTGACAAAGTAATCTAATTTCTAAGAATTATAATCACATTTCACTGTTAACAATGAGTTAACTCAAATAATTTACTTGCTAATTCTTTTTTTTTAAGTGTCTTCAAAATAAACATTTAAAGTGTTTTAAAGGTTTAAAGGTACAATTGTATCACATTTCCATTTTCTTTTCTTTCTTTTTAATAGTTATGTGTTGTGTTTTTGCTCCTGTGTCTGTATGCTAGTTTCTATGTTGTATATATTAATGTATCTGTTGTTTTCTTGAGAATTACATGAGTGGATTTTAGCTTTTAAAAGCTTGTGTTACTCTTCAGTTGACGTGTTTCTGAAGACTCCCGTCCTTGAGAGGAGCTATCATGGAGCTGATGGAGGCTGATTATCAGTAATGTTGATGTAAACACAGTCAGAGAGCAGATAGAAGAATCTCTTCTGTCGACTCAGTTCAGTCTTTTTATTTTGTCATGTGTTTCTTTTTTAATGCCTTTCTGTCTAATGTGCAGCTCTGTCAATTGCCTTGTTGTTGATAGATGCTATACAACAACTGCAAACTTGCCTTACAACAATACAACAGTATCATAATATCAAATCTCCACGTACTCGTTTCTCTCCAGATGAACAACATGATCATTTCCATCCACACTGATGACATAAGAGACCTGCAGACAGAGAGAGAGGACGTGTTAGTCTGATCCACAAACATGGTACTCCAATAATTAAACATATGCATATTTTGTATATTTTACAAAGGCATCTGTAATCAATAGATTATAACAGTGAGTGAAAGAAGCAGCAAAGGTGGTAAATCTCCGAACTCCAAAAAATAAATAAGCGATGAAAACTAACCACAAAAGAAGTGAATCTGTGAAAACAAGGACGAGGAGCGAGACAGGTGCAGTTTTCAACATTTACATCAATGAATCAGCAACAACAATATTGGAACAATGTATTTACTCTGATATGATCCCGCCCACAGATACCAAGATCAGGTGATTGACAGCAGCTGTCAGAGAGGTGATTGGTCAGGTGTCTGACAGAAGTGACATCATGGTTCTGATACAGGTAAGATCAGGGTTTGTTCTCCAGGTGTGAACTGGAAGCTTCAGAGAGAAGCTGCAAGCAAAAGTCCAAAAAACTAAAGAAAAACTAAACTCCAAGGTCACCTGAGCCTCACCTGGCAGACATTTGTGTGTGTGTGTGTGTGTGTGTGTGTGTGTGTGTGCGTTAGCTGCAGCTACCAGCAGGTATGTGATTACTGCGGGGGTGAACACACACACACACACACACACACAGACAGCAGGTGTGTGTGTGTGTGTGTGTGTTTGAGGTGAATCAGGACAGGAAGTCAGCGGTGGACTACATCACCCAGCTGCCAACAGCAGCTCCTCTGTCCTCAACCCAGCGGGGGTCAAAGGTCAACCGACACCAGACACACCTCCTCTGCCGGGGGCCGGAGCCAGAATCTCTCAGTGCCTGAAAGGATTTGCTCGTTTTTTCATTTTAACGAGGAAACTTTTTCTTGTCATGTCACAAAAACATCCCGTGATAAAATCAACGTTGTTTTAGTGAAACAGACGAGGATAGTTTCTGGATGTGTTTAGCGTAGAAGGAGGGAGAATCTGTTAGTCTAGCTCCATCAAAAGTCCAGCTTAGTCTGATCAAAGTTGAGCCCAGTCTGACAAGCTGTCTGAGATGTCCTAAACAGGCCACCGTACAGCGGAGAAACCCTTTGATTTCGATAACAACATGACCTTTCCTCTCAGACTTGCATGTTTTACCCTTCTAGTCGGGGTAAAAAATATAAAATCAACATCAAACATTCAGCAGATTGTTGCTTTATATGTGTCTTTACATCCTTTCAGTTCATCCAGTCAAACACCAGCGTTGTTCCACAGAAAATACACAGAACAACAGAAGGACTGTTGTTCTCCCGTGTGTAAAAATAGTGCTAAATTAAATTACTGCTGTTTTTTAATTCTTCAGATGTGGTAAAAAAACGAGAACAAAATAACAGTCTTTTAGTCCAATACTAGGTTCCTGTGGCTCCTTTGTACCTGGAACTATTTGGTTGAAAAGAGACAAATGTCCCCTCTCCTCCATTGTAGTTTTAGTGTTTGCTTTTTCTTTTCAGGAACAGTAAAGGCATATCTGCTCTTTTATCCGTGGTGGACGCCATTAAACAAACACACCTGGACTCACAGAGTGAACTGGCTCCATATAAAGCATCTGTTTGAGGACGAGCTAAAAGAGTTAAATGACACCTGTAACCATTTTTTATTTATTTAAATATATAACATCTGACAGTCAAAATTCATAGAACGGTAGTCACATATAAACTGTCTCTTGTGCTGCTGACTGTATGTAGTTGTTTGCAGTTATCTGTTGTTATGTGGTGAAGTGGTGGTTGTTTTGACTAATAAACTCATTGATCTGATATCATATGATGATGTGACGGCCTTAATGGCACTAAATGTCTCCTTGCACTGTATATATATATACTGGAACATTTAATTTAATTTTATTTTATTTTATTTTATTCTATTTTATTCTATTTTATTCTGTTGCATTGTATTCTATTGTATTCTATTGTTGTACTGTATTTTATTGTATTTAAATATACCGGCTGCTACGATGACCTAATTTCCCTTCGGGGATGAATAAAGTAATCTATCTATCTATCTATCTATCTATCTATCTATCTATCTATCTATCTATCTATCTTAGCACAGTTCTTAGTCCCCACACTTCACAAGGATTTCAAAGATTTATTACACTATTTGTCTGTCAGAATGCTTTAAATTTGCCTGATTTTTTAGGTGTGTGTTGTACCTACATTATTTTTACAATCACATGACTAAAAAGATGAGACTTATCTAACAATATCTATATTACATTTCCATAATCATGTCCACTTTGACAGCAGTAGCAGTCTGTCCTCTGCCACAGATTGTTGTGTCCTGCAGGCAGATCAGTGGGTGGTGAAATGTTAGAGATGCCAACGCACTGACAGCATGATGAAATGACATTGTTGAGTTATTGTGGTGGATCAGCAATGTTGACAATGATGTAAATCAGACTGTAAAATTTTTATTATCAGCCCTGTCAGGTCAGGAGTCAACATCACAAACTGACAGAGAAAAGACAAGAGATAAAATATAATTCATCACATTCTGTATCTCCTTAAATAAGAAGGTACAGAAAAAACGTGTGTTTTTTTTTAGGACGCTTCAGCTGTTATTTGTTGCTGTTAGAGAATAAATCAGACAGAGCAGGAAAGAAAAACATGGCTACAGGCTGAAACACACACACACACACACACACACACACACACACACACACACACACACACACACACACACCCCTTAACACCATACTTTCACATGCAGTCACTCGCTCTGAGCATGCTCACATTTCACCAGAGTGTGAGAGAGTGTGAATTTGTATGAATGTGTGTGTGTTGAACATGTTCCAGCATACAGGGTGGGAATGAAGATGACAGCAGGGGAAACACACACACACACACACACACACACACACACACACACAGCAGATTAAATCCTCCTCTAACGACACGTCTCTGCTCTCTGTGTGTGTTTTCCTGTGTTTTAAGGAAGTCCTGCGACACGAACCGAGTTCATACTGAACTGTTGAGTAGAGGATGTTCAGGTCCACCTTATCAACTGAATCATTACAGTGTTATTAGTCGGATACAGAATTATTTCAGTCAGTTTTCTGGCATGTGTGATGGTGGAGCCAAACGAAAAAACATTTTGTTCTTGTGTGGAACATTTTTCTCTGCAGCAGTTCTACTGGGAACTCTTTAAGCTGCGCACCGAGCCACTGTGCATTCAGCTCAAAGCTGTTGATGTGAAATAAACTCAAAGTCACCCCTGGCTGCATAATCACTAGAAAGATGTTTTTTTTGCTGTTTCTTGACTAGATATTTATTTGTGAAGGTCAGTGAAGGAGGAAGCATTCAGATCCTTAGTAAAGTAAAGGTACAAATATCACACTGAAGAAATACTCCACTACTACTACTAAAATAAAAGTGTGTAAGTATAATCAGGAAAATGTCTAAATCACACACAATGGTCACAATAACCAAGAGCCCAAAGTGAAACCTTCACAAACCTCAACAATATTACAAACAAAAAAATTAAAAGGAAAACATCAAATCTTCACATTTGCAAAGTAGAAGAAGAAAGTGGCATGAAAAGAAAAAAACTCAAGTACAGTACAAGTACCTCAAAGTTAAGTATAGTACTTCAGTAAATGTACTCAGATACTTTTCACCACTTTAGATACACAACTTTTGTCCATAAGCAAACATCATTTGTCTAAACTACAAGCTGCCATCATGTGTGGGGAGCTTAAAAAACTGAAAGAGGCCATTTCCTGTGTCACCTGATGTGGAAGATAAAGCAGAAAATGTAAATCTTTGTCACGTTGCTTCAGTTAACGCTGGTATCATCGATAAGTGAGAACTCACACATCATTTAGAGTAGATCAGCTGTTTGTGAGTCTCATGGTTTCCGTATAATTATGATGAATTACTGGACAAACAGTGGACGACATCAGCTATGTTTGCGTTAAAATACAAACTGTTTCGGTTAAAGTGAAGACAGATAATGTGCTGCTGACACAGCAGTGTTGGAGTGAGGTCACACAGACAGGAAGTGGACCTGACAGGTCAGCTGATCCTGTGCTGAGTCTGTGGTTCCCAGAGGTCAGAGGTCACACAGCAGCACATAATACAAACCAGAGGCACAAACAGAAAAGTAAAACAACACACTTTAACACTACAGTAGTTAAAGCTCAGTACCTGATTGGGGGGTCTTCCGTCCACGTCCCGCCTCGGCCTGTCTCCTATTGGACGAGGGACAGTCAGCTGATAGGAGGAGAGGTGTTCTGTCTGCTTAGAGTCTGCAGGAGGAAACAGTCAGTCAGTCAACAGAGGGAACATGGAAACTAATTTGAGCATAAAATGTAAAATACTCAATACAATACTTGGGTAAATGTACTTATTTCCTTTCAATCACTGAAGCTGCTTTGTGTTTACTGTTTTTTAGGTCAAACACATCTCCACCAATCAGAGGCTCACTCAGGGGTAACCATGACAACTATCTCCAGTGAACTGACTGACAGTGAAGTCAAACAACACTCGTCGTGTTGCAGCAGGAAGCTGAACAACACTTCTGGTGGTTCTGGTTCAGCTTCCTGTGAGCTCGGTCGTTTTGTTTTGTTTCTGCAAACTGAAACTGAATAGTTTATGAGTCAGTGATGGCTGCATTTGTTTATAATACACCTTGATCATCCACACACACACACACACACATAAATTACAGGTGTGTTTACAGCCGCGTTCAGACTGCAAACAGTACTACAATACAAACACACAGGCGTCTGTGTTGGATGTGTTGTTTCAGGTGCAGGTGAGAAGCTGAAATCTGATCCAGGAAGTCGAGTTCGAGTAACAGATCCACGAGTTTGAAGGTTCATCAGACAACAAAATGCAGCGCAGAGGTTTTTAATACTCTGAAACATCACCGTCTTTATCAGACAGTTTCCTCTTTTTGGCAAAGTTTATTAATGTGCTTTGGTGTGTTTGTTTCGTATTTTTAGTTATGTCTTTGGACGATTATGTAGTACTCAGTGTTGCAACGTCCACGTTCATCACGAGATGCACACGGACCCCAATAGATAAATAAAATGTCCCCATACACAACCAGCAGAGAAGGAGCGGCTGTAGAACAGTGTGTAAATGTTTCTGAGCATCACAAACTCTCTGAAATGACTCTTCTATCTCCAGGATTTGATCCATTCGGTCCAATAACATTTGGAAAGTCTAGAAGAGCCACACGATTAAATTATTTTATCCTATTCGTGTGTGCAGGGAGCAAACTGGAAGTCTGGGATGTGCACGCTCTCAACCAGCTGGACTGGGGAAGGACTCTACTGAGCATGCTCTATAGGCTAAAAAGAAGCGTGAGGAAGCCCGATGAAGGGTTTCCCACCTTGTTAGACCCGGTGTTTGGTGCTCTGAATCTCCGTCCAAAGTGGAGAAGCTCAAACTCTCCATACAGCGGATGAAGAGGAGGGTTTACACCACATACCTGCATATACACACACTGCTGCACATCTGTTTCTGGATCACATTTCACTTTCCCACCTTTACCTGCAGCTACTCGCCCACACAACACAGACCCCTGGGATGTTTTAAGGCAGCGTCACTTTCAGAGCACAGGTTGGTTCATGTCAGGTGACTGTTAGGGAGCACTGGACCCCCCTCCCCCCCGCCCCATAGCCACAAAACACAAAGACAGTAAAACAGCTCTTTGAAGAACATAATGTCTTCAATTACTCTCCAGAGCGCAGTGTTTGTGCACATCCTGACTGCACGTTCTTCTTTTTATAATTACCACAACTGTCATTGGTCCTCACAGGGATAGAAGTACAGGAGGACACACACACACACACACACACACACACACACTAACAACATGAATAAAGTGTGAGTTGTTCAGTTTGTCTCCATCTGTTCACAACACAACAGACTACATGTTAGTAAACCTGCGTGTGTGTGTGTGTGTGTGTCGGGGGTGGACGTCTCTGTGTGTGTGTGTGTGTAGTAATCTGTAACCATGGTAACGCCTGCCGTCTCTGGTTATGACCTCTCCGTCCCGTAGTCTCTCGTGTTTCATTTACCTCCACACGACAAACCTGACCAGCTGAAACTATGGTTGCGTGCTCCAGACGTGGATCCAACACGCCAAAAGCACAAATCAATACCTTTTTTAGGTCTATAGTTCAGATGTTTGTGGACACATACAGAGCAGTAAAGCAGCAGAGAGTAAATAAAGCGCCACAAATAATAAAAAGGGAAATTATTCTGTACGTCTTTGCAAAATATTTGCTTTTAGAGTCTCTGTGACGTAGTGAACTACTGTAACTGGAGAGCTGACTGCTAACTCGCGAGCCGGCCAGGCGAGCATTCGTCAGCCACAACAGCTCTCTCTGTTTCCTCTCAGCGAAGATGCGTTTTACAACATTATCTTAATTGATTTTGTAACATAACAGCAAAGGCTGAGCAGCAAAATTACAAGAATACAGTCACATGAATGCCAGCTCACCCCACCCTCCAAAACCCCACACACATCCATCCAGCCCTTCAGGTCCGACCACTAATTCCTTCAGAGTATGTACCTAATCAAAGAAAAGGGAATAAAATAAAACTCTTTAAAGCAAATAATGACTGGCTTCTAATATGGTTTATATAATGCTAATCCATTAGTCCACATTATTCTGCTCTCTCATTAATTGAGAAACTACAAAAACTTAAAAACACTACCTGAAATTGAGCTGAAGACATAAAAGTCAAGGAAGAGTAAAAGAAATTAGACAGTTAACTGTTACTAACAATTTAATATAGTGTGAGTTAAACACGGATCTCTTTTTCCTAAATGTTGTAGGCCTTAACGTCTGCTAACAACATTACATCTGTGCATCATTTTATGAATCATAAAATCATTTCATTCTAGTCAACGTTGATCATTTTGTGATCATCTAAAAATAAAACATGAGTAATGATAACACAGATGACCTGTGTGACTTCCTCTTCTTCCTCTTCATCATTTTCCCTCTTCTCTCTCACTC
Organism: Lateolabrax maculatus; assembly: GCA_031216445.1. Taxonomy (NCBI): domain Eukaryota; kingdom Metazoa; phylum Chordata; class Actinopteri; order Acropomatiformes; family Lateolabracidae; genus Lateolabrax; species Lateolabrax maculatus. The sequence continues at coordinate 3,458,950 of CM062217.1, read as the reverse complement.
TCTCGGTTACATAAAGTCTTTGTGTTCACATTACTGCCGGCTTAGCCACTGTTTGTTTGTCTCATTTCAAGGCATGAATGCATCATTTATGACTGTGTATGTGTGTGTTTTTCGGTGTCTGTGGCCCTTTATTTGAAAGGATTTCTGATAATTCAGCTCTCAGTAACATCAGCCTGTCTGTCTGACTTAAAGACTTAAAGGTTTAAGAGAGAAAATGTAGTAAAGTCCTAAAGAGAAACTTCAAAGAAAATCTAGAGAAAACTTAGAGAAACCTTTAAGAAGACCAAGACACATATTAAGGAAAATCCGGAAGAACGTCAATAAAAATACAAGAAATTCAAGGTAAATCCAGGACACGGCCGGTCAATGTGCTAAATTATGGCCAGATTTCCAGTGGTAATGTTTATAATGTGAATTCCTGGATATTAAATGTTCTGTAGTGTTTCCAGTAATATTTGTTCTTAAAGTGTACTGAAGTAACATCACATGACGTGGTTAAGCCACGTTCGAGTTACTAGTTTTTTTTAAATGCAGTTGCGAGAACAAAACTTTCCACTCATATCTTAAGATGTTTGATTTGAAAGAGAACTTATAAAGAAGCAAATGACAGTGTCAGTAATAGTAAGTGGTAGAGTTTATTAATTACTTCGTATATTACACAGTTAAAAAAAAGGTTAAATTGAGTTAAAAGCAAATTGTTAATGTGTTACAATATAATTTATCTTAAACAACTGTACAATAAAAGTAATTCATGTTACATGGTCGTAGTCAGGGTCATTCTGAACATGACTTCAGCCTCTAAAGGAAAAGTTTGATGCACATCTATTCATGCAGTCAGTGTTGATTTTGCCTTCTTCCTCTCCAGATGTTTATTGGTTGCATCACTGTCGAACGTTTCCTTATGTTTCCATTTATACTTCCACAATCATGTGCTCTGTACATCATATATGATGCATCTAAGTCAGAGGTTTAGTTCTTGTGGCCACTGTGTACTGTTGGTACTCTCTGTTTGTGTTCATGTGTTGAAAAGCATAATAAAAATATTGTTTAAAAAAGGAAATAGTTCCGTTACTGCCCTTGAAACCACAAACTTGTACGTTATATTTTCTGTGGGTCGGGCAGATCAATGCTGACAGACAGTTTGTCACGGCAGCCTCCACCCACTGAATCACATCCTCTCTCAAACTCTTTCTTCCTGCTTTTCCTCTCCGTTCTGCTCTCGCTCATTCATGCTGAGGTCACTTCAAGTCATTCTGAGGCTTCACACCTCTGATCTCAAACTCACGCCAGCAACACGACCTGCAGCCAGAGATCTGATGAACACTGGACGAGGTGTCCAAACAAGTGTCGAAATTAAAACCTCCTTTCAACTTTGGTTGTTTACCTGTAAGGTTTGATATTACAGACTTTAAGAAATGTTAAAACTTCTTAAGGGTCTACACTTTATATTTGCATGTTACGAGATGTTTCTGTATATTTGTTCTCACATTCATATAGATCAGGAGATGATATGATTAATTGCATATTTTCACATCTGCATCAAATCGGTCAGTGAAAATACTGTTCAGTTTGTTACAGTTAGTGTGTTTGATTGTTTTAATAACCTTTTTCTCTTCAGGACTCTGTTTGGCTTCCAGTCTTTTCTTGATCCTGCTCTCTACTAGTCTGACAACCCAGTTAACCTCTGGTGATCTGTGAGGATTAATCTAATCTAATTTACTCCTGCATCGCTTTACTTTCTCTTCTTCCAACAAACCAGACAAACCGCAAAGAGAAATTCAAGGGATCCGAAAGACTAACTATTAAATTGAGTGAATTGAATGATTAAACTAATTGAAAGAAATTGATAAGAAAATCAAGATATATCTTTAAAAAAGTGTATAGAAATCTTAAAGAAAGCCAAGAGAGAAAGAAATCTTTAGGAATTTTAAAGAAAAAACAGAATATATAAGAAAATCTAGATCTAACTAGAAAAATTCAGAGAAATCTAAAATCTAGAGAAATCTTTTAGAAAACTTGCGAAACTCCTAAAGAAAATATCTAGAACATTTAAGAAAATTCTAGACAAATCTCTAGGAATAATTAGAGACATCCTAAACTATCTTCAATAAATGACCCTGGATTTAAGAAAACCTACAGAAACCCTGAAGTTTTTTCTGTTTTGTTTCTTTCCATCCTCTAACCAAACCTGGAGAAAACGTCACAGTGAGTTCAGTGTCAGCTCTGGATGTGGATCAGCCAAGTGGGTTAAGATATTCTGAACCACAGGAACTTGATCGGACTTTCACACACACTGACTAAACCACACCTGACCTCTTTAACGGACTTGACCTGAACATCAGAAGACAACTGAAATCACACCGGACCTTTTTCAACAACAGAGGCCATCAAACACCATCAGGGTTTGGATCTGGAAAAAAGTGACATTTACCATCAGAAGGCTGGAAATTCCTCAGCAGATCTGTGATGTTCTGACTGAATAACAATCTGTCAAACTGTAACTCAATCTGTCTGCAGTCTGTATGAACAGACAGGGACGTAAAATAAAACAAGCAGTGCAGTATAATAACAAATACTATAATATAAAATATAAATCAGCTTTCAGTTCAAACACAGAGGCCAAACTGTGGGTTGTAAAAACTGACTCATCATCCACATTGCTCTTCAATCCAGAGTCTAAACATCAATAAAATAAAAATCAATACAATATGTTCGGAAGCCTATAACTAAATAAATAAACTTTTAAGATAATCTAGGGAAATCTTTAAGAAAACCTGGAGAAACCTTAGGAAGAAAAATCTTACAGAAATGTATGGAAAAATTGTTAGTAAACCTAAAGAAATCAACGGAAATTTAGAGAAATCTTTGGACTCCATTTATATTTCTACAAACAAATCAGCTGCTGAAAATAGTCCCCAACAAAAGCTGTTTTGACTGAACCTTTTCTAAAACGTAATCTATATATTCATCTGAGGTGTATTTAAAGATTTACTTCTTCTTCTTCCCTTTCGAAACCCTGTTTTCGCACCATTCGTTTTTAAGGTTTCAGTTCGTTTTACTCTCTAGAATCTCAGATTGGTGGAGGTTATACCTGCAGCCTGAGAGGGAGGCCTGCAGACACTGTTCAGGGCGGCAACACACCGCAAACTCCTCAGCACATTTATCCAGTAAAAGAAATAATTTAATGTATTTAAATGTTATTATTTACAGGAACTAGCATTCACATATTTATAGTCCGACACCATTAGCTGCAGACAGGGAAGGAAAGTGTGAAAGTATTAGGAGACGGACTACCGCTGCCAACAAGAAGAATATAGAATAACTGCAGACTGATCCTTTAACGGAGAACATTTCTGGATTTCTTTCTGGCTGAAGCTGAATGTGTGAAAGGAGATTTAGTGCCTCCGAGCTGCAGATTTGTCCATGTTCAGCATGGAGAAAAAAAGAGTGAGTCATCATTCAGGGAAACAGAGAGTGCTGCTCCAACTGTGTGTGTGTGTGTGTGTGTGTGTGTGTGTGTGTGTGTGTGTGTGTGTGTGTCTGTGTGTGTCTGTGTGTTTGTGTGTGTGTGTGTGTGTGATAGATGCTGCTGGTTCCTGTAAATGCAATCAGTCAGATTCAGTCTCTGGACGTTTGAGGTGTTTCCGTCTCAGCTCGCTGCTAACAGTCAACACACACTCACACATACAGCATACAGCATACACACATACACAAATACACACTTGCTGTCAGACTCAAGTGTAAAACAGGGTTTACTTTCTGTCAGTGTCGGGAGCTGAAGGACTCGGCTGTGAGCCCGGCGGGCGGCGACGCTAAGCAGCTTAACACTCAACCTGCCTGAACGAGACGCCAAAACACACACACAAGACCTGAAAACTCTCACACACACACACACACACACACACACACACTGAGGAGAGCCGGTGGCTCAGCAGTCCATGATGACACAAACCAACAAATGAATATCTACTGACATGGTTAACCGGAACATGACGTCAGTTTGATTCTCTGTTCTCAGTTCTGCAGAAACTTAAAGAATATGAAGAGAAATTAATATCAGCACTTGTAGCAAAAGCATGTTTCATGATCATCAAACAAACACCAACTAATGTCATTGAACAGTTTTTACATTATAACCTTTATTTTAATGGTATTCGGTAATGATATTTTCATGTAAAAGGTTCTTCGGGATCTGCTGGACAGATTTCTTGTCAGAAGCAGTAAAACAGTGAAATCCTTCACATACATTCTAGTTATTTTGTGGGTTTGAAAGTGAGATGTCACCACAGGTACGGCGGCTTGTCTGTCTCTGCGTAACAACCCAGGATGTCTGTTACAAACTGGAGGTGTGAAGCTTGAGAGACGTGGATGTTTCCCAGGCAGGAGGCTCTAATAAAAGACTATCCTGGGGATTGAAGGATCCACTGTTTTTGGACTAAAAGTCATTTGTTCGAATTTGTTGGTGTTTGTTTGTGGATTTGAAAAATGAATTAGTGAACTGCATGAGTTGCTCACAAATCTTCATACACATTTGTAAATCTTGTTTGTATTTGCGGATCATGAAACAAGCATCTGTCGCCAGTATTGGGACTAATTTCTCTCCACAGGAGAGGACATGCAGCAATTATTACTGCAATTACGTTTGTGATCAGAAAGATTTCAGTTGGAATTTGACCCAGAAAGGCGGCCGGCGTGCATTTCCTTCTCTGTGAACTCTCATTCATACTGATGGAAGTTAAACCTCTTAACACCACGACATAATGTGCTGTTGGTTGTGCAACATGTGTAGATTTAAAGGTACGGCACTGATTCAGCGAGTCTCCGCCATAAAGTTGGTGGACTTTTCAAGAGACAAACATCAAATCTGAGCAGCGGCAGTGGAGATATCCTGACTTCTAGACCAAAAACTCTGGATCCTACATTTCCCATAATGCATAACGATAGTGTTTCATTAAAGCCTCCCTGCCTGGTAAACAGCCACATCTTTCAAACTCCACACCTCCAGGTTGTAAAACAGAGAAGATTATACATTAAAAAACCAACATATGATCATTATATAAAACACAATGTGTTAAAGATAAACCAGCAGCTTGTCCAGTTTGTCTCAGATGTCTTTGAGTTGTTTATTAAACTTTTCTCCTCTAAACTTTTCGGTTTCATTTACTGTTTGAGGAGATCAAATTATCGAATATTTCACTAAAGAATAAAAGATTATAGAAAAGTCATAAATATGAATAGTAATACGTGTATCTGAGTTTTGTTTTTTTCTTCTTTTCATCCCATTAATCATCTCAAGTAGTAACATTCACTCAAGTACTGCACTTCAGTGCAATTCTGATGCACTGAAGTACAGTACTTGAGTATTTCTCCTTCTACTCCTCTACGTCTCAGAGGGAAATATTGTACTTTTTCCTCCATATATTTATCTGACAGTTTTTCAGTTAAAAATGTTACACAAAAAACCTTGAACGAGTTTCTTAATTGATGTACTGTAATAAGAGTTAAAGTACCAAGTAGTAATGTATAGAAAGTACGTAGTTAAAATTAGCGACCAGCTACAAAATGAATAGTAATGTTTCAGTGATAATCGGATAATAGAGTGATATGATACAGTAACATTACAATGACCAGGGCCATTCTGCTGACTAGAGCTGCAACGATTAGTCGATTAATCAATTAGTTGTGAACTAATTAATCGCCAACTATTTTGATAATCGATTCTCTGATTTCAGTTTCTCAAATGTGAATATTTCCTGGTTTCTTTAGTCTTCTACGACAGTAAACTGAATATCTTTCAGCTGTGGACAAAACAAGACATTTGAGGACGTCACCTCGGGCTTTGGGAAACACTGATCAACATTTTATAGACCAAATGACTAATGAAGAAATTGATCTGCAGATTAATGGATAATGAAAATAATCGTTACTTGAAGAACTACTTCTGACCAATGAATACTTTTGCTTTTGATACTTTCAGTTCTTTTGGTTGCTAATACTAATAGATATTTGAAAGCAGGACTTGTACTTGAGTGTTTTTGCAGTGTGTTTAATGCTACTTTTACTTAAGTAAAAGATGTGAATACTTCTTCCACTAATGATAAGAACTAAACAAGATAGATGAGTATAAATAAAAGTATAATTCATGAGTTCCTCCAGACTTTGCAAGTCACAGCACAATACTGAATAGTTCTACTTTAGTTTGTCAGAAGTACAATATATACTGTAGTTGCAGTATAGCAAAATATTTATTTATCATTAATTAGTATTGAAAAAAAAGAAGCGCATTATGTAATGTAGTATTAAGTACAGAGTAGTATAGTGTTGTATTGTACTGTTGGGTCTAGTATATTCTAGTGTAGCAGTACCACTATAATGTACTACTCACTACAGCACAGTGTTACACAGTACAGAGTAGCACAGTGTAGTACAGTACATTATGTAGTAGTGTACCGTACACTGAAGAGTAGTACAGTGTAGTGTAGTACAGTACCGTAATGTATTGCTGTACAGTACAGTACATAGAGTAGTAGTACAGTAGTACAGTGTACATTACAGTGCAGTGCAGTGCAGTATGTTAGAGTAGTGGTGTACAGTGCAGTACATACACTAACAAGTAGAAAAGAGTAGTAGTACAGTGCAGCGTTTTACAGTGTAGTACAGTACATTATAGAGTACTGTACCGTACACTGAAGACTAGTACAGTGTAGAGTAGTACAGCACATTATGCAGTACTGTACAGGACAGTGTAGTACATTGAAAAGTAGCACAGAGTAGTTGTCTACAGTACAATGCTACAGAGTACTACAGTGACTGTGTAGTAACTTGTACAGTGTAATGAAGTACTACAGTGATGAGACACACAGTGACAGCACACACACACACACACACACACACACACACACACACAGCTCTGTCCTGTCCATCCTCACCCTCCTCACCCTCACCCTCCTCATCCTCACCCTCCTCACCTCTGCAGTGTGAGTTTCCGCTCAGCAGCAGCAGCAGCAGGCAGCAGATCTCCAGCAGCTCCACTCTCCCTCCCATCTTCTTCTTCTTCTTCTTCTTCTTCTTCTTTCTTCTTCTTCTTGAGAAAATAAATGTCACCGGGCGGCTCTCGCGCTGTCTGTCCTCCTCTCCTTCTCCTTCCTCTCCTTTGTGTTATTATTATTATTAGTAGTAGTAGTATTGTAGTTTTCCCTGTTGTCTTCCAGCCGTTTCCCCCCGCAGAGCCTCATGCTAAACGCCCGGGAGTGGTTTTCTTCTTCGGCCGAGCCATTCCCGTCCCAGCTGATGACCCAGCCACCGCAGCTTTATTTAACTGTTAGTTCGGATCCAAAATGTCTCCCGACGAGGTTTCAGTCGTTGAATCAGTTCATTGAAACCCAGGCGGGGAGTCTGGGTGTCTCCTCTGTTGACCCCCGCGGTCCTGTTTCAGTAAAGTGTGTCCTCGCCGTGTGGATCAGATATTTCTCTCCTTGTAAACTCGACTGGAATCTAAACCAGACTCAAGTTAGCGGAAGTACCCGCTGCTTCCGGCGGGGCCCTTCAAAATAAAATAAAAACAAAGTTGGAACCACCTCAATGTTTGTTAGCAGCAGAAATATCTACAACTTATAGGAATACTGCAGTAATGACAAAAAATAATATTATAATAAATAATAATAACATTATAAAGTACTGTTTATTATGTAACATGTTTATATAAACCCACTGAACAGTATTGTACTTTTTACTCCACTACATTTATCTGACAACTGTAGTTACTAGTTATTTTATCAATTCATATTTTACATTTAAAAAAAACATACAATAAGATTATAAAATACATTACCAGCAGTTTCCAACTCTTCAGGCTATTTCACAAAAAAAAGCAACCATTAGAGAAAACTTGAATATAGATTTGTGTATCAGAACTGTGTTTTTCTTCTTTTTTCTCCCATTAATCATCTCATGACTTCTCAGATTTATCTGGTGACCCTTTGGAGGGGCCCGACCCCTAGGTTGGGACTAAACTGACTAACTATATAAAGTAGTTAAAACTAAACTGTCTCCACCTGGAGAGCTACAATATGCTGCTCTAACATTAATGCTTCAGTATTAACAATCTAATAATGTTACATAGAATCAGATTTCAGTCACAAGAGACATTTTACTGCAGAACGAGTACTTTTACTGCTGATACTTTAAATTAATTATATATTACTGTATTATTATACTGTGAGTTTATACTACATAAGTATATTGCATTTATGTTATATATTATATTATATATAGTATGTAAATAGTATTGTAAATATTATGTTTTTGTTGTATATTGTATTATCTCACTATATTAATATTTATATTATGTTTAATACATACATTAGTACACATATTTGTTCAATTCATGTATAATGTCTTATATATTGTTTTGTAACTTCATACTTATTAAATTCATAAATGTATTTCATTTTTTTATTTCACTCGTGCTGCAGTTACATAATTATTTTGTTAAAAGCCATTAGTCTGTAATATTGTGTATATGTACATTAAAAAATACATTTTCTCCATTTTACACCAAAACGTTGATTCTTTAAGGACTCTAATCTTTATTGTATGTTTTTACAAATGAACATATTATACATGTTATTAACATTAATCCTGTGTAACAGGTTGGTGGTTCCTTGTTGCTGGATTGTTCCTCTATTCTTACTGTGAAGTGAGCGGACCTTTATTTTGAAATCAAACTGGGTAAACCAGAAGTAACGTGTTGACGTCACAGATTTAATCTCCAGCTGGGAAAATAAATCTCGAACTGCGCATGCGCCGTTCACCGGGGTTTACAGTGAGGCAAACCGAGCGCTCCCTTCGCTCTCATCATAACTTTATTATAATTTGTTTCGGGGGAAGGTGAAACTGTTCAGCTCACAGCTCGACCTTCACCTTCACCGCCGGGACGTCCGGACACTTTATTCAAACGCACCTTTAAAGCTTTCAGCCAATGACAGAACAGAGTTTGTAACAGTGATCGCTGATTGGCTGACAGTTCATCCAGATTGTGATGCATTCAGGTGTCTCTGGTAAACTGTACTTTCTTTAAACCTGAGTTAAAGTGACTTTAAACTATTTTATTTCCTTTGATTTATTAGATTCAAACTAAATGTTATCGAATTAACTTTATACTGAAGAACCATATTAATTGGTTGGTTATTTGCTGCCATATTAGCAGCATATTTATGTTCAGTCATTTGAAATGATTGATCTCTGCTGTTAGATGATGGGTTACACAGGCACACAGTTACTTTTAAATTTACACTCACTGTTAATACCTCAAACACGCAGCTGCTTTAAAAAAATTAGTGTTTTCACTCAGATTAGGCCTGCAATGTGTTTTTATTTTTTGTTTCTAAATAATCAATTAATTACTGAGTTTACAAACTATCAGAAAATAGTGAAAAGGTCAGAACAATATTAGATTGATAATGAAAAACACGGTCAGCTGCAAGGCAAATAATTACATCGATCTAGAAATCTTCTGCAACCCGGTGCATATGCTAAGCAACTCCATGTGGTGTCCCAACCCAAAGAAACTCGGAAAATGCAGATAAAAAAACAACTATTTTACTAGGGAAATTTCAGTAAGATACAATATGTACAAGTACAACTAACAATGGAAAATCTTTTTTTTATTATCAACAGATAAGGTGAATTAAACTCTGTTACTGTTTCATTATAATGGATGAATGAGAAAATGCTTTTCCTCCCAAAATCAACTTAATTTATAACCAGGCGCTGTCTAATAAACAAGTATAACCACCATCGTGAACCAGATCATCTCTGTAAATACAACTAACAGTAACAATACACAAACAGACATAAACGAGTATGTTTCTGAAAGTTACCTGCGTGCCAAAGGTGACACTTTTTTTTATTAGAAAATATTGAGCCACCTTCAATATTTTTAAATGCTATTTTGGGCAAAGATTGGGGTACTGTGTTTGAACTTGACCATTAGATCAAGTTGGTAGTTTGATATGACAAATTCAAATTACAAATCATAGTTTTTTAAACAGTAATCAGGTCTGAGCAAAGGTTTAAGGAAAGAGTCTGTATATTACTGAGGTGTTACTGTGTCAAAGTTAAAGGATAACTGGTGATTTTCTATATATTTCTTCCTGTCAACAAATCCCATGTTCAGAACCAAACCAACAACCAATTTACTCACTAACAAGTACTGTGTGCGTATCAAAGCCCGACACATCCTCTTCTTCTGTGCCACAGACAGGGTAGGGAAGTCAGGAAGTATTGAGAGACGGACTAACACATTGTTGGTTTTGGTGTCAGCCCTGTTTGTCCATTCTAACAGTATTTGCCAGTTGGTAGGTCCAAAGTTCAGGTAGTTTTCCATTATAGAATTGTTCAGAACAGCTGTGAATTCCTCTGACTCAGCTTCCGGTACAGTTGGATGGTCACGAGCTGAATTTCAGGATCTCCAGGTTTGATGTCAATAGCTCTCAGGAAGAAGTCCAGAGCGTCGTCCAGCTTCCCTTTGCTGTGGTACTCCCTCCCCCTGCTGACCAGGAAGTCGTAGCTCTCCTCCTCAGACTTGACGATGTCTTTTGTCCCGTTGGTCTTGACTCCTGCATCAACAGTGCACTGATCCATTTTTTCGGAGGAGGCTAACTCGGGTTCGCTGGTTGACTCCTCCAGGTTACTGCTCATTTCCTCTTCTGACTCATCAACAGTATCTGCTGACTCAGATACCATCTCCTCCTCCTCCTCCTCGTCTTCTTCTTCTTCTTCTTCTACCTCCTCCTCGCCCTCCTCTTCTTCTTCTTCTTCTACCTCCTCTTCTTCTTCTTCTACCTCCTCCTCACCCTCTGTGTTTAATGTCTCACCGATGGTTTCCTCCAGCTGAAGCTCATCATGAGTTGAACCAATGATGTCCTCCTCTTCAGCCTCATCAGAATGCCTCTCTGAAATGTCGTCATCATCATCCCCCATGTCTTGGTTGTGGTTCTCCATGTCTTCGATGATGGACTGGAGGAGGGACCGACGTGAGGCAACAGAGGTGTTTCCTCCGACACTCTTTCTTGACTGGAGAGGGGTGGAGCCAGAGGGCACTGATTTAGGTGTGGAGGCTCCCATAGCCTGGAAGGAATTGTCAAATTGACCACTTGTCAATTCCTGCCTATCGTCATCATCATCATCTTCTTCTTCACTATCATAAATCACTGCTGCTCTTTTCTTCTTGGTAGCTACAATGGAATCATTCATTGACTCGTCTGTTTCAGAGGCATTGACGTTGTTGAGACTTTGGCTGAGTGCTTCTTTATGTTGTGCCTCCGAAAGGGATTTATTTACATTAAAACTCCCCTCCATCTGCAGCTGTAACAGCAGCTTCTGCTCCTCTACTTCGGTGTCCTGATGATCGAGGACATCATGGTCTGAGAACATGTCACTGTCCTCAAGCTGTAAATTGAAGTTGCCTTCAAAGGATTCAAGCCCCGTGCTGACTCTAGATGATGTGTCTGCTTTGAAGCTTGAATTGGATGCTAGCAAGACAGAAAGCCTTTTGTTCTGCAGCGGTGTGAGATGTGGATACCCCAAGTCCATCTTGGAGTCGTATTCTGAGTGCGAAGTTCCGTTTAGCTGTTGTTCATCTTCATCAACGGCTGTCACGAACGCCAGGCTGCCGTCATTTTCAGATATTTCAGACTCATCCATTAGTTCTTTAACAGCAGCATCTGCCTGATCACCTTCTGCAGCATCAGTGGGCTCGATCATCACCAAAGACTCCTCGGTCACCTCCTGAGGAGAAGCGTCTGCTACTTCTAAGTAACTCCTCTCCTGCTTGACAGACTTGTGTTTTGGGGAATCCAGGTTCTGCTCGGCAAGCTTGTCTATGCTTACTTCAGCAACAGGTTGTTCTTCTGTCATACTCTCATCTGCAGTCAGGTCAATAACTTGGCTGCTCAGATTGTGTTGGCCATCCTCCTTGCTAGAACCAGACTGGTCCAACTCCACCACAACCGGTGACCCGTTAAAGTTGCTTTCACGTTGTGGATAGGAAGGACTTGGTCTTGGATTTCTTGTTTTTTTCTCATGGGACCGCTCTCTGTTGTTGTTTTCCACTGGTTGTCTGAGCCAGACTGGTTCGGTGCTTGACCCCATGCTCTCTGCCAGTTGCATCTGCAGCTCTGACTCTGCCTTCATCAGCTCATGGGCCTTTTGGACCCTCCCTTCGATGTACTGGTGTGCCTCTTGGTCCTCCGGGGGCTCGTCATGGTTGACATCGATGGAAAACATCAGGTCGTGGTCAGAGATCCCGAACATCTCCATGGCATGGAGGTTGGCAATGTGCTCATCCAGTTCAGGGTCTGTCCGTCGATGTCTGGAGTGCAGGTCCTGAAGCTGCATCTGAGTTGACGAGGACCGTGTGTCTTCCAGAGTGAAGAGCTCCTTCAGCTCCTGCTTGCTGAAGTACCGAAATGGGTTCTTCTTGTCCCCGGTATTCTGTCTGATGAGGGAGTCTTTGAAAACCTGCCGTCTGTAGATCTTCTCCTCCACCGTGCCGCAGGTGATCAGCCTGTAGATGACGACGTTTTCAGTCTGGCCGATGCGGTACGCCCTGTCAACAGCCTGGGCGTCTGTTGCTGGGTTCCAGCTGGGATCGTAGATCACGACTCGGTTTGCTGCAGTCAAAGTGATGCCAACTCCTCCAACCTGGGTGGTCAGGAGGAAGACAGAGTACCTTTCATCTGTCTGAAACTGAGTTATGCGCCTCTCTCTCTCTGAAATCTGTGTTATTGTTCCATCCAGTCTCATTACTTTGAAGCCTCTGTTGCCCAGGATACGTTCGATGATGTCAAGCACTTTCCTGTAATGAGCAAAGACGAGTGTGCGGTGGCCTTCTTGTCTGAGCTTTTCAAGAAGTGCAAACAGAAAAACGAGTTTCCCAGACTCAGATATTAAGGTGTCGTCAGGAATATTAGCGATGCTGTGAGCGTCTGTCTCCATGTTGTCATTCTGCTGACTTTCAGGTGTATTTTCCTCCAAGCCTAGCTTGGCTATGGCTGCAGCAGAGAGCAGTCTTGGGTGGTCACACAGCTTTTTCAGAATGGTTAATTCAGCTAGAGGTGATTTGCTGGTCATGAGCAGCTCTTTGATGTGGTCTAGTGAAATGAACTGCCTGTAAATGTCTTCCTGAACAGAGCTCAGGTAAGTCCAGACAATGAGGTCGTTCTTTCTCGTCAGCGTCGGCATCACTGCTCCAGTGTGATTTGAAGAGTCTGGGACTTGACTGTCCTTGTCTGAATATTCCTCTTTGTCTGGACGTGTGGCGTTCATTTTGTTTTTCTGCACTTCTGATTTTGTCCTGCGAAGAAAGTAGGGTTTTATTATGGCCATGAGATTCTCAGACATCCGGGACCCGAGAACCTTTTCCCCTGGAGTGGCGTCCTTCTCTCTGGCACGTGTGATGGGGTTCTCATACTCTGTTTTGAATGTTTTAGCAGTGCCAAGGAGAGTACCTTGGCAAGCAAAGTCAAAGAGAGCCCACATTTCTTTCAGGTTGTTCTGGACTGGAGTACCTGTTAGAAGAACTCGGTTTTTTGAAGGGATGGCACAGGCACTTTTGGCTGTTTTGGTGGTTGAAGTTTTTATCTTGTGTGCCTCATCCAGGATCATGTAGTCCCATGTGAACTCTCTGCCATGGTATGATGACAATTGCTGCCAGTTGTTCATAAGCATAGTGTACGTTGTGATGATGACGCCACCTCTCCTCTGAACTTTCTCTAAATTCCTGGTCCTCTCTCCTTTGCTGGTGCCATGAAACTCCTTGACCCTCATGCCGGGAGTCCATTTGGCAAACTCCTTGATCCAGTTAGTAATGAGTGAAGTTGGCATGACCAGCAGTGTGTGTTTAACCGCCTCGCTATCGTACATACCAGAGAGGAATGATATCACTTGGATGGTTTTACCAAGGCCCATGTCATCAGCCAAGATCCCACCTTTACGACCATCTCTGTAGAGACTGTATAAGAAGGCCACTCCGTTTCTCTGGTAGTCATAAAGTTTGTCATGTAAATCTTTGAACAGCATTAAACCGCTGTCATTTACATTGACAAACTCTTCATCTTCATCCTCTGAGTCATTCTGAGAAATGAGTTCTTCAATTTTCTTTATCCTGCTCTCAAGTTTTTGAGTCTGGTGAATTTTATAGGCCAATTTGAAGAACTTTAGTGCCTTGTACATGTCCCCTTCTCTGGCAACATCTTTACCATCTTGAATGAATCTGAAAGAAAAACAAAAGGCAGGGCATCAGTGGGTTGATAATAAAGCAATGCTGTAGTCTAAACTAGAGCTGCAACTAAGAAAAAATTTCATTATCAACTAATCTGACAATTATTTTCTTGATAAATCCCTTTATTTATTGATAATTTCACTGAACCCAAGTTGGTGTATTCAAATTACTTTGTTTATTTTACCAACAGTTCAAACCAAAACACGTTCAGTTTACTATCATAAAAGAGAATTTTAAAGAAAAGTTTCAAATCCTCACATTTGAGAAGCTGGAAACATCAAAAGTTTGGGATTTCTGTTTTAGAAAAAACCCTATAACGATCAGTTGAATATCAAAATGGTTGCATCATACTTTTCTGACGATAAACTGATCGATCAATTGACTAATTGTTGCATTTCTTGTCTAAAGTGAAGGAACTTGATGTTTATAACAACACAAACCACAACTCCCCGCCATCAGTTTGCTCTTACTATCCCACTGAGGACATTTCATATGATTATTTCTTAAGTCTTTCAAAGAATTGTTTTTTAGAGTATTTATTTTTTTATAGTTGAGTTATTTTAGTTAACTATTTTGCTCTCTAGATAATTGTGTGGTGTGATGTTATTGATATTCCTGTAGATTAAAAGTTAATTCACATTCTTATGACAACCACAACTTTCCTTGTGACTTGTGTATATTGATTCATTCACTTTGTTGGATTCATAAACCACATAAGTTTGGGGAAGAACGCATCACTTTTACAATCGTCCCAACAGTGACCTCTCACCTGGTCTGAGATCAGCTATGTAGTTTGTGCACCTTCATGCCAACATAACAACAGTTGCAGCACAGCAACTCCTGATTTTCTACAAGTCTCATAGTTATCACTTAGCTTTATTATGATGAAATTCATGGGGACTTTTCATCTCTACAGTTTCAGGACTGCATACACAGCAAATAGTCTGACATCTGCTGGTCGAAATAAGTTCCTACACAAGGCAGCTGTAGTGTTGGAACATGAGCTATGGTCCTTCTACATCGCCTGATATAAAGAGTGCATCTGCTAATGACAGAGGAAATTGTTACTTTATTTAACATCAGACTAATTGAACTTTAGGGAAAACTCCTCCACAATCATTTACTTGGATAAACTCTGCCCTTATGGTAACTTTGTCAGCAATCATTCATGTAAAATTTGAATGTACTTAGGAAGCCAACATTTTAACGACATGGCATAGGTAAAAGTATATTTTTGTATTTAATTTCTTTGAGTTACCTGTGGTAGGCTTCCATCTTGTCCTCTGTATCCATGGACAAAGACCTGTCAAGACAAGTTCAAGGTTAGAAACATTATCACGAGTACAGTCATCCAACACACATCCTGTAATAACTGGCCAGCTAATTACCTTTGTGCTGTGTATGAAAAGGCAGTCAAGGATTATTAGAACAGATTAAAACAGTAAAAACCATATAATGTACCACAAACAAACCTAAACAAGAATGTGTTTTTCTGCTTGTGACCAAAGCAGAATAAAAATCAACCTCATTTAACTCCCCATCAGCACATGATATAATAATAACACCATAGAAAACAATGCAGTGGTGGAAAAATCTAAACAATCTAAATATACTCCAAGTCCTTCATACAAAATCATACTTAAGTAAAAGTACGGACATATTATCAGCTTCATGTAGTTAAAGTATCTGCAGTAAAAAGTCTCCTGTGACTGGTGGACAATGTTTTCTGACTTTTCCACTAATCTTTGCTTTTTTTGTGAATTTTTGGATAATTTGACGTCTTCAGGACAGTTATTTCTATGAACTGTGAGAGGTTCAGAGAGGAAATGTCCCTTTAGACTTAAGGGATCTCTGAAGCGTGACAGGGAGACACACCTACATACTGATTTTATAGGAGAGGTCACAAGGCAAACAGGTTGGGAAACACTGCTTTAACCCTTAATAATACCTTGTGTTGTATAAATGGTGTTTATATGCAATATCTTAATCTGAAAAGCAACTAGTCCCTACAGCTGTCAGATAAGTGTAGGGGAGTAAAAAGTAAAATATTTCAGTCTGAAATGTAGCACAAAATGAAGTACAAGTACAAGTACTCCAAAGCTGTACTGAAGTACTGTAACGTTACTTGGATGCACTGAGTAAAAAAAACAATGACTAAAATACAAAGAAGTACCGTAAAACTAGTAACAGACGACCCCCACTAGTGTTTAGTCCAGTGTGATTAAAGTTACACTCAACGCAGTTAAAAGTAAAACATATCCGCGTTATATATTTTGTGTTTTTATGATTCCTGACAACACAAATCTTCCCAAACACAGACCAACACATCCACCGCGGGCAGAAACGTGGTTGGCCTTCCTGTAATGTTAACGTGCGCTTTACTTACTTCTCCAGTTTCTCGGAAATCTCCGCAACTTCGCCGTTTTGTCGAGAAACATCCATCCCGACGATGTTAGCGTCTCACCGGCAGGAAGAACGAAACAAACCCCGGAGTATAAATGTGTTTTTGATGGTAAAAAGCAAACACATTCACACACACCAGTAGCTGCTGGGAAGGTTTGGGGTTGTTGTGTTTGAACCGGCAGACTTTCCACCCGCCACTTTTCTCCAGCGAATCAGAGAGGACGCTGTAGGGACGCATGGGCGGAGCTGTCCAATCGGGAGACAGATAAGTGTAGTGGGCGGGAGCAACAGTAAAGCACAGCCAATGAGCAGCGATGAGGAAGCAGACAGGAAGCTGTCCTCCGATTAAAACGTTATGTTTATACATCAATGGATTAAAATGGTTTCCCAGGAAATTCCCTAAATTTTAGCTTTGGAAAATTCTTTAATTTACAGATTCCTCCAGAGTTACTGTGGGGGAAAAAAACCCTGTAAATGAGAAAAACAAATTAAGCCAAACAAAAATATTGGGTAGAAGAAAAATAATCTATATAGTTTCGCAAAAATATTGATATAAAATATGTATGATTGCTCACATGTCCGAGCAAAACATTTGAACCCCCTGTTGGTTGCATGTTATAGTTAGTACCTGAATACAAGCTGGTATAATGAGTCTGGGCTCATTAAACTGTGTGTTTGCTCTGAGAGGAGCTGCTGTCTGGAAGCTTCCCTTAACTCCACCTGCTGCTGTCAGCAGTATCTGATCATTATCACTCAAACTGAGCAGGATTGGATTATTTCATTTGATCTGACTTTATTTTAGCGATGGGGTGACGTCAGAGATGATGTCACCAGGTGCCTCAATGAGCGAGGTCGGAGCTGCTGGTCGATCACTGACGTCATCTTTACGTCACTGAGCTTCAGGTCCGGAGGTTGTAAATTGCGGCTGTTGCAGCCATCAGTCTAACTTCCATGCTCGCTAAGAGGACACATGGAGAGCTCTGACGCCCGGGTCTATAACCGGGTCGAGGCTCGGGGACTTTTAGCCCGAGACCAGGTCACTGCACCAAGACCTGGTCCAGGACCGCATGCGGCGGTGGGCTACTGTCCCCTGGCTGGCAGGAGGGGCTCTGCTGTCCTCTGAAGGAGCTGGAAGTCTTTCTCTCTTTCTCTCTTTCTTTTCTATCTTTCTTTCTCTCTTTCTTTCTTCCTCTCTTTCTCTCTTTCTGTCTTTCTCTCTTTCTTTCTTTCTTTCTTTCTTTCTGTCTTTCTCTCTTTCTCTCTTTCTATCTCTCTTTCTTTCTTTATCTCTTTTTCTTTCTCTCTTTCTTTCTTTCTTCCTTTCTTTCTCTCTTTTCTTTCTTTCTCTCCTTTCTTTCTTTTTTCTTTCTCTTTGTTTTCTATCTTTCTCTCTTTCTTTTCTTTCTTTCTCTTTTTTCTTTCTATTTTTTCTTTTCTTTCTTTTCTTTCTTTTCTTTCTTCTCTTTCTTTCTTCTCTTTCTTTCTCTCTTTTTTCTTTCTCTCATTCTCTCCTTTCTTTCTTTCTTTTCTTTCTTTCTCTCTTTTTTCTTTTCTTTTCTTTCTTTCTTTCTTTTCTTTCTTTCTCTCTTTTTTTCTTTCTTTTCTTTCTTTCTCTCTTTTTTTCTTTCTTTTTCCTCTTTCTCTCTTTTTCCGTCTTTCCTTTCTCTCTTTGTTTTTTCTTTCTTTTCTTTCTCTCTCTTTCTTTCTTTCTTTTCAAGCCAAATAAGCCTCTTACAACCAGTAGAATATATCTGAGTATGTGACTGAGTGTCAGAGCTCATTAACTGCCACACACAGTTGCATCCATTCATCCATTTAGTTGATTCATAGTCTTCAGCTTTCACTGAAGACTGGATACTGTGTGAATCAGTGGCAACATAGTTAGAGGAGGTTGAGTGTGAGTTGGGGCTTAATTGGGTGTAAAAAGTGACAACATGCCCACAACTGCCACATTTCACGGTGGAAATTTCAGTGGTAGAAAAAGTGCAATTGGCCGACCTGGCCCAGGGCATCTGGCCCCGCCCTCCTCCGGGAGGGCTGTCGATGTGCTGCAACAGCCGCTTCTTACAGTCTCCGGACCGAGCCTGAGTGACCACACAGTGACGTCACTGATCGATAACGAGCTCCGACCTGTTTATGGAGCGGGACCTGGTGACGTCATCAGTGACGTCAGCCCAGTCCCATCCTGCTCAGTTTGATTGATAATGGTAAATGATCGCTGACAGCAGCAGGTGGAGTTGAGGGAACTCACTGAGCGTTTTGCCCAATTCAGGTTTAAAATGTAGACACTGACATCTTCACAAAGACACTTACCTGGTTCATGTGCAACATAACAGCTGCAGAATAAATAAATAAATAAATAAATAAATCAGGCCTGATCTTCCTCAGAGCTCCAAAAGTGAAGGGACGGCAGACCTCGACCAGCAGCACCTTCCCAACACACTCCTTACCTGGAGGCCTCCAGCTATAGAGGCCTTTCACAGAATGTTCTATGACAAATACATCAACAGAAATGTAAAACTTATTACTTTGGTATCTTACTGGATCTTGTAAACAAGTTTCAGTGGAACAGTAATATCTGGCCCTTCCAGATATTACTCTACCACTGTGCACCAATTAGTAATTTTCTTTTAAACAAAAACAGTCATTACTGATGGTTACAGGCTGCCATGTTGGAAGACAGAACAACACAAACCCTCCATGCAAGGTCTCTGCTGCTAACACTCCTTCATCCCAACGACCGCTACACGTCCTGTGCATTTGTGAATGAAATAAAGGAATTAAATTATTCCCCATTGTTGCCCAGGAACCCCTAGAGTCCATTTCTGAAACACTGCCTTTGAATTTTCCTCAAACTTCCAAGAAGATTTCTTATAGTTCAGATTTCTCAGGAATAAGGAAAATAAGACACCATTCCTCCATAATACAGGCTCTGATGCTTCAAACACTTAATCCTCAACAAACATTGTCATGTAAAAATGGACATAAATATGTAACGTTAAATTGAAAATGAAGTTTTTAATACCAAAGCTTTCAACAAATCGCTCGACTTCCTGTATTGAACAGTTGTATATTGGCCACAGAACAACAAGACATTCAAAAACATTTAACACATTTTCTACATTACTTTACTAACTGCTGTTAATCAGAACTATGTGATCCAGAAAATAATCACAATCAGCTTTATTGGCCGTGTATGTGTTGACATACAATGAATGTGTTTCCTGCCCGTTTCCTGACTCTGGAGATGTACACGTCCTGAATGGAGGGCAGGCTGGCACCGATGGTTTTTCTCTGCGGTCCTGACAGTCCGTTGTAGTCTGTTCTGGTCCTGTTTGGCGGCCGATCCAAACCGGACAGTGATGGAGGTGCAGAGAACAGACTGGATGATGGCACATCAGCAGCTCCCGAGGCAGGTTGAACTTCCCGAGCAGTCGCAGGAACTACATCCTCTGCTGGGCCGCTCTGATGAGTGTGTGGGACGCCCACTTTAGGTCCTGGGACACTGTGGATCCCAGAGACCTGAAGGTCTCCACAGCAGACACAGTGCTGTTGAGTATGGTGACAGGGGAAAGTGTTTGGGGGGCTCCTCCTGAAGTCCACTGTCGACTCCACAGGTTTGAGCTTGTTCAGCTCCAGGTTGTTCTGACAGCACCAGAGGACCAGCTGTTCAACCTCCCGTCTGTTCGCAGACTCGTCACCGTCCCTGAGTCCGTCCGACGACCGCGGTGTTGTCCGCAAACTTTCATCTGTCAGGAAGTTTGTGATCAACAGAAAGATGGAGGCTGTTGAAACAGAGACAAGGAAGTTAAAAGCCACATCATGGAGGTTGAATCTGGATGCAGGGTTGAAATTGCAGCTGCCGTCTACTGCTGTTTAAAACAGAATAAAGGTTATTAAACATCTTAAAACTCATATTTAGAGCCCCTCGTGGCGACGGAAGATGAGGGGAAAGATGATGATGTTCTACCTCGATGCGAGACACTTTGTAAATATCTGTCAGCAATAAATAAAGCAGCAAAAAGCAAAGGTAAGCGTCTGGACATTGTAATTGATCTGTGCGTTAAACGGTCGATGCCTACAGCACTCGTCAGTCAAGTCCACCTACACGCAGCACCTCAGCGACTTATTTGAAAGCCGTTAGCAGGGCTGTGTGGTATACCAAACATGTACTGATACAAACATTATGAACCTCTTACTGATCTAATTTTGGCCATAAGATTATTAGAAACATTGGAGTTATTTTCTCCAGTGTCTAAGCCATTTCATGTTATAGCCTCTTAATTCAGCTGAATGTACAAGTGGCCAATCAAAGATAAAGCTCCATTATGATGGTTACTGAGCGCAGTGGCCTGCTGGCTGGCAGGAGTCACCTTTGTATGAACTGATGTTACACCTGGGCTGATTGTTAACTTACACACAGCTGGTGCAACAGACTCCTGGAGATTATAGGTGCACTTTAATTCTGACAGAAAATAATTTCTCTTTTATGCAGATTGTCAATGTTTACAGGCAGGTTGTAGTAACAGCTGGTGCTGAGGTGTGGACAGGGGCGGTCAACCTGATACTCTGAGGCCTGTGTGGCGATAATCATTGAAAACGTGCAGTGAAACATACAGTCTTCATATGTGTCTATAATGAAGACACCCTTGAATAAAATCAGCTGTTTGGATGCAGGTCTCACAGCTGTCTGCTGTTGGCTGAGCTGCTTCAGAAGAAGGCGGGAAAAGGGACGTGGCACCACGCGGGCTGTGTGTCCCAGGCCGACGGTTAACTTTAACAAAACTGGACCGATTTCAATCATTTCATTCAGAATCCAACCAGTCTCCATGAACCACAGACCGCCAGTAACGTTAGCGGCCCCTCGCCGGCTGGCAGGGCCTCAGCTGGTGTTGGGGGCCACCGGCCAGCTAACGGAAGATAAGCCCCTACCAGCCAGCTGCAACCGCAACAAACATGTTTTTAATCAATAAGCCAAGAAACACTCACCTCTGCAGCCTCCTGGCCGTTTAAAGGAGGAAACTGCGTCTGAAAGTGGACATTTCTCACGGAGTCTTGACTGCGGACTTCCGGGTCTCCGAGGTCTCCACGGCAACCAGTCTGTGTTCGCGCATGCGCGGTGAGCTTGTGGCAATGTTGCCCCCTACCGACACAAACACAGACTGCAGTTATTCTGCTGGAATAATCATTTAAACACTGAAGCGCGTCTGTTTTTATTTTAAAGATGATTTTAAAGACAACAATATATAAATACAAAGTTAATCATTTAATTGATGGTCTAAAAGTGTGCTATAGTGAGACCAATCAATTAATTATGTTTTATATTTTTATATCGCGTATCTGTAGACATTTACATTTTTTTGATGGTGCATCGTACATATTTACAGTTATATATGTCATATATATGTATACTTATATATAATGTAATAATGAATTAAACTGCTTTAAGTTGTATGACATATTTTCATCAACATAAAATGTCCTTTTGCCTTTTTTGGTAAACAAACATTGGACACAATTATTGGACATTCTGACTTTAATAACATTCATTAAACATTAGTTTAGTTGTGTTTAATTGCGCTCAATGCTGGTTTAGGATACAGACCATTGTAATGAGTATCTGTGTTTGCAAAACATGGACATTTTTGTTGCATTTCCTGTTAATTTAGGGCGATGACCAGCAGGGGAAACACTAGACTAAACTCTTAATCCTGATGAAATGTAAAATTATGATCATTATCACTCAAACTGAGCAGGATTGGATTATTTCATTTGATTTGACTTTATTTTAGCGATGGGGTGACGTCAGAGATGATGTCACCAGGTGCCTCAATGAGCGAGGTCGGAGCTGCTGGTCGATCACTGACGTCATCTTTACGTCACTGAGCTTCAGGTCCGGAGGTTGTAAATTGCGGCTGTTGCAGCCATCAGTCTAACTTCCATGCTCGCTAAGAGGACACATGGAGAGCTCTGACGCCCGGGTCTATAACCGGGTCGAGGCTCGGGGACTTTTAGCCCGAGACCAGGTCACTGCACCAAGACCTGGTCCAGGACCGCATGCGGCGGTGGGCTACTGTCCCCTGGCTGGCAGGAGGGGCTCTGCTGTCCTCTGAAGGAGCTGGAAGTCTTTCTCTCTTTCTCTCTTTCTTTTCTATCTTTCTTTCTCTCTTTCTTTCTTCCTCTCTTTCTCTCTTTCTATCTTTCTTTCTTTCTTTTCTTTCTCTCCTTTCTTTCCTTTCTCTTTTTTTCTTTCTTTTCCTTCTTTCCTTCTTTCTTTCTTTTCAAGCCAAATAAGCCTCTTACAACCAGTAGAATATATCTGAGTATGTGACTGAGTGTCAGAGCTCATTAACTGCCACACACAGTTGCATCCATTCATCCATTTAGTTGATTCATAGTCTTCAGCTTCCACTGAAGACTGGATACTGTATGAATCAGTGGCAACATAGTTAGAGGAGGTTGAGTGTGAGTTGGGGCTTAATTGGGTGTAAAAAGTGACAACATGCCCACAACTGCCACATTTCACGGTGGAAATTTCAGTGGTAGAAAAAGTGCAATTGGCCGACCTGGCCCAGGGCATCTGGCCCCGCCCTCCTCCGGGAGGGCTGTCGATGTGCTGCAACAGCCGCTTCTTACAGTCTCCGGACCGAGCCTGAGTGACCACACAGTGACGTCACTGATCGACAACGAGCTCCGACCTGTTTATGGAGCGGGACCTGGTGACGTCATCAGTGACGTCAGCCCAGTCCCATCCTGCTCAGTTTGATTGATAATGGTAAATGATCGCTGACAGCAGCAGGTGGAGTTGAGGGAACTCACTGAGCATGTTTCATTCATTAGCACATTTCAGGTTTAAAATGTAGACACTGACATCTTCACAAAGACACTTACCTGGTTCATGTGCAACATAACAGCCGCAGAATAAATTAATAAATCAGGCCTGATCTTCCTCAGAGCTCCAAAAGTGAAGGGACGGCAGACCTCGACCAGCAGCACCTTCCCAACACACTCCTTACCTGGAGGCCTCCAGCTATAGAGGCCTTTCACAGAATGTTCTATGACAAATACATCAACAGAAATGTAAAACTTATTACTTTGGTATCTTACTGGATCTTGTAAACAAGTTTCAGTGGAACAGTAATATCTGGCCCTTCCAGAGTTTACTCTACCACTGTGCACCAATTAGTCATTTTCTTTTAAAGAAAAACACTCATTACTGATGGTTACAGGCTGCCATGTTGGAAGAAAAAACTACACAAACCCTCCATGCAAGGTCTCTGCTGCTAACACTCCTTCATCCCAACGACCGCTACACGTCCTGTGCATTTGTGAATGAAATAAAGGAATTAAATTATTCCCCACTGTTGCCCAGGAACCCCTAGAGTCCATTTCTGAACCACTGCCTTTGCATCTTCCTAAAAATTCCAAGAAGATTTCTTATAGTTCAGATTTCTCAGGAATAAGGAAAATAAGACAGCATTCCTCCATAATACAAGCTCTGATGCTTCAAACACTTAATCCTCAACAAACATTGTCATGTAAAAATGGACATAAATATGTAACGTTAAATTGAAAATGAAGTTTTTAATACCAAAGCTTTCAACAAATCGCTCGACTTCCTGTATTGAACAGTTGTATATTGGCCACAGAACAACAGGACATTCAAAAACATTTAACACATTTTCTACATTACTTTACTAACTGCTGTTAATCAGAACTATGTGATCCAGAAAATAATCACAATCAGCTTTACTGGCCGTGTATGTGTTGACATACAATGAATGTGTTTCCTGCCCGTTTCCTGACTCTGGAGATGTACACGTCCTGAATGGAGGGCAGGCTGGCACCGATGGTTTTTCTCTGCGGTCCTGACAGTCCGTTGTAGTCTGTTCTGGTCCTGTTTGGCGGCCGATCCAAACCGGACAGTGATGGAGGTGCAGAGAACAGACTGGATGATGGCAGATCAGCAGCTCCCGAGGCAGGTTGAACTTCCCGAGCAGTCGCAGGAAGTACATCCTCTGCTGGGCCGCTTTGATGAGTGTGTGGGACGCCCCCTTTAGGTCCTGGCTCCAGGTTGTTCTGACAGCACCAGAGGACCAGCTGTTCAACCTCCCGTCTGTTCTCAGACTCGTCACTGACCCTGAAGAGGCCGACGACCGCGGTGTTGTCCACAAACTTTCATCTGTCAGGAAGTTTGTGATCCACAGACAGGTGGAGGCTGTTGAAACAGAGACAAGGAAGTTAAAAGCCACATCATGGAGGTTGAATCTGGATGCAGGGTTGAAATTGCAGCCGCCGCCTACTGCTGTTTAAAACAGAATAAAGGTTATTAAACATCTTAAAGCTCATATTTAGAGCCCCTCGTGGCGAGGAAGATGAGGGGAAAGATGATGATGCTCTACTTTGGTGAGATAAACTTTGTAAATATCTGTCAGCAATAAATAAAGCAGCAAAAAGCAAAGGTAAACGTCTGGACATTGTAATTGATCTGTGCGTTAAACGGTCGATGCCTACAGCACTCGTCAGTCAAGTCCACCGACACGCAGCACCTCAGTGACTTATTTGAAAGCCGTTAGCAGGGCTGTGTGGTACAGTGGGTACGGAAAGTATTCAGACCCCTTTAAATTTTTCACTCATTGCTTCTTTGCAGCCATTTGCTAAAATCAAAAAAGTTCATTTTATTTCTCATTAATGGACACTCAGCACCCCATCTTGACAGAAAAAAACAGAAAGGTAGAATTTCTTGCAAATTTATTAAAAAAGAAAAACTGAAATATCACATGGTCATAAGTATTCAGACCCTTTGCTCAGTATTGATAGAAGCACCTTTTGAGCTAGTACAGCCATGAGTCTTCTTGGGAATGATGCAACAAGTTTTTCACACCTGGATTTGGGGATCCTCTGCCATTCTTCCTTGCAGATCCTCTCCAGTTCCGTCAGGTTGGATGGTGAACGTTGGTGGACAGCCATTTTCAGGTCTCTCCAGAGATGCTCAGTTGGGTGTAGGTCAGGGCTCTGGCTGGGCCAGTCAGGAATGGCCACTCCTTTGTTATTTTAGCTGTGTGCTTAGGGTCATTGTCTTGTTGGAAGGTGAACCTTCGGCCCAGTCTGAGGTCCTGAGCACTCTGGAAGAGGTTTTCTTCCAGGATATCTCTGTACTTGGCTGCATTCATCTTTCTTTCAATTGCAACCAGTCGTCCTGTCCCTGTAGCTGAAAAACACCCCCATAGCATGATGCTGCCGCCACCATGTTTCACTGTTGGGATTGTATTGGGCAGGTGATGAGCAGTGCCTGGTTTTCTCTACACATACAGCTTAGAATTAACGCCAAAAAGTTCAATCTTCATCTCATCAGACCAGAGAATCTTATTTCTCATAGTTTGGGAGTCCTTCAAAGGGTCTGAATACTTATGACCACGTGATATTTCAGTTTTTCTTTTTTAATAAATTTGCAAAAATTTCTACATTTCATTTTTTTTCTGTCAAGATGGGGTGCTGAGTGTACATTAATGAGAAATAAAATGAACTTTTTTGATTTTAGCAAATGGCTGCAATGAAACAAAGAGTGAAAAATTTGAAGGGGTCTGAATACTTTCCATACCCACTGCATATCAAACATGTACTGATACAGACATCATGAACCTCTTACCGACCTAATTTGGCACATAAGATTATTAGAAACACTGAAGTTATTTTCTCCAGTGTCTAAGCCATTTCATGTTATAGCCTCTTAATTCAGCTGAATGTACAAGTGGCCAATCAAAGATAGAGCTCCATTATCATGGTTACTGAGCGCAGTGGCCTGCTGGCTGGCAGGAGTCACCTTTGTATGAACTGATGTTACACCTGGGCTGATTGTTAACTTACACACAGCTGGTGCAACAGACTCCTGGAGATTATAGGTGCACTTTAATTCTGACAGAAAATAATTTCTCTTTTATGCACCTTTTCAATGTTTACACGCAGGTTGTAGTAACAGCTGGTGCTGAGGTGTGGACAGGGGCGGTCAACCTGATACTCTGAGGCCTGTGTGGCGATAATCATTGAAAACGTGCAGTGAAACATACAGTCTTCATATGTGTCTATAATGAAGACACCCTTGAATAAAATCAGCTGTTTGGATGCAGGTCTCACAGCTGTCTGCTGTTGGCTGAGCTGCTTCAGAAGAAGGCGGGAAAAGGGACGTGGCACCACGCGGGCTGTGTGTCCCAGGCCGACGGTTAACTTTAACAAAACTGGACCGATTTCAATCATTTCATTCAGAATCCAACCAGTCTCCATGAACCACAGACCGCCAGTAACGTTAGCGGCCCCTCGCCGGCTGGCAGGGCCTCAGCTGGTGTTGGGGGCCACCGGCCAGCTAACGGAAGATAAGCCCCTACCAGCCAGCTGCAACCGCAACAAACATGTTTTTAATCAATAAGCCAAGAAACACTCACCTCTGCAGCCTCCTGGCCGTTTAAAGGAGGAAACTGCGTCTGAAAGTGGACATTTCTCACGGAGTCTTGACTGCGGACTTCCGGGTCTCCGAGGTCTCCACGGCAACCAGTCTGTGTTCGCGCATGCGCGGTGAGCTTGTGGCAATGTTGCCCCCTACCGACACAAACACAGACTGCAGTTATTCTGCTGGAATAATCATTTAAACACTGAAGCGCGTCTGTTTTTATTTTAAAGATGATTTTAAAGACAACAATATATAGATACAAAGTTAATCTTTTAATTAATGGTCTAAAAGTGTTCTATAGTGGGCGGGAATTATTTGTCTCGTTCTCCTCTAACCCAGAAACTTTCCCTTGCTCACTTTTAGACCAATCAATTAATTATGTTTTATATTTTTATATCGCGTATATGTAGACATTTAAATTTGTTTGATGGTGCATCGTATATATTTACAGTTATATATGTCATATATATGTATACTTATATATAATGTAATAATGAATTAAACTGCTTTAAGTTGTATGACATATTATTTTCATCAACATAAAATACCTTTTTTGGTAAACAAAGACATTATTGACTGAGCAGGATTGGATTATTTCATTTGATTTGACTTTATTTTAGCGATGGGGGTGACGTCAGAGATGATGTCACCAGGTGCCTCAATGAGCGAGGTCGGAGCTGCTGGTCGATCACTGACGTCATCTTTACGTCACTGAGCTTCAGGTCCGGAGGTTGTAAATTGCGGCTGTTGCAGCCATCAGTCTAACTTCCATGCTCGCTAAGAGGACACATGGAGAGCTCTGACGCCCGGGTCTATAACCGGGTCGAGGCTCGGGGACTTTTAGCCCGAGACCAGGTCACTGCACCAAGACCTGGTCCAGGACCGCATGCGGCGGTGGGCTACTGTCCCCTGGCTGGCAGGAGGGGCTCTGCTGTCCTCTGAAGGAGCTGGAAGTCTTTCTCTCTTTCTCTCTTTCTATCTTTCTTTCTCTCTTTCTCTCTTTCTTTCTTTCTTTCTCTCTTTCTATCTTTCTTTCTTTCTTTCTCTCTTTTTTCTTTCTTTCTTTTCCTTATTTTCTTTCTCTCTTTCTTTCTTTTCTTTCTTCTTTCTTTCTTTTTTTCTTTCTCTCTCTTTCTTTTCTTTCTCTCTCTTTCTTTCTTTCTTTTCCTTCTTTTCTTTCTCTCTTTCTTTTCTTTCTTCTCTTTCTTTCTTTTTTTCTTTCTCTCTCTTTCTTTCTCTCTTTCTTTTCTTTCTTTCTCTTTTTTCTTTCTCTTTTCCTTCTTTTCTTTCTCTCTTTCTTTCCTCTCTTTCTTTTTTCTTTCTTTTCTTTCTTTCTTTCTTTTCAAGCCAAATAAGCCTCTTACAACCAGTAGAATATATCTGAGTATGTGACTGAGTGTCAGAGCTCATTAACTGCCACACACAGTTGCATCCATTCATCCATTTAGTTGATTCATAGTCTTCAGCTTTCACTGAAGACTGGATACTGTGTGAATCAGTGGCAACATAGTTAGAGGAGGTTGAGTGTGAGTTGGGGCTTAATTGGGTGTAAAAAGTGACAACATGCCCACAACTGCCACATTTCACGGTGGAAATTTCAGTGGTAGAAAAAGTGCAATTGGCCGACCTGGCCCAGGGCATCTGGCCCCGCCCTCCTCCGGGAGGGCTGTCGATGTGCTGCAACAGCCGCTTCTTACAGTCTCCGGACCGAGCCTGAGTGACCACACAGTGACGTCACTGATCGATAACGAGCTCCGACCTGTTTATGGAGCGGGACCTGGTGACGTCATCAGTGACGTCAGCCCAGTCCCATCCTGCTCAGTTTGATTGATAATGGTAAATGATCGCTGACAGCAGCAGGTGGAGTTGAGGGAACTCACTGAGCGTTTTGCCCAATTCAGGTTTAAAATGTAGACACTGACATCTTCACAAAGACACTTACCTGGCTCATGTGCAACATAACAGCTGCAGAATAAATAAATAAATAAATCAGGCCTGATCTTCCTCAGAGCTCCAAAAGTGAAGGGACGGCAGACCTCGACCAGCAGCACCTTCCCAACACACTCCTTACCTGGAGGCCTCCAGCTATAGAGGCCTTTCACAGAATGTTCTATGACAAATACATCAACAGAAATGTAAAACTTATTACTTTGGTATCTTACTGGATCTTGTAAACAAGTTTCAGTGGAACAGTAATATCTGGCCCTTCCAGAGTTTACTCTACCACTGTGCACAAATTAGTCATTTTCTTTTAAAGAAAAACAGTCATTACTGATGGTTACAGGCTGCCATGTTGGAAGAAAAAACTACACAAACCCTCCATGCAAGGTCTCTGCTGCTAACACTCCTTCATCCCAACGACCGCTACACGTCCTGTGCATTTGTGAATGAAATAAAGGAATTAAATTATTCCCCATTGTTGCCCAGGAACCCCTAGAGTCCATTTCTGAACCACTGCCTTTGCATCTTCCTAAAAATTCCAAGAAGATTTCTTATAGTTCAGATTTCTCAGGAATAAGGAAAATAAGACAGCGTTCCTCCATAATACAAGCTCTGATGCTTCAAACACTTAATCCTCAACAAACATTGTCATGTAAAAATGGACATAAATATGTAACGTTAAATTGAAAATGAAGTTTTTAATACCAAAGCTTTCAACAAATCGCTCGACTTCCTGTATTGAACAGTTGTATATTGGCCACAGAACAACAGGACATTCAAAAACATTTAACACATTTTCTACATTACTTTACTAACTGCTGTTAATCAGAACTATGTGATCCAGAAAATAATCACAATCAGCTTTATTGGCCGTGTATGTGTTGACATACAATGAATGTGTTTCCTGCCCGTTTCCTGACTCTGGAGATGTACACATCCTGAATGGAGGGCAGGCTGGCACCGATGGTTTTTCTCTGAGGTGCTGACAGTCCGTTGTAGTCTGTTCTGGTCCTGTTTGGCGGCCGATCCAAACCGGACAGTGATGGAGGTGCAGAGAACAGACTAGATGATGGCAGATCAGCAGCTCCCGAGGCAGGTTGAACTTCCCGAGCTGTCGCAGGAAGTACATCCTCTGCTGGGCCGTTTTGATGAGTGTGTGGGACGCCCCCTTTAGGTCCTGGCTCCAGGTTGCTCTGACAGCACCAGAGGACCAGCTGTTCAACCTCCCGTCTGTTCGCAGACTCGTCACCGTCCCTGAGTCTGTCCGACGACCGCGGTGTTGTCCGCAAACTTTCATCTGTCAGGAAGTTTGTGATCCACAGACAGGTGGAGGCTGTTGAAACAGAGACAAGGGAGTTAAAAGCCACATCATGGAGGTTGAATCTGGATGCAGGGTTGAAATTGCAGCCGCCGTCTACTGCTGTTTAAAACAGAATAAAGGTTATTAAACATCTTAAAGCTCATATTTAGAGCCCCTCGTGGCGAGGGAAGATGAGGGGAAAGGTGATGATGCTCTACCTTGGTGAGATGAACTTTGTAAATATCTGTCAGCAATAAATAAAGCAGCAAAAAGCAAAGGTAAACGTCTGGACATTGTAATTGATCTGTGCGTTAAACGGTCGATGCCTACAGCACTCGTCAGTCAAGTCCACCGACACGCAGCACCTCAGTGACTTATTTGAAAGCCGTTAGCAGGGCTGTGTGGTACAGTGGGTACGGAAAGTATTCAGACCCCTTTAAATTTTTCACTCATTGCTTCATTGCAGCCATTTGCTAAAATCAAAAAAGTTCATTTTATTTCTCATTAATGGACACTCAGCACCCCATCTTGACAGAAAAAAACAGAAAGGTAGAATTTCTTGCAAATTTATTAAAAAAGAAAAACTGAAATATCACATGGTCATAAGTATTCAGACCCTTTGCTCAGTATTGATAGAAGCACATTCTGAGCTAGTACAGCCATGAGTCTTCTTGGGAATGATGCAACAAGTTTTTCACACCTGGATTTGGGGATCCTCTGCCATTCTTCCTTGCAGATCCTCTCCAGTTCCGTCAGGTTGGATGGTGAATGTTGGTGGACAGCCATTTTCAGGTCTCTCCAGAGATGCTCAGTTGGGTGTAGGTCAGGGCTCTGGCTGGGCCAGTCAAGAATGGTCACACAGTTGTTCCGAAGCCACTCCTTTGTTATTTTAGCTGTGTGCTTAGGGTCATTGTCTTGTTGGAAGGTGAACCTTCGGCCCAGTCTGAGGTCCTGAGCACTCTGGAAGAGGTTTTCTTCCAGGATATCTCTGTACTTGGCTGCATTCATCTTTCCTTCAATTGCAACCAGTCGTCCTGTCCCTGTAGCTGAAAAACACCCCCATAGCATGATGATGCCACCACCATGTTTCACTGTTGGGATTGTATTGGGCAGGTGATGAGCAGTGCCTGGTTTTCTCCACACATACCGCTTAGAATTAACGCCAAAAAGTTCAATCTTCATCTCATCAGACCAGAGAATCTTATTTCTCATAGTCTGGGAGTCCTTCAAAGGGTCTGAATACTTATGACCACGTGATATTTCAGTTTTTCTTTTTTAATAAATTTGCAAAAATTTCTACATTTCATTTTTTTTCTGTCAAGATGGGGTGCTGAGTGTACATTAATGAGAAATAAAATGAACTTTTTTGATTTTAGCAAATGGCTGCAATGAAACAAAGAGTGAAAAATTTGAAGGGGTCTGAATACTTTCCATACCCACTGCATATCAAACATGTACTGATACAGACATCATGAACCTCTTACCGACCTAATTTTGCCCATAAGATTATTAGAAACACTGAAGTTATTTTCTCCAGTGTCTAAGCCATTTCATGTTATAGCCTCTTAATTCAGCTGAATGTACAAGTGGCCAATCAAAGATAGAGCTCCATTATCATGGTTACTGAGTGCAGTGGCCTGCTGGCTGGCAGGAGTCACCTTTGTATGAACTGATGTTACACCTGGGCTGATTGTTAACTTACACACAGCTGGTGCAACAGACTCCTGGAGATTATAGGTGCACTTTAATTCTGACAGAAAATAATTTCTCTTTTATGCAGATTTTCAATGTTTACAGGCAGGTTGTAGTAACAGCTGGTGCTGAGGTGTGGACAGGGGCGGTCAACCTGATACTCTGAGGCCTGTGTGGCGATAATCATGGAAAACGTGCAGTGAAACATACAGTCTTCATATGTGTCTATAATGAAGACACCCTTGAATAAAATCAGCTGTTTGGATGCAGGTCTCACAGCTGTCTGCTGTTGGCTGAGCTGCTTCAGAAGAAGGCGGGAAAAGGGACGTGGCACCACGCGGGCTGTGTGTCCCAGGCCGACGGTTAACTTTAACAAAACTGGACCGATTTCAATCATTTCATTCAGAATCCAACCAGTCTCCAGGAACCACAGACCGCCAGTAACGTTAGCGGCCCCTCGCCGGCTGGCAGGGCCTCAGCTGGTGTTGGGGGCCACCTGCCAGCTAACGGAAGATAAGCCCCTACCAGCCAGCTGCAACCGCAACAAACATGTTTTTAATCAATAAGCCAAGAAACACTCACCTCTGCAGCCTCCTGGCCGTTTAAAAGAGGAAACTGCGTCTGAAAGTGGACATTTCTCACGGAGTCTTGACTGCGGACTTCCGGGTCTCCGAGGTCTCCACGGCAACCAGTCTGTGTTCGCGCATGCGCGGTGAGTATGTGGCAATGTTGCCCCCTACCGACACAAACACAGACTGCAGTTATTCTGCTGGAATAATAATTTAAACACTGAAGCGCGTCTGTTTTTATTTTAAAGATGGTTTTAAAGACAACAATATATAAATACAAAGTTAATCATTTAATTGATTGTCTAAAAGTGTGCTATAGTGAGACCAATCAATTAATTATGTTTTATATTTTTATATCGCGTATCTGTAGACATTTAAATTTGTTTGATGGTGCATCGTATATATTTACAGTTATATATGTCATATATATGTATACTTATATATAATGTAATAATGAATTAAACTGCTTCAAGTTGTATGACATATTTTCATCAACATAAAATGTCCTTTTGCCTTTTTTGGTAAACAAACATTGGACACAATTATTGGACATTCTGACTTTAATAACATTCATTAAACATTAGTTTAGTTGTGTTTAATTGCGCTCAATGCTGGTTTAGGATACAGACCATTGTAATGAGTATCTGTGTTTGCAAAACATGGACATTTTTGTTGCATTTCCTGTTAATTTAGGGCGATGACCAGCAGGGGAAACACTAGACTAAACTCTTAATCCTGATGAAATGTAAAATTATGATCATTATCACTCAAACTGAACAGGATTGGATTATTTCATTTGATCTGACTTTATTTTAGCGATGGGGGTGACGTCAGAGATGATGTCACCAGGTGCCTCAATGAGCGAGGTCGGAGCTGCTGGTCGATCACTGACGTCATCTTTACGTCACTGAGCTTCAGGTCCGGAGGTTGTAAATTGCGGCTGTTGCAGCCATCAGTCTAACTTCCATGCTCGCTAAGAGGACACATGGAGAGCTCTGACGCCCGGGTCTATAACCGGGTCGAGGCTCGGGGACTTTTAGCCCGAGACCAGGTCACTGCACCAAGACCTGGTCCAGGACCGCATGCGGCGGTGGGCTACTGTCCCCTGGCTGGCAGGAGGGGCTCTGCTGTCCTCTGAAGGAGCTGGAAGTCTTTCTCTCTTTCTCTCTTTCTCTCTTTCTTTTCTATCTTTCTTTCTCTCTTTCTATCTTTTTCTCTTTCTTTCTTTCTCTCTTTCTTTCTTTCTCTCTTTCTTCCTCTCTTTCTTTCTCTCTTTTTTCTTTCTTTCTCTCTTTCATTTTTTCTTTCTCTCTTTTTTCCTTCTTTCCTTTTTCTCTTTCTTTTTCTTTCTTTCTTTTCAAGCCAAATAAGCCTCTTACAACCAGTAGAATATATCTGAGTATGTGACTGAGTGTCAGAGCTCATTAACTGCCACACACAGTTGCATCCATTCATCCATTTAGTTGATTCATAGTCTTCAGCTTCCACTGAAGACTGGATACTGTATGAATCAGTGGCAACATAGTTAGAGGAGGTTGAGTGTGAGTTGGGGCTTAATTGGGTGTAAAAAGTGACAACATGCCCACAACTGCCACATTTCACGGTGGAAATTTCAGTGGTAGAAAAAGTGCAATTGGCCGACCTGGCCCAGGGCATCTGGCCCCGCCCTCCTCCGGGAGGGCTGTCGATGTGCTGCAACAGCCGCTTCTTACAGTCTCCGGACCGAGCCTGAGTGACCACACAGTGACGTCACTGATCGACCACGAGCTCCGACCTGTTTATGGAGCGGGACCTGGTGACGTCATCAGTGACGTCAGCCCAACCCCATCCTGCTCAGTTTGATTGATAATGGTAAATGATCGCTGACAGCAGCAGGTGGAGTTGAGGGAACTCACTGAGCGTTTTGCCCAATTCAGGTTTAAAATGTTATGTCATAGAAGAATGCAAAGAAAATGAGAGCTGTGACTGTTTGTGTCCTTTTTATTGAGAAGAGTCATCAAGGTTCAGATCAACACACGGCTTTAAGGCAATGTCACAGAGTTCCTTTAACCTTATGATAACAAATACAAACACGTTTCAAAGACTTTCAAGGTCTTTTTTTTTTTTGAGGTGATATTTAGAGTACAAATTAAATCAACTTTAAAGCTGCAGAGTTGATCCGGACATCTGATGAAATTAGTTAAGAACATAAACTAAAAATGTACACAAATATACTGCATCATATAAAAGAAGTGTTTTAAAACTTAGAAGTAGCGGACAGTTTTAGCTGTAAAGATATAAAATGTTGAGGATAAATATTAAAACATGGTTCGGTTGGTTCAGAGTATCGAAGCCGTCTCCAGAGCTTTGACTTGAGCAGCAAAGACCAGAACTCTTTTCTCCACTTCAGTGTTGATCTGGGCCTGCGAGGCTCGCGGGTTCTGCTGGAGGAACTGTGAGATGCTCAGGATACACTCTCTCTGAGGAAACACACACATAAACCAAACGAGACAGCTGACATCAGTTACTATTTAGAAAGACCCTTTCACATTCTTTATTTCTCCTTTATGCTCATTTTGTAAATATGAAATAAATCAGTGTTACACCTCTTTATCAAACCGCTGCTCCTTTTCTGAATAAATTGTTTATTTTTATTTGTTTATACTAATAACAGAATGATTGATGACTGTTTAAAAGCTCTTTTCCTTCTAGGAAGATAACACATTTATTAATCAACCACAACTAACAATGTTCCCAATTTCATTATTTTCTTCGATTGATGTGAAACATTTGTATGTGTCCCTCGACGATCTCTGTAATTTAATCTTTTACCATGTCCCTCATTTATGTTATAATTCTGAAACTGATATGTATGTGAAGAGGAGTGTCTGTAATCCTCCTGTTCAGATTATTCCAATAAAGTTGTTTAAAGAAAAAGACTTCCAGGCTCCTGCACATGACCCCGAATCAAACACAGACTCATCAGGACCCTTTAAGGTTCAGAGCTGAGTGATTCCTGAATGCTGGGCTCACACACTGCAGTACAGCTGTTGTACTGACAACATCTGTGCATGTCACCCGGACACAGCGCCCCCTGCAGGCAGCACACAGGCACCTTGTAAGCGTCCACTTTGTCCTGGCCGGTGATCCGGTTCAGCAGCTCTTTGCCGACCTGGAGGCCCGTGACAGCCGTCAGGATCGTCCGGTCCTCGTCAGTCTGAGAAGACAGCCAGCGCAGCAGCGCCACCTGCAGGAGGAGGAAGAGAGTCCAACTGTGGCGTTCAGTGAGTGCTGGAGGAAGTATTCAGATCCTTTACTCAAGTAAAGGTACTAATACCACACGGTAAAAGTACTTTGGTACAAGTAAAAGTCCTGCATTGAAGATTCTATTTAAGTAAAAGTATGTGAGTACTTTTGTGCAGTAAAATGTCCCCTGTGCCTGTTGTACTATTATATATTCTATCATTAGATTATTATTCTTCATCATTCATAATTTTTAACTGTTTTGTATCAGACCGCAGCTAATGATTATTTTCATTCTGGATTAATCTGCTGATTATTTTCTTCATTAATCGATTGTGTAACCTTAGAAATCCATTTTGACTGATATTCACCACTGTCATATCATATCTGGAGAAAATTAAAGTCAATAAAAGATATACCTTTTGGCCTCCACTCTTAAAGAAATGCCAGAATACACATTTTATACATATGTTTTTACACTTGCATCCTGCTTAAGTTTTCCAAAATCATTATAAAAATATTCTTATCGGTTTGCTTTATTCAACTGGGGATAAACATCAAAGCTCTGATAATGTATATTAATGCAACACAAACATGATAATCTGAGCTGTCGGAGCAGATTTCTGAATGTTTTCTCTCCTACCTGCTGAAATAACTGAGGGTTGGTCATTCCTCCTCCTGAGTTCACTGAACCCGACATGACTGAAAAACCGTAAATCTGACGAATTAACGATAAAAACACCAAACAGCCGACACTTATGACCAAAACAAAACCTTACAACTTCCTCTGCAACCGATAATTGCAGCTAAACTCGTTATTTTCAC
Source organism: Lateolabrax maculatus (assembly GCA_031216445.1). Taxonomy (NCBI): domain Eukaryota; kingdom Metazoa; phylum Chordata; class Actinopteri; order Acropomatiformes; family Lateolabracidae; genus Lateolabrax; species Lateolabrax maculatus. The sequence continues at coordinate 3,422,270 of CM062217.1, read as the reverse complement.
AGAAATATACCGAGAAACGGTTATTCAGTCGACAAGAGGATGTAAAATGCCTCACTTCCTGTTTACGTCCCTCCTTCTTCTTCTCTGGTGTTTTTCTCGGTTGTGATTCTCTGAGTCAGACCGCTGCTGCCGCCCAGCGGTCAAAACAGGCGCATCCTGTGGTGGAAGAAGGACTCACATCTTTTACTTAAGTATTAAAGTAAAAGTAGTTCTCTTGTTAGGCAGAACGGTCCCTTTCAGAGTTATATTATAACATACATTATATAATTTTATTACAGATGTTTTATAAGGTAAACAGCATTTTAACTCCTTCACATGCTGTTGGATAGTTTCATGTATTGCACAATATCATATTTTATGAATTGATCACGTTTTGTTTGTAAAATCTGTAGCTGAGAAGTAATTAAAGCTGTCAAGTAAATGAAGTGGAGCAAAAATAAAAGTACATTACTTCCCTCTGAAATGAAGTGGAGTAGAAGTATAAATTAACATCAAATGAAAATGTTCAGCTAAAGTACAAATACTTCCCACCACTGGTTTGCTGCAGTGTGAGTTTTCCACTCTTGATCTCTGGGGCAGTTTGGCTGTAGGGGTTTAGTGTAGTTTTGTAGTGGCACACTGGTTTTGTGCTTCTGTCCAGATAGAATTAATGTGTATTTCTCAGCCCACTCTAATCCTTAAATGCAGTCAATTCACCGTCAAACCTTCATTTCTTTGTACAGGCTAGTTTTTAAGGGGTCATTTGCCTTTTTCAACCAGAGCTCTTCCCTCCAACAACAACTTCAATAACTGAAACTATTATTAGTGGCTCAAATATGTCATGTGGGGTGAGGTGATGATAGCAATGTGACACTTGTAAGCAGTCAGAGTTGAATCACATTCAAATTGTTTCTGCTCCAAATGAAAGATGAGTCCACCGGTATGTGGGAATTAGATTACTGGATTATTAATACTGATGAACATGTATGCACAATTTTAACAGTATTGTATTGATTGCCATGTTGTACAGACATTTAATTCCCCAGATGATGAATCTTACCGACTTTGATGATCCTGTACTTTGTTAACACTTTGGTTCATGAGCAAGTCCTGCAGAGCTGATGACATTCCCATCAGCCTCGGCTGTACTAGTACTAGTAATTAGTAAATATTAGCCAAGATGATGAACATGGAAAACATTATATCTGCTAAACATCAGCAGCATGTTTGCATGCTGATGGGTGATGTGTTGATGGCTCTATGATGCTGAGATAATTACAGTAAAGTCAAAGGAAGTTTATTTATTATTCATTCCTGAGTCTAAACAGTCAGAAACACAGTGAATTTGTATTTAACGTTTATCACATCAAATGCTTTCTCTATAGTGAGCATTTATTTCCCCGCTGGACTTGAATGCAGCATCTCAACATTATAGTAACAAAGTCTTTGAAATGTATTTGTGTCATTCAGGGTCACACGGCGTCGTACAGGTCGGAGGTCAGCTCTTATCTGCAGGTTTGGAGAATGTGCCCAGCTGTTTGGTGTTGACGTCCTTCAGCTGTTCCAGCTGCCTCTGTCCTCGTCGGTACAGATACTCGATGTGCATCACGTCCGTCTTCTTGATGCGAGAGTTGTCTCTGAACTCGTCGCGGATTCGGGGGATGAACCCTGGTTTGTCCTGGCCGGCCCGCAGGAACTGCCGGTACAGAGCCAGGACCTGCTTCTGCAGCTTACTGTGCCGAGCCATCTGACGAACTCACCCAGAAACCAGGTCAACGGGAACACGCTGCCCACGAGATGCTGCTGTGATCAAACTCTGACTGTGTTGAAGCGAAACGTTTACGTGTAGTTTTTGAAGATCAGCTCTCAGGAGATCACTGATCTTCCTCTCATGTCAGCCTGAGGGCAGATTTATGATGACAGACCGACACTGAAGATGATGTTGAACGCTGAATGTGTCATGAGGATAAAGCTGGAGATACAGTTTGAACACAGAGGACCCTAAACGCACCACGATGCTCTACTTTGTTTCTTTTCTGATGAGTTTTTCTGACTCTGGTCCTACAAATAGCCTTGTTGCCTCATTCTTCCTGGACTGACGTCTTTCAGCTGGGGGGTTGGAGGGGCAGGGGGAGCTCTGACTGGCTGAGAAGTCGTCTGAGGCTTTCAGGTGCAGAGTGGACTGAGGGAGGGTCTGATGTTTGACTAAAGGAGTAAAAAACAAAGAGTTTAGATGATGTGACAACTACAGTACAACAGTAAACCACAGGATACAGGAGTCATTGTTTAGTCATGGCGGTAGACCACCACGATTCTGACGATATGACGGATGAAACAACAAGCATCTCACTAAAGTTTGCTGTGTGAAAGCCCTGCTCAAAGTTCAAAGTTCAAGCTTTATTTTATAAAAGTGTATTCATTTTTTTTTAAATGTAAGCTGATGTGGTGTTTGTTTCAGGTGAGCCTGTTCACCTGCAATGAAACCCTGTGGGAAACAAGAAGTGTTTCCATCCACCAAGTCTTTAATATGTCAGCATATTGTGAAAAATGGCCATTACAATTTCCTAATGCAAGCCAACATATTATATTTTCATGTTTCGGTCTGCTCGACATTCACTACTTATCACACCTGAAAACAACGAAAATAAATAAATTTAACAGTGAGACAGTGTGCAAAGTTTTTTTCAAGGTTGACTTATTTAAACAGTTTGTTTAGTACGACAAACTGTCCGAAATATATTCTAATTACTATAATATAAAATGAACAGAAATTGCAAATCTTGTCATTTTTGCTCAACAATGACTTTATGTAAATAAACTGATGGATTAATGGTAATAATGTTTGAGCTCTAAGAATAACACTTATATCTGGCAGATTAACACTTAATCGGCACAAACTGTATTTGGATAATCAATTAATCATCAAGTGCTGGTATCAAAACATTGCTGGTTTCCTCTTGACCTGGAATAGTTTCAGTGACAAATCTGAACATTAACTTGGTGAGAGCACCTTAATTTTCTGACTGATTGGATACACAAACATATATAAAGGCTTATTTGAAATATATTTACATACAGACTCTCTTTAGGCTTTACCTGTGCGGATGTCTTCTTGCAGGATAGCAGGTGTAGTTGTAGGAGAATCAGCAATAAGAAAAGCACAGGTAGCTTGTTAGTTTATGTATCAGCCAGCAGTGAAAGAAATGTGGTAGTGACAGAAGATCAAAACACATAAACAACAGAAACACAAGACACTGAGGGATAAAACAGTCAAAGAACCAGGTTAACTGACCTGTTTTCAACCGTCTCCGCTGGTTAGTTTCAGTCAGTCAGTTAATAACCCGACAGATAATCCAGGACCTGTGCAGGTTCAGTGTGTGGGAGCTGTGTTAGCTGCAGGAAACAGCCTCTGCACGACCTTTCTGCACGTTACGACACAGCGGCGGACTGCAAACAACGCGACTTCCGTGGGAGACTTCACAATAAAATACTCATTGAGGATCACGAAATACCACAAAGGATATAAAAAGGTAGATTTTGTTCACAATTTTTGCACCCGGAAAATATTCTTTATTATTCTTGCAGATATCAGTCACAATAGAGCATGTGTGTGTGTATTTTACTGTTCCAGCACCTGATGCGGAGTTACGTCTCTTCGCCGTGGCTTTTATTGCGAAAATCCCGAACCGGAAGCGTTTGTGCATTTCCTGTTGAGCTTGTTGGCGTCAAATGTCACAACAGAGCAGCAGCAGTCAGCTGGGCAGATAACACGGAGAGTACCACGGACAGGTTCGTATCTTTAAATTAAATATATGATGGTGAAATATCGTGTGAACAGCGTGTTACGCTTGTTTTCCTCGGACAGGAGCTGACGGTGGCTCCTGATCAGCTGATCTTATCAGACATTAACCTCCAGGCTCATCACACTAAACAGTGACACATTCATTTAGTATGTGGTGATTGTCAGATGTTTTAAAAAATGTGTATAAAACAAAACAAAACATGGAGTCTAAATGTTTACTACAGTTTAAATCAGTGTCTATTGTGACTCCAGACATGAGTCTCTCTTACAATCCAATAACTATTATTTTGTCCTGATTTAATTTCATATAGTTGTTACACATTTAATGTTGCATCAGCCTGTCTGGTTATTTTATCTGTTAACAGTTTCTGAGAAAATGCACTTTATCACAATATAAATGATAATATCAACATCATAATAAACTCAGTAATCTCCTCTGTATCACAGGGTTCAAATATAAACTTCACAGAGGTTGGATTAAATTGTACAGATGTTCATGTTATTGTGCACCACCAACCCATCCTACTGTATATTATGAGCCCCAATAAATCCCATCAACAAATAAATGAAAACCAAGCTGCAAAAGTACAACATGTAAACTTAGTTTTTCATCACATAACTGTCACTTAATTATATGAACACGGAAGATAAACATACATGTACATATATGGGTGAAAATATAATTTGGTTTTCCTTTTTATTTCTTCCTTTAGTGCTACTTTTTTCTATTTTATTGTTTTATTCTATTCTAATTTAAGATATTATATTAAATAATATAGATAGATAGATATATAATATTTGTTTAACTAACTAACTGCCATCCTGTATTGTATAATGACAATAAAGCTGAACCTTGAACCAAATGTGTTTTTTGACTCCATAAAAACTGTAATAATCATTATTTATATTTCTACCTTTCTGTTTTGTAATAAAACACTAATAAAACACTTTACACATAAGGTTTGCATCACAACTATTTGTTCTAAAGCTTGTTCTAAAGTGTATTTATCTTCCTGTGTGTGTGTGTGTCTGCAGACATGGAGGTGACGGAGGAGGAGGGGCGGCAGGTGGAGGAGCAGGTGGAGAAGCTGCTGAGCGGTCAGGGGTTAGAGGTCACCGGGTGTGACGTCGGCCTGGATCATAGCAAACCAGCAACTCTGAGGAAGACCGTCACCTACATCGTCTGCGCCCTCATCTTCAATGATAAGGTCACCTGTCGGGATAGTTTCCTGAATCTGAAACATTAAGCTGAAGTATTTCATGTATAGTACGTACAGTATATGTAGTATTCACATGTAGGGCTGCACCGTTAATCACATACTAACAACTGAAGGTTTTACGGTTCGGGTTAGAATTAGGTTAAGGTTAGGCATTTAGTTGTGATGGTTAACTGTCAATGAGGGTCATTTTTTGTGTGTCTGTCGTTCATCAGGAGGAGGTGCTGATGGTGCAGGAGGCGAAGCAGGAATGTTATAAGCAGTGGTACTTGCCTGCAGGGAGGGTGGAGGTGGGGGAGAGCCTGGAGGAGGCGATGAGGAGGGAGGTGAGACACACACACACACACACACACACACACACCTGTCCAGGTTACCTGAGTTACAGCTCTGTTTGTCTGCAGGTGAAGGAGGAGGCGGGCTTTGACTGTGAGCCGGTCACCTTGCTGCTGATCCAGGAACAGGGGCCACAGTGGATCCGCTTCATCTTCCTGGCCAATGTCACAGGTCAGAGGTCTCACGTACACTCACATGTTTGTACTGCTGTATTTCTGAAGACCCTCATTGACACAATCCATTCCCTAACCCCCTAAACACATTTTGTCTCTCAGGTGGGAGTATAAAGAATCTGTCAGCAGCAGATCAGGAGTCTCTTCAGGCGTGCTGGTGGGACAGAGAGTCTGTCCTCCATCTGAGAGGACGAGACATCCTCCGTCTCATCGACAGCGGACTCAAGTATACGACATTAACTCTCTCAGCTCTGGAGCTTCCACTCTTTGTGCTCTGCTTGGTTTAACACATCTCTGTACCGGACACACAGATTAAATAGAACTGAAGCATCTGTAGAAGATTTAGAACAAGAAGTTTTAACTAATAGCAGATTGTTAAATATCTATTTTCTTAAAATTACAACATACATACCCAGTTTTTTGCAGTAAGATTATCACACTGCTTTAATCAGCATGCTCTGGATTTTCCCTTATACATAATGATGGAAACAGTGAGAGTAAGAAGCTGAATACTAACAGTGAGTATGGCTGCTGTGCTGCTTTCAGGTACCGTCGGAATCCCTGGCATCCCGTCACATTACCTGTAGACCTGAGCTGCCGTCACGTGGTGCAGCGACTTGTCCTGGTCTTCTCCAATGCTGAGGGGCAGATCTGGGTCCTGCTCATCAAAGGTAATTAACCGCTGATCAGATATAAAAAATAAATTCACTTCAGGTTTACGGTTTACTGCAGCTGGAAATCAGAGCTGTTTTAAAGTGTCACGTCTTCATAATTAAATTGTAAATCAAGATCAAGATCACAAACATTTTCCTTTGTTAGCTGAGACCAGGATTTATTTATTTATTTATTTATTTATTTCTACAGAAGCCTGATAATCAATACATAAGCTGTCTGGCTGTGTAAGTCTTGTTCCTCACTGTTATTCTTTTGAAATGAGACCGTCTTTTTAGTTGTGCTAACAGCGTGACTCCCAGTCCACCTCTTTAGTTCAGACATTGAAGTTCCCCTCAGGATGATTTATAATAACTTTGGTGATCCTCTGACTTTTCATTTAGCGCCATCATCAGGTCAACATTGTAATGTGTCCATAACTTTGGTTCATGACCAAATACGTGCAGAACTAACGACATTCCCATCAGCCTCAGCTGTACTTTGTGTTTACTGCTAACTTGTTAATGTTAGAAGCTTACACACTGAACTAAGATGGTGAACATGGTGAATATTATACCTGCTAAACATCAGCATGTAAGCATTGTCATTGAGCACGGTGACATGAGAAGAACGGTTTGCTTTGAGAAGCTTTTATTCTGAAAGACATTTCTAATTGTATGTATCAGTTGGATTGTAGTCATAGCTTGAATGTGGATGGAGAAATAAAATACTAATTATTGCAAGTTTTGTTATCAGAACCAACACTAAGTGTGTTCTCTCTAAGTGTGTACTACATTACCCATGAGTCTTAGCGACCAGTACTTTGAACTCCAGTCAGAATGAAGACAACATGGACAACACCCTCCTCTGTGTTCCTAACTAACCCCACCTCCTCTCTCTCTGTCCTGCAGCCCCCGTGCTTCACCTCCCCACGTCGGCGGCGGTGAAGACCCATACGGTGACCTGGGCGGCCAACATGGTGGTGCAGGAAGCGATGCCGTCAGCGTACTACGACCAAGAAGTCAACACGCTGGGCGTCCTCAGCCTGCAGCACAACGGCCGGCAGCATGGGAAAACAGACGGCGTGTGCTTTAACACGCTGGTGGTGCTGGTGCCCGACCACGTTCAACGCAACGAGGACGGGGAGAAGGTGGAGTGGACAGGGACGGGACGGCCTCCACCTGTAGAAAACCCTCGATACGTCTGGCATGAAGTCCAGAAACAAACACTGAGAGAGAAACTTCTGGAAAAGACCAAAAACACCTCCATCTTACCCGTCCACAGCATGTACTGACCAAATGATATCACTATGATGATCACTACAATGGATCCAACAAGAGGACTCTTATTGTGAAAAGAAAACACTAACTGTTGGCTTTAAGAAAGGAGCTTTTATTCTGAAAGAAAATGTCCAATTTTAGAAAGAGTTTAAATGTAAAAGGAGCAATAAAATACAAAAATGTATGTTTGGTTTTATTAGAAAGATTCTGCTTTAAAATCTGAGTTCACTGATTAACACGTTGTTTCTTCTGTGTTTAGGTTTAGTTTGGAGTAGTTGTCAGGACACAGAGGTCAGGATTTTTAAGAACTGGAGGTGAATTGAAAGAGAAAGTAATATGCTGTGAGGTTGAGGGAATTTGAATTCATGACCCTGGTGTTGTCATCACAGTAAAGGTTGTCATATTTTGTTTTCATCAAGTTACAGAAACTAAAACCTGTGCAAACTGTTTGTGACTGGTTGTCAAGAAATATTTTTTACCTTTTTAGTTCTTAAATTATTTTGTGGACAGTTTCATAAGTATTGCAAACAAATGACTGAATTGCTCACCTCAGCAGTGTTCAGTCTACAGAATTAAACACAAACAAAAATCAGAGTTAAAATCTCACAACATGAAGTTGATCGAGGAACGTATTTGCCAAAAAGTCACTTTATTGCTCTTAACTTTAGGACGACATAGCGTATCTTCATCCCTGTTTGCTTTAGCTCATGTCTGGTCAGCCGACTTCTCCACCTTGACCTTCCTGACGTAGTTGTCGTTGAGACTCTTCAGGTGTTTGGTTCGGTTCTCCAGGCGGACCAGCCACTCCCCCCTAAGCCTGAAGAAACACACAGAAGGAAGGTTTCAAACACAGTAGATGTTTTTCTTCTTCTGCAGCCTAAAGAAACAAAGGTTAGTGAAAGTAAAATTAAAATCATCGCAAACATTAAAAAGGACAAAAACGACCAAAAACAACACTATATACGACAAAAACGACAAAAACAAAACAAACAAAAAACAACAAAAATTACACTATAAAGGACAAAACCAACAACAAAAAAGACACTATATACGACAAAAGCGACAAAAAAACGACAAAAACAACAAAAAAGACACTATATAAGACAAAAGCAACAAAAACGACACTATAAAGGACAAAAAACAACAAAACAACAACGAAAAACAACAAAAACCACAAAAAAACAACACTTTAAACAACAAAAACGACCAAAAACAACAACAACAACACTATAAAGGACAAAAACAACACTTTAAACAACAAAAACAACAAAAAACACGAAAGAAACGACACTATAAACAACAAAAAACGACAAAAAAACGTCAAAAACAACACTATAAACAACGTTTTTGTTGTTTTTTGTCGTTTATTGTCGTTTTTTGTTGTTTAGAGTGTTGTTTTTGTTGTTTTTTGTTGTTTTTTGTCGTTTTTTGTTGTTTATAGTGTCGTTTTTGTTTTTTTTGTTGTTTTTTAGTCGTTTTTTGTCCTTTATAGTGTCGTTTTTGTTGTTTTTTTGTCATTTTTGTTGTTTTTTTGTCGTTTTTTGTTGTTTATAGTGTCGTTTTTGTTTTTTTTTGTTGTTTTTTGTCGTTTTTGTTGTTTTTTGTCGTTTTTTGTCCTTTATAGTGTCGTTTTTGTTGTTTTTTGTCGTTTTTGTTGTTTTTTTGTTGTTTCTGTTGTTTTTTTGTCGTTTTTTGTTTTTTAAAGTGTCGTTTTTGTTGTTTTTTGTTGTTTTTTGTCGTTTTTTTGTCGTTTTTTGTCCTTTATAGTGTCGTTTTTGTTGTTTTTTGTCGTTTTTTTGTCGTTTTTTGTCCTTTATAGTGTCGTTTTTGTTGTTTTTTGTCGTTTTTTGTCCTTTATAGTGTCGTTTTTGTTGGTTTTTGTCGTTTTTGTTGTTTTTTTGTTGTTTCTGTTGTTTTTTTGTCGTTTTTTGTTTTTTAAAGTGTCGTTTTTGTTGTTTTTTGTTGTTTTTTGTTGTTTTTTTGTCGTTTTTTGTCCTTTATAGTGTCGTTTTTGTTGTTTTTTTGTCGTTTTTTGTCTTTTATAGTGTCGTTTTTGTTGTTTTTAGTTGTTTTTGTTGTTTTCTTGTCGTTTTTTGTCCTTTATAATGTCGTTTTTGTTGTTTTTTGTTGTTTTTTTGTCGTTTTTTGTCCTTTATAGTGTCTTTTTTTGTCCTTTATAGTGTCGTTTTTGTTGTTTTTTGTTGTTTTTAGTTGTTTTTGTTGTTTTCTTGTCGTTTTTTGTCCTTTATAATGTCGTTTTTGTTGTTTTTTGTTGTTTTTTGTCCTTTATAGTGTCTTTTTTTGTTGTTTTTTGTTGTTTTTTGTCGTTTCTTGTCCTTTATAGTGTCGTTTTTGTTGTTTTTTAGTCGTTTTTGTTGTATTTTTGTTGTTTTTTGTCGTTTTTTGTTGTTTAGTGTCGTTTTTGTTGTTTTTTGTTGTTTTTTGTCGTTTTTTGTTGTTTATAGTGTCGTTTTTGTTGTTTTTTGTTGTTTTTGTTGTTTTTTGTTGTTTTTTGTTGTTTTTTTGTCGTTTTTTGTCCTTTATAGTGTCGTTTTTGTTGTTTTTTTGTCGTTTTTGTTGTTTTTTTGTCGTTTTTTGTTGTTTATAGTGTCGTTTTTGTTGTTTTTTGTTGTTTTTTGTCGTTTTTGTTGTTTTTTTGTCGTTTTTTGTCCTTTATAGTGTCGTTTTTGTTGTTTTTTTGTTGTTTTTTGTTGTTTTTTTGTTGTTTTTTTGTCGTTTTTTGTACTTTATAGTGTCGTTTTTGTTGTTTTTTGTTGTTTTTTGTTGTTTATAATGTCGTTTTTGTTGTTTTTTTGTTTTTTTTGTTGTTTTTTGTCGTTTTTGTTGTTTTTTTGTCGTTTTTTGTTGTTTATAGTGTCGTTTTTTTGTCCTTTATAGTGTCTTTTTTGTTGTTTTTGTTCTTATTTTGTCGTTTTTTGTCCTTTATAGTGTCGTTTTTTGTCCTTTATAGTGTCTTTTTTGTTGTTTTTTGTTGTTTTTTTGTCGTTTTTTGTCCTTTATAGTGTCGTTTTTGTTGTTTTTTGTCGTTTTTGTTGTTTTTTTGTCGTTTTTTGTTGTTTATAGTGTCGTTTTTGTTGTTTTTTTGTTGTTTTTTGTTGTTTTTTTGTCGTTTTTTGTCCTTTATAGTGTCGTTTTTGTTGTTTTTTGTCGATTTTGTTGTTTTTTTTGTCGTTTTTTGTTGTTTATAGTGTCGTTTTTGTTGCTTTTTGTTGTTTTTTGTTGTTTATAATGTCGTTTTTGTTGTTTTTTGTTTTTTTTGTTGTTTTTTTGTCGTTTTTTGTTGTTTATAGTGTCGTTTTTTGTCCTTTATAGTGTCTTTTTTCTTGTTTTTTGTTTTTTTTTGTTGTTTATAATGTCGTTTTTGTTGTTTTTTGTCGTTTTTTGTTGTTTATAGTGTCGTTTTTTGTCCTTTATAGTGTCTTTTTTGTTGTTTTTTGTTGTTATTGTTGTTTTTTGTTGTTTTTGTTGTTTTTTGTCCTTTATAGTGTCGTTTTTGTTGTTTTTTTGTTGTTTCTGTTGTTTTTTTGTCGTTTTTTGTTTTTTATAGTGTCGTTTTTGTTGTTTTTTTGTTGTTTTTGTTTTTTATAGTGTCGTTTTTGTTGTTTTTTTGTCGTTTTTTTGTTGTTTTTTGTTGTTTTTTTGTCGTTTTTTGTCCTTTATAGTGTCTTTTTTTGTCCTTTATAGTGTCGTTTTTGTTGTTTTTTGTTGTTTATAGTGTCGTTTTTGTTGTTTTTGTTGTTTTTTTGTCGTTTTTTGTTGTTTATAGTGTCGTTTTTGTTGCTTTTTGTTGTTTTTTGTTGTTTTTTGTTGTTTTTTTGTCGTTTTTTGTCCTTTATAGTGTCTTTTTTTGTCCTTTATAGTGTCGTTTTTGTTGTTTTTTGTTGTTTATAGTGTCGTTTTTGTTGTTTTTTTTTTTGTTGTTGTTTTTTTGTCGTTTTTGTTTTTTTTGTTGTTTCTGTTGTTTTTTTGTCGTTTTTTGTTTTTTATAGTGTCGTTTTTGTTGTTTTTTGTTGTTTTTTGTTGTTTTTTTGTCGTTTTTTGTCCTTTATAGTGTCGTTTTTGTTGTTTCTGTTGTTTTTTTGTCGTTTTTTGTTTTTTATAGTGTCGTTTTTGTTGTTTTTTGCCGTTTTTTTGTTGTTTTTTGTCCTTTATAGTGTCGTTTTTGTTGTTTTTTTGTCATTTTTTGTTTTTTATAGTGTCCTTTTTGTTGTTTTTTGTCGTTTTTGTTGTTTTTTTGTCGTTTTTTGTTGTTTATAGTGTCGTTTTTGTTTTTTTGTTGTTATTTTGTATTTTATAGTTTCATTTTTGTTGTTTTTGTTGTTTTTGTTGTTTATAGTGTCGTTTTTGTTGTTTATAGTGTCGTTTTTTTGTCATTTTTGTTCTATATACAACACTATAAACTACAAACAGCAAAAAACGACAGAAAACAACACTATAAACAACAAAAAACGACAAAAAACGACAAAAATGACAAAAAACAACACTATAAACAACAAAAAACGACAACAACGACAAAACACAACACTATACACAACAAAAACGACGACAAAAAACAACACTATAAACGACAAAAAACAACGACAAAAACAACAAAAACGACGAAAAAATGACAAAAAACAACACTTCAAACAACAAAAATGACAAAAAACAAAAACAACGAAACAACAACACTATAAAGAACATAAAACAAAATTATAAACCAAAAACCACAAAAACGACAAAAAACAACAAAAACGACAAAAAACAACACTCTGAACAACAAAAACAACAATAACACAATACTATAAACAACAAAAAACAACACTATAAACACCAAAAAATGACAAAAACAACAACACACTATAAACAACAAAAATCGACAAAAATGGCAAAAAACAACACTAGAAACAACAAAAACGACAAAAAACAACAAAAAAACAACAAAAACGACGACAAAAACCAACAACACACTATAAACAACAAAAATCGACAAAAATGGCAAAAAACAACACTATAAACAAAAATGACAAAAAACAACAATATAAACAACAAAAAACGACAAAAACGACAAAAAACAACACTATACACAACAAAAACGATGACAAAAAACGACAAACAACAAAAACAACAAAAACGACGAAAAAAACGACAAAATACAACACTAGAAACAACAAAAACGACGAAAAAACAACACTACAAACAACAACAAAAAGGACAAAAAACAACAGAAACGACATTATAAAGGACAGAAACGACAAAAAACAACAACAAATACGAAAGAAGAGATCCATTTCCATCTGCGTTCTCCGGGCAGGTTGACAAAAACACTAATACAACTAATGCAACTAATACAAAAAAAGTTCAAAATACAATAAATACTAAATTTAATCATAGACCCCCACCCCCCCCCCACATCGCTCTTGGCCAGTGAGGTCATATTTCGTGCTGCTGTGGTGTCCAGCAGGCAGATCTGATATCTTGGTGACAGCTGGGGTGTTATCACTGTCACATCAGCATTTCTCTTCACTTCTTTATTCCACCATCAATCAAATACACACCAACATCGGTGTGTGTGTGTGTGTGTGCATGTAAGAGATGGAAAATGTGAATGTGTGTGAGTGACTGTAAGAAACAAAGACAGTACAGACATACTGTACGTGAGTGAATGCATGTGTGTTTGTGCCTGTTTGTGTAGGTGTGTGTGTGTGTTTGTGAGTGTGTGTGTGTAACCTGACCCTCACTGTCAGCTGTCCTCAATGTCTCTTCGCCACCTTCCTGTCGAGCTTTCTGGATTATTCCATTTGTTCTTTCAGCTGCTGATAATCCTCCTGACCTCAGACAGACAGACTTCGTCTACCTTAAGCCGTCTACATTTTAAAACACATTCTGTATGAGTTTCGAGGTGGTTTTAGTAAATACCTTTGTCCACAGTGGAGAACCTGAACAACGTGAACACAGAGACAGACAGGATGATGACTGAGCAGCTACAGACAGTCTGTGTCTCTGCTGAGTGTTAAACTGTCTCCTGCTGTCTCTGTGATCACCTCACTGTCCTTTAATGCAGCTGAAATTGTCACATAATTGTTATCTGCTTCTGTTGTCAGATCGACTCAACAAAGATGAAACAGTGATTTAATAAACATGTTAACCAGAAGTCATTCCCAAACTGCTGCTGCTGATAAAATCATTATTTTATAATCGCAACATCGTAAATCAACATAATTCCAGGTTAATGACAACAGCTCGGTTTGTGTTCGTCTCTATTGACATTCAACATGAACGACCACAGAGAAAGTTAAAGGCAACTAAATGTTGTCTTCTTAACTTTACTGTCACACTGTTCCTACCATCACTGAGCAGCTTACATCATTGTTTTGTAAAAGCAAGTTTTCTGACGCTCGACTCAGGGAAACTTTTTGTATGTCCAATAATCACGCTCACGTCACTCAGACTCAGTGATTGGTCCGGTGTTTGGAGGTTTGCACTTCTCAAGTCACTATTCATGTCAACAACAGAGCCTAAACTTTGAATGTCTTCCATCTGTCTGAATTGGTCCTGAATTGATCTTGAAAAACTAATTTTCAAAACACAGTTTAAATGTGAAAACGATCTGCGTCCACACATGGTTTTCCTGGTTGCGTTGGTCTCTGTCCACACTGACTGAGTGGGTTTATATCATCATTTGCAAAATCTCTGTTTTCCACTCTAACGACAGGGTGGGAATCCCCTCTGGAGACCTTTCTGGAAAAGCGTGTTTTTTGAGGTGAGAAATACAATGGCTTGGTGAGGACAGAGGGCTAAATCTGAGAGACAAAAGATGTGTTTTTAAATATAACCAAACACTAAGAGCCCAGGTGAGCCGGATCACCTGACGACCCTCCGCTGTAAACCAATCGTCTCCTGAGTTTGACCGAGATTATTTTCACGACTGATTAATCTGCAAATAATGGCCTCTATTAATCTAGTTTGTCTATAAAATGTCAGAAAGAAGTGAAAACTAACCATTATAATTTCTGATAATGAGATCCAAAACCCAAAGTATTCGGATTACTATCATATATGAGGGAGAAAAGCTGAAAATCTTCACATCTGAGAAGGTGGGACCAGAGAATATTTTACATTTTTACTTTAAAAATGTTGGACTTGATTTATGTCTTTAGGGGGTTCGGGTGATTTTAACATTACTGGTCAGTGATTTCTGACTAGGCCTTAAACCAATTATAAAACTAATTGTCTGTTGACATCAATTGATGCAGCTCACCCTTCAACTGTACTGCACTGAGAATAGAGAGTAAAAAAATATGTTTAGTCCCAGTTTGAGAGTAAAGTGGAAACTACCCCTTAAACTTTTACTCGTTTAGTCATAATTTGATTATTTAGAGCAGAGTATCTTCTAATTTCAGCCTCTGGGTATCTGTGCTTTCTGTCTGCCTGTCAGCCGGCCTCCGTCAGTCATCGCTCTGTGATTATCACTTCCACTATCTGCAACACATTTTCCAGCCTCTGGCCGGGTCACACATAACGTTCACAATTAGCGGGGACTAGAGCCGGGGTTAGAGGCGGCGGGGGGACAGATAGTTGTGGAGTTGGGGGACACACGGTAATGGATAGCTGGGGGATTAGAAGATACATGGTATTGATAGGCGGGGGATTATGGGTACAGTGTAATGGATAGCAGGGGGATTAGGTGTGATGGGCTGAAGAGGTAGTCTGAGGTTAAAGGGGATAGAGGAAGAGAGGACTGGAGTTAAGAGGGATAGGGCTAATAGTTGGTGTAACGCTAAGAGGTGAAGATTTAATAGAAGGATATATACCATACGCCTGAACATCCCATTATAATGTAATGAAGGAGAATTTCACTGTAACGCTGCAGTTTCCAAATATTTCCACAATACAGACCAAAGTTTCACTGTGGTGGTAATCTACATATATGAACAATATTAAAACATTTGACATTGTAGGTATTATGTATTAATCTTTGTGGTTCAGACCATCCCCTATTCACATAGAGCTGTGCAGCACCAGACTCACTCCCCTGAGCATAACTTCAATTTGCTGAAATATCGTCATTTTCTTTTTACAAATATCTTCAGCACTATTACAAGTAGGAACTACACACTAGGTATAGTGGTGGTTGCCTCCTCTGTGTTTTGTTTTTAACAGGTAATATTAGTGCAGACGGACAGGTATGGTTTTTATCTTAGTTTTGATTAGCCAGCTTGGTAGCTGTGATCCTGAGGTAAAACTCTAAATTGTGTCACTCCCTGATTGCAACAGTTATGTTGCACTTACCACTTGTTCTTTCTGAGTTGTCAAGTCAAGTCGAATTTCATTTATATTGCAGAAAATCACAAATTACAGTTTGCCCTGACATTACATGTAGTTGTAAACTAAGTCTACAGCCATGGAACAACAACAACAACAACAACAACAACAACAACAACGGTTCTCACACAACTTCACTGCACTCTACATATTATATTTTCATGGTTGTATCGAACGCAAAGGAAGTTTTGGAGAGAAGTGTAATTGTAAAAACAATCAGACTAAGACAGTCTGACAAACACAACACAGAAAACATTTGTCAAAGTTACCTTATGAGAAATAAGACAATCAAAAAACAGATTGAAAGAGTGTAGCTGCACTTTTTCTATTTTTCCATCATGCTCTGTGTGACAATAGTTAAAGCATCACCAGAGTGTTACAGTATATGTGTGGTTATAAAACTGAAATATTGATGGTCATTTATTTTCTGTCAGTTTACAGGGTGAGGTGAGGTAAGGTTACAGTGTGGTTGATGTTTCCACTTGTTAGTGATCATCATTACTGAGACCTTTAACAACCAGACCGTCTGCGAGGGTCGAGTGTGTGTGTTTGTCCTGGTATGTTCTCCAGCTCGCTGAGAGACGAGAGGCTGTTTGTCATGACACGATCTGTTTTTAGATGTGTCTATTTGCTAGATAGTCACATGTCTACCACCACTGAAACCACATTCATTCTGAGTTTGGTCACAGACCCCACAATTTGAAGACCTGGATAGATCGGCGTCTTCAGGAAAAAGACACTTTGCCCAGAATAAAGCCTCCTTCTGGATCAAGGCCTGGAAGGTGAGCTTGTAGGTGTGCGCCTTGTGGTCGGCCTTTAGGCGGGGGGTATGCTCCAAACACACCAGTTTATACAAAATGTTGTCTGAACACATGAAAAGGCAAACACAAGTTGTGCTGCAGGAGATCTGATGCATTGTACAGATGGGAATAATGACGTACTCTCTCAGATAGTCACTTCTGGAAGACATTCACAGTTTTGCACTTGGTTGTTCACTTGAAAAGTGACAAAGATAGTTTGGAGAAAGAAAAAATTTTGTTGCAATAGAAGTTCAAACACTTTCTCACCTCCGCACAGCTGACTGATCACAGCGTGAAGTGGGACGAGATTGAATTGTTTCAGAAACAGCACCAAACCATACTGTCCACCTCTGATGGAGAATACTGGCACCCAGTCAGGCTCAGCCCATGGGAGGTCTGGAAGAGGACTTCTGGTTGGCCTTAAAAAGATTCTGCCACGCAGCTAGATGACGAAAGGGGCAGCAGGTCCTTTCCAAGGCTGTATTCGGCAGGAAAAGAAAACTGCTGACCTTGATTGTGAATATTGTTGGGTGGTGCAAGGAACAAGGAACGTTATATTATAAGGAACGTCTGAACCTGCAGACACACCCTCTGTGGAGATGGCAGAGTTGGAGAAGGGGGAAGCATAAGGCCACTAGCATTCATTTGGATGAGACCACTCATGTGATGCAGCAGGAATGCCAATGCAACGGGTTTTGGCAAAAAAACACAAGATTTCTACATGTCATCCAATCCTTGTATAACTAGAGTGAGAGCTGCATCCGTATCCCTGGCAATAAATCAAGCCTTATCCCTGTTAAGCTCAGCCAGATTTGTGCTTTTGCACAGGCAGAATCTGTAGGTACAGCAGGAGTGGAGAATGTATGAATTGATAAACCTCAAGATTACATCTGTGCTTCTTTGCAGATGATATAGCTCTGTTTGCTTCATTGGACTGTGACATTCAGCCCAGATCAAGGCAGTTTGCAGAGAAGAGTAAAGCAGTTGGGATGAGAGTCAGCACTTCCATGTCTGGGGTCATGGTACTACGCTGGAATATGATGAATTGCACCCTATGAGTTGGTGGAAATTTTCTGCCCAGAGTTAAGTACCTTGGGGTCTTGTTTCCTACTGAGGGTAAACTTGGAGAAAAACTGCTAGTCCTTTGTGTGGCAAGGAATCCTTTTAGGTTGTTCAGCATCTGACCTCCTGTGGATCCGT
This sequence comes from Lateolabrax maculatus, assembly GCA_031216445.1. Classification (NCBI taxonomy): domain Eukaryota; kingdom Metazoa; phylum Chordata; class Actinopteri; order Acropomatiformes; family Lateolabracidae; genus Lateolabrax; species Lateolabrax maculatus. The sequence continues at coordinate 3,404,510 of CM062217.1, read as the reverse complement.
TCTGGACAGGTCCAACTGGGAGGAAACCAAGAGGCAGATCCAGAACACACTGGAGGGATCATAATCTCCCACCAGTCCTGGAAACACCTCAGGAACCTCCAGGAGGAGCTGGAATACGTATCTTGGAAGAAGGACATCTGGACTACCTTGCTGAGCCTGCTGCTACTGCAACCTGGACCCAGATAAGTGGCGGAAAAAGAATGGATGGATGGATTGATGGAAACCACGAATTGCACAAGCAACATCACAATTTTGAATCCAACCTATTATCTGCAGTCATTCATCCTCTATCAGAAAATCCATTTAGAAACATCCCATTTTAACGACACATTTATGGACTTGAGTTGAGGGTTTGTCCGCTTTTCTTGTGTGAATTGTGTGATAATAATCCAATATGATAGTAAAACACTCACAGGGTTAATTTCAGAATTATGAGTACTTTTACTTTTGATACTTTGCTGATAATACTTATGCATTTGTACTTACGTAATATGTTCAATGCTCTTCTAATGGAGTATTTTCAAAGAATCTGTATCCTTCTTCCACCACTGCTTGTTTCACACACGCTTTTCTTTAACTCTGAGGACAGTGCTGTGCTTTTCCAAAACTGAAAGTTTCAAACACTACAGCACACGGACATAAGAACTGTATTAAAGGTAGATTTCTTTTTCTTTCTCCCATAAGTCAGAGCAGGTCATTGGTTGTTGACTTGCTGCTGTGTAACTGTGTGTGTTGAACTGTGTGTTGTTACCTACTTATTGAGCGCACTCTTGTTCATCCTCTGCTCCTCGTTCTCAGCATGCTGACAGTCAGTGTTAATCCTCTTCTCCCAAAACGTCTTAATGTGCAGTCTATCATGGATCTTAGCCAGGTTCATCTGCAACAACACAATACTGGTAATACTGATGCTGATCCTTTGATTAAAGAGTAACTGAACACCAAGCTGAAAAACTTTGTTTCACTGCACCTGAACCCAACACCCAACACCCAACAGTGTACTGACCGGTCTTTAGTCTCTAGATATCAGAAATAACCAGTGGTGGAAGAAGTACTGAGATCAGTAAAAGTAGAATATTACAATATACCTAAATTTGTACTTAAGTACAGTATTGAGGTAAACATATTTAATTACCTTACACTACTGGCAACAACAACACTTTCAGCTGGTGTTAAGTTGCAGTTTCAATGACAGTATTGAGATCCTCTACTTAAGTAAAAGTATCAATACTACACCGTGATATAAAAAAATATATAAATACTCCATTAAAAGTACTGTATTCAAAGTTTTACTTAAATAAAAGGGCAGATATACCACTGATAATAATTATATTGCAATTCTACTGTTGCTTCTATTACTATTGTTACTTCGTTACTGTTACTATCATGGCGATGGAAAAGATCTTTACTTTTTAAAACAGTTTCCCACTATTTTATAAGTGGTTAAATTATCACTAATGATACACAATACTCTGCAATAAATCAGGTATGAAATATGAATAAACTATAAATGTATAACATTCATCGAGAATGTTTCATGTACTGAATTATAATCCTACTAATGTACCATTAAATCCATCCGACCATAATAGCTCCACAGCTGCTGCAGACACAGACGTGTTTCTGAACTGTATCCAACACTGGACTGTGTAGAAAACAGTGGTAGTACTCAGATCTTTTACTGAAGTAAAAGTAGTAATACAAAAGTGTAGAATACTTCAAATTTGACTTGAGTAAAAGTACAAAAGTATCATCAACAAAATGTACTTGAAGTACCAAAAGTAAAAATGCTCATTATGTAGAATGGTCCATTTCAGAATAATATATGTTATAATATTGAATCTTAATGTATTGATGCATTAATGTGTTGATCACTTTAACGTTGCAGCTGGTAAAGGTGGAGCTCATTGTAATGACTTATAAACTGCTGGGTAGCTTGTGAATTTCACCAAGAGATCAATAAATTCTTATCTTTATCTGTAATATTACATCATAATTTATTTAGTGATTATATTTTGTATTATAACATGAATTTGCAAAGTTATTAAAGTTATCAAATAAATGTCGTGGAGTAAAAAGTACAATATTTCCCTCTTAGATGTAACGGAGTAAAAGTAGAAAGTAGCAGGAAATGGAAATACTCACGTAAAGTACAAGTACCTCAAAATTGTACTGAAGTAAAGTACTTGAGTAAATGTACCTAGTTACTTTCCTCCACTGGTAAAAAGATATAATGAAAACTCTACTTAAGGAATAATAGTTTTAATTAATTTAGTACTTAAAGTTGTTTAAAACACATTTGACTGAAATGATTGACTATAAAGAAACCAGTTACTACATGAGAACAGCGGGCTCGATAAATCTCTTTACTTCACTGCTGAATATGAATCTAATAAATGACCTTAAACAATGAAAAGTATTTGATGATTAAACAGGTGAAAATATTGTAGTTTGACTGATTAAAAATAGAATAAAAAAAGGAACAACACAAACCTTTGTTCAGAGCTTCAACTGAGCGTCCGTCAGCCTCACAGCGTGGATGGTGTGTGTGTGTGCATGTGTCTGTCTGTGTGTGTCTGTCTGTCTGTGTGTGTGTGTGTGTGTGTGTGTGTGTGTGTGTGTGTGTGTGTATGTGTGTGTGTGTGTGTGTGTGTGTGTGTGTGTGTCAGACCCCCCTCCCCACTCAGCAGAAATAAATGTTTTACATGTGAAGTCCAGTCAGTCAAGCAGCCTGTAAACCAGTGTATCCCCCCCCGTTCTGTCTGGTGCTCTCTCGCCCATCCCTCCGTCCCACCCAGTGAATTTACTGTACTGGGATTTAACTGGTCTGCAGGGACACACTGGGAGTGAGAGACAGACATGGACAGAGAGAGAGAGAGTGAAAGACAGAGGATGGAGTGAGAGCTCAGAGGTGTGGATGAACTTATTTATAGACAGCGGCAGAAGAAGTACTCAGATAATTTACTGGTCAAAGTAATAATACCACAGTGTACAAATTATCACTTTAAGGTATAATAACATAATCATCATAATTTATTTGTTGATGATATTATATATATGACAAACAGGTAACAGGGGCTCCCCTGGCAGGGAATGAGTGGAAATGGGCCGAGTAAATACTGCAGGGGTGATGAAGTGGGAACAGGTGAGCAGGTGGGTGGGGCTGTCAGGTGATGACATAGGTGACATAGATTATCAGGTTAGGAGGGAGTGACAGGGTCTGAAGTGACAACAGTTAGTTTGCAGGTAAACGAATAGACTGGGAGAGGAATCAGTCGGATATGACCACATCTTATCCAGTATATTAACTCATGTGACGTCTTTGGTGTCTCCAGAGGGAGCTGTGTGAAGTCTGATAAACTACATGCTACAGCAGTGAAAAGATAAATCTGTGGAGTCTTTTGTATTAAATCAGACAGATGGAGCTGAGCTGTAACATTGAGCTCAGTGTGGAATCTCGACTGTAAATCCAGGAAGCTGCTGAAGCTTGTTAAAGTTAACAGAAACCACAGAACGAGCTGAGCACATAACACCGACTGCAGACCTCTCAGCACTCGTCTTTAAAGGCCATGCCACTGGATTTATGTGTTTTAGGCCATTAAGTGCAAATCATGTTCCTTAATACCAGTGCTGATCATTTTCCAATTCATCCATCAGTGCTTGGATTAATTTCAATTCATTTCTAAGACAGTGTGTTTCATCTATTTTAATATTGGTTGACAAAACAATCTCAGCTCGAGGTCCATTTAGTAGCTGTCATATCGCGTGATCTTCGTTATGACATGATGCAAACGTAAATCCATTTTCCAGAAGTGAAGAAGTCGACAAAATGAACTTGAACGTTCACTGTTCAAACACCATCTGCTGATGAAGGATGGACAGAGCTCCAGAAAACAAGAGTGGAAGTACATGAGTGATCAGATGTCAATCATGTAGGACACACACACACACACAAGAAACAAACACGTGTATGTTATTTCTCTTTAGTGATTCAGGATGTGACAGCTGTCAGGGAGCAGATACAGTGATGACAGTGTGTGTGTGTGTGTGTGTGTGTGGTATGGTTTTTGTTACCTACTGGGGACCTTTTCTGGTGTAAAAACCAACTTTGTTGGGACCAGTTGTCCTCATGGGGACCAAAACCCGCTCCTAATGAGGCAAAGTGTAATTTCTCAGGTCCTGGTTAAGGTTAGTGAATGGAAGTCAAAGCAATGTCCTAACAAGGATAGCTGCGCAAACTTGTGTGTGTACGTGTGTGTGTGTGTGTGTGTGTGTGTGTGTGTGTGGGTGTGTGTGTGTTTGTGTGTGTTGGAACATTTACTCAACACCGTGCAGGAAAATTGACCCAGGCATGTTTATAATGATGTCATGCACAATTCACAACTCCCAATGTGGGAGCGTGTGCGTTTTAGTGTGTGTGTGTTTGTGTGTGTGTGTAGAAAAAGAAAGTGATCTGCTTTTACAATGATGTCATGAACTTCAGGACAAATTTTACAAGGGAATGTGTGTGTGTGTCTCTATCAGGTGGGTGATAACACATGTTTGACATTTCAACCCTCTCGGGGCGTGATATGACGCTGCCCCGAGGTGTTAAACACACACACACACACAGTGTGTTGTACTAATGTAAACAGCAGTCTGTTAAAATTCCAGCGTCACACGACTGCAGCTATGTGATTCTTAAAGCAGCACACGAACAGCAGGACGTCCTCTTCTCCTCTTTCTCTGCTGAACATGAAACTTGATGGCGCTCAGTCACGTGAAAGAAAATTGTTCGCGTGGTGTTCAAGCTAAAACTGTTCTCCAGCTTCCATGCTTTGCATTTTTTTTTAGGCTGTGGGAAAGTCTCACAAATATAAAAAAAAACATCTAAATAATAACTGAGTTTGTTTGCAGTTGGAGGCTATGGGGAAAATGATTTTAGTCACAGTACCACAAGTGACTGAGACAAATTGGCAGTAAATACATCGATGAACTGGGTACAGTAACTTCCTGGAGTCTCTGCTGGTTGCCTGGCGACCTCATGGTGATGAGAAGTTACATTAAATCTTCTTTAATTGAAAATAATAAAGTACAAAAACTTAGGTGGAGTATACTATTTGTGGGGAATATAACTCTCTATTCTCTATCTGATGTGAAGGAATTTTCCTTCTTGTATGTTAAACTTCCCTCTTGTATGTTAAAGGTAACTTAAGACAGTGCTTCACAGGTCAGGTCAACTGTCTGTCTCTGTTCACCTGTCTGTCTCTGTTCACCTGTCTCACTCTGTGTACCTGACAAGGCCGAGTTGGCTCTGGCCTCTAATAGACCAAGGTCTGCTAGATATCTTCTGTTTTCAGGTTTAGACACAACAGGCTGGTTGTTGACGCTGGATAAGAGAGACTGTAGAGAGGCTATGCTGTTGCTAGGACAGCAATGGTTGACGTCTGTCATGATCACACATGACAGACTGAGTTAGGAATAACCCTGTTTGGATATAGTGGAACTTATCAGTTCTGGGGAAGGTTAAATACTGAGCTTCAGGACACCATCTTCAGATTTGGGTAGCAGTACGCTGTGATTCACACGTGGTGTTTCCCTTTTCTCCTCGATCGAGCTTCAATAAATATTCCTGTGTAAGACATCCAGGTCTCCTGAAACTTCTTGTTAGAGTGAACCAGCTCTAAGATTTCCATCACATCTGAGATAAACTTATTGCTTCATATATGAGCACAGCAGTACAGGGTCCCTAAAGCAGTGTAGAGCCCGTCCTGACAGCAGCACATGATGTTACATCAGCCAAATGAGAGCCGTATGAAAACAAGTTAACAAATTTACTTTAGTCATCAAGTGACGACTGTGGCAGCAGAGAGTCCGAAGCTTCCTGTTTCAACAGATCATTACAGATAAACGACTGCAGGACATTAAATATATAATGATGTGTGTCATTTGTCATCAACTTTATTTCCTGAAGAGTGAATATAAGCAGAAGGAAAAACGTGTCTAATTAGTCAATTAATCATCAGTCAATTGACAGAAAATTAATTGGGAAATATTTTGATAATCGTTTCAGTCATTTTTCATGTAAAAACATTATGTTTCCAGCCTCTCAAATGTGAAGATTTGCTGCTTTTCCTTTTAATTTCTTTAATAATTTTAATGTCTTTCTAATAATTTTGAGGTTTGGACTGCTGGTTGGTTGTGAAGGTGTCACTTTGGGCTCTGGGTCATTGTGATGACATTTCTCACTATTTTCACTATTTTTACAAAGCAAACGATCAATGGATTAATGGAGAAAATAATCCAGAATGAAAATAACCATTAGCTGCAGTTTGATACAAATCAGTTCAAAATGAGCTCCGACATTGGAATACTTTAAGTAGTTTTTCCTGATTATACTCACATACTTTCACTGAGGTAACATTTTCAAAGCAGGACTTTAGTTGTAACAGAGTATTTTTACAATGTGGTATTAGTGATTTTCCTGAAGTGAAGGATCTGAATCCTCCTCCAGCTCTGCTGATATAATGCTGTTATTCTGTGGGAGTTGTGTCTCTTTACATGTTTATAGACTCTGTGTATGTTTGTGCAGCAGCGCTCTCGTGTGGAGGAGCAGCAGAACTACAGCAGGCTGCTGCTGACCTTTGACCTTTAGACCAGGACTGAAGGAGCTGAATCACAAGCTGCTGCAGCCTCCAGTCACCGGTAAATTACAACAGTATCATATAATATAAGGAAAATGACTGATGTTCCTGTTATGGACTTTTTAAACATTTTGTTTCCAGTGTGAATCTGATTGATCTGAGCTCTGGATTTTAAAATAATGAATGTGTAAAAACTCACAAATTCATCTAGTTTAAAAGAAAAGCTGCTGCTTGTGTAAACTGCAGCTACTGTTTGTGGTACTGTAGTATACAGAGGGAGGTGAAACATACCATCAGTAGGTGTGTATGTATTTAAAGAAAGTGACACACATGTTGTAAATGTCTTTACATAAATGTCATGCAGATGGATATTTATAGATGTACATCACAAACAGCCTCGCTCACAGCTGTTTGGATGCTTTTTGTACGTGAAACAAATATTTCACATGACATTTGTAACCTTCAAACCCAAAACAATTAAATCCCAGTTGAGTTTTAAAATAGTCAAACATCTGAACATAATCATTTATAAATTTAGGAAAACACTGAAAAGCTAAAAAGCAAATCTCCAAGTTCAGTCTCTGCTATTAAGTTAAGTCAAGTTCATTTTATTTATACCCAATATCACATATTTGCCTCAAGAGGCTTCACAATCTGTGCAGTATACGACTCCCCTTAGAGCCTTGATTCAGTTTAGGAAAAACTCCCCAAAAATAACTTTAACAGGGAAAAAATGGAAGAAAGCTCAGAAAGAGCAGCAGAGGAGGGCTCCCTCTTCGGGTCGGACCCACAGGAAGTAGATCTCATGTGCATAGAAGAGACCAACATAGTAAAATTACAGTGTGGACAATCAGGAGGACAATAAAGAAAGATTGTAAACCTATATGAGGAATATATACGGATCCGGGTGGACGTTGAGTCACCTGATCTCCTCTCCACCTCGGAGACGTGGCTTAACGTTTAGAGAACTGTTTATTTTTGTCTTTGGGAGAACGACTCTTTGAACTAGAATGAAAAGTATCGATGACACTCTAGTTTCCTCCTGAAGTCTCGGCTCATTAAACTGTTTAATCCAAGCATTAGATTGGGCAGAATTAAAGATTGTGGAAGCGCTTCACATACCTCTTACTGTATTTATTATTATTGTAACCAAGCTTAAAACACTATATATCTTTGTTGTATTAAGTTAATTTCAACACAGTCACATCCACTCAAGCTTGTGTATTGTTTACTGTGTGACAGCTGATAGACAATCACAACCTTATTTTATAATTGATCCTGTTCTATTCTCCTCTATTCTAAATTCATCTATAGGCTACCGTATGTTCAATGTAGAATATATATGCATATATAATTAATCCTTTTACAACACAAGGTTTCACAAATTAAAGTTGTAAAAAAAGTTGTGAAATTTGCAACTGTAATGGCAAAACCTGTTTGTTTGTATCAACAAATGAGGTGTTTCAGTTGGTGCAGTTGGTATTAAAATACATGTTGGGTTACCCAAAAGTATCTTCTTTTCAAAAGAATGTTTTTATTGCTGCAATTAAATGATTCAGTGTGTATATGTTGTATAGAATATCACATTAAAATTGCTAATCAAGGCTAGGGTAAAAGGCAGTGCTTAATTCATAGGAACTGGCTGTCATCAATACTGTCAGTAATGTGCTCTATTTAAACAAAAAACTACATGGCACTTTACTTGGGATTATGGTAAAATTCCATTAATGTAAAAGAAACAATATTGTGCTGCCACAAGTATACTGCCAATTCAATAAAATACAGTACTGTGCTGTGTTTTAGTTCATAGTATTATAACAGTAATACATGTAAATTAAGTTTACAGTAAGCAAACTGTAGAAACAACAGTAATGTAATGGCAACCCTGCCGCCATTAGTCTACTGTAAAATCAAGGAAATACTGTAAATACTGTAAATGTACTGTAACTCGTGTTATGGTATTATTACAGGAACATTCAGTAAAGTAGATTACAGAAGGAAAACTAAAATAAACAGTAAAATAATGGCTGCCAGTTATTTAATTTACAATGAAATAATTAAAACAAATTGAATGAAGGACTTTTACTTGTAACAGAGTATTTCTACACTGTAATATTATTATTTTTACTTAAATAAAAGAATGATGAATGTACTTCTACCACCACTGGTTTTTCAGAATAAAAGTACAGCTTTGTTTCGGCTTTGGGCTAAATCTAACGCGTTAGATCAGAGTGAAACTAGACTGAAACTCAGTTGCTGTGATGACGACAACTGATTATATTATATTACCTGTTTTAATTGAGAAAACAAAAACACAAAAAAAGAAGATTATTCGAATGATCCAGATGAATTCTTGTAAGTGAGGAGGGATGAAGGTGTCATGTGACTCACACACATACAGCAGGGATCACATCTCTGCTGGTAAAAATAGCATGTTGTGTGTCACACACACACACACACACACAATCACACACACACACACACACACAGAGTCAGATCTCAGTAAACAAGCTGCTGAAAGTGAGCAGGACGTTAACAGGGATTCACAGGTAAGAAGACACAGGAAATCTTTTGTCTTTATCACAGCTGAATGTTGGTTTGGATTTCATTCTGACAGGGATCACATACAGAGACGACACATAATGAACCACACAGGAAATATGTCTTTCTAAAGGCAGGGAAGATTAGCAGCTCTTAAAGGGAAAAAGTTGTTAAATAAACTGCATGGTGAAATGTGTTCTCCAGCCAGCAGATCCGACAGTAAACATGACTGATGATTGATGGGAGTTCCACCTCCTTCATCTCTTAGTGTCCTCATATTTAACATGTCAGCATACTAACATTTAATATGTCAGTGTAACATGCTTACATGTAGCACGGTAGCATGCTGAGGGTGACACCAAGTGAGTCGTTTGTTTTAGAGGCGTTGTGTCCTGATCTGCAGAGACCTGAAGTCAGACGATCACCACAGTCATTGTGATTTATCCTCTGGGGATCATAAATGTCTGGATTCAATTTCAGACAATTCAGTGTTTATCAGAGTGTTGGACTACACTAAGTACGTACATTTATTTGTATAGCACCTTTCAAGAGCAACAGTGCTTCACAAAAGAAACAAGGCAACGAATAAAAGACCATAAATCAGAAATACATGAAAATAAAAGTAAAATGACACAAATGCAAGTCTAAATAGGTGAGCTGCTTTTTAAAGGCATCCACAGATCTGCAGACCAAAATTTAGGAGCCACAACCTCAAAGTCTCCTTTAGTTTTACGTCTGGATCGAGGAACAACCAGCACACCTGATCAGAGGACTTTAGAGACTTGCTGGAGATACAAGTCTGCAGTTGATCGAGACAGAGTAAAAGCATGAATTATCATCTCCATCTCCGTTTGAGACACCATGGGCCGGAGTTTAGTTTCTCTGCTGGAAGAACCAGGAAGTAATCAAACAGTTGGCAAGTCAGTCCAGAGTTAGAGCCACCTGGACTTCATGAGGAGGATTTAACAGGAGAGGAAAGAGAACCAAGACCTTCAGGAGCAAAAATGAGACCTTCTGTTTTGTCAGCATTAAGTGGTACGAAATGATCCGTCATTCAAAACTGACACTTTAGCTACATTTTGAGGGTTTAATGTAAAGTTGACTGTCATCTGCGTAGAAGTAGTCAGACTCAAAGGAAGTAGATGCGGGTATAGGACTGCCATTGGCCAACTACTTCAGTCAGAATTCTCTCCTTCTGCTATTTGCATGTTACTGCTATCCGATGTTGATCCGTTTTACTGACACGGTCGTCATCAGTCTGAAAGTATTTGGCACAACTTTTAACCCTGGCAGTGTCATTTCAACTTCACACTGTGATATCAGTTTAATAACGTTCTGCAGGAGCTGCACACAGCTGTTAAATAATCAGTGCTTTTAACGAGTCTAGTGGGCTCCTCCAGAGCTAAAGTATAGACAGGCTTTACCTATAGTTATGTTTGTCTTTGTTATCAGTAGAAGTCGTATCACATAATCAACATATGTCTTTCACTGTTTGATGTGGCGTTTTCCTTTGTGGGAATTTACCCTTTTTGATGCCAATGCTCGCCTCAACACGTGCAAATCTTCCACCAAAACAAGTTCCCCCCCTTCCCCAACAATCTTTTGCAAGGTCACCCTTGCTTCATCCTGGGCTTAGCGCCGCCCAAGACAACTGTGATTGGTTTAAAGAAATACAAACAAGCCACCAGAATGATTTGGGGTTCAGCCAGACTTTTCTGACACAGCGCCCCAATAAAGTGCAGAGAAAAGTCTGGCTAGCGTAGAAGTGAGACTTTTAAAGAGTCTTACTATTTGTCCAAGGTAAAGCACATACAAGGCAAACAGAATAGGACATTCCCACTGAGAGTCAGCCGTTCTCATTTTTTCAAAGTAAAAGCCCTCTCGGGAGTGAACGTTGCTGTGATGTTGGCAGACTCATGACACGTGAGCGACATCAACAGCCTCCAGCAGCAGTCATGTTTGTCATATTAATGTCTGCTGAGTGATGAGATGAGCATGTAGGTCAAAGAGCAGACAACGGTGGAGGAAGTATTCAGATCCTTCACTTCAGTAAAAGTACTAAAACTGTGAAAATAGTCATACCTGCATTTAAATGTTACTTCAGGAAAAGTATGTGAGTATAATCAGGAAAATATACTTAAAGTATTAAAAGTAAAAGAAGCCAGTAAAATGTCCCCTGTGAATGTTGTACTAGTATATATTCTGTCAATAGATCATTATTACTCATGCATTGATGTAAAAGCAAGATTTTACTGTTGGAGCACATTTTGTATTAATCTGTGGATTATTTTCAATTGTTTAGACTTAATTTAATAAAATTATTAAATATTTTACAATCCATCATATTTTATAAGATCTTCATGTGGTTTGTGTGAAAGTCTTAATTTGTAAAGTAACTAAAACTGTCAGATATATGTAGTGGAAAAAAATACAATATTTGCCTCTGAAATTTAGCAAAGTACCTCACTTTCCACGTTACTTTCCACCACTGGAAGTCTGTGTTTCTAAAATCAGGCTTTAGGGGTTACAAGATAATAAAGTAGGATCTTAATTTTGATTAATAAAATCTCCTCCACCTCCTCCTCCTCCTCCTCTCTCCTCTCCAGGAGCAGAGATGGGTCTGGGGAGGAAGTTGGACGTCCCGGTCTGCGACCTCTCTCTGATCAGAGGGATCTGGGAGGTCCGAGTGAGGAAATACAGACAGAAACAGAAGAAGGAGCAGGAGAGGATCGAGCACAGTGCACTCACCAGGTAAGACGACCACGACTGTACAGTTACAACATGTCACTCAAGTTCTGTACTTACATACAGTAGTGGAAGAAGTACTCACAGTAGTAATATTGTAATATTATCATAATATACTTAATGTACCAAAAGTAAACGTATTCATAACATCGCCGCAGAATGTCTCTTTCAGAATGATATATATTATACTATTGGAATATAATTATTAATGTGGTTAATTAATTTAATGTTCAGCTCGTTTTACCGTCTTCATAGACTGCTGGGTAGCTTTAATCTATTGTAATATGTCATAATTATTAATTGTATTATAGTTTGTTTTTATAAATCGGAAAACTGCAAAGTCACTTAAGTTAATAATTAAATGTAGCGGAGTAAAAAGTAAAATATTTCCCTCTGAAATGTAGAGGAGTACTCCACTACAATTCAGAGAGAAATATTTCCTTTTTACTCCGCTACATTATATTTGAAACTTATAGTTACTAGTTATTTTTACATATGCTTATATGACATGATGCAGTACTACTAATAAACCAAGCAAAGTACAAAGTAGCTAAAATTGGCTCCACATTGACAAACTCCAACATTAAAATGCTCTTATGCATATTCGTTAGTGATAAAAACAGATTATTCTATAATAACACTGTGAAAGTAGCCTTTCTGCATAATGAGTACTTCTGTACTTTTAGTAACATTTTGAATGCAGAACTCAGGACAAATTACAAACCCTACACTATAAACATTTTTTTTTACAAGAGTGTAAAGGAAAATAAACGTGCAAAATTTAAGACATTTTTAACTTGAAATGTTTCTGTCATGAGTCCAAACTGGATGGACGTAGATATAGTTTTCAGATCTACTATTAACCTCTCAGTCAGACACAGATGACTGTTGTTAGTCATAAACTATGAGAGTCAGCTCTGATTTTAGTAATATGAACACACAGACTGCTATTTATATCCCAATCAGTGTTGTGGTACAACAGTGACGGCGGGTCAGCGTCTGGCCTCCTGAGAGCAGGAAGGTCACGAGTTTGGAGAATGAATGGGAACATCCAGTCCATCTGATATATAATATGACGTTAATGTGAAGCTGCAGATGCTTCATTAACACGTCTGTTTGTGTGTTTGAGTGTAGGATCGACCAGCAGTGGCAGTATCGAATCTACTGTAAGACCCTGAAGACCAATGAACGTAACCTGCTGCATCATTACCTAGAGAGAGCCTCACTGACTGATATACAGCCGTTCACGGGTAAACATGACTGATATACAGGTGTACACAGTAAATATAGGTGTATACACACAGGTAAATACAGCTGTAATAGTCTTAACTTCAACGTGTTGTTGTGTACCTGTATTTGTTCATGTTGTTGTTGTTTATCCGTTAGAAGCAGAGCAGCAGGATCAGAAAGACCAGCAGGATCACAGAGACCAGGTTCAGGATGATCCGGAGCAGCTGATCTTCCAGCTGGATGGAGAACGTTGGATGGTAAGCTGACAGGTTCAGGGGAGAGTTACACATTTCACAATGTTCATCTGTAGGTAAATAACTGGTGATGAGTGAGTTCTTGTGCAGGACTTCCCCAGGGAGCTGCAGTGGATGACCTACCTGAAAGAGTGGCACATCAGAGGGACAAAGATCTGCCGGCTGCCTGACTACCTGGCTCTGTTCACCCAGCTCACCGTGCTCCAGATCCCCAAAAACGCCATCGCCGAGCTGCCACCTGAGATCGGTGAGGGTGAAACACAAGATTTCAAACATGATAACGTTTCTGAGGAGAGCTCCAGGTGAAAAGCAGAGATTATATTTTCAACCTGACAGGTTCAGGCTGAATTTGGCTCCAGCTTCTTAGATCCCTTTGGCTTGTTCAGGCTAAATTTAATTATATTCTTTAGTTTCCCCTTTTTTCAGTAATCAGAGCATTCCCTGCATACCTGAATTTAGTGTGTTATTGTTCAGCCTCCTAAAATGAGTCTGGAAGACCAAACAGAGCTCAAGTGTTGCTGAAGAACAAACATATCGGCCTCCTCTGTCCTCAGGTAAACTGACGATGTTGAAGGAATTAAACGTCAGCTACAACCGTCTGTCCAAAGTTCCTCCAGAGCTCGGAAACTGTGAGAACCTGCAGAGACTCGAACTCTCAGGAAACCACAACCTGTCCGAGCTGCCGTTTGAGGTGAGGCAGAGAGGATGAACCATCCTGTGGTAGCGTCAGCACTTGTTTAATTGATTATTGGTTGACTAAATCTGATCTGCAGATAGATAACTTTATCAGTCCCCAAAGAAGAAACTAATTTGGTCACACATGCAGGGATTGGAAACCTTATTTTACACCGAAAGATTAACTGATGATTTTATATTTTTTTCCTGCCTCTTCATGTGGGTTAATGGATCAGTTCAACATTTTGGGAAATCTGCTTTTTGCTGAGAGAGACCAGTAACTTCCTGGAGTCTCCGCTGGTTGACTGGCAACTGCTCAGAGCCAAGAAACAGTCCGACATGTAACCACCAAATTAAAAAGAAATGATAATTGTAGTCTTTACACTTGGTCTGGTTTGGGTCCAGATTAAATAAACAAGATATAAGGTGTTAATCAGTGGCACTGGTAAGTGAATTTTGTTATCTTTGGACAGAACAACGCTAGCAGTTTCCCCCATCTCCAGTCTTTATGCTAAGCTAAGCTAACCAGCTGCTGGATATTTACGTTTATAAATCTGAACATCAAACTCTCAGACACAAAGAGCAAAATGTCGAACTATGCCTTTAAGTACAAAATGGTATTGATCAGTCGGGGGTCAGTTTTGGTTTTGCTGTGATGATGTCACTGTGTTGATGATGTCACTGTGTTGATGATGTCACTCTGTACCCTCCGTCAGCTGAGCAGCCTGAAGCAGCTGGTTCACCTGGACATCGCGGAAAACAGGTTTGTGTCGATCCCCATCTGTGCTCTGAGGATGAGCAGCCTGCAGCTGTTGGACCTGAGCAACAACAGTCTGACCGACCTGCCGCAGGACATGGACAGGTAACTGATGACGTCATCCCCACCTGTAATCTGATTACTCTGAGTCTGATGTCCACTGGATCGGTACAGTAGAGACAGAGCCCCCTGCTTCCAGTCTTTATGCTAAGCTAGGCTAACCATGCCTTCACTCCAGTCCTTCCCTAACACACAGACGTGAGATTGATAAAAGATAAATTGTTAAACTTTTCCTTAAGACAAAATTGTGCTTTAGTGGTTGCATATTCCTAAACACATTAAATACATAGAATAAATAGATTTGTTTGTTTGTGTGTGTGTGTGTGTGTGTGTGTGTGTGTGTGTGTGTGTGTGTGTGCAGGTTGGACCAGCTGGCCACCCTGTTCGTCCATAAGAACAGCCTGACTTACCTCCCTCACTGTCTCACCAACATCTCCACGCTCAAGATGATCGTCGTCAGCGGCGACGAGCTCACCTGCATCCCGACCAAACTGTGCAGAAACCCCGACATCAAGTACAACAACCGCAGCGACACAGCAGCTCTTTGGAATTCTTTACAGAGTAGAAAACTACAACACAACATGAGGGACAAACAGTATTTTACCAGTCTAATAACAAAAGGCTCAAGGGCAAGTCCATGAAAAAAACAAATCAAGACTAAAGAGTCATGCCATAAATAGTTTTTCAAGCATTAAAGTTGAAGCTGTGATGTTTTACACAGAGTTTAGTCCTGTCTGCACAACCATAACAATCTATATTGTGTTGACAGATGATGACCTCCAGTGGCAGCATGTAAAAACTGAAGCGTAGTGGGAAACTTTAGTTTATTAAACAAGAGATTCTGGGTACAGACAAAAGCGGATATCCAACCTATTAATAAGCATTTCATTATAGTATGTGTCAAAAGCCAGTTCGGTGTACAAGCTGTTTTTTAAATTATAGCTACATTTAAGAGTAGTTATTTAGGCCAAACAGCGACAGTAAGAGAATATTGGCAAAGTAAGTTGACAAAGTTTTGTTTTTTGGTATCTGAATATCTGAAATTAAAACATATGTGTTATTGAAGTAATTTACATATCAGATAGTTTTTGGTCTTATAGTGTTTTACATTCACAAACTAAATTGTATTTCTGTTTGTTTGTTAGACGATGTTGACGGTTAGTGAGACACAATAACGTTATGTTTTATTTAGCTTTTTTGCTTTAGGTTTAAACGTTTAAAATGTAAAATACCAAAAACCGCTGTATCACTTGCTGCCTGCAGGTGGCGCTAGTGTTAAAACTGCAGCTGCTGTTACTTTCTTTGCCTGTAGGTGGCGACAACAGACACTGTCCTCAGGTTTCAGTGTCTCTTCTGTTCCTCTGGCAGGTTTATCCGGCTGTACGACAACCCTGCGAATGAAGAAAAGAAGAAGAAAAAAGATGAAGAGAAGAAGAAAGAGAAGAAAAAGAAGTGGAGGTGGAGAGAGCAGAGAAATGAGGAGGTGAAGAAGGACAGCAGAGAGAAAGAGTTCATCGAGGCGTACATCAGCACGCTGCAGGACAGAGGTGAGACAAAAATCTTTATTATTTTATAATATTTATTATTAAATAATTATTATAAACACCTTACAAACAAGGAGGTGAACTGCAGCACTATGTATTATATTATATATAGATATAGTATACAGATATATTCGTGAGGATCTACATTATTTTGCTGGGGAGAACAAACTATATTTACACATTAAAAAATAAAATACATTCAAATATACAGTTGACAAAAAAAATTTTTTTTACAAACTATGATGCTAAATTAAATATTTTTATGCTGAGATACATAGGAATATTATAAGTGGCAATAACTTGTAAATTGTGCTGCATTTTGGAAAACTAATGTTGGCTCTATTACATACTGTATTACGAATGTAATATTTTTGTTTATATATGAGATCTCCATGTATGGAAAAACTTTTTGTCTAATATTTGGTTGAAAATAAATTCCTGCTGTAGCTGCTCTACAAACCGTTGTTTAGAAAGATACTGATTAGGTGTTTTTATACCTTCTGTAATCTTTAAAAAGTTAATAATAATTTGTACTGCAGGTAATAAAACATAAACTGCTCTGACTGTAAATGAAAATGTTTTGAGTGATGAGCAGATAAACCAGTTGACATGTTGTTTGTCCCACACCAGACACCGTCCCTGAATCCACCACCAAGGTCTCCATCTCCTGTCTGCTGTGAGGAAGAGGAGGATGAAGAAGATGAAAGTTGAGCTGACAGTTTGTCACCATGTGAGCGACTGAAAGATGATTCACAGCAGCACTTTTCACTTTTTTTAGGGTCTTGGAAAGTTTTAGAAATATAAAATATAATAATATAAAACCTCCATGGTGTAAAAACATCGTAACTCAAAGAGTCGCTTTTATAATGGAGGTCAATGGGGGAAATGAAGAAGATGAAGATGAAGAATCAGGAATATACTGTGTTTTGTTAAAAAGTCGTCCATTAGGTTTCAGAGTGCTGTGATGATGTTTGAGTCGGTGTTGTTTGATTTGAGTAGTATGGAAGTCAATTGTTTTCCATTATAAGAAAAAAAAAAAAAAAAAAAAAAAAAAAGTTAGAATAATAAAAAAGTTAAGTGTCAACATTATGACTGAAGTCAAATTTAAGAGAAAGAAAATCAAAATGTTGACTTTCTGAATTGAGACTTCAAGTCATAAATGTGAGACAATAAGTCAAATGTATGACAAGCCATTTTAATGACTTAGAGTTTTGTTTTTGAAACATTGTAATATTGACTGAGTTACTCTCGTTTTTTTTATTTGTTTGTTTGTTTGTTTTATTAAGTTTTTGCTTTTCAAAAATAACTTTTCATTCCAAAATCAGATTTCCTACATTTAAACATCAACTCAGACACTGAAGTTACAACGTAGAAGTCCTGAATTCACAAACCGTCCCAGATTATAGATTTAATGGTTTAGAAATATTGATCTTTGAATATGAGGTATTAGGGAATTATTCTGATGTATTATTGATCCGTGCAGTGAGTGAGATGATTTTAATGTTTTGTTTTCTCCACATGAACACAGATGTATTTGGGATAAACTGGATTTTATGGTTGAAGGTGTAAATGACCAAACAGACGAGGCTGAACAACTGATTCAGAGGTTTAAACTGTGAGTCGACTCGTTTGATTTTATGCATTTCATTAAAATTCTGCAGTATATTTATTATTCATCAGACAGTTTGTGAATTTGGCAATCTTTGTTACAGTTGAGCTGCAACTACAAACTTTGTGACAAATTTGACAAACTATGGATTTTGATTTAATAATTCTACAATAAAATGTGTAATAATATTCAAATTAAATTCACAATACAATTATTACAAACACATCCAGTGATTTTATTCCTGATTTGTCAGTTTCCTCAAATTGAAGACAAAATGTTTTTACTTTTATAAGTTGTGTACCAGACTTTTATTGAAGCAGGTTTCTGTGACGCTTTGATTTACGGGTGTGGTTGTGTCATATTTATTTCATTTTAATAAATGTTGTTTGTAATGATCATAATTTTTTGTTCACATTGTCTGAACTTTGATTACATTCAAAGTTAACTGCAAGCAAAGATTCTTTGTTTCTAAAAATCTTATTTTAATTATTTAAATACACATCTCCCAAAATGTAAATTAATTTCTTAGTTTGTTTGAGCATTTATCTACTTTCTAACAAATTAGTGATTTATCATTAAAAAAAAAATCACTAAATAAATGAATACACTTAAAAACAAATAAAAAACAAATAAGTCAATTTCTCAAATTCCATACATTTCTCTTTATTATTATTATTATTATTATAGATATTATTCAAAAATTATGTTCTTAACAAGATAAAAGAAAACAACTGCAAATGCACAACACGTAGACGTCATTCAGCGTCTCTGTTTATATATAAAAACAGATATGAACATGAAGAATGATTAGAGGCACACGTTCAGAGAAATTAAAGTGCAGCATTCAGCAAATGTTCTGCATCATGTACACGAGGAGGAGGAGAATATTTGGACATGTTTGACTGCATAAGTTACTGTATCTGTTCTAATAATTATCATCAGCTAAAATAAAAGTCCTCTCAATAAACTTATAGATTCATATTCAGCAACAAGCGTAGACGTACAAAAAGAGTTCGAGAAAGCTTCAGTCGACTGTTTTCCATCATCATCAGTGGCGGCCATGTTGTCGCTGCTTCACGTCCCATCGGAATTACTGAACTCATTAAAAAAAAAAAAAAATACCTTTCTTTTTGCTGCTTAACACTCAAATTAAGAAGGAAATTAGATCTGAGAGTCGTAATTCAATAATAGAGCCGATATGAAAACCCAAAATATGACTTCTTTTAAACATCTTAGAATGAAAAACAAACGTTTTTCTACAAAAGTTGTTAAATGTTAAAACACAAACAGCGGCATAAGAACTTTGTCTAAATAAAATACAGTCTACAGCTTAAATATTTCAGCTTTCAGTACTTCGATATGGTGTACTACAACAAATCTTTATAGTTATTATAGTTTAAATATTATAATAATTATAGTTTCCTGATCTCGATAATCAAAACCTGTTCCAAAAGCTGGTAATGGTGAAATCCAACTGGGCACAAAATAATTATGAAATCTGGAGAAGGCAAACTGTTGTTGTCCACAACCACAACAGTGTTTCACTCATGAAAGACTATCCAGCTGCATTATGGGAAATGAAGGAACGAGTGTTTGTGGACTAAAGTCTGAATATCTCCACCTGAGATTTGGACTTTTCTGTTTTTAATCTGTCTCTCGAAACAACAATTTACACGAGTGAAATTTCTTCTTTAAATGAAGAAGGAAACACAGTGAGAAAAATAAAAAAGGATAATTCTGTGTTTTACAGTTAATAAAAAAAGTAGTTTTTGAAAAAGCTTTGAAACATCTTAATAAAAACCAGTGGTCGGTAGTCCCCCAACTTTACGGAAGAGACTAAATCTGCAACTAATGATTAATTTCGTAATTGATTAATCCGCTGATTAGCCAATAAAATAAAATTGTGAAAAATACCTGTGAAAATCTTCCACAGCCCAAGTTGATATTTTCTGATAGATTGTTTAATTGCTTATTGAAATAGTTGCTGATTTTATGTTCTGCCAATCAACTAATCCATTAGTCTTTGCAGCTGTAGCAGAGACACGCTGAATTACTGATTGAAAAAAGGAGGAGTGATGACGCTTCAGAGAAACTTCTCGATGAGACGTGAACGCAGCAGCAACATAAAGACCAGAGAGACAAAGCTACACGGTCCAGTGTGAGAACATTCAGGATGTAGTTCATAACACTGTGGTGCATTCTGGGATACTGAGTAACAACTCTGCAGGGCTTCAGACTGACTATAAAAATATATGGTCCAACTTTCTGTTTTTGACATCTTTGAGAAAGTGACGGAGAGAAAAAATCCAACATGAGACAAGATTAAAGCCTCAGTCGAGTCCGAAAAATTTGGTTCCAAAAAAAAAAACAACGTTTCACGAATAAGGAGGTGAAAACTTCTCTAACAGTCTTCTGCTGTAATAAAAGACAAATCCACTCTGGTTGTAACGTGATTGTGCTTCATGAAGCTACACACCATCATCTACCTCATCTTCAGGACACTCCGGTGTTATTGTAGCGGTGAAGACACTGATGCTGCATTCAAGTCTTGTTGGAGAAGAAAAAACAAAAAAAAGCTAAATACATGCTTAAATTCTGAATTGACATCATTCAACATGGAGACTGTAAAGTTTGGTTACTTTTTGGTACTTTTTCGTCTGTACTGGGACCTGTGACAGCCACCTTCCCCAGTCAGAAGTTGGTATTTCCCACACATTAGATGTAACTTGAATGCAGCATGTGTTTCATTTACAATACTCTGGACTGCTGATTTTTAAAGTTAATCAACAGCAAACGATGCTCCTGATTCAGCATAAGATCATTTCAAACTGTAAAGTGGGTTAATATGGAGGTTTTGCATGTTTTAGCTCATGTTTGAGCCCTTCATGCTGATTATTCTCCTAAACCATCCATCGGTTTTTAAATCATCTCCTTCCTGTCAGGCAGCTCCTGGTTTCTCTTTATTTCTATAAAAATAATCAACCTGCAGAGATTTAATGTGATTAAGGGGAAGTTTAGAAAGGGAGCAGATGAGAGCTGCGACACCTTTAGAGACACAATCATCAATTATTATTACCAGTTCTTTGATGTCAGCGTGTTTGTGAACAGCCTACCAACAGTGCACACTATAGAGCACAAAATAAATCAACACACTTAACCATTTTATACTAAACAGGAAATTATGCAATACTTGCACAAAGCAAAGGCCACTTTAAAATGACAGAAAATGTTTTTCCAAATATTTAAGTGCTGTTTTATTTTCTGAACTATTCCTGGAGCTCAACCAATTTATTTTAATGTTGTCCAGCTGTGAGCAGCTCCCCCAGTTCCTTTGTGCAGTGCATTGTGGGACAATAGTGACCATCAACAGCACAGTCAAACAAAAGTATGCATGCTGACTGTTTGAGTAAACTTGAACAGTAAGTTTGAAGTCTCTGCAGGCTGATTTTCTCAGATATAAAAGTCAAACAAACGTCTGTCAGGAAGAAAGAAAATCTAAAAAGAGATGGATTTGAAAAATTATCAGCAGGAAGGTAAATTACACAACAGCTGGCATGAAAAACCACTGATACAGTTCTTAAACATCACATCCATCCACTTTCTGACCTATCCCATTCAGGGTTACTGGGAGCTGAAGCCTGTCCCAGCATGCACTGGGTGAGAGGGGAGTGATGACGGGGTCTTTATCTTTAACCAGAGACGAACACTGTCTGCCATTCTGTGTCAGTTTTGCACATCTGGGTGGAGTTTGGTGTCAACACGCAGACAAACCTCAGTGCATTTACCAACCTGTTGCTATGGATGCAGCATCTCCTGGCTGTATCCATGGTAACAGGCTCGTTTCTGTATTAGTCGCTGTGATGTCAGCAGCTCTGACTGAAGAGGGGAGGGTGGATTATTTTGAAATGACGTGGTCTGACCTCGTAAAATAAACATCTGGTGAACAAAAAGGCAAAAAGTAACAGAAGAACTGAAACAGAAAATAAAAAAATACATGGCACGATTTGGTTCAACAACCTGCCGGCTCTCAAACATGTCTGTGATCCAAAGTTTCTGTGGTTTTAAATCAAACTAAAGACAACGAGAACAGAACTTTCATTGCACAGACGAAGATCAGACCGCCGGGCCTGGACTGGAAATACATAAACAAACTACATCAGTAACTAGGTAACGCTTGATTTGTCCTACCTGGAGAGGCAGGCGGGTGGGTGGAGCACTTTCAGATCAAAAACGGCCTGAAAATAACTGACAGGCTCAACACACTTCAAGTATTTAAACACAAGAAGAACAGATGAGAAGACGTCGATACATCTGATACTGACGATGATCTGATGAGATCAATCAAGCGCACGGAGCCGGCGGTGTCATGGAGGAAAAAAAACAAACAAATTAGTGTGATCGATTTAGAAGCTCCATGCCACTGGTTTGGTCTTCTGTTCCCTTCACTTTCTCACTGTCAAACGGATCTACAAGAGGGGAGGAGGCAAATATATAATATGATATTAAAGCCAGGAATTAGTAAATCGCGCAAACAAATTAGTTTTTCCCCTCCATGACACCTTCCAGGCTCCGTAGAAGTGCACCTAAAAGCACTTCAAACTGTTTACATTAATTTTCTAAATATATCAACGTTTCTGTCTAGACGCTCTGTTTTCTCCTCAATATTAAAAAACACACAGCAGGAGAGGATGATGATGTCACAGCCGGCCGGAGCTTGCACATGCTCAGTGTGAGTGACCGCCATGTCGGCTGTTGTCGTGGTAACAGTTATCCATGAGTCCTGTTATTTGCAGCCAGGTAATCCAGAGTTTAAACTGTCAGTATGTGGAGGGGGGGTAGAGATTATATATAAAACAGAAACAACAGGAACAACCACGCCACCCCACGCGGGTGACTGACGTCCACTCCCACGAGTCTCAACTCTCCTGTGACATCCCACAATCCTGAGCAGCTCTGACCTCATCGTCCTCTCCCTGTTTCTCTGTCCTGGTGAAAAGTTTCAGTTAAAACAACAGTCTGTAGTTTTGGGGACACTAGGTGTCAGCTGTGCAGTGAATTCGGCCAACTCCACCTCACTGCTGGTCCTGTACAGCTGGGAGCGTTTGATCCCCTGACCTCTGCGGACCTGACAGGTGGAGTTGGGTGCAGCAGATACACACAGAGGGGAAGGCAAACTGACTCCAGAGAGTTTAGGCGGCAACCAGACTGACGGCTTTGAAAAACGAGTGAGTTCAGAAACTACTAACTGGTCTGAGATATCAAACATAGACTGCTGCGTGGTGCGTTACACCATCAGCTGAAGGAGGTCGGAGGTCACACTGGGAGAAGATTTGACAACAAGAGGAACTAAAGACCAGAACTAGTTCCTTGACATGGAGCTTAAGTGGACGTACACAGTGATGTTCTGGTGTTTGAGTGGTTCAGATACGCATCATGTGACCCCGATGTTCCTGGTTTGATCTAAGTCATCACCTCGTCCTTCTCCCTGTGATTCCCGTCTCTCTATACTGTCGTCTGATCCAAGAATACAGGTAAAAATTGGCATTAAAAAATGTGAAAATACGCAGCTGAAAACCAGCTAACATTTTCTGTGATAAGAAATGTTGATTTGAAGTGCTTAACAACAGCATGACAGCTCTTTGCAAAGCAACATACTTTACTGAAACCATTTGAAGTTCTAAAAATTGCCTTGTGGGGGGAAAATACAAACAACAAATTCTAGTAAATAGTTTGTATTGTTGTTTTTCTCGTTCAGTGATGGTCGATGGGATTTAAGGGCTTTAAGTTTACCTGCTCTGCACAAACAGCAGCAGATCTCACTTTGACCAGACGGGTTCTGGTTTCTGTCCAACACTTGTTAGCTCTGACTTTCATGGCGACAGACATCCTGACGGTTACTGAGGTACGTCCCACTGAGGGTTCAGAGCCCTTTGGTTCTACCTGCCCGAGCACACCTGGGCGAGGTGCTAAAGATGGCTTTAGGTGTATAAACAATTATGCAGAACTTGATTAATACTGGAATAAAGGTTATGTCATACTAATAATATAAAAGTCGTAATTAATTAAGTTTTTCTATTGATTTACACCAGGAGAAGGGGGATGGGGTCCCCTGTATATTTATCAAAAAGGATAAATATCACCAATCATGGAAAGAAATAAAGCTCGTCAGTGTGATTGCCGCCTCACGTTACCTGACTCTTATATCTGAACAGTCTGGATTTGAAGAATTAAAAAAATAAAAAGCTGAAAATGGTTTATTCTGAATGGGGCGGGGCCGGCAGACAGGGCTCAGGCCTCAGCGCCTTGGTTGGCCGGGCCAGCTGTCAGTCACATGCTGCTGTCCTGTAGGAGCGGCTCGATGTCCTCCGCGTCACTGGTGGGCGTGGCCAGGGGGCTGGCGCTCAGAGCGTGTGCGGTGGAGGTGCTGCTGGACTTGCGGGTGGAGCAGGTCTTAATGTCAGCCAATCGTTGGTGGTCGGGGATGAAGACGGCGACTAGAAGAGCGAATAAGACGGCACACGCGCCGAACAGAAAGGGAGGACCCGGTATGACAGATTTCTACGGACAGAGAAATTATACATTATATAACAAACGCAAATCCAGTCAAGTCCAACATCTGAATGTTTTGAATCACTTAAATTGGCTGAGTGGTATGAAAAAACTGTTGTATTACACTTTGCATGCCAGTGAGAGAGACTAATTATGGCAATATTTGATTTTAATTTTGATCTGAAAATAAAAATAAAAATAATCAAATTATGTCGAAGTACCTCAAAATTGTACTTTGGTACAATACTTGAGTGAATGTCATTTTGCAACACAGGGTTGCACAACACAATGTTTATAGTCCCATCATGCTGCACACACATAGAATATACGTATATACAAATAATGACATTTAGAATAGAATAGTATAAAATAAATATATTCAGTTATTTCTTCAACCACTGTGTGTCACTAAACTTCACTGAATTCAGGTCAGAAAGTGAAAGACCAGGAATAAAACTCTCAAATATCCCAGACAATCTTGCAGTGTGTGTTAAGACTGTACCCACGTCCTTACAACTGGACCCAAGCTGCCAAATTTCAGACCGGAACCAGACCAGGATACTTTTTCTTCTATTTTTGAACCACCACTGACTGACTGTTAATGCTACACATTGGCCACACTCTTTGTCTCTTTTCCCTCATCACAATGGGTTTATTTATCTAGCCTGTGTGTGTGTGTGTGTGTGTGTGTGTTTGTGTGTGTGTGTGTGTGTGTGTTAGTACCTCTGTCTTCTGTGTTCTTCCTGACGCCGGCTCCAGGTCGTTCAGCTCCACGTTGAAGAGGAAGAAGATGAAGCCGTACAGAGCTGGACCCAAACCATTACACAGACCTCTGATACCTGTGATCATCCCCTGGGCCACACCTGAACACACACACACACACACACACAGACAGAGTTAATACATCTTCAAACATGCATCACAAACATACTCAGCTACAAAAACTGCACACAAAGACAGAGGAGGGAAGCAGACAGTCAGGTATACAGACCTTGCTGGTCAGGTGATGCACTGTGTGACACCAGAGCAGAGACTGCTGGGAAGGTGATGGAGGACATGGCTGCTACTGTTCCTGCTGCCCACATCATCCTGGAAAAAATTAATGAGTAAAACAATAAGAAAACCAACTGAACTGAAGTGTGAGGACTGAACATAATGTTTTAGCCAGACCACCTGACAGACAGACAGACTATTAACGGTTATAATTTTACATGAGAGAAAACAGGAAATACAACATATATACTGTCCATCCAATGACAACACAGACACAGTGGGTGCACTCACCATGGTTCAGAGCCGAAGCCGTACCAGGCCAGCTGGAAGAGCTGAAATCCCAGACCCAGAAGAACAGTGTTCTTCTTACCAATGGTCCTCATTAAAACACTGAGGAAGAGAGTCTGACAGACAGAGAGACAGATGATGGTTTATAATCCGCAAACAATCAGATGGTTTTCAGTATTTTAGCCTGTTTGTTTTTGTGTTGAGTTGTTAACAGAAAACAGATGGCAAGCAGTGAGGACCAATTCTGTGACAAATCCTCCAAGATGGCGTCAGCTGGTTCTTTCTGTACCTGAGCGACTATGGAGAGGATTCCCACCATGGCGATGAAGGCAGCGATGGCTGCAGGAGAAAACTCGATCACCTGAAACACAGAACAAAACCAATAATAATTAATACCTGCAAGCTGGCTGCATGATCAATACCTGTGTGTGTGTGTGTGTGTCTTAAGTCTGGCTTTTGTGATCATTTTGGAGGTAAAGGACGACCACAAGAAGGTGACAAGCAAACTGAACATTCAGAATCATTACCACTTCTGCTGTAAAAAATGTATTTGAAAGGCTCATTATTACGCTTTTGTATTTCTCTAATATGTTAACAATGTTGTTTATTAGATTGTCTCTCAGCCCTGGAACTCAAACTATTTTCTGATGCAACTCCAAAGAATATATTTAAATGATTAAATCAATATCATAAACGTGGGATATCAGTCGACTGGGAAAATCTTTGGTCGAGGGCAGCCCTACTGTCTACTGTATATATTTAATGCATAAAAATAACATTCTTCATAGTAGTAGAATAGTTATTGGTTTTTTAATTAAATAAATTGTTCTGTTTAGCATTTTTTTATTCTGACGTCTGAAGATTTTAAATAATCATCTTGAGAGCGTGGTTCAGTGTCTGACGGAGCTCTGAAATAATTAAACCTTTAAGCTTTCTGCAAACCATACTGTTAAAATTAAGTAAATAACATTAAAATGATTTAAACATTTAAAAAAAATGTATTTAATAACAATGTCTCCTCTGGTCAAACAACTTTTAAAAGTCTGTGTGACAATATCCCAGCATCATGTTCCATTTAACATTATGATCTTATCTTTGATTCTTTAATCCATAACGTTAACTTCTCTTATGATGTGTGTGTGTGTGTGTGTGTGTGTGTGTGTGTGTGTGTGTGTGTGTGTTACCTGTCTCAGGTAGAGGAAGAAGCTGGAGTACTGTCCGGCCTCAGGCAGGTAGGACAGGAACACTGTGACACAGATCAGCAGCACTGTGGTGTCTTTCCCCACACGACGCAGAGACTGAACACACAAATCAATCAGCTGTCAATCAATCAATCCATCAGTCAGTTGATTAACCAGCTGACACCTGACAGACATGTAGATAAAGAGATCAATGCTGTCCTGAAGGGAATTCAACCCATCCCCCTGGCAGTATTAGGGCCTTTCCATTAAGCCACCAAAGATCACAAATCAATCGTTATGAACACTTAACACACTTTTCCTTCTACTCCTCTGGAGTCTTATTGGTTCTTTGGCAGGAATCATATCCACATCTCCCGCCTCCACCAGTAAACTACTACACTGAATAAGGTGGTGCAACATGGCGCTCCCTATGTAGATACGCTAACAAAAACACAACAACTCTTAGTTTCTGGTGATTATACACTGATGAAAACATAATTATGAACATTATATTCCATTTCTACCAATAGATCCCGCTAAATTGTACACACTTGTCCTTATAATTTTAAACGTAGGAGTTTATCAAAGGGAGCTCAGGAGAGTTCAGAACTACAGAAGATCTGATCTACAAGATAAATGACCTTTGTCTCAGCTGCAATTCAAACTGACATTCATTATATAAACTGGGAACTGAACTTTCAATTATAAAATATGCAGTATTGGTATAATGTTTTATGATATAATATTTCCTGATAAGCATGAAAAGATCATAATCGTGTACGACAACACAGATACTTTCTGATGTTTTTTCCTCTGGAGCTCATCGTCCTTTCACTTGCTATGTGACGAGGTCAGCTGTTTAAAACAAACTATACGTGACCTCTGACCTCTGACCCCTGACCCCACGCTGTTACACTGCACCGTTTCAGTCCCTGTGAACTCACGGCGAAGGGGTCGGCCTGCTCCCAGGAGATGGGGAAGCCCCAGGACGTCAGCCTCATCTTGTCCGGCAGCGACTCGGGGACGACGAAGAACACAAAGGCGATGTCGGCCACGGCGATCACCGTGGCAACCAGGACCACCAGGCTGTCACCGTAGTGCGCTGACAGATAGTCCCCGATGGCCGGGCTCGTCACCAGACTAGCCGCAAAGGTCGCGGAGACCTGGTGAGACGCAAAAACACAGAGTGAAAGGATGAGATGTGAACCTGAGGCTGCTTTGTTTGTATCTGATCAACTGGTTTTCATTAGAGAAACTGTATTAACAGAAAACCCAAGGAAGAAGACCCATAGCACCGCCTACAGTATGTGACTGACAGGTGCATTCTGGGAAGCACAGCACAGAAACCCCACAGTGATTAGCACAAAGCAAAATGGAAACTAAATAATAAAAGGTGAACAGTCATTTATATGCACCTCATTTGCGCACCTTTCACTGGCCCTCCATTTTAAGATCTTGTTGATTATTTATAAAGACACTGAATGATTTGGCTCCTGTTTATATTTTTACACTTTTATGTCCCTGTTCATCAAAACTCTTAAGTCTCAGTTAAAGCTCACTTTTGCTTTCTGTATATTTGAATCTACTCGTAACTGTGTTTTTGTATTAACACACATCAGCTCGGCTTCTTTGATTCGCTTTATCCATGAAACTATGTGAAGCTTTCAGTGATCACATGCTGCAGTCACATGACCTGTGTGCACGTTAGAAACTACACAGATGAATACAACTGCAGGCCAACGTCAGTGGACCAAACCTGCGTGTCTGTGGTCATTAACCTGCCCCTGATCAAGTGAATAACTACACACGTCCCTGATTCTGTGCATATTAAATGGATATATTCAAGTAGCTTCATACAGTTCCAGTCATTTCATAACAGACACATTCTTCTCATGCAGGTAGATCTTCTTTTATCAAACCTAGCCGGTTTGGCTGTCCATATAATTATCTCACTTTCAAATGTCACATCAACACGAAGTTGTAACACACAATCTGACCAAGGAATAAACCTAGTTCCTGCTTTCAATTCCTGTGATGGTTTCTTTCACAAGCTTAATAAAAGGGAACTAACTGAAGTCAGTGATTATTATGTAAAAGGGAAAACAATTATATACATAATTTTCATATCTGGAACTTAATAAATCTGGGGTCTTTCGGTGGTTTGTTCAACAGATGGTGTTTTTTTTTTTTTTTTTTAAATGTCTTAAAATATAAATTTTTTACCTAACTTTTTACAACTTTAGGACAATAACCAGTGAGGGAAAGCATACTTAATTACGGTACAAACGTTAAACCAATCTAGCTGCTCCTAAAGACCAGAGTGCACTGCGGCAGCTAGAATCTCCATCATTTGTCCTAATTTAACAATCTGTTCACACGATCACTGTTGGTCTCTACACCTCAACATAAACCACAGACAACTCAAACAGTCCATTTTTACTTGTACTTCCTCCTGTCCTGCCTCTGACCCTGGTTCACTGCAGATCTCCATAATGGCCGGAAGCACCATAGACCAGCTCTTAGAGTACAGAGCAGGACCTCCATTATATACAATCACAATATGCTATTACAGCATGCATACAGTCTGCAGTGCTGCTCCATTATGTCGACGTAATTATATAACATTCAGTCAGGTATCAGAGCTTTGAGGTACATCAGGACCAGCTTTATCTTTAAACCTGCGACATTCTGGTTTCTTTGGTTGTTGTTTCTGAATTAAGCGGCTTTGTGAAAGCTACATCCACTTCCTGTTGTAATGACTACCAGGCTGAGCGATGAAATCTGCAGGATGCAGCTGTAGTTACCAGTCCGTAGGCTGTGCTCCTCTCGTGCTCCTCTGTAATGTCTGCGACGTAGGCGAAGATCACCGAGAAGGTCACAGCGAAAATCCCTGAGACTGAGATGAGAGCAAAATACCACCTGCACACACAGACAGGAAACAACAGCTCAGGTACACATCCTACACAGCAGGACAACACATTCATTTAAAGTCAACAGCATGTTCAAGGCGTTTTGATTCTGTCATTTGGGAACAACATAATCTTGTCATCATCCTAAATTCCTCAAATTCCAGATTTCTCAGCTAAGAAGCAGGGTTTCAGTGCTGAGTCACTTGGAGAGTTGATACTTGACAGATTTTACATGATCGTCAGATTAGTGGAAAAAAATGATGGTTGAACTGGGTGTTTTCACAAACTCAGTGAGAATTATTTTCTCTAGAAGACAATATTCTGACTTGTGATTTTAATATCAAAGAAACGATAAAAATGAGCATTTTATTTAGCATTTGCTTTTAAAGCAATGTACTATAGACTATTATAGCATGTCTCTCAGATAAATGATTAGTTGATTAATTCATTTTTCATTCAACATTTGAAGGTTCCAGGCTCTCAAATGTGAGAATGTGAATTTGCTGCTTTTCTTAGTCTTACATTACAGTGAATTGAATATTTGCGGTGCTCATGCTGATCCTCAGCCGCTCACATGATCAACATGTGACTGTTCAAACTCCAAAAGCCTGAAGAACTAAAGGCTGCAGCAGACTCTCCACTAACTCTACCAACTCTGAGATATCAGACCGGGGCTGCACCTAACATTCACTACTGAGTAATCTGTGATCTGTCAGTGAAAAATGAGTCCAAAGCGAGGTCTTCAAAGGTCGCATTATTCCCTCAGAGAGGCAGCTGCTTCAAACAGATCCATTACACTCACCTGCTGCTGAAGTTGTAGTCTGATATTAAATCAATTATTGGAAATTATTCTATTCAAACACAGCAGAACTCCAGCAACCAACATTATCTTAGTTTTATTAAAACTTATTTTGCTGTAAAACCTTTAACACTGGTTGGTTTTGATAATCGATTTAACATTTAACTTATCAAAAACACACCAACCATTCTCTGGTTGCAGGAGGATTTTCAGCTTTTCTTATTTTTATAGGCTATTAAATTGAGTCTCTTTGGGTTCGTTGTTTGGACAAAACAAGGTATCTGAGGACGTCACCTTGGACTCTAATCAACAGATTAATCAATAATGAAAATGATCGTTAGTTGCACCCCCGCTCACAAACACGACACCCTCCAGTGTCACTGATATACAGGAGACACGTCCCTTCATAGTACAACAGAAGAAGCTGTAATGTAGCGTCTGCATTGTAGCCTGATCTGATGTCTGTGGATCGGTTTTAATTATTTCCAGGAACAAACCGACTTCCCCAGAACTCTGACAGAGGAACCCGCTGTCTGCTAAATGAACACTAACAGCAGTTATACAGGAGGTTAACAAAACATCAGTTAACAACTCCCACATTTAGCAGGATTTACACTGACTCTAAAGCTCTTTTCACACTGGATTAAAAACCCACCAACACCCACTTAAGTCTGGCTTTTACCATCAGAAAGGGTACAATTGGCATTCATTCCCGGGTCAAATGACTCACAGTCACGGGTATCTACGGGTATCAGCTACAATCTGCAGTAATAGAAACATGACACCCGAATGGACATGATTATTTTCGCCCCTTTTTCCAGCGAGATTCTACAGATTCCACTAACATTGTCATTGGACTCTATGCTGCTCTCTACTGTAACCCTGTTTTCTGGTGCAAACGTGTCTATTGGTAGTGGGTTTACCCGTGTTAAAAAAACCTGCATATACGCACTCATGTTGGTGTAAAAAGGGAATAAGGTTTCTCCAAACAAACAGGATGAGTTGCACTTGTTTGGGAAAAGAACCACACAGAAGCTCTCAAAAATAATCATTTAAAGTATTTTAAGTTTTACTACAAGATACTAAAAAGGGTTCAAATTAAATATTTTACATGCTGTTTCCTACTGGCAGATCAAGGCCACCTCACACTGTTGTTGGACAGAAAAGACTCAAAACTATATATTTAATATTTTGGAAAGTAAAGGCAGTTTGTTTTACCATGGGCTGATCCTCATGAAGGGGATGGGGGCGCAGGTGAAGAAGACCGTCATAAGGAGGAAGGACTTTCTGCCCCAGATATCTGACAGTGCACCAATCAGAGGAGCCGACAGAAACGACAGGAAGCCCTGAACAGGAACACAGAAAACCGTTAACATAAAAAAAAAAAAAGTTTTTCCACACAAGATTCTGACTTGTGATTTTGATTGAAAAGAAAACATGGAAACTTTGAGCATTTTATTTATCATTTACTATTAAACTGAAGCACTACTGTAATATAAGGAGAATTACTGTCAGTCAGAGCTGCAGGTATTATTTTATATAGTTATTTGCAGTTTCAGTTTCAATCTTTCCTTTCATTCAGTCAGTCAGTCATGAAGGGCTGCAGATTTTAGTTCCACAGCATTCTTTAAGTAACAATGGTGCCAAGTTATACAGTGAGGTTAACACATTTTAAATGGACAAAGAAAGCTCTGGTATCATAGCAGTACTTGGTATCGACAGACACTCTGAATTGAGGTATCAGAATCAGGAGAAAAAATGTTGGGTCATTGTATGCCTGCAAATGAAAGCAGCTCTGTTTCTCAATTTTGTGAATTTGACATTTTATGACACTTGTTAAAATGTAAGATTCTGCCTGGTAAACATGTGGCAGTGTGCCACAGATGGCTGTTTAGGAGAAACACTGTATTTATGTTGTTTTAATGTTCATTTCTCTACACTGTAGACACTTTTGTTTTCATGGGTGAAAATGTCTATTTAAAAAGGCGAGACTAAATCTTCAGCTTTTAGCAGCACAGAGCTAAGATTCATTAGTTAGCAAGCTATCAACAGTATAGTACAGCTCTGTGTCCCCCCCAAATGTTCAAATATAATTCCTACCAACGTTATGTCCCGCCTGTCTTTCTATTTTCAGTCGGAAATAGGATTCTCTCGAAATGCCGTTTCATTTGGAATTCTCCTGCTATAATTTTCAGTTGCTTGAGGTTTACATCTTATCATCACCTCTTGTATTCGTGTGTATTGCAAAAGGTCCTACCTTCACCCCCTGAACCAGGCCGTTCATCAGGAAGGTGTGCTGAGGAAATGTCTCATGGAGGACCTGAAACAACAACAGAAGGTCATGTCTGTATATCTTGAAAAAGTCAAGAAAAAGTAAAAAAAAAAACAACACACTGTTTTAAGATTTCATGGCACTTTGAATGATTTAACCAAGCGGCAACATCCGGGTCTGAAAAGTGAAGCCAATGCAGAAGTGCCTTAAACCTGCATTCTCTCTAACAGCCAGCAGGGGGCGACTCCACTGGCCACAGAAAGAAGTTGGATTATATAGAAGTCAATGAGAAAATGAGCCGACTTCTCACTTGATTTATTACCCGAGTAAACATTTTCCTAATGAGTTTATTCTCTAAGTCGCTAGTTTCAAGTCTTCTTCAGTACAGAAGGATGTTCATTTAGTAAATTATGGTCACAATTGATGAAAATAGACGATAAAGCAGCGTATGCCTTAGGGCGGGGCTACCTCGTGATTGACACGTTGTTACCACGACTGCCAATCACGATAGAGGCGCCGCTACCCTCTCGTCCAAATAAAGTCACTTCTGGCTCCAAAAAACACACAATGGTGACGGCGAAATTGCCGAACTCGCAGCTTCAAAACGGCTTTTCACAAAGCAATGGGTGACGTCACAGAGACTACGTCCACTTCTTTTATACAGTCTATAAATTTAACTCTCTATTTAGACATCAACAGGTCTGTCAGTCAGTCAGTAACCTCTTATATTCACACATACTTCCCTGGCACAAATGACTGTGGACCAGATTAAAGGGTATCTTCATGACTCAGATGTAAGACTAATTAAGAAAATGTACCGTGAAAATGCATCACTTATCATGCCTGTCACACACTTGTAACACATACTGTGCCTCTTTTGTTCACATGATACATCAGCACAGAGTTTGGCTGCTGCAGGACAAACAGATGAGGACAAAACGGGATAAAATGTCACCCTGATGGAGGTTCCTATCTTAGCACAAAGACTGGAAGCAGGGGATTTCAAAGACCTTCCCGAGGAACCTGCCCTAAAATGGCCGACAACATTTTAGGCCGTTAGGTCCCCAGGCAACAAATTTCAATCTGGCTCAAGTTTTTCAGCACTAAAACGTGACATCATCATCCAGCAAAACACAGCGTCGGCCATTAAATATGTGCAAGTCCACATTCCTTAGCAGAGCATAAGATGATTATCTCTGTGATCTCTTTCCAGAGATGTAAAATCCTGTATGTGAAGTATTTTGGTGACTTCCCAGATCAGATGTCATCTTCTCACCTGTACCTGTGTGCTATTTTGGTCTGAAATTTGCCTCGATTCCAATATACAGTAATATGCAAGAACAAGAAACATGATACCCAAGTTTACAGGACGAGCTGGGTTGTTTCCTTTCAACAAACAATAGACAACTGACACATCTCATAAATATCTTTCAAAGCAAAAACCTGGTAAACACATAAGCACGTCACATTTCCCAATCTTATTGTAAAAATGCACCACAGATATTTACCGCCACAGTTTTGTGGACTAGTTGTGTTCTCCATAGCCCTGTTTGCCCGTTATCACCTATTCAATTAAAAGGATAGGTACACATGTACATCGAAAGAGTTATTGTTTGCTGTAATCATTTCTCCTGTTTCATACTGGCCACAAAGAGATTCCTCTTATAGCAATTCCAATGTAAGAGGTG
This sequence comes from Lateolabrax maculatus, assembly GCA_031216445.1. NCBI lineage: Eukaryota > Metazoa > Chordata > Actinopteri > Acropomatiformes > Lateolabracidae > Lateolabrax > Lateolabrax maculatus. The sequence goes on along the minus strand of CM062217.1, from coordinate 3,369,796 downwards.
AAAGACAAAATCCACAGTTCTTGTAGTGTGTAAAAATGACTCCTACAGGTTGTAAACAACTAATAGATAATCAAGTGGATATCAACTAAATTTAGAGTCCTTTTAGTGCAAAATTCCCTCTTTGTGTTTCTGTACCTCAGCTGTGACTCAGCAAAGAAAATTGTGGAGGCACAAGAGGGACTTTTGTATTACAAGACCTTGTGTCGTCTTAACATTCTGTATACTCCTCTTGTCCTAAAGGTCAGAAATGACCCGCCGTCGCTAAACATCTAAAATAAAGCAGCTTAGTTGAATTTTAAACCCCAAATCTATTTTGCATTAGGAAACCTGTCATTAATCACAAACTTGGTGAATATCTGGGTTATTTTTCCTCTTCACAGTGCAGAAAGACTGCAGTTAATCAATGGACACCACTTATTTTTTAATTACAGCACACCAGTCATAATTATTTTCTTTACAAAGAACAGGTTTATTATTATTATTATTATTATTATTATTATTATTATTGCTAAATGTACTGCATAGCTTTTGCCTCAGATTGCATTCCTCCATTAGTAAACAATGCTTTCAAGAAATGTTTATCTTGGCTGAAATTTTGTTAATTTTGTCTGTGAACTTGAGTCATGTGTGGAGTTATGGAGGGGAGATGCTGCACATGCACAAGAAAAGTTTAGTTTTGAGTTCAATCAGCAGCACACATACTTTAAATGAACAATAGGAACAACTACAGAAACCAATAACCCTTTCAATGTTCATGTTGCCATGTGAGCATTGAATTACGATACACTTGAAAAAAATGTGAATTCATCCTTTAACGAAGAGGAATTTGAAATGCAAAAGACTCCTGAACAGAGGGACATGTAAACCAGGTGACTGACCTATAAACACCTGCTGGCTGGAAGTGAACAGTGAAAACAGTGAAACCAGCAGGTGCACTTTTACTTTCTGAAGCGAGGTGTGTCAATGTCGATGTTCGGTGTGTGTACTCACGGTCAGCATGGGCGTGGTCAGCAGCCCCCAGGCGAAGAACTCCAGGAAGATCACCACCACCGCATGACTCACTCTGGCTCGGCCTCGGCCGTGCTGCGGCGAGAAGAGAGGCAGAAACATTAACTATTCATCTGTGGGAATTAGCCTGACTTCCTGTTTAATCGGATCAAAATTGTCTTCTGTAATATCTTTTATCAGGAGTTTATTATAACATGATGACGGCATGGTTACATTAAGGCGTGATTCATCAGTTCTCTAATCTTTCAACTGTTGCTTCTCGTTTTGGTGATCCAGAAATGTGTACGTTTTCTATTGCTGTTCTAGCATTAGATGAGAGATTTAGAAAAGCATTTCAAAGCTGCAGGAAACCACATCTACAGTCATGTTTTTCCGGATGCATACACAGGTTCATGCAGTATGTATCATATACTGCCAAAAAAAGTTACAAAAAAGTACACCACTTGCTTTCAATGCGACAAATTAGATAGATGTGATGATTAAAGTTGTTTGACTCTTCAGCTGTCAGTGAGGACGCTAAATGATGATGATCTCAGTTTCCTGCTCATTATAGAGGAAACTGAGTGCGCTATATAGGGAGGAGTGAATGACTGATGAGGAGGGCATTTTAGACACATCCTATGTTAAACCAGAGCAGCCTTAACAACCTTAAGAGTCTGAAAGAGCTGATATAAACCAGTTTCACCACCTTCAACCCAACAGGCAACTGAATTCATTCCTACATGCTGTTGTGTTGAGACATTGCTGGCACATCTGGCCTACAAAATAAACTCTCCCTTGATAACAATCAAGGCCCGGCCCGCTTTTATCTCTCACTTTCCCAAATAATTCACTCTGTATTGAGCTGTATGACCATGTGACTTCACAGGTAACAATATGAATGAACAATATGTTGCATCAGTTTGTACTGAAGATACATAATGGCAGAGTGGGTTTGCAGAATAACAGAAGTGCAGGCCAAACTCAGTTCAGAAATCTGTCAAATGTATGTCAAGTCAAAATGAAACTACTCTAGAGCTAAAAAAGGCCGTAAAATGAATCTGAAACTATAAGTTTCTAAGTCATAATTCATGCAAATAAATAATTATCTGGTGTCAGCTTGTCCAGTGTGAGAATTTGTTTCTTGTCTCTGTTTTATGCTCATTGTAATTGTAAACTTCATCTCTCTGGGTTTTAGACTTCTGGTCGGACAATACAAGACATCTGAAGACGTCACCTTGGACTCTGGGGAGCTTGATTAATACAAGAAAATGACAGCTAACCGACTAAGAAACCAATAGCTAATTGCAGAAGCCGAATGTGTGTTCGTTATCTCACAAGAGGAAAGTTTTATTTGGATTTTACAGCAGGATGAATGAGAAGACTATTTGCATGATGCCTTCACTGACAGGTAAGTAACCCCTGTAACTTACTCTAGGAGTTTACAGCAGAAGCCACATTCAGTGCACGAAGCTTTCCGTTTATTATACACACGAGTAACTGCAAAATGCTTAACTAACAGAAAGGACACCGGGAGGAATCGATCAGATGCGACTTTTATCACAAGAAAGTCACCGTGAACACATTTAAGGCCGTTTAGTCTGGTTCCACTTTGCGTGTTTACCTTTGTGCACAAACACAGCAGCGTTTAACTAGCAGATAGTTTCAGGTGTGAAACTGTCTTCAGGTAACATCTGAGCACTAACGATAATCTAAAGTAATCAAACACGAGCTGTGTTGCAGGTTAAGAACTAGTCAGCGATCTTAAGTTAACGATGGGATTACCGGTCGGCGTTACCAGCTAGCTCCGGTACAGCTACCGTCGTTACCGTAAATTTACGGTTTGCAGCATCGAACAAACACACATGACGTCTCTATTGATTTAAAACCGCCTGTCCGTCTCATCCCAGCAGCTGTCAGCGGCACCGCTTGGTTTTAAAATCAGTGTTTTCCTACGGACGGACATTAGCCGACGGTGCTAAGCGGCTAACGCGGCGCGGTACTCACGGAGCTCCGGACCAGCATGATGTCGGTGGCCTCGGTCGCCGTTTTCTCCCGGTTCATCTCACATCTTGCCGTGACGATCTTCACATCGAGTTCATATTGCTCGGCACCCTCCTGGGGTTTCTCCGTCTCTTCCAGGGTGTCCCGCGGTGTGAATTGTAACTACGTCTCTGCGCTATCATGGACTTCGGCTGAGGTGGGACGCGTCGGCGGAGCGGCGAGCTGTGGAGGGCCGGCGGGGCTTTTCGGTTTTCACCAAAAAAAAATTCCTCCGCTCTGATTGTAATTTATCAGTTCGTCGCTGTGTTTTTGTCACGGGAGTCGTTCCGGGCGGGCGGCGCTATCGCCTCACTTTGGCGAGTAACCGCAGTAACCGTGTAAAAAAAAAGAGGACAAACACCGCCCCGCGGGGTCGTGTGGGGCGATTAAACGAACGCGCTTCCCCCGGCGCGCGGTGCCGCCTCCAACGTACGTGACGGTTAAACGTCAACGGCTCTCAGATCAGCCGTTACTCGCACTCGACGCTGCGTCGCGCCGCCGGCCGCCGACAGGTCTGACCCCGGATCAGCTCTCTCTCTCCGGCCGCTGCAGCCTCTCTTCAGACCCGGGAAGGAGCGCGCCGCCTGCTGTGCCGCCGTCCTCACTACAATGCAGAGGATGTTTTACCAACGCAGCCACGGAGGAAGTGACCGGCGTCGGTCAGTTTGAAATGTCAGCGCACCGCGGAGGGTGACTGTTGTTCGCGTTTAGGCGATTTTCGCGGCTGCGGCTCCGTGTTTGAGGAAAACAGGTCAACGGAGAAGCTCAGTATTTGGCAGGAAGAGCGAGCAGCCAACCGCGCGGCCAACAGAGTCATGGAGCACTATTTAGCGAGGGGGAGAAAGGCGGGACTCGGCGGTGGAAGAATTTTTGGCTTTAATGCAAACCTGCACAACAAGCAGCGTCAAGGTAACCAGCATAACACACGACTCCTCCGGTGAGAGACCTGAAGAGTAAAAGCTGCCCGCAAGCACTGACTGTAATATCACATTTAATGGTTTTAACTCCATCAACAGAGAGCAAGAGAGGGAGATTAATTTTGACATCATCACTGTGGATTAATTTAACACATCACTTCTTAAAATCTGTGCAAATGTTGTGACACTGACTGTATATAGTAAGAAACAGGATTTTTTTTTTAAGGTGGTGACTAGTATCATGCTTTAGGCTATGGCTGACAATAATTGTTGTTATTGATTAATGTTCTTATTATTTGATTTAAAATTTCAGAAAATATGAAAATGTCAACCGCAGTTTTCTTCTTTAATTTGTTTGTTCTGTCTGACACAAAGTCCAAAACCAAAAGATTCAGTTATCATATAAGAAAATAAACGTAGCAAATCCTCATAATTCAGAAGCTGGAACTAGGTAATTTGTGGCATATGTGCTTGAAAAATGACTTACACGATTGATTGCTTATCAAAATATTTATATTTTTTTCTGTTAAATGACTAATGGGTAATTGACTAATGTCAGCTCTACATTAACACAAAAACCCAGTGAGGTGAAAAAAACAACAAATAAAACAACAAACTCATAGGAACTCCATTAATTGGACACCAACAACAACCTATATTGTGTTTTAACCTTAGTTTAATGAGGACGGACACTTTTAGATTAAAAAAATCTCCTTTTCAAGAGTTATAACAATGAGTTACAGGCAAACCACATAAGACAGATAGATGACACAACGTGTACCACACAAATCAGAATTATATAGAAATTAGATCATAAAATAATGGATAATGTTCTAATACACTCATATAAAAGAACAACCGAATAGCTCATTAAAACAACCTAAAAACCATATAAATAAATAAGACAAATGTAAAACAATAACACAGTTTCTGCACCAATGATTTGAATTCAAGGAGTGAGATTACATTGTGCAGATTATCATTTATTCATTTGAAATAATTTTTCTAGATGACAATATACATATGTAGTTTCCTTCACAAAACGATCCGTGTTGAATATCTGCTTGGTCTCCTTTTATTTCGTAACATAAAATAAAGAAAACAAACAAACAAAAAAAAAAAACCCACATTGCATCAAACTCCGCGCCTTTTATTTTGAAGGCCAGGCCGCCCCACTTCCGCCCGCCCCTCCATTTTAGCGCAGCTAGCTTGACGCAGCGGGGACCCAAACGGAGGCAGAGCGGATCAATTTGGAGCCTCGGCGGTTGATCGGGATTATGCGGCGACACTGATTGCTGCATCGGTAAGAAACTGCGGCCCCGGGCACCTCCGGACGAGCCGTTTAACGCACAGTTTGTCCGCGTTGACGTTTTACCGCAAACCAGCTAGCCTAGCGCCAGTGTTTTCCTCCCGCACAGACCTCCCCTCTCCCTTTGTTCGCTTGCGCCTTTTTTTTTTTTTTTTTTTTGCACCGCTGCGGGTTTTGTAAATATTGGCGCAATATGGCTGCCGTCTGAGGGGGTTGACCAATTTTATCCGTGCACATATTTAGACATTGTGGGGTGTAACCAGCGGGGCAGTGTGCGCCGCGCTCCGTTAATCAGGAGGGTAAACTGTGACCTCTGGCTGGACGTCTTCATCATCATCATCAGCAGCCAGAAACAAGCAGGAGACTCATCCCCCACAACTGTTGTATTTACAGAGAAACACATGAATGACATAATGTGACCTGACTGCATGTGGGGGGGTGGTGGCTGATGGCTGATGTGCAAATATGAAAACAATGTCAGGGGGAAGAGATGCAGAGAAAGCAGGAGGACTCACAGGAAGACAAAAAGAAAACAGTCTGGACAAACACGGAGCTGAAGGAGGTGTGTGCTGTGTTTGTGTTCAGGAGGCCAGGAGTTGCACCTGTGTGTCCTCTGGCAGGTGAACTCCGGTGAGGTCACTCTGTAGTCCAGCAGCATCCGGATGTTATCGCCCTGACGTCAGACTCTGGTTGTTTGATGCTCGGCGATGCTGCTCGTCCTCATCGGGTCGTCACTTGAACGTCTCTGAAGGGAGTTCACTAGGTGATGTTAACGTGTCGTGGTCACTCCCAAAATAACAGCTGCAATGTGACCGCCTGACTCCTGCGGTACGTCCCCAGTCTGACTCACAGGAAGTTGGCTTTGGGTTTCCATCCAAATGAATCGCAAAATTAACAAGAATTTCGAGAAAATCTGCAAAAGACAATGCGAAGGAATGCTTGTTTCCGTCCATTACCGTTATGCGACATCAGGACGTTGGTTCATAGAGATAAGAAGTAGGTGGCGCCAATTCTCCAGCAGCAACATCATTATAGCTGTGCAGAAGAAGAGGGCGCCACAAGAGGACGTAGTTCAAAGAGTCGATGGAGAGAGACATTTCTGAATGTCACATCAGATCTGTGTGGAGCGATGAGGAGACTGTAGACGGGTTTTCATGCGTTATGGGAATATCCGGGAAGACGCAGACAGCGGAAACAGCTGATCTGTCATGTGAATGAAATGTTTGCAAATGTTTTTTTACGAATTTGGCAGTTTCAACCTTTTCTCGTGCGATTCACATAAAAATACGTTGATGGAAACACAGTTTAATGCTGTTGGACTTCTCCTCCCCGTCTGTTATCAGCGTGTTACCATTTTCAAAGTCCCCATCGCTGCGTGAAACAACAATTGGTGGTAAATGTATTTATATAGGCAAGTTGTCGTAGTCTTGAGTCTTAGATTTAACCTTTATGTTTGCATGTATCTATGTATCAAATCTGATATTACTTAGAAATAGTTTACAGCTGAAATGATTTGTCATTTAATCGTTTAGTTGACAGGAAATTAGTCCTCAACTATTCTGATGATCTGTTAATTGTTTCCATCACCTGGATTTACCTCCAGTCTTACGAGTACGTGTTGGTTGTGCTGTTATCTCCAGTGTTGTTTGTTTGGTGAGCCGGCTGAATCTTTATTAAATGGCTGTCATCAAAATATGGATTAAAAATTCATTACAACGAAGCAACTTCGGCGCTAAAATGCTCCGAGAATTACACGAAAATCTGAGCAGCCCTACAGTCAGGACTGACACGCCCCTTATTTCTTCCCCTCACTGGGCCGGTCAGGAGCTACTTTCAGTTTGTTTAATACGACACCAGGTGTTTACAAGCCAAAGCATCCTGGTTTCCATGGGATCGCTCCAGCCAACATATCCACATGCGGGATTATCTGAAGTAAAAGGCTCTCAGTTCATCCACAAGCAATTTCTGAAACCAGGATATGGTGTTTACATGTGCAACACATAAAAAGATGATAAATCAGTTAACAATTTTTGCAGTTTTATTTGTCTCTCGATCAACTAATGAAATAATCAGAAAAGCTGAAACAATTGCTTGATTATTTCATGCAGTGATTAGTCAAAATTCACTGCTTTTCTTGGTCTCAAATGATTGTAAACTGAAGATCTTGGGGTTTTGTAGCATTTGTCAGACAAAGCGAGACATTGGTTGTGTTCTGAATCCGGGGCACTAAGATGCATGTTTATTTTCATGTTTCCTGATGTTTCGTATCCCGAAACGATTAATCGATAATGAAAATAACCCTTATTTGCAGCCCTTCTTCGATACTCTGTGCTGTTGGTACGTTTCAGTCGGATCCAAAATGTTCCTGCTTGGATCCAGAAGTGAAGTAACCCAGTGTTAGCGAGCTGCAGGAAAAGATCAGACACATTTTTGTCCTTTTTAATGGTGTGATGATGCTGAAAGCAGCAGATCTTCCTCCATCTATAAATCTCTTGTCTTTAATGATCAGTTTTACAGCCTCTGTCCTGAGCTTTAATCCCTTGCATCAGATCGTCACCTCCTGCTGTGTTTCTGCCTTTCATCTTTCTTTCTGCGGTCTGGGTCTGGTGGGATCCTGGTCTGATCCCGGTCTGATCTGAGTCTCTGCTGCTGCCGTATAGTGTTACTGCAGCGCTGCATGTGTGATCGGCTGCTCGTTCAGCAGCAGCAGCAGCAGTCCTGTGGTTTGTGTTGCAGTTGTGGTTGTTGTCGTGCAGCTTGCAGCTCCTCAGAACTCCTCTCTGTTTCTTTGCTTATTTTTGTGTATTTCTGTGTGTTGTGGTGAGGAAGTCATCCCGTTAATATGATTTCTGCTGTTCTGATGTTTCCCAGCAGCGCTGTCTGTGTTTTTGCTGCCAGCGTCTGTGACCTTGTAAAACAGAATATATCTCTTGTTATCAAGGGATTTTCTCTCTGCTGCCTGTTGGATTAAAGTTCATCCTGATTTTTACTGCCAGTTTGGTGTCTGTTTGGAAACCAAATCATTGAGAACAGAGTTGTTATTGTCATGGTCTGCTTTGTAACTCGTGGTGACCTTTTTTTATAAAGTGAAATATCAGTTTTAATAGGATTCATTGAACTTTAGAGACAGGAGGCGATGAAGTCATTTGGTGTGGTCCAATAATAAAGAAGTTTCAATTAGGAATTAATTTCTTTATGCCAAGATCAAAAGCACAGAACAGCAACATCACTGCCAGGCACAATGACGTCCACATCCCAAACATTATGTGTTTTAGATTACGGACAGCAGGTCTTTATGCAGCTCTACATAATTTGTAAATATTTATCCATGATTGGCAGAGCATGAAACAAAAAGAAAGTAAATGAGGTTTTAAACTGTGAGGATGAGTTGGGCAAACCGACAGCCACGTTCAAATAAAAATGACAAACTAGCCTCTCCAGTATGAGGATTTTCTGATTTTCTTTGTCTTATTTTGTTATAAAGTGAATAACAAAAGACATCTTTCTCTATTATCTGACATTTTTTCAGACCAGTCACTTGCAGGAATAATCAGCAGATGATTAGAATTAGGATCAGAGTATTTCCTCCTGCTCTGCTGCAGAGTGCTGAGGGCTGTAACATGCAACGTGGTGGAGGACTCCCTGACCTTTGACCTCAGTAATCAGGTCAGTCACAGAGCTCAAACTAAGAGTCAAATTCCTGAAAGAAATTGTTTATTGACTCAGAGTCTGGAGCTTCTGTCACAGTTAAAGATTCACTCCAATTAAAATGTTAACCTGTGACAAAAACTGGGAGACAACACGTGAGACTGAAGATAGATGATGTTAACTGAAGTCGGGGAGAATGAAGGGAAAAGATGTCCGACTACTCAAGGAAACATGAAGAGAAACCACTCGCTGCCAATTAGCTTGTTGAGAGAATCATACATTTTCTCCGGCTTTCCATTTAATCTTTAGAAACCCCTCAGTCTAGTGTTTAATGTGCTTTAATCCGGAGTCAAACAGTAACTCGGGGATAATAAAAATAATGTAACAGTGTCACAGGTTTAAATAATAAAAGAATTGATGTCCTGGTATTGGTGCTGCTGGCTCGCTGTCATGGTTTCTCAGTAACTACGTTTACATGCACATTAATATTCCACTATTATTCTGAATCTGAGAATATTCTGAGTTTGATCCGGGTCATGTAAACAGTATTCAGTTTGGATATTCTTATTTAGGCCTTAGTCTGAATAGCGATTTTCGGATTGAGACGTGGGATATGCCGATAATATTCGGGTTTTGGAGCGTTCTTTGGACATTGTGTACAGCACATTCAGAATCTGAGTCTCAGTTGGGGTTTTTATGGCCTCTCGCCTGTTTACGGTCGGCTCTGTGCGTTGTAAACAAACCAACCAGTCAACAGTTTGCCAGGCTGCAGTAGAGATGCTGCCCAAAGGAAAAGACCACATTCTTGTTGGGAAAGAAAAACACACCGACTGTTAAACATTTTTAAAGACTTTGGTATCAACAAGTTTTGACGGCGTCGGTGTCGAAGTGTCTTCATAAACTTCCAGGTTTTTAGTCCATTTGTCACATTCACACAGGAGCTTCAACTGATCTGAAAGAATGAAAATCATCGAACTTGGAGACAGAGTTTTCAACCGCAGCAACAAATTATCTTGTGACATGAGAATCTTTATTCATTATCTGTTCAGTTACTGAGGATAAAATCATCTGTGATTGTCAGTTAAAAATAAGAAATAATATTCTTTAAAATGCGTATTAGAAAAGGTTATATCTGGAATGAAAAGACATGAAAATATGTAAGAGACGTGTTAATAATAATGTATTTTTCTCTGGTTCCCTCCTCAGGCTGAACGCAGCGTTTTCTCATCGAGTTCATCAGCTGTGACGTCGCCTCAGTGTCCAGGCGTTAGTCTGTACCCGGCCTGTATGCAGCCTGTCCAGGGCCCAGCCTAATTCCTGGTGCTCCTTCTTTCCCACCACCTCCTCCCTCCTTTCCCTACCCTCCTCCCCCCTGCCCCCTCCCTCTATCCTCACCCCCCTCCCCCACACACACAACCAGCGTTTAGCCTGGACCGGCGGCCTGGCTGGCTGCCCCCCTACAGGTGGATGAATGAAGACCCCATTCAAGAGCCCAGCGGCCCCGCGGCCCCGAGCGGACGGGGGTGAGTCACAACCTACATCAAACACTAAAAATAGAGATAGAAGAGCTCTTCTTCCTTCAGACAGAAACTAATGAGGTCTGACTGCTGAAGGAAGTTCAAGAAATGTAATTGTAGTTCTTCAACCAACATTTTATAAAGATGAAATGGTGTCCTCTAACCTGAAAGTACCAGTGTTACACCATATTCTGTAACCATCGCAGAGTTGTACCATTAGTAGTACCACAGTAATACCGTCTTTATGCTGTGCTTCTGTTGTACTTCGAAATTCAAAACAAAACTAAATGCTGCGTCCAGTAATAATCAGGTGATTGGCATTTCTCACACCTTCTTTAAAGACTGAATAAAGCCCCTAAACTGAAAGAGAGAAGTCAACTACAACTCCCAAGGTGCATTTCAGTAAAAACATCCAATCACAGACCTTCTTATTCTGTTATTGAAGTTTAAGATTACACTTTGGTTCACTGTCAGATTCTCGGTCTCTGGTTGACATCTCCGACTGGCTTCTTCCCCATTGCAACAGCAGATGAGGCTCATGGGTAATGTAGTATTTAGAGCCGTCCACCAAACCTGACTAGTGAAATAATTCAAACTGGTGGTCAGAACATAAACCTGTGGTAACATTAAAGTATCCAGGAGATTTTCTATGTTTAAGAACATCAAGAAGATCATTAAAATAAAATCTGAAATGGGAATTAAGAAATAATATTTTCGATTGATAATTGTCTGTTGTAAAGAATACGTATTGATGCTCTAGATGTCAGACAATAATCAAACATGGACTTTTTCAAAGTAAATTTTGCCGTTTTGCTCCTGACTCACTGACCTGAGACGGCAGAGTATCCTTGAACGCACCACCTATCAGTATTATTGATGTTAAATGTTTATGTTTGCGTTTCAGGACATTCAGGCGTGTCTGCAAACATGATGAAGAAAAAGAACTCGCACAAGTAAGTGTGATGACTGTGTGGTTATGATGGGGTACTTTTGATTTGTGGATTTCTTATTAAAAAGAGGCCGGATGTGACTATATTTTAAAATATAATCATCCAAACCACAGCCGGGACAAAGCATCTGTTTATGTTTTTCATTTCTTCTTCGGACTTTGTTTTGCTTTCATGTAATTCCCTCAAATTTTCTCTCCTGTCTTTCCCTTTTCCATTTTCTTTCTTCCCCTCTTTTCTTCTTTTGTCTCCGTTTTTCATCATCTTTGCTTTTCTTCAACTTGTCTTTTGTCATCTGCATCATCGGTTTCTCTCATCCTTCTGTCTCCCTGCAGGAAACAGAGGACCAGTGTTGGTCCCAGTAAGACTCTGGCTCAGCCCAGAAGGAACATAGTGGGCTGCAGGATCCAGCACATCTGGAAGGAGGGCAGTAAGTTGGATTGATTGGACTTCTTTGGGGAAAATGTTGTGCTTGTAATCAGCGTCTCAATTCAGCCTTTTTTGTGAACATGATCCCGACGGGGGGAGTATAGTTACGCTGCTTGTTTGGAGGCATCCTGTTTAGGTAATAAATGTGTGTGTGTGTGTGTGTGTGTGTGTGTGTGTGTGTGTGTGTGTGTGTGTGTGTCTTTGCTTCCTCTTAGGTAAGTCGTCCCAGTGGAAGGGGACGGTCCTGGACCAGGTCCCTGTCAACCCTTCGCTCTACCTGATCAAATACGACGGCTTTGACTGCATCTACGGCCTGGAGCTGTACAGTGACGAGCGGGTGGTGGGGCTGGAGGTCCTGCCCGACAGAGTGGGTGAGGAAGGACAGCGCAGAGAGGAACTCCCCCCCCCCGACACTCTGTTACCCAAACTTGTTGTGCAAAAACTCGACTTTGACTCTATTGAAGTAAATGGGAAAACCCCAAACTTCTCTCTACAGATCACAGCAACATGTCGTGGACATTAACGGAACTGTAGCTGAACTTAAGCTCTGACTTATAGTTTTATTATTTGTATTAATATAACTTTTTGTATGTTGAGTGATCTAATTATTAGAACAACATCTGTTTGTTTACAGTAGAGGCGGACCACTCTTACTGAGTGTATGGATGCCTCCTCTAACGTCATTTCTGAAATAAAACTGAAGGGTCGGAGCACACCTGAACACATCAGCACAGTTTGGACTGAAACTAGCCTCTTGATAAGTAATTGTTAACTTACTGGGCTGTTGTTGCTGGCTTGTCCCAGCATGTTCAAAGTGGGGGGTTGGGTTCCAGTAGCTGTTTCCCCTTTGAAACTGGTTCCTTGTTGGCAAAATACCTGGATTCTGTAAGATCCAACTAACACTAACAAATTAAAACCTCTAATTTCTGTAAACGTTAGCAAAGAAATTTATTTTTACATACATGTTACTAACAAATGTTGAATTCTAAATGGATTCAGATCAGGTATTAAAAAAAATCTAGACGCATTACCAGATTTGTCAGATTCACAGTAATGCTATTGAACCTTGCCAGACATAGACATACTATAGAGATACTATACGATAGAACAGATACTCTCTTAATAAAAGTCGTTACCACATTTTCCATTTTCCGCATCCAAAAACCAGAAAGAGCAGAAATCATAAAAAGTTTCACAGATCCTAATAAATTAAATTTAAGAGAGGAAGATTTTAATCTTAGAGACATTAGTTAATGTCTAAATAAAAATTTTGGGTGTAAATTCTTCTTTTTTTTTAAATTAATTAATTTGTTCATCAACTGAAAACAGAGAAAAATCTGATACATTGAATAAGTTGATACCAGATAATTTATTTTCTTTATCGAAACAGATTTGCAGATGAATATTCTACCTGCTGTCTAACTGATGAATTGAGTAATGGTTGTAGCTCTAACCACAGTTTAATATGTTGATGAAGTGCAGTGAGTTATCTGAGCACACACACAGGTGAGGTCAGTATAAACTCCCTCTCTGCCTCTCTCTGATTGGACCAGCTCCGGCCCGTGTGAGCGACTCGATGCTGGCGGAGACGATGATCGGGAAAGCGGTGGAGCACATGTTTGAGACGGAGGACGGGCCGAAAGAGGAGTGGAGGGGGATGGTGTTGGCTCGAGCTCCCATCATGACCTCCTGGTTCTACATCACCTATGAGAAAGACCCCGTCCTCTACATGTACCAGCTGCTGGACGACTACAAGGAGGGAGACCTGCGCATCATGCCCGATTCCAGTGAGTGGCAACAGACTGAAACTGGTTCTACTGGACCAGTGGGACCAGGGTTCAACGGTTAATCATTTCAGCTGTACTTGTATATACTGTTGTGTAACAAAACATCATATTTTATACGTTTTTCACATGTTTTGTATGTAAAAAGCTGTCAGATAAATGTTGTAAAGTAAAAAGTACAATATTTCCCTCTGAGATGTGGTGGAGTAGAAGTAGAAAGTGGCATGAAAAGAAAAGACATGTAAAGTACAAGTACCTCAAGTTTGTGTACATTTAAATGTACTTTGTTACATTCCACCGCTGACGTCTCTGAAACGAGATTTTTATAACTGTTTGAATTACTTAGTACAACCAGCCACTGACCTTGTTACCAACCAGGTGAATGATTTCTACACCTCACTTCTTCCTCTCTGTAGACGACACGGTGGCGGCGGAGCGGGAGCCCGGCGAGGTGGTCGACAGTCTGGTGGGCAAACAGGTGGAGTACGCCAAAGAGGACGGCGGGAAGCGGTCGGGTATGGTCATCCACCAGGTGGAGGCCAAGCCCTCCGTCTACTTCATCAAGTTCGACGACGACTTCCACATCTACGTCTACGACCTGGTCAAGACCTCCTAAGACCAGAAAACCCGGTCCAGGACCCCCAAAAAAGACTTACCGAGACCTGCCTAGACCCAACGAAATCCCCACCAAAACCCCCCAGTGAAGAGAAACTACAGCTAGGGTTTAAGACATCCTGAGACTCACCACGATCTATGGAGACGCCTGAGACAGATGATAACCATTATTTACTCTTTCGTTTATGAAACGCCTTAAAAACAAGAAAAATATATGAATATGGAAGCCCAGCCCCTTCACCAAGACACAAAAACTGCAAACCAGCTACAAGTCTTCAGAAGACTCACTGAAGTGTATCGAATCACTCATCATTCGTAGTTTTCGTCCAGACTTTAAGGATGCTTCCTCTGACGCCGGCTGAAACACAGAGTTGGTTCACGAGTCCCAAAGAAGATCAAAGATACAGGGTAATTTGGCATAACTAAAACCTGAATTGTTTTTTCAATTTTAAAACACTTTGTGGCGACAATAAACAAACACGTGGCAAAGAAATTCTGGTTTAGTTTGAAAACTTGACTTCTACAACTTGAGAGGTCCAGAGATCTGCAAGGACACGATCCTGAGACCCCTCCAGAGTCAAAGCAGGTCTGAAACCATCTAAGTAAACAGGAAAAGCTCTTGCCCCCCTTTCCTGAAACCCTGTCAGACTGTTTGAGACCTTCGTTGTCAGAGGATGGGGGGGCGGACAGGTCTGAGTCTGCCGGGGTTAATGAAGGGATGGGACTTCAGGATTACAGGGCCCCCTTTTTAGATGAAGTGAAGCTGAACCATCGTCTGTCTCCATCTGCATTTACAGAAGGTGTAAGTGGACACGAAGGTGTCCAATCACAGAGTATTTTACTGAACCCCGCCTCCCGGCAGGTCACCTGTTGAGGGACAAAGACGCTGAGTGGAATAAAGTTTGAAGGACAAAGTGGAAAAACCAGAGGACACAGACTCTTTTCTTTTTCTATTCTTTTATCATTTGTCTTTTTCTTGTTGCTGTTGATTCCTACATTACCCATAATGACTTTGTGTTCTGCATCAGACATTTGAAGAGGCCCAGGTGTCCGATGAATGAGCTTATAGAGAAACTGTTACGTTGGCTTTATCTGTTGGTCCAGAATGGCCTGCTGGCATCATCAGCCGCCGCCCTGAACGCCGCTCACAGGCAGCTGGTGCTAATGATGCTAACAAGCTGTTTCATGTTGAATTAAAAGCAAAACTTAAAACTTTCCCTGCTTTATGTGAATAGTGAGCTCTGTTATCTGTTGGGGAAACAGTTTTTCTGTTCAGCAGTTTTAACTTTCTTTCTTGTTATTTAAACAGTTTCTGGTGCAGCTTTAGTTCCCAAAATCTCAACCTGAAGGTTTGATTGATGTGGGTGTTTTAAAGGTTGATGTTTTACATCTGTATTCAACATGTTTATATTTGTGCCGAAAGAAATTTCAAAGAAGTATTCAGTGTTGTAGACCCTTTTTAACCAGCTCCCACTGATGAAATATGTTCGCACAAACTTTTCATGGACTCTGGTCCAGATGAGAATTGGTTCAGGTCAAAGAAACAACAGTGTTTTGGGGAATTCTCCTGTTTATCAGATGAAGATCAATATCAGTTATTGATACTGTGTGTCCAAGATGTGTTTAGGGTAACACTCTACTTTAACCCCCCTATCTAACATTTATAAGCAGTGCATTTTACTACATTTAATAATTGCTTTATAACACACCATAGTGTAGTTGTAAGCAGATATAAGTGCAACAGTTCAACAATTATAACATCTTCTATGAAGACATATTTTATATTATTACAACTGCATTTTACTATATTGTCATTTGTTATCTGTTTTTGAGTTATAGTTGTTGACAAAAACGTGAATAAGCACTTAGCTCTGCTTACAACTACATTACAGTGTTATACACTATTTATTACTTGTTAATATACTGCTTATGAATATATAATAAAGGGGGTTAAAATACAGTGTTGTGTTTATCTGAGAGCAAAGACTTCTCATCTGACCATGGGCAAAATGACAAAAGGTTTCCCAAAATGTCTGACTGTTCCTTTAAAGACTTCCCTCAGACAGCTGATGCACTGTTGATCAATTTTACTTATCAACTTAATCAGGCCTGAGTTTAATAACACCAAAATGTTGGCACAACAAATCAGCAAACTTACACATCACTAACCCTGAGAAAAGGTAAAACTGAACTGTAGCAGTCGTCTTGCCCCGCCCCCGTCTGCAGCTACCTTCGGTGCTGTTTTCTGATTGGTTGGACTCCCCCGGCGAGGGTCTGAGTGTGAGGGACCAAACCTGCTCGCCGGGTTCAGTTGAACCAGTGTTCATCTTTTGGGAGGTGATTTATTGTTAATATGTTTTATGAAAATCTGTTCCCCTCTTTGCTCTTATTCTACTGCTGCTCACTCTTCTTCTGCTGTAGAGCTGGCAGTGTTTCTGCTTTCATATCGACACGCTGTATAGTTTCTTCTTTGTCTATATGTTGATATCAGCTGGCACATACAGATCGCCTTGTTCTCTCTGTATATTATCTGTTCTTTGGTTTTATTTCATCTCTGTCCGTCCTGTATACAGTATATTACCCAGTTAGCTGTAGGAAGCTTGTTGCTGTTCTTTGCTGGTTTGAATTTGAATTTCAAATTTCAGCCAAAATGACTGAAGGTTGAATCCCAACTGCAGCTCCATTGACTCCGGTTGGTGTTTAGGATCTTTTTTTTTTTTTTGTATGACTGTTTGCTGACTGACAAATCTCTCATTTTCCTTTATGGAAATATTCTTTTTGACTCTGGATTGGGGCGCTCCTCTCTTGCAATCATTTCACAGCTCCCTATAAAAGCACCCCTCCTTTTTTAACAGTTGCGGGGTGCTGGAAGATACTTTCCCTCATTTCACCTCCCACAACCCTGTGCTCTTAGCTGATGTAGCACCACCCACCACAGTAGGTGTGTAGACATCACTCTCTACCAGTGACATTAACATTAGCATAAACAGCCATGTTGCCTGATCCACATCTCATGTGCCTGAAGGGACTCGAAGATCTAAAACAAAATGATTTTAAGAAGGTAAATGTTTCCAAACCAGTGGATTTTCATTCTGGATCCAAACTGTTGTTAAATCTAGAACATTCATGGTAAGAGTCCATGTTGTGGGTTCCAGAACATTTCATTCAGTTGTGAAGATCATTCGTTCTGATTCTAGAATCGAGAATTCATCTCACCTTCTGCTATTATATCTACTGTTCTAGAATCTGTTGACACTGTGGAACATGTTCCGTCAGAATCGGAACCTGCACATTTTGATTCTTGAACATTGAGACTCTGGAATGTGAAAGTTAATTCTGTTGAGTTTTGAAAACATTAATTATTTTCATGGAACCCACACGTTCTGATTCTAGAGCGCTCCCGGTTCAGGATGAATTCTCAGTCTGTGGTGCAGGTTCCTGGAAAACACTTTCTGACTCTAGAATCATTTCAGCGTCTGTCATTTGATTCTCACAATGTGTGCAAGTTCAACCCGGGAAAAAATTTTGCCACATTCCTTGCTGTGTAGAATCATTTTTTCAGATTAGATTTCCTTAAATACACAGCAACAAATTACACGGAGACAAGAATATTCTAGAACATGCATTTTCACATTGGAACCCACATGTTCTGATTCTGGTGCACTGTCTTGTTGAGACAAATATTCTCTATTGAAAATCAATGCCTTCCAGAGAGAACAAAAATCATTTAGTTTCCTCTGTTTTTCTTTGGCATGATTGTAAAGAAGTTACACTCTGATCTCAACCTGACAAACGTGTTTTCTAGAGATAACAATGATGTTTAGTATTCCATAAATCAAATAAACAGTTTATCACAAGAAAACTAAATATGACACTCATGACCTCTCCAGACTTGTATAGTTTGGTCATGGAGTGCAAAATACTTACAGATAAAACTGTCCATGAGTAGCAAAAACTGGAGAGCAGATGATATTGTTTCTTTGTTCCAGAAAAGTTCAGGTAGAAATGCGTGTTTAATCAGCTCACCTGGTCTGCCCTTGTACGTTTTGGTTATAGAAGACTTTGTTCTTCTTGCTTCTCTGTCTCTGGTTTTCTCTTGTGTTTCTTTAACCTGTTTTAAACCCAAACTGACTGACTCCTGTCACCAAGGAAACTCATCCAGAAGGTGTTGGACTGTTTGCGAGTCAACCAACTGTCACTTTCAGTCCTGTTCAGCTCATCTGGTGAAGCGGAGAAATCAGCCGATGACGTTTAACCGTTACAGTTAACCTGGGTGTGTCGGGAGCAGCAGTAAGACTCCTGGGTGGGTGGGGGGGGGGGAACAAAACCAGTGTCTGAGTGGATCTTCAGCCTCCATTATGTGGACATCAGTAGTCGTCTGTTCAGGAGCCGACAAGCCGTTCGTATTTTACAGAAAAACATTGATCTGTTGTGTATGTGTGTGTGCGAGAGTGTGTGTGTGTGTGTGCTGTCGATCAGCCCCTGTTCAGAGCAGTGTTGTTTTTGCATGCCTATATAGCTCAGTGTAAATCGATGTGAGTTGCATGTCTGTGTAGTTTTCAGTTGTTCGGCTGACTTCTGTCTGTTGTGGCTTTGGGTGCCTTTCGTTTTATTTCTGTTTTTTTCTTTCCCTGTTTTATTTTGTACCGTGTGTCCCAGAGGCTGGTGTTTTTGGGGTTATTGAGCAAAAAATAGAAAAATGAAAACAAAGAATATCCCCCTACAAACAGAACTGACAGCAGTTATCATCAGGTTAAGTTGTGACCCCAGAGGTGATGACGGGTGTGAATTCTGTTTTTGGGTGGATTGTCCCTTTAAAGAGTGCCAACTACAGATGCCAGTGTTGTACAGCAGTGAAAAGCTCACACTATTTACTAAAAATAAACCATTTCTCTGTTTTTTCACTGATGAGTCTGTCTGTTCTTTGAATGTTATAAATTTTTAAGGAGACGTCACAGCAACAAGAAGCTCTTCAGTTCAGAGTCTCAAGAGAAGATGTTACTGAAAGACACATACAGATAAATAAAAAAAGAGTTAACAATGAAAAGATAAAACAAACACAAGAATGAAGACGGTTAAAGTCGTAGAGCAAACAAATCTGGTTTCAGATGTTTTTCAGCAGGTTTGTTCATGAGTTACAGAAATCCTGCTGACAGAGATACCAGTAGATTTTATTTATTTATATATTTGTGGACATAAAAATCCAATTCATCCTTACAAACAAACCAAACCTGCTGAGCCTTCAGCAACATGAACTTCATGGTCAGAAATTGACATAAATGTACTGTAAATATTGTTCATATTGAAGATTTAAGGCAGAGTGGAAAAATTAGAGAACATCATGTAGAAACAGTGTTTAACAATACAACATCATCAAAATATATCAAGATAAATACAAAAACATAATTGTAAGAGGAAGTAAAATCCCACTACAGATAAAGATACTTTTTGTTTGCTGAATTTATAATAACAGTCCACAATTGACTATAAATGAAGAATTTGAAGAAAAAGTTAAAGATTTACAATAAATTGAATGTATCCAAGACCATGAGAATAAGATACAATCATCTTATTTACAGAATATTAACATTAAGTTTCACTGAAAAATGGTCAATATTATAGCATCTCCTCAGTCTATGGAGAGCTTATAAATATGTGTTTTATAGACTCAGTTTCTACATCACAAAAGCAACACTTATTTCTGTCTTGAGGACA
Organism: Lateolabrax maculatus; assembly: GCA_031216445.1. Classification (NCBI taxonomy): domain Eukaryota; kingdom Metazoa; phylum Chordata; class Actinopteri; order Acropomatiformes; family Lateolabracidae; genus Lateolabrax; species Lateolabrax maculatus. The sequence goes on along the minus strand of CM062217.1, from coordinate 3,349,885 downwards.
TTAACTGGAGGTGAAACTACCATCTGTAACCTTGACTGAAGTATCACTGTGTACTGAGACCTACAATATTTATACTGAGATACTGAGGGTAACTGTAGAACTACAAGACCCAAATACAACCGAGTTCTTTGGGAAGAAAAACTTGTTATAGAAGGATGAACACGTGTTACTAATAACATTAGCGTTAACATAATCATCAATAATTAATGATGGTCTGTGTGCATGGGTGGAAAGTAACTAAGCACATTTACTCAAATGCAACGTACACGTTAATGCAACAGTGATATTAATCCAGAAACATCAGATATAATAGAAAAACACTGACAGGGAACATTTTGAAGCAGAGTGAGTAAATTTAGCTGAAAATACTAACATATTGTTACTTAAGTAATATTTGAATGCAGGACTTTTACTTACAGAGTATTTTTACAGTATGTTATTAGTACTTTTACTAAAGTAAAAGATCTGAATACTTCTTCCACCACTGTAGTTTATTAAATGAAACAATATTCACGGATCAAAACATGACTTAATTTGGCGCTCAGTTTGTTTCGGTTAAAAGAAAATGGACAAAAACATGAGTTATTCCAGGTTAAAAATATGAATGTGAATATTTAGGTGTGGGGTTCCCTCCCGTCGCCAGGTGTCGCTGCTGCGCATTTTACCGCGGACACTCCCACAATGCACCTCTCCATTTTCATTAGAAAACTCTGCTTTCTTGGCTGTTTGTTCCGTTTGTCCCGATAAACCAACACGAGGACAGACCGGTGTCATGTTCGCTGTAACCGCAGATTATTACAGACGAGAAGAAAGAACCGGTGAGTGTTGGAAGGCGCCACCGTCAGTCAGAGAGGTGGCGCCGCCGTACAAACAGCCTCAGCGCCATGTTGGACGCATGATCTTTCTGGTTCATGCAAGTGATGATCGGTGCGTTCACGGTCCCTCCGTGACAGGTGCAGCCAACCTTGTTACGCTCTGCGCCTCAGCCCTTCTGATCCTGGACCGGGAGTCATGGCAACTGATGCACATGTTCAATATAAAATAAACTAAAGAAGAACTTCAGGTACAGGTTGAGTCTGATGGTGATTAGAGAAGATTAAACACAGACACAAGGTGAGATAAAGAGTTCGTTTCAGAATTGATTTGGTTAAAAGTCACTAATCAATAATACAAACAAATAAACAAACAAACAGCGTTTTACTGTGAAATAAGCTGTCACATTAAAAACAAATTCATGTTATATTTAATGTCTTATCTGTTTTTATCTTACATTGTTGTTGGGTATTTTGTTTCATTTTATTTTTGTATTAATTTAATTTGTCTCTAGACAAATGAAAAGTGGTGTATAAATAAAGGTTATTAGTATTATTATTAATATTATTCTTATCATGGCATCATGTTTTTGAGTATTTCTGTAATGTACCTGGATTATAATTGAACATTTGTTATGTTATTTATTCAATTTATTCAAAGGTCAACACAAACATAACTGATTTAACTATACAGATTCATTAAATGAAATTGAATCTGTTTATGTGTAAGTTATTATTTTATAATTCCCATTTTTTTAAAATAATAACTTACACACAGAGATTCAATTTGAGACAGAGAGAGAGAAAGAAAGATAAATGTATAAATAAATAAAATAAATCAAAACATACTTTGCTGCAGACATAAAACTTCTATTGTCAAGTATCGCGATACTTCTTCATTTTGACGTCACGGCTCCGAGATCTTGCCCATGCAAACAAAGATGGTGGCTCCCTGATCGTCCATGTGGCTCTGAAGACAGAAAAACTCCTTCATAACTTTACGTTAACTAACTGAATATCTTTGAAACAAACCGTAGACTCTGTGCTGAAGCTGCGAGCAGCTTTGTGAGGAACTAAAAATGCAACACGACGACGTAAGTGTGATAATAATTAATTTGAAGCTCTGCTACGTCCTCATGCTAACGTTAGCTCACCGGTAACTCTCTAAAATCTGATAAATCTGAGTTTTTCTTTAATCAGTTACCTCTGTTCTTTAGTAACTACACTAGTTATTGAGCAGGAGTAATTTCTTAACCATACACGGATAGAAATACAATGTTAAAACATATTATTAGACACGTTGACACTAAGCTAGTTGGACCCAGTTAGTTCATGCGGATTTGACGCCAAACCCTGTTATAAAATAATCGGTTTTAAAGTTGTCTGGCTTTCCCTCCAACATTCACTGTTGTTAGAACATGTGAACACACACACATCGGCAGGGTGTTGTGGGAACTTTATCGGCAACACGTTACCCATCGTCATGTTTTATTTATCGGCATGTGTTTCTCTGACAAACAGTCATCCTAATCTCTCCTGAATGTCTCTGTATGTGGACAGTTTATCAATAAGTGTTTTACAGCCTCTGATTCTTCATTAAAAATAGGCAAAATTAAGAATGTAACTGTCAGAGAGGAGCTGAGTACACCACACAGGATGCAATAAAGGATTTTTAAAGTCACAAAATATAAATATTGTGTGAATTATTACTATTATTCAGGTGCTGTTGCAAATCAAAAGGCTTCTAATGAACGTCAGTGGATGTTTGTAATGTGTTAAATCTGCTTCCTGCAGGTGATTTGGGACATTATTGGGAACAAACAGTTCTGCTCCTTCAAAGTCAAGTAAGTCTGAAACTTAATCAGCTGAATATTCGTTAATTTATTCATTGATTTGCTTGTTCAGTCCTTCAATACGACAGTTGTATAAGGAGCTTATAGATGACTTATAAATCAGCTGGAGGTTTGATACTAAACTATTTACATCTTCTCTTTCTGTCCAGGACGAAGAGTCAAAACTTCTGTCGAAATGAATACAACGTCACAGGGATGTGTAACCGCTCGTCCTGTCCGCTGGCCAACAGTCAGTACGCCACCATCAGAGAGGAGAAAGGTAAAGAATTTATTATTATTATTATTATTATTATTATTATTATTAAGTAAGTTTTCTCATACAAGAAATATGTCTTGGTATTTTGGTGCATAACATAAATGTTTTAAGGAAATAAAAGTAAAAAGCAAGTAAGGTTAAGAAAAGAAACAAACTTATAAAATAGACAAATTTACAATAAGCAAAATATGTAAAAGGTTGTATTTTCTCTTGCAGGTCAGTGTTTCCTCTACATGAAGGTGATCGAGAGAGCAGCTTTTCCTGCCAAGATGTGGGAGAAGGTGAGCAGGACGCTTGTTGCTTTTTCTGGACTTTATTTATTTCACAGTTAATCGTGCTTCAGTTTGTCAAGAGACATTTAGAACTTAAATATAAGTTTAAATACATCATACTAGTTTGTACGATGTGTTGTCTGAAATTAGTGTTTCTATCTGAAGTTATTTGACCACCTGACGAGCAGCTCTGATGAAGCATACTGACACTTTTGAAGAGCAACCACATTAAATGCTTTTAGCTTTTCAGTTTCAATGGATTGAGCTGTGAGCTTATAACATTGAAGACGTTTAATTTTTTTGTAAAAAAAACATGTTCTTGTTGTTTTACGTTGGACAAATACAAATGAAGGCTAACAGTGAATGTAAAGTCAGAAAATGTACAATTTTGTTTGAAAAGCTTGGTGTGTGAGTTCACATTTAATCTTTGTGTGTGTGTGCAGGTGAAGCTCAGTAAGAACTACGAGAAAGCTCTGGAACAGATTGATGAGAATTTGATCTACTGGCCTCGCTTCCTCCGACACAAATGCAAACAGCGTTTCACCAAAATCACTCAGTACCTGATCCGCATGCGCAAACTGGTCCTCAAGAGACAGTAAGTACCGTTTAAACTAAACGACAAACCTTTAGCCACTTAGAGCTGAAAGTTTGGCCGCTTATTCACAGAATCTTAAAATCAACACCACGTACGGCTCACAGTATTGATCAGTCGGAGTGTTTGAAGCATCCTTTCTCTACTGAAGTTTGATGTCTGACTGTTTGTTCTGTGTTTTCAGGAGGAAGTTGGTTCCGCTCAGCAGGAAGGTGGAGAGGAGAGAGAAGAGGAAAGAGGTGAGCCATCAGCAGCACAAACTCTTCACACGATTAACACTCAAACGTTAAAGATGCATTAACCCGTCTCGTCTCTTGTTGTGTTTGTAGGAGAAAGCTCTGATCGCTGCTCAGCTGGATAACGCCATCGAGAAGGAGCTGCTGGAGAGACTGAAACAGGGAACGGTACGACACAGAAAAACGTTTATTTGATTGTAAAATGATATTATGGAGCACGTTTAGGCTACAAAATATCAGACCACGAGCCTCTCTTGGCTGCCTTCCTCAGTGTAGCTTCACTAGAATTGCAGAATAAGAGGACAAACGTCAAAGAAACAAAGATGATCAACAATAAATAAAAAGGGCTTTGACATTAAAAACTCGTCAGTAAAAGTAAAATTTTAAAAGTGCAAACACACAAAAACGACTTTGTTACAGCAACAAGAGTAAAAGTAGTTTACTTCAGTCATCCTGTGACTTTTCAACATCTGCTCATCAAATGCTTCAGTTTACACTTTAGTTTTTGTCATAAACTGAAGTGTGAGAGTGTTAATTTATTAAATGTTACAGGCCGAAATATTATCACCTTGTTGCTGTCATGTAAGTCCAGCTCAGACTAAAGAAGCTTTCATGTGATGAAGCTCTTCTGTCATCGTCATTTTGCTTTAATGCAGTTTTATAGTTTTGAACAAAATCTGAAGCAGGACGAAACTTTAATTTAGTTTCTTGTAAATTGTTCAGAAGCTCAGACAGAACGAGATTACATCTGATGTGTGTGTGTGTTGTGTTGACAGTACGGAGACATCTACAACTTCCCGGTCCACGCCTTCGACAGAGCTCTGGAGCAGCAGGACGAGGACGAAGAAGAGGAGGAGGAAGAGGAGGAGGAGGAGGAGGAAGAGGATGAGGTGATGCAGGATGCTTCAGTGTTTCAGTTTAGATGTAGAGTCGGAGGACTCTGGTCGCTGATGGATGCTTTCTGTCTGCAGGATGTTGGGAAGAGAGAGTTTGTAGCAGAAGAAGAAGTGGAGGAGAGCGACCTGAGCGACTTCGAGGTAAATCAGCTCACAGATCAGTGAAACGTGCCGACGGTTTACACGTCTGTCAACATTCCTCCTGTTTATATCGGACGTTTAGAAATCAATTTACAATCAGAAATTAGTTTATTGCCAAGTAGGTTTTCACATACGAGGAATTTGCTTTGGTATTTTGGTGAATAACAGTCACAATAAACACGTTAAGAGAAAAGAAAAAACAAGTACTGCAAAAGTCAAGAAACGTAAATATAAAATTGAAATTTACAATAAAAAATGTGACCCTATAAAGAAAAGTTGTGAAAATAAAAACCTTTTGAAAAATGACATTTAATGACGTCACCTGGTACTCTGAAACACTGTGACGGATATTTTTCACCATTTTACATTTTAATAGACCAAACAACTGCTCCTCATCTGTCTGTCCGTCTGTCTGTCTCCCTCCTCACTTGTCTGCCTGTCTCACCTTAGTTCAGTTCAGTTCAGTTTATAAAAATTCAGATTGGAGGATTTTTAATGACTTCTGGTATTCAGCAAGTTTTTTGTTTCTTCTCTCAGGACATGAACAAACTGAAGACGAGCAGTGACGAGGAGGAGCAGGACGAGGAAGAGGACGAGTCCAGTGAAGAAGAAGAAGTAGAAGATGATGAGGAGGAGGAAGAGATGGAGATGGAGACAAAGGCGAAGGCCAGGTCTAAAGGCAAATCTCCGGCCAACGGCTCGGTGGTGAAGAAGAAGCGAGCGTACGTGGAAATCGAGTACGAGCAGGAGACAGAGCCCGCCTCCAAGAGCAGAGCCACGTAGTGATGTCACACCCTCTGCCGCCAATCAGACTGTCAGCCTTCTGTGAGGTCAGCGGCCTCCCTGCCGAGGACACCCCCCTCCACGTTAACGCACTCAGGATCATCGCAGTGCGTTTACTGTTAATACTGAAGTCTTGTGATCCTCACAGGAGGTGTTTTCCCATCAGTCTTTCTCCAGCTGTGACGCTCAGCTGTTCTGTTCATGTTTTAAGTGACACAAAAAGTTTTGTGGGTGTCGAAGTCTTGAGTCCCGTCAGTCTCCTAACCGGCCGCTTCCAGACAAACATTTCCAGTGTTTACCGTCCGCAGCTGTAGAAGACGTTCGGCTTGTTTTGGTTAATTTAGTTCCCTCACAGCTTCTAAGAGTTTGCAGACGGTGCAGAGCCTTTTCACTTCATTTAACTTCATGGTTGTTAAGGATTTTTTTTGCTGTTTATTGTGCCGAAATGAAACAAAATGAAACACACCCATCGTTTGTCTGACTCTGCAGGTTTGGACTGCGGTCAAAGTTCTCCCACTGGCTCTCTTCATATCTAACAAGCTACAGGTCAACTGTGGAGTACAGTGTTGCAGCGTGTTAAATGTCCTCAAATATTCATGTTTGCCTGGAAGCTGCAGCTGGATAAAAGACTACAAATGTTGTCTAGACGAGCTGCACTTTGTCGGTGTGGATGTTGATTTACTTCCTGAACTTAAAATATAAACAGAAATCATGTTTCAGCTTTTCAGAAAGACAGATGAAAGAAACCCTCTGATGGAAAACCCAGAAACCTGCTGTTGTCAGCTGGTTCTCAGTTCGTTCACACAGACTTTCAATGGATCATTTTGTATGTTGATGGAAACAGATCTGACCTGGAATCAGATCTCTACTCTCTGAATAAACCACCCAAAGTGACTTCAACTCTCCTTTTTCTGCTTAAAAAAACTGCTTTGTTATGTCGGTTTTGTTAAATATTAAACTCGTTATAGATCTTTGAAAACACATTAGCAACAAACGTGAATAAATTAACTTCTGTTCCTGTTAAACCCTGAAATTTTGTGAAAATATTTTTTAACTCTCTTTATGTCCAAAATAAAGAAAGTAACAGAAGCACATTTTGTTAGAACCTGTTTTCCTGTGAAGTGACCGACTTGGATGAATTAATGCAAAGTATTAATAGGCTAAATTTAACTCGATCTAACTTAATTTAGTATTAACTCGTGTTAGTGAGTCACGTGAGGTTAACGTACCTAAACTTTTATTGAGCTGAAGTTTTATTTGAAGTAAAATATCTGATCAAAGAAAAGGTGAAAGTAAGTATATTAAGTTAGGGAGCACCAGATGGTTCTAGATGTACTTTTACTTGTAATAGTATTTTTAAACTGTTGTATTGCTTCTTTTACTCAAGTTTGGATTTAAAATACAGAAAGACAAATGTGGCACAGAATCATCAGAGTATATACAGTATATATACTTTATTTACAAATAACAATCCCCACGTTCGTACAATGAAAGTTACAGCTGAAGAAAATCATTACAGATTTAGAATATAAATAGTCAAAAGAATCATGAGAAGCATTTTTGTTACTTTAGCAGACAAAAAAAAAATCAACAGACATTAAAGAAAGAAAAGAATAAAATGTACAGAGCATGTTACATTTACTGGGATAAAAACATTGTGTCAGTCTGACCTGCAGTTTTTGATTTATTCACTTTCAAATTTATGTTTTTTGTATTTGTTGTGTTTATCTTTAAGTGTTTTTGTCAGATTGTCCTTCCAGATCTGACTAAATTTAGGAATTTTAGGAACAACTCATCTTAAATTTTTTCAGTGTCACTGCCACCTACAGTCCGTCTCTTGTTGCATCTTAATACATATTTTAATTTAAAAAAAATGAAAGCTTGTGTTTTCCCTCGGTGAGGGAAGCTTAAGGCAGCGGTCACAACACAACTTTAAACTACAGGTTTTTATTTTAATCCAGTGACTTACTGACTTTTTAAATCCTTTTCCTGGAAACTTTTTAAAATATTTCAGAGTAAAATTTCAAAAACACACAGGCGTCAATTAGGAAACAAATTATCTTTTTTTTTAATTTTACTTTTTTTTTTTTCAGCAAACGTGGCGTGCAGGTTATTAAGTGATGAAAAGCGACAGGATGTCTGGGCGTCTGATGTGTTGTGTTTTTACGGCGAGGGAGGGGCTTCATTCATAAATCAAGCATCACAGTTGAAGAAGGCTGCTGTCCACCAATCAGAGGACAACGAAGAGTAAAATCCCACCGATCACTCCCCATTCAGACAGATGTGGACAGTTAAAAACCAGATTCTGTGCTGAAGAGGTCCAGGTGTCCTCAGTGAAGCCTGGACTCACAAACAGCACTGGCTTTAATATCCTTAACACATCAGGATATGTACACGGGATCTGAACGAGACTCGCCACCGGACCAGAATCTGAGCCCCAGAGGACTTTTCCATAAATCACAGCGGCTGCATTTTCTAAATAATCTTTGTTTCAGAACGACAGCAGAACAGTACGGAGTCCCAGAGGAGACAAATGCCACTAATACGTTTTCTGTCAACAGTCAACACAAACTTTAAACATTAAAACTAATTTATAATAATAAAGTATTTTGAATTTGAAAAGAAAAAATTCATGATCATTGAACAGCTGACAAAAATAAAAATACTGTGAGTCAAAATTAATATAAAAAAGGTAAATGTATTACTGCTGGGAAAAGTAAAAACAGTAGAAATACTGCTAAAAATACAAATACTAATGTTAAGTCAAAATTATGATACAAAGTCAATATTATGACTTAAAAATCATGATTATGAGCTAGTAAGTGAATAAAAAACGACATTTTAGTGTGATGTATTTCATAATAATGATTTTCCATTAGTATTTTAATTTTTATAATTCTGAATTTTTTTTTCTTTTTCACACCGAACACATTTACCTTTTTTTTTTTTTTAAAGATTTTGAGTGGAGGTTTTTTCCTTATAGGACAGAGATCGCCGATACAGGTTGCCAACTGGACTCAAACTGGCGACGGTTGCAACGATGCGCTCCCTGTCTCGTTTTATTCGGTTATTTCTTTTCATATTTTCCTGCTCCAAGCAGGAGTTTTACCATGCATATGTTTATTTTCCTCTGAGCATTTCCCATTTTTAAAACATGGATAAAGGGAAATTGTCAGGAAAAGGTACCGTAGATAAATGATTAAACATATGCTTGCACTGAAAAGACTCAAAGATAAAAGTGGGAATAAAATATCTAAACATTTAATTCATCAACTGATTAAAGGTAAATGAAAAATAATAACTCAGAGTATTAGTTATGTAATAATTTATACTTTGATTCATCAAATAGCCTGTTGTAACATTTGTGGCCTCTGGGACTCGTTCGGACCTCGAGGGGAAACACTTCTCAGGCTTTTAAAATCTCCAGCAGTATTACTGAATGTTATTTAACAGTGTGTTCTCCCTTCCAGAGAGACACCGGACGTGAACCGGAAGCTTAGAAGCTGATCCGTTTAGTGTGAATCTGACGATGATCGATCAGAGAGAACGTGAGCAGAATCATATCAGGTCAAAGCGGCGTTAATCGATTTCCTTTTAAAAAAACACACGACTTAACCATTACATGTTAGACTGTGTGTGCATTTGTAAGCTCGGTTTGGTTTTTTCTCTCCCCTCTAGTGACCACAAATCAATGAATATCTTTAAAATAGTTAAAAAGTGTAAAATAAAGTTAAGCGGAGCGACTTTGTTGGTGTTTCCGTCTTGTAGTTAGTTTTCGCTGGAATGGTTCAAAATGAACAAAAACCCCAGATTGTCTGGGACAAAAGCTTCATGTAGCGCCGCCATCAAACTCCAAACACCATGAATTCATTTTTAAATGTAATAATCTAGTTGATGGGGGTTAGTGACAGTGGAAGAAACATTAAAGCACTTCAGGATATCAAGGCTCGGCCATTTTGAGTTGAACCTTAAATCACGCTTAAAGGAAAAGTGACGTTTCCTTGGGAGGCATTATTTATCACATTTCATAAAATGTCAGAATATTTCTTGAAGATATCGAGTAATATTTTATTCTCTTTGCAACTCTTACACACAGGAAATTTGTCTCATAACTTCTGCAGAGTTAACCAATATTTAGTTTCAACATGTACTATGGGGAAGTAAGACAGTGTAATCCCGGCCTAACGTTAAAAAGGAAACCAAACAAACGAAACAAAAACAGGCAGTAATAAATTAAAAGAATCTGTGTGGCTTCCCTCAATACGCACTTATCCGGGGTGGGGGGGACAAAATGGCCACTAGGCGGAACTGTGACATCGAAAATATACTGCGCACTTTACTGTATTTGGAAACATGTTAGAAAAAAAAAAAATCAATATTAACAAGAAAAATGTAATAAAAATCTATCCTGAACTTATGACCCACGAGGGATCAATAGGGACATTCTGGTTCAGGCAAGTCATTTTTGTTTCATCATCACCTTCATCAATCAGTTGCTTTATCTCTCTTCACAGAGCGATCAATATTCAACGCTGCCTTAAACGAAGTTATTTGGTTAAAATATTTTAGATTTTAAAAAAGGCAAAGTGTGGAGTTGCAGAGATGCCAGGAGGGTTTGGGCTTCCTGTCTGTGAATGTGTTAGTTAAAGATCTTTAAATTAACTCTTATTTGGTCTGGCAGGGTCTTAGTGTCCTTATAGTTATTTTTTGGGAATTGTGTCTTTTTTGAAAATTAATTTTTTTACGAGATGGATTATGGTTTCCACAGGTCTGTTTCGGACCCATGAAGACCTTGAATGTGTGTATTAATGCTTTCCATGAATAAACTTGTTGGTGTGTGTGTGTGTGTGTGTGTTTATACGTGGGTGAATGTGTACTGAGATCTTAACTCTTTTCCTGTCGTCATTTTCCGATCTTTTCTGCATCCACTCCTTCCTGCTCAGATTAAAGGGGGACTTTTAGTCCCTAGTATGAGCCAAGCTCCAAAACCTTATCAGTACACCTGCAGTGCCTGGTTGAATGTCCCCCGTCTAGACCCCCGGTTTCAAACTGGGTTATTTCTGCAGAATTTAGAAAGCTCCTCCATAGCCACAGAAGACATCACACAAGTATTTTCAGAGGCTGAGTGGTAATGAGCAAACTGATCCTCGTGTAAAATCAGTGGAGTGCCCCTTTAACCTGCATCTGTAAAACTAAGTCAAATCAGGTCATCAGCTCCAGGTGTGAATACAGCTGGAAGGCCTCCACAGACACATTTGACCACAAGAAGACGTTTCAAAGGTCTCCAATCTACATGACCGACATGGTGTAAATGCAACAGGTCAGCAGTCCTCAGAGAACAACTAATTGGGAAAAACTAACCACATGATCAGGCTGGCAGCTCGGAGGACAGCCGGTTTCATCAGAGTGTTGTTTGGAAACTCATGGACGAGGAACACGGAGGATGATGAGTTCGCTGCCATGAAACCCAGAGGAAGAAATGTTTTCTGTGAAGAAGGAATCCCAGAGGTGAGTTCAGATGTCCAGGCGCCTCTCTGTTAGAATTCATGTGTTGTTTTTATGAATTTAAGTATGAATTTGAAAGATTTTTCCAACTGAGCAACAAATGATGGGATATCACACACGTATAAGACATAAATACGACTATAAATCCAAAAGTTCATATCAAAGAGTGAATATCAGAACTGGGCGATCTGGATTTATAGCAGATCAAATTATAGATTTGAAGATTTGGACCGAGAGCATGAGCCGAGGCTATGAATCTGTCCATAGGAATGTCTGTAATTGGATCTTTGGTGATCCGCATTTTAGTGAAGTGTAGTCCAGATTTGGGCTGCTAGGTTTGTCTGAACTCAAGTGTTGAATCTTTGTCTCTGGGACATTTGGGATGAAGGTAGATCCAAATTTGGACTTCCCTCCCTTGAGTTGGGTCCAGTCTTGGGAAAACGGTGGTCTGGTGCTGGGCTAAGGGCTGTCCTCTTCTGGGCTTAGAACAGTCCAACTTTGTCTTCTTTTGGGCCATTTTGGTGAAGTGTAGATCATATTCGATCAAATTTGAGCCTTGTATGAAATCTGGACTACCCATGATTGACTCCGGCTGACGGGGCTCCAGACTTGGAAGAGACTGGGTCTGGAGGATAGTCCAGGAAAAAGGTTGTCTGGTGCTGAGCTTTTTCTAGATCACCTTTGGGTCAACTTTGCCTGGATGTGAGCTGAAGGCAGTCTTGATTTGGACTAGGGGCAGTCAAGCTTAAGCCTAGGCTCTGGATTTGGAACAAAGGCAACCCATTTTGGTGCAACCCAGATTTGGGCTCTAAACTGGTCCGAATTTGAGCCCTGTATCTTCTATCTTGTGTGTTTAAAATGGTCCAGGTTTGGCCGGGTCGAGCCACTGAGGGAATCCAGTTGGGCAGACGGGTCTAGGATGGTCCTGATTCGGGAGTTACTGATCCAGAGGTGGCACACAGAAGTCTGGATAGTTGAGTGTTTCTGGATTTGGCTGTGGGTGTTCTGATTTACATGTTACATGTTTGATTGGGTAGATAATTTAATTTTGTTTTGGGTACTGAACTGAGATCTGGATTTGAGAACAGGCGGTTGGACTGTGCCACTGCTATGTTAACTGTAATCCAGCTACATCCTGTTTGACGCATGTTAGTGCCTGGTGGAGAGGGGATCTCTGTGTACGTATCGGTCTGTCTCTGTCCGTCCGTCCGTTTGTTTGATGGGTCTGTAGTTTCTGTCTGTGGTTAGCAGCTGCAGCCTTCTTTGGCCGGCTGGCTGTCGGCGTTGAGGCGACCTCCCTGCGGCGCAGACGGTTTGTGCTGGACTCCCGACTCGGCAGCGTTCAGGTCCAGACTGCCATCTTGGATGTTCTGGTAAATCCTCTTTGCTGCTTCCAGGAAGGCCTCTTCCACATTCTCCCCTCTAAGGAAAAAGATACAAATACAAATAAATAGTAAAAGACTGTTAGAGATACATAAGATTCAAAGCTTTATTGTGATGCACACAAATAAGTTGGACCTCAGGTCTATTCTAACACGGTCCAAATGTCCTCAGGCCTCTTTTTGAATTGGGTCAAATTTGTGTTGAAAACTAGGGAAATGTACACGTTGGGTTCTGACATATTTTATCAGGTACAACATTTTGGACATCAAGACCTCTAATGTGTGTACTAGTGTGTATTAACGCTTCACATGCAACAACATCTGTGTGTGTGTGTGTTTATGTGTGGATCTTTGTTACTTACTAACACTTTGTTTTTCAGTGTGTGTGCTCTTGTACAACTATCTTTGTGAGAACCAGTGTGAGTTTTAGACCATGGGAGTGAGGACATTTTGGCCGGTCTCTAATTTCTGAGACACCTTCAACGGCTGTTTGAGGGTTCAGACTTGGTTTTAAGGTTCAGGTTAGAATTAAGTTTAGGTTCAGGTCAGGGTAAAGGTCTGGGGAATGCATTATGTCAATGAATGTCCTCACAAGTATAGCTGTACAAACCTGTGTGTGTGTGTGTGTGTGTACTTACGTCTTAGCGCTTGCCTCTAGAAACAGCAAACCTGATCAACAACAGGAAGTAGAGATTACAGCTTAAAGTTTACTTGAACATTTTACTGCAAACACACACATAACACAAATACAAAAACAAACACACACACAAACTTCTCACCATTCTCTTCAGCAAACTGTTTGGCCTCTTCATACGTCACGTCTCTCTGAGCTTCCAGATCGGCCTTGTTACCAATCAGAATGATCACCTGGACACACACACACACACACACACACACACACACACACGCACACGCACATGAGAAACTATACAGGACAAGGAGTCACATTTTATTAAATTAAAGATTTAATAAATAACAAGAAATTAAAATATCAATTTGAGTAAGTGATTTTTTTATAGTAATAGTTTTTTGCCTTATTGTCCCTGTTGTTGGTTGCAGTCCGGAAATAATATCAGAACATTACTAATACAGCTGCAACATGTTGTGAGTACAAGTAGACTGAGCAGCTCAGTGACACCAGCAGCCTGAACCAACTAGAGATATTTGTTGTTGTTATAAAGAGTTAAAACTCCAACACTGTACAAACACAGGGAGCTTGTTAACACTGGAACATTGCAAATGATATCACACAGTGGCTGGAGTCTGTTTAACAACTTCACGCTGATGTGTGTTAATGTGCTGATACAGTGATATTTATTTTCTTCGTCCGCAGTTACAACTGCCTTTTATTTTTTAGTTTTTCATGACTTGATTGACATTTTTCAAGGGACCAGAAACCTGACCTGAGACCTTACTTTTAACTGGAGGAACAACGGATTAAATTACAGAAAAAAGTCCCACCTCTAGGGATTTTACTTTCTGATGCTCTCGTGGGAAAAACTCAAAGGCAGCCATAATTTTTTTGTCTTTATAATAAACAAACAGGAATGCACACAAGGGACTTTTCTGTGGCTCAGTGGTACCAGGAGCTATTTTTGAAGAGGTTTTGTGACAACGGACCCGGGTGGGTTTTTAGAGTCTGACACTGGACAAAACCTGCCGTGTGTGTGTGTGTGTGTGTGTGTGTGTGTGTGTGTGTGTGTGTGTGTGTGTGTGTGTGTGTGTGTGTGTGTGTGTGTGTGTGTTTACGCACTGTGTTTGGGTTGGTCAGGTTCCTGGCATCTGTCAACCAGCTGCTCAAGTGATTATAAGTACTTCTCCTACACAAACAAAGGAAATGATGAGACAAAACAGTTAATCATCAAAATATCAAACTAATATGAAAATCATGCTAAATATATCTCCATAATACCCCCGTCAGTACCTGGTGATGTCGTACACCATGAGGGCCCCGGCGGCCCCTCTGTAATAGGACCTGGTGACGGCCCTGAAGCGCTCCTGACCGGCTGTGTCCCAGATCTGCAGCTTCACCTTCTGACCATGAACCTCCATGATCCTCGTCCCAAACTCCACCCCGATGGTGTGAGGACAGTCCGCCATGACTACACACAAATACAGGATTTGGTATTGTTTAGATTTTAGAATCCTGATCCTGAATAAAGTTTCCACTATTCTCATAAAATTGTTTAAAATATAAAACAATAAAATTGTGTGTTTAATTTCCCACAGGAATCATAAACAGCGAGTCAAACTGAGACTTCTTCATGTTCTAGTGGTTCAAGGTTCAGCTTTGTTGTCATTATACACTACAGGATTGCACAATGAAATACACACACACACAGAAAATGTATGAACAGGAGTTCACAGTTAAAGTGTGGACCGATGAAGCTACATCAATCATCTGTGACATCTTACATCGTGAAATGTGTAGATGATGTGGTGATCCCAAAGCAAATAAAATCGTTCCCCAACCAGAAAGCTGGGACATATCTAAAGACCAAACCCACCCGAGCAACGGCCTGTTCACCCTGCTGCCGCCTGGCAAGAGATACACAGAAGTATCTGCTGTCGCACCACCAGACTACAGAGCAGCTTCTCTCCTCAGGCTGAGACTCCTCAACTCATCCTCCACACATAAATCATAGTAAAGTATTTTTCTTAAGTACCAAAATGGGATTATAACTGCATCTCGTTGTAAAACCCTGTGTTGTAGAATGACAATAAATGAACCTTGTATCCATGTAAATATTTAAATTAGAATAGAATAAAACTATTAAATAGGCAATAAAATAGAACAATGTATATAAAAGTAGCACTAGAGGAAGAAAAAAGGAAAACTAAATTATATTCAGGAAGATTTACAGTTACTCACATTTCTTCTCTGTGAACTGGTGCAGCAGACAAGACTTCCCTACTCCCATATCACCTGGAGAGAGAAGATTTTCAGGGGAAATTACATTTATCTGAAAGCTTTAGTTACTATGTTTTTCACAAATTAAGATTTTTGCACACAAAACATATGAGTTTTTAAGATGTATATATGATGTTTTTAGTGTTTTAATAATCATCTCTGTTTAATAAGCACACGACTCTCCTGGATAATGTAACCAGGTTTATATTCTGTCCATCAGTTTAAATTATTTCAACTTTGTCAGTTTGGTGGATGGTTCTAAATACTACAATGACCATGAGCCTCAGCTGCTGTTGCTTTCTAACAATTATTCATCTTTTGTTGTGATGATTAAACCAGGAGAGTTTATCTTCTGAATGAAAAGGACCACTGCAGTATTTCATCACCCTCACGGCTCTTTGAGGGTTAACAGGGAAACTAACACGAGCATCCAGCCTGTCATGGACCGGTCATCTGCAGATAGTTTTATGTCTCTGCAAATCAATTTTCATAGAATTAAACTCCAGCCCAGAACTGTCTGGAAGGAAGAAAATCTATTTAAAAATGGATGATGTGACTTAGAAAATGATGCCTGTAAAGTGCAGCATGCACATTTTGTAGTTATGCTACTTTGGTCCTATTAGAAACAGATACTTCGCCTTAAAGTACTTCATGAGCGCTGTGTCCCAATTCCATTCGCATTAACTGTATACACCATACACTTTTTAAAGTTTGTTTGTTTGTTTTGCAGTTAATATACAATAAAACCAACATACTTGTGACATACTATGTTATTGATTAAAAGTACATGTACTTTGAGTAATTCCATTTAATCCAATTTTCTACTCCACTACATCTCTGAGACAAATACTGAACTTTTTACTCCACTACATTTGTCTGACAGCTTTAGTTACTGTTCAGATTACAAGTTGCATCCCCTTCCTGCACAAGCCAGTGCATTATTAGTGGAAATGTGGAGGTTTGCTCCAGAAAGGGCGTAAAAACGTATGCCAAATCAAATATGTGGATCAGTAACATAAAATCAAATATCCACTGCGACTCCTGACAGAGCGGTCGAAAGAAGAAGAAGAAGAAGAAGAAGAAGAAGTTGCATCTCCTTCCTGTCCATGCATCTCCAAATGTGCATCAGATATAAAATGCAAACACTGACAGGGAACATTTTACTGCAACATGAGCATTTTTCATACTTTAAGTGCATTTTGGTGATAATATTTACATATTTTACTTCAGTGAGGTTTTAAATTCAGGACTTTTACTTTTGGTGGAGTATTTTCACAGGTCGGTATTAATACTTTAACGTAAGTAAATGATCTGAATACTTCTTCTCCTACTGTTACTTTGTCACGTTTCCACGTAAACACACACAACCAAACGTGTCACTCACCGATGATGATGTACTTGAAGATGTAGGAGTAGTTGTAAGGTGCGGCCGTCATCTTGATACTGTGGCGAGAGAAACAGGAAAAAGAGGCCCGGATTAAACAAAACTTTGCGCTGAAGGCAGACGGGTCCACGCCCTGTCTGAGGGTCTGAGCCGCATCAGTCCAAACAACCTGGACACAAACCGCTGAACCGGCCAACAAACACCCGGAACACCGCCGGCACACGCTGACACACAGCTGCGCTTAGCATCCGCACCCCGCGTACAACACCACGACAGTCACGCAGGGCGAAAGCAGCCACATTTAGCAGAAGTACCGGACACAATCAGCTGACTTCCCCCTCTGAGAAAAACCTGCGAGTCGCTTCTGTTCGCTCAGCTCCGCCGCTAACCGGCTAACGTGCGGGAGGCCACTGTCATCAAGCCCCGCGACAACAACCAGGAAATACTAACACCGCATGATAATAAGACAGGAAGCCCGTTGTTTTACCTTTGGTCCGGGTGTCTGTCTGACCTGTAAACCTGACTGAGCTGCTGGTTAGACTGGTGGATATCTGTGTTAGCTGGTTAGCCCAGTGATCCGTCAGGAAACCTTTCGCCACTTCCGCGATTCTTCTTCTGCAGCGAGAACAGAGGAAACACCGCGAGACTTGCGGCCGTCCACCGCCCCCAGTGGCCGAGAGGAGCACTGCTCCCTTCATGCAGCAGGCTTTCAGTGTTAAAGTCTTTCACTAAAATAAAAAGAGAAATACCACGTTTTAAAAAATACTCTGTTACAAGCGAAACGCCTGCATTCAAAATATTACTTAAGCAAAAGTACAGAAGTATTATCAAGAAAATGTACCTAAAGTATAAAAGTACTCAGTATGCAGCCAAAATGAGCCATGTTGCTGCTACATTATTATATATTAAACTATTAGATTATTATTACTGATGCAGTAATATGTAAGGTGCATTTTAATGTTGTAGCTGGCTGCTGTTAATTGTATTAAGTTTTTATGCTGTTGGCTGGTTTAATTTACTATATAACAATGTTTTATATGCTCATTATAGTTTTATTTTTTTAAATCTCCCTCTGTACAGTAACTAAAGGTACCTAGTAAACATTGTGGGATAAAAACAATGTTCATCTACCTCAGGCAGAGAGTTGGACAGCAGAGGCATGAGGTGCTGAGGTGCCTCCAGCCTCCATTTTGGCTCTGTTCGTTTAAATCTTCCTCTTTCGCCTCGTGGATTACTTTCATTTAACTCTCTGACCTACGGGACACATTAGACTCATTCTAATGACTCATAAGATTCAGATTATTAATACAAAAGATAATCAACTGATAAATGATGATGTATTATGATAGATTAAACTACCCAGTAGTATATCAAGTAATTATAATGAGCTCCACCTGCTGCAACATTAAAGTGATGATTAATGAATCAATAATTATAATCCAGTAATATAATATATATATTATTCTAACTGGGCGATTCTGCATAAAGTAATACTTTTGTACTTTTACTTAATTTTGAATGCAGGACTTTTACTTGTAACAGAATATTTGTACTTTACAAGTAAAAACATGAGATGTAAAATTCAGTTTTTAATATTACAGTATCATTTTACAGATCAGTGTTTAGTCAACAAAGAAACATTCTCCTGAGATTATTATAAAATCCACTAAATACAAAAAAGATACATTTAAGTGATCGTTACAATAAATACAAATCATCAGGGATTCGTAGTCATATGTATATAATAACATTGTGCCGATCATAACAAATACAAAACTGTTTCAGTTATAACCAGCGGTGGAATGTAACTAAGTACATTTACTCAAGTACTGTACTTAAATACAAACTCAAGGTACTTGTACTTTGATTGAGTATCAGTCCATTTTAATGCAACTTTATACTTCTACTTCACATCTCAATAAATTACTTTTCAGATTATAATTTTCACCCCTTTTTCTGTCCAGAGAAAACCATGTATATTTATATATAAATGTGGTGATTTTGATAAATTCAAGGATGAAAAGTTCCTTTATGTGTTGAGAAAATTCTCCTCCTTCTGAAGCTCAATAAACTGTTTAAAAACACTCTTGGATCAGCTAGAAAATGCATCGTCACAAAGCTGAAAATAGGCTTTTTTTTATGAAAAGTTGACTTATTAGAGATACGTTGTTCTCACAGGACCGCGACGCTACAAACACATGATGATCTTATAGACCATGATGCATTGCTGCAGATTAAACTACCCAACAGGATATAAAGTTAAAATGAGCTCAACCTTAAACATCTACAGCAGTAAAATGCAAAATATACATTAATGCAGCAGTGATATTAATCCAGAAACATCTATGGAAAACACTGACATGAGTACTTTTACTTTTGATGCTTTAAGTACATTTTACTGATATTTACATACCTTTACTTGTAGTGGAGTATTTTCACAGTGTTGTATTAATACGTTTACTGTAAAGGATCTGAATACTTCTTCCACCACTGGTTTTAACACACATTTACATCAAAGAAATCATGTGGGATTTGATCAAAAAAGAACTAAACTATTCAAACAAATGTGCTGCCTGAAATTCACAACAATAAGTCATCATACTGAACACATTGAATAGTTTTACAAAGCGGTGCAAAAGGATTTCCGTTTTTCACACTGTACAGACTCCAGCTTTCTCTGAGTGGCTTTAAAGCAGGAAGTGATCGGCTCATTTGGAAAACAAACGTATGATCCGCATGTTGTCATGTTGTTTATCGGCTGCTTCAAAGCTTCAGGAACAACAGGAAGTACACTGGACTCTTAAGTACCAATGTATTATTGTGATGGATCTAATCAAAATAATTTAACGTTGTTTATTGACATATAAAATCCTTTAATTGGACAAAATTATCCCTGAATGCTGGTTAACAAGATATGTTAAT
Source organism: Lateolabrax maculatus (assembly GCA_031216445.1). Taxonomy (NCBI): domain Eukaryota; kingdom Metazoa; phylum Chordata; class Actinopteri; order Acropomatiformes; family Lateolabracidae; genus Lateolabrax; species Lateolabrax maculatus. The sequence goes on along the minus strand of CM062217.1, from coordinate 3,329,940 downwards.
AAAGAAATGGGGAGTGCTTTTATGTGTGTGTTCAGTTTGTAGTGTCAGTTGTAGGGAAAACCTCCAACATAATTTGTGAAAAGTCCAAAAACAGCCTTGCATTTGGTTCTGTTTAAACCAGATTAGGAGCCTGCGTATTTGGACATGTTCATACATTTGCTGGCACATACAGTCGGTGCTCACAGTCTGCACGGTCGTACATTTTGGTCAACGTGCAGACATGTTTAGATTACAACCTTTACATCACACAAGCTCTCGTGGCCACATGATTACAGGAAGTTTAAATTAAGCTTCAAAGCGACGACACACAACACTGGTTTTCCTGATTTTGGTGACATATTTGGTGATATGTGGTCATTGCTCGGCATTAATCCAACATAATCTAATAACTAAACATTTCATGTAATAAATAACAAAGTGAAGTGACAGATTCATGTTTGTTTTACAATTGGATTTTACATTAGATTGTTTAGAACAGCGAATGGAAACACTTCAGGCACTTGATAAAAGCTGGATCACTGTTATGTAAAAGCCATCGAGAGCCAACATGTTTAAATCTATGTGTTGTGCAGTCAGAGAGGCCAACACAGACATTTAGTAAAACAGAGCTTGTCACTTTAAATTAACTCTTCAGTTGGGAGTTTGTAGACGGGATGTGATGATCAGACGGCCGACGTCAAGCTGCAGCTTTGGTTTCCCATTCCTGTGAAAACAGTAAGAGCAGAGTTTTCAGCAACGTTACTTTCTATGAATTATGTTCATATGAAGATGTTTTCTGTGAATTTCATATGTTACATGAAACTATTTTGTTAAAGAGTCAGTTAACACACCCTGAAAATCTTGTGACCTCTGACCTCCAGTGGTTTACCTCCTCACCTTGCTGCAGTGATGCACAGGTGTACTGGTGACATCACTGTTGGGCGTGGTCAGAGGTGAAACCTTTAAACCTTCAACCACAGAGGGCAGCAAAGCTTTTCAGCCTGCTGTTAAGTTACTCTTTAACATAATAATGTCAGCATCAAGCGGCAACCTCCGGGTCTGAAATGTGAAGTGCCTTAAACCTGCATTCTCTCTAACAGCCAGCAGGGGGCGACTCCACTGGCTGCAAAAAGAGTCCGATTGTATTGAAGTCAATGAGAATATTACTCGACTTCTCACCTGATTTATTACCTCAGTAAAGATTTTCCTAATGAGTTTATGGTCTCAAATTTTTCATTGTACATTAATTGTGTCAGTGGTGTACTTGAAGTACTTGAAGTACAGAAATCAGGAATGTAAAGTACACGTGATTTGTAGTTAATGGGCTGTAAGGAGAAGCATTAACATCAGCGTCTGTGTGCGAATCTGACCTTCCTCTTCTGGAAAACCTTTCCATGTTCGATGAACAGCGCTGAAGGAGCTCGTCTCAGAGTGTTTTTAGCCGAGGCCGTCCGTCGCAGCAGAGGGCTCAGGAAACCCGCCTGGACCGGCAGAGACCAGCAGAAGTTACAGCAGAAACCAGTGAAACCAGTGAGCAGTCAGAAACCCAGTGTGGCCCAAAAAATAACACAGAAATGGCCACACAAGGAATCACCAACAAAAGGAGAGTGGATTATAAAATACGCTATGGAGAAACTGACCTTTGTATGGATACATATTGAAAAGTATTGGTCAAAAATGATAATGTATATATGAATATGATTATAACATAGAATGAAAGGAAATACCTGGTAACTTTTTTTCTCCTCCCTTAACTTTATGTATGGGGTTTACCAGTATTATCACATTTATCAATTTTTACTCATTTATTTTGTGTGGTTTATCTGTTCCCTGGGTTTATACTCGTTTATACTGGTTTTAAAGATAAATGTCATAAGACAATAGTCATTTTAATTTCCTTTGAGGACTAGAGGATCTCTAGGTGATCCTTACTTGATGCCCTGTGGATATTTTCTTTCTATGTCTCTCTTCCTTCCCTTTGACTGTTGTGAGAGTGACCCTTAACACAAAGCCATTCATTTTGAGATGTTTGTGTAACTTCTGTCACTACCTGTGGCTGTTTCCTACCTGAGCGCGCTCACTGCAGACAGCCAGCGACTGTCTGAAAGAGATGCGTTTTTCCTTTTGCTTCCCAGCAGACGCCAGGTTGATCTCTGAACCCGCCCTCAGCTGCACCTTCCTGTTCCCGGTCAGCTCCAGCTTCTGAACGCCACGCTCCACTTCCACCGACTTCCTGTCTGAAAACACACAAACAGTCTTTTCTATTTAACAGTTTCAAGTGGAAAGTCTGTGGTAGTTTTTGACCACTAGTGGCGCTGTGGAGCAACATTTTTACATGTGGGTCCCTGTTTTGTTTGTCCTGCGCACGCACATGCTGCAATTAATGATTATTTTCATTATCAATTAATTAATACTTATTATAGTTAGTAGTATAGTTAGTTGTTTGGTTTCTAAATGTCAAAAAATGTCCTTCACAGTTTCCCAGAGCCCAAGGGAGAGTCTTGTTTTGTTCGAGTCAGTCCGACTTGAAGTGTATTCACATAAAAGAGATTTTGTTGTGTGTTGCGATGACTAACACCCAAAGATATTTAGTTTGCAATGATATAAAACAGAGGGAAAAAGAAAAAATCCTCACAATGGAGAAGCTCGACTCAAATGTTGAATTGATTATCAAAACATCTGCATGTCAATTTTCTGTTACTCAACTAATTGTTTTCATGTTTTCTGTTGGTAAAGAGTTTATATGCGAGGTGGGACTCACTGTGGCTGGTGAGGATTGTGTTGCTGTAGGTCACTGAGTCTCTGGACGACACCGAGCTGCAGAGAACTGAATCCTGAGAGCTGTGGAGCTGAAAGATGACAAACAAATCACAAACTCAGTGATCCTTATTACTATAACCTCTGTGGAGAACGGAAGACCACTCCTGCCAGAAAAAACTAAATGTTTTAAAAATGAATGAAAAGTAAGTGAAAGTAAGTCAACATCTGATTGACTGGTCGACCAAAGTTGTGATTTTGGACACAGCTGAAATGCGGATCGTACCATGTGCTCCAGTAGGGAGGTGTTGGAGTAGATGGGTTGGTCTCGGTCCGTTCCACTCAGATGGAAGGGGTCGTCCATGTAGGTGTTGGAGGTGGGAAACCTTCGAGTCTGCAGCCCACTGAGGACCGAAAACAGCAAAACAAAATCACTACAGAAGAAGAAGAAGAAGAGGAAGAAGAAGAAGAAGACTACGTGGGGCGCCTCAAGGTCCTATTCTTGGACCACTGCTCTTTTTAATTTCCTCCATCTTCCTTTTACTTGCAGATGATGTAAATCTCATAATCTCACATCACAATGTATCAGTATTTATATCTGAAGCAAACAAAGGTCTGGAGAAATATGCAGTACAAGTGTACATATCATATCTTTTACACTGGAATAGTTGCATTTGTACAACATGCACCAGCTGTATGTGAAAGGAGGAGCAGGTAGATGGATGTATTAACAGACTCTCTTACCTGAGAGCTCCACCTGTGTGCTCCTGTGTGTTGTTGTCATGGTGACAGTGATTGGCAGCTCCGTCCTGCAGCAGCTTCAACCATCGCTCCTTTTCCTCTGAACTGCTGACCTGAAAGGAAGGATGGACATGTGAAAATGTGACTGTGATGAACGAATGAAAATGGATTATTTTTCCTTTTTTTCCCGCCGCGTCCGCTCACCTCCAGCACAGCCACCTGGTCGTCGAGCATGGTCAGTGTGATCCTGTAGGAGTGGTCCGTGTCGGGCCCGGCTCTGACCTCACATCCTCTGAGCTGGACGGTGTACTGAGGGGACCGCTCCCTCTTCACCTCCCCTCCCTGCTCCTCCTCCTCCTCCTCCTCCCCGAACATGTTGAGTAGACCGGCCTCCACCCGACACAGTAAACTCTGCCACTGACAGTTCATCAGCACGCTCAGGAAACCTGTCAGTCAGACACACCAGAGGTCACTTTACTGACACCACCGCGCAGGATCTGGATCATAAAGAATTACTTTAAACAGACATTTCTCCAGGTAACGGACTAATGATATCAGCACCTTTGTCTTTGTTGAAGCTGCAGTGAGCTGAAGGTTTCTCCTCCCCAGAGTCAGTCTGGACTGTACTGGACTGAAGAGACACAAAATGTACAGAAACTCCTCATTTTGTATTTTATAACCACGTTTGAGTCCAATAAGACTATAAGATTTTCTCCAGTGGGGCAGTGAACACGTTTGTGGTGGAAAAACACTTTAACACGACAGTTATGTTGGTTGTTACCTTCTGAAATGTTTTGTTTCATGTCAGAGGTAGTACAAAAATGTGTATGTGTGTGTGTGTGTGTGTGTGTGTGTGTGTGTGTGTGTTGGTGTGTATGTGTATGTGTGTGTGTGTGTGTGTGTGTGTGTGTGTGTGTGTGTGTGTGTGTGTGTGTGTGTGTGTGTGTATGTGTGTGTGTGTGTGCCTCACCCTGCAGGACAGCAGCTGGTCTGATTTGATCAGAGATGAGCAACTTTGAGTCTCCATTTCACCTCCAATGCTCACCTCCTCTATCACCTGCAGACACAAATATGTACAATACAGCTGCTATACAGTGTGTATATATATATATATACTGTGTATACAGTATATATATATATACAGTACAGTGTAGATCTACTATGACTATCAATGTTATCTGAAAAGATAATAACAAGTAATGGTGGAAAATCCTTTACTTAAGTAAAAGCACAGAACTAGTTTGAACTACTTTATATATCTATCTCGACTGGTTTAGTCCAGTGGTCCAACCTAGAGGTCGGGCCCCTCCAAAGGGTCCCCAGATAAATCTGAGAGGTCGTGAGATGATTAATGGGCGAGGGGAGAGAAATCTGATATGCAAATCTGTTTTCTGTTTTTGGAGACCAGTATTTGGTTTTTATGTAAAATCTTAATCTGAAAAATAACTACAGCTGTCACGTATGTACAAGTCCAGTAAAAAGTACAATATTTCCTTCTGAAGTAGTGTAGTAGAAGTATAAAATACCATAAAATGGAAATACTGACCCTCCTCCACTCGTCGGCCTGCTGGAAGCTGCTGTAGCCCAGCACCAGTGTCTCTGAGCCCAGTAGAACCAGTTTGAGCTGGTGCTGGATCTTCCTGTTGCACTTTGACTTGTAGACGAGCTGACAGCCGCGCAGGTTCAACTCCAGCTGAGGCAGCAGGTCCTGAACACACTTATAACACTGACACACACACACAACCGGGTCATGTTTCACCCTCTGACTGTCTGATCGTTTCAGCTGTTCTTGTGTAAACTGTTGGGAAGTTTAAATAATCATACTTCATAAATCTTTTTATGTTTTGTGTGCAAAAATGTAAAAAGTACAATATTTCATGTAGTGGAGGAAGTAGAAAGTGGTATGAGACGAAAGTACCTCAGATTTGTACTTCAGTACTTGAGTAAATGACGCCCCTCACCATCAGCATGTCGTTCTTGATGATGAACAGCTGTTTGGTCCACTGTCCCAGCCACTTCCTCCTCCACAGGTAACCACAGAGGCGGGACTCGGGGGCGGGTCTGAGGCAGGGCTGGGAGGCGCTCCACTGGATGTAGTGAGCTTTGTCCTTCACAGGCTCCTCATCATCATCTTCCTCACCGTACGACTCGTAGTGGCTGCTGTCTGACTCCGCCTTCTCTGAGGGAGGCCGAGGACGTTTTTACGATCAGTTTTTACGATATGTGTGTGTGTCTGAGTGTGTGTGTTTGTGTGTGTAGGTACCTGTGTGAGACGCGGTTGTGTCAGCTACGTAAGGTTCAGCCTCCTCGTAGGTATCTTCATCATCATCACCTCCAAGACCTCCTGGAGGGAGCGGCGGCACCACAGGACCCTGGATCTGATATCACAGGAAACAGGAAGTGGTCCAGGTGAAGTTAAACATCTTTCACATATTTAGCTTTGGTCTGAATATGAACTCTGGTAGTTTTTCCTGATTATACCTAGATACTTTTACTGTAGTAACATAACAATCCAGGACTTTTACTTGTAACATATAAACTGTATATCCAATCCAGCTCTCTTGATACATCCATTGTTTGGGTTCAAGCTTCTGTTGGGCCAAATAATTCCTTATCACCAAGTTAGAACTAAACCACTTGGTAAATAAAGTTGGGGAAACATTGTGCTCATGGTTAAATATTAAAAAAAGTCAACGCTGACTTTAGGTATTAGACATGACGTGAACCAAAGCCTTTGAACACCTCCACACCCATCACACCGCTGAACTGAACCGGAGCTAAATGCTGCCAGTGAATGTAACATTACATTTGTAAATTAGTTGCATATGAACAAAATTTCCCAGGAGATAGGATTAGTGTGTGTGTGTTCTATCCATCCATCACGTAGACCAGATGCTAATCGGCCGCCATCAGTGACCACTTCCTCCCTCTGCAGAGCTCTCAGCCAATAGGACGACAGACAGAGGGGAGATGGCCTCATATGTAAACACTGAACATCCTGTCACTCCCTCCAACACACACACACACACACACACACACACACACACACACACACACACAGTAACCCTGCCGTCTCCTCCCAAACCTCAGGAGAACTCAGTCTGTCATTACTGACCCACATCACAAACCAGCCTCCTCCTCCTCCTCCTTCTCCTCCTGTTATCTAAAAAAATGCCTTTTTCTGTACCACTTTTCTTGGACCTCGAGGGGAACCATCATGAGGTCAAAGAGGACAGGAGAGTAAAAAAACGTCAGCGTAAAGAGAATCTGAATCAGGCAAAGTTGGGTCTGAAACCTCACATCAGGTTTCATGTGAGAAAGATGCTCCTGTGCAGTGGTGGAGTAAAAGTACTAATACCACACTGGGAAAATACTCTGTTACAAGTAAATTACTTTAACAAAAGTATGAGTATAATCAGGAAAATGTTCTTAAAATATTAAAAGCTAAAGTACTCAATGTAGAAAAATTGACCATCCATTATATATATTATATTATATTGTTGTATCTCATTTCCAAATTAATCATAAATAACTTTACTTAAATAAGCATTAAAGTTAATTCTTGACCTATAGTTTGACAAAATCCAAACTAAAGGAACATTTACCAGCTTTTTCTGGAGCTTTCAACTGTTTCACACAGTCCTCATCAGCAGGTAGATGACTACTGAGAAAACTCTGTTTTGGAAAAAGCTAAGTGGACGTTAAGGTGGGATTGTTTTTGTCAATTTGCCCAAATAGATTCCAGTTGTTCTTTTAGAGTTTAACTCTATATACAAAGGAAAGTACTTTTCTTGAGTATATTCCAGTTTTTAGAGTATTTCTGCTACTTTACACTTCTACTCTGTGATACTGTGTGTAGACTCACCCCGTTTCTCCGCCACACCGATGGGTCCTGATTTAAGACCAGCTCAGAGGACCGGAAACCTTCTGGACAAACAAACACGCCTGAATCCTTCATATCACACACAACACTGAGAACACGTTTCATTTTCTAGACCTTACAAACACTACAACTTGATTTCAGTTTAACGTGATTGTGTATCTTAAATGAAAAACAAATCTTAAATGTTTCAAGTTTAAACATCCAAAAATCTTCCAAGTGTTTCTGACTGCACACGTCCTGTGATTTAATCTCAGTGTTACCTGTCCCAGGTGTGTCTGTCAGCTCGTTGCTAGGAGACGATGATGGACAGCTCATGATCATGTACTCAGCATCTTCCACTAGAAACACAACAAACATCTGTGTCAGTAAACTTCAGCGCTGTTGTTACCAGATGAATTACAGTTAGTTCACAGATCCTCCTTATCGGTTTTGGTGGTACTTCCTGTACCAGCAGTATTACTGTAGCAGTTTAACTACTTTCAGACCTCACACTTCAACTGAAATTTTAACTGCAGGTAGTGCTTATGGTCACTACGCTTACCACATACAAATTCTTGTATGACAATTCTACTCCTTTCAGTGGTTTTACATCATCTGACACTTCAACTGCTTTCATCTGTTTCTCCTCAACTGGCATTTCAACTGCTTTTTACTACTATTTAAAATGTTTAACTGCAAATATTCAGCTGCAAGCACAGACATTTTCTTCAGAAGACAAATGTTTTGTTTTCAGTTGTACTAACAGTACAAGAAGTACTGGCAGTATTGGCATAAGTAGTAGTAGTGGTATCAGTAAAAGTAAAAGTAAAAGTATTTTTACCGGGAGTGTCGTTTGTTTGCAGTTTGGACAGAAGCTCTGAGATGGATTTCTTCTGAGCCTGAGCGATGTAACTCAGGTTCTTCTCTGAGTCCAGAACAGACAGGAAGGACTGCAGGTCCCAGATCAGCTTGGCCAGCACTAAAGACAGACAGACAGACAGAAGGACAGACAGACAGACAGACAGACAGAAGGACAGACAGACAGACAGACAGACAGAAGGACAGACAGACAGACAGATGGACAGACAGACAGAAGAACAGGTGAACAGGAGAACAGGTGAACAGGTGAACAGGTAACTGGACCCACAGACTCCTCGGCTCTCTGCTTGTTTGGCCTCATTAATGAGGTAAAATCTTCACTATAAAAATCAAGTGAAATAAGAGAGAAATTAACGACCAAACAGTTTCAGAGACTTTATCTCTATCGGACTGAGTCATCCTTTAACTGACTGTTGACTGAGAAGCAGCGCGATGAGTCATGTTAGATTACAGCCCTCAGTATCTATGAAAGACTCCCTCACTGTCTGTTTACACAGACACAAGCTGTGTTTCCTGTTTTTATGCATCTTTGTACATAAAAAAAACTCAAAATATTGCAAAAACATCACATTAATACAAGAAACTAACAGAAATGTCGTATCATGTTTTTTTTTTTTTAAATCTACCCTTTTTTAACTATGTTAAATGTCACATCATGCATTATTATTGCTTTTATCTTCTTTTTTAACCAAAACACGAGTACATTAGTCACATCAGTGTTTCTATCCTCATCTGTTTTTCATTATTTCTGTGAGTTTCATGAGTCATGAACAGACAAAAACTGATGTTGGTCATCAGCAGGTTGATAAAACATAAAGACTGTCAGGAAGTCGCTCAGTGTCCATGTTATAAATGAAGCCGTTGTCTCTCTTCAGTGAATGAATACTGACTTTGTGTTTTAGCTTCAAAAGAGTGAAGTGCTCATATCACTGAAGGCGGCTCTCAGTTCATATCATCCACGGTGTCATACAGATAAAAATACAAACCCGATAGTTTCCTCTTACACGGATCATACTGGCCTACTGTCTCTATGGTTATGCTTTCTCATTGTCCAATATTATTCTCCTTATTTAAACTCTTTTGGACGACAAAGTGGGACTTCAGCTGCAGTTCCTCAGAATAATTTTCATGCGATATTTGTTAAAACGTTAAGGTGTTGAGGGGTGAAACACAGAAGTTGCTGTCTGTTTCGAATAGAACAATCCTGGTTATTTATTCTGTTAATGAGTGAATGAAAAGGCCTGAACTGACTGCACCTGTTCAGGTAACAGTTTCTCATCACAAATATTCAGATGTTCTGGCCTTCACGTGTTAACTGATGTGACAGGAAACACACTGATAAGCTGCTGGATGCTGCTAATGTTTAACACAGAATAAAGACTGTATGTGTGTGTGTGAGTGTGTTGTTACATCATTTAAAAACTTAAGGTCAATGTACAAAATATAAGCACTGGTGGTCTGTAGTGGAAAATAATTGTGTTAGTCACACTTCATTTTGGGTTAAAGCAGGAAAGTTGCTGATGTTCAAAGTTTCATGTCAGTTAAAGCAAAACTTCTTTATTTTTTATATAAATATGTACAGACGTGTGACGGATGAAGGTAAAACCCAACAGGCAGTGTGTAACGCTGTATTCAGATTAAATCAGGCCGTGTGGTGATAGTCGATGTCTCTGGACTCCCTCATGGCAGGGTTGCACAGCGGTCTGATCAGCGGCTTACGTGATTGGCCACCACAATTTTTTTCGACATCCCCTGCTGTCCCCACCACCGCAGCCTAAACACACTCAGATTCACATTCAAATGAATGACTGCCGTTTTCTCTGCAACGTGTCTTTAACGACCACTAAAATACCTAAAGGACCACTACAGCCTCATCACTCACTACGAGAACCTCCAAAAAGACTTCTACAACCAGCCAAAGGACCCAGAGAACCTCCTCAATTACCATTACAACCTCCCAATGGACCTTTTAGAACCTTCTCAATGACCATTTTAACTTAACTAGAATCACTATAATCCCCTTTAACACCCTTAAAAACTCACTGACCACAAGAACAACCTACAGGACCTGTAGAAATACCTCAGTGACCACTAGAACCACCTATAGGACCCTCAGGGGCCGTCCACACCAAGAACTGTAACTATAAAGATATACATGAACATAACAATGTGAACATCCACACTGATGAACCATAAAGTTCTGTAAACACCAAGCACACGCTGTGTCTGCAGCTTAGGAAAATGGATATTGATGACCTGTTACAGCTTCAGGCTGCTCAGTAAGGACCAAGCAAACTCCAGAGATCCCAGTTTGGCAGTAAATCTCTGGTAAAATTACCTTTTTTTGTGTGTAATTTGCAGCAAAATATTACGGTATATAACGTTTAATAAGGCGAAGTGTTGAACGTGACGCCCTGTAAATTCGGATGGAATTTGATATAATCAGTGTTTCTATCCATGACCCACCTATCTGATGACACCTAAAAGACCCTCAATGGCCACCTCTGACAGGGCATCTCAAACCTCCTAAAGGACCCCTAAAACGTTGCCGCTGACCACGGGAATCTCCTAAAAGACTATACATCTTAAAATGTATTCCAAACCCATATTATTTTCTCATATGATATAATATTATTGACTCAGTTGGAATCACAGGGAATGTAAGCGGTTATATTGGTTGAATAGACAGAATTTCTGTATGACTGAACTGATCTCAAAACAGTCTGAATTATCATGAGAAGGAGTGGAAAATGTAAAAAATGTAGAGAGAAACCCTCCAAACAGACGGTGATTGTCTTTGAGCTCCATTCAGACAGACAGAGTGAGTCCATTCACACTCTGAGCTGAGTGGGAGATGAAGGTTAAATGTTTCTGATTAACTCCTCTCTGCTGATTTTAAGGATCCTGCAGATCTGCTTATCAGCCTGCTGCTGTTTTAAACAGTGATCTGCACATACCGCACACACCCACAAATCATCAACCACAACAATAACAACAACAGAAAGACTGTCTGCCGAGAAAACACATCAGAGACACAAAGATGGATTTACAACAGAAAAGACTTCTGCTGGACGGAGAAATAAAGAGTTTGGGTTACTGAACGCTGCTTATCTGAACATCAACATTACTTCCTGTCTCTGGCTTTGATGAGCCAGAACAAAAACACACACACACACACACACACACACACACACACACACACACACACACACACACAAACACACACACAAACAGAGAATGACGTCCACTGTCTATTTGAATGAAAGACAGATAATCTCATTCTGGTAAAAACAACATCTGCAGCAAAAACTGACAAGAAATCAACAATCAGAACATCGACAACAACCAAAAACTACAACAACTACATGAACAGAAGGCACAGCCGCATTTTATCTATTTCTTCAAACACATATAGACATAAATCTCTGTATTTATGTTGATTGCTGGTGATTTTAATCTCTGTATTCAGTTAATTGTCTTGTTTCGTTTTTAATTGTGTGATGAAGTCAAAGACAATTTTATAACGGATTAACTAACAAACAATGAATGAACAAACAAACTAATAAACTGAAAAATGGGGGAAAAACAAACTAACAAACTAATAAACAAACTAAAGAACTAACAAACTGAAGAACAAACGAATGAACGCTTGCTCCCATTCAGATCAACGGCTTCTATTGATGGAGAACCCGACAATTCACCGCATGTTGTTTCCAATGTTCTCTATTTTACAGTGTTGTGTTCTGCGATGGTCAAAGACACATAACTTGCTATCAACTAAACCAGAATTATCAACCTTCATCAGTGATTTCAGGATATTTCTGTATGTTCCTGTGATGTCTCCTCTCTTCCCTCTGATATTTTTGGCTTTATGTGTCCAGATTTGTCTCTGAGATTTCTGCCTCCGCCTTAATACAATGAAGGTAAATGAGATTCAGTTGTGCTGCTCACAGTGTTAAAATAAAACTGTATATGATAAATCCACAGAAAACAATGTCAGCAGTTTCAACAGGAATGATTTGTATGGTGGAGTATTTAAAAAAAGTTGATGTTGAAGTCTGTTTCTTTTTGGCCAATGATGACGATCTTGCAACTGACTGATGTTGAAAAGTTTAGAAAAAGTTTGAAATGTGTGTGTGTGTGTGTGTGTGTGTGTGTGTGTGTGTACTTGTACTTGCCACAAAGTGAGGACTGCAAACCGTTTTTAACCAACAGAGTGAGGACATTTTGGCTGTTTGAGGGTTAAGATTTGGTTGTAAGGTTCAGGTTAGTATCAGGTTTAGGTTGGGATAACAGGTTTGGGAATGCATTATGCCAATAAGGGTCCTCACAACTATAGCAGTATAAGGATGTGTGTGTGTGTGTGTGTGTTGCAGGGTGTGGAGCAGCTTTCTCTTTCATGGTAAAAATAGAAGAATAAGCAGAAACATTTACATCACTAAGCTGCTGGCTCTGCCCACCTCATGGAGTCCATGGAGCTGAGAGACTCTACAATATAACGTATATGTATAAACACTTCACATTAATAAACACAACACAAGTTGTCTCTATATCTTCTCACAACAACATTACAGTGTGTTACAAACATTTACTGAACAGGCTCCTGTTTAGAAATGCTAATAGTGGGACTATGTACTACTACGGTTACCCTTGTTTCTCACAGTGAGGTAATAACAACACACACTGTATAAAACTGTAACTAAAATACTGTATACTGTAAATCAGCGTTAGGCTCAGTCTGTTCAGCATGACATCAGGACCTGGGACCTGTTCGCTTTAGCCTGATGGAAAGATAAAGATAGATAAAACTACCAAAATCAGACCCACGCTGGAATAAACTGGATCGATCTTCATAGTAAACACATGAACGCATGAAGTCCTAAAACCAAAGCTGACTACAGTAGTCTGAGTCAGAGTGGTTGTAATGGCAGAAAAATGCTAAAATCGTTGGTCTGGAGACTTTGTACTGTCTGAATGTAAACAGTCTATTAGCTCAGTCTCCTGAGGGCAGCAGGAGGAGGAAGGGATGATGATGATGAGGGGTGGGAGGAAGGGGGATGGCGGAGGACAGACGGGTGTTTCTGACTGTTTGCTGCTGTAGTTAACATGCCATCAGTGGGATGAAGACTCCACACACAGCAGACAGATGGATCACTAACTATAACTAATGATGACAGGGGATATTTTCACCAACACACACTTTGTAGTTTGATCTGTTTGCCTGCTCAACATCTTAGTAAAGAGTGAGACTTCTTCCATTAAACCATTTATTAAATGTTTATAAACTGCTTTTTAAATGCTAAAAAGTGGGAGTTTAAGTTTTTTATAGTGAGGTTATGACAACACACACGGTATAAACTATAAATAAAACAACATAAAAATATATGTTATTTCATATATACAAATCTGATGCACTGCTGTAGATTAAACTACCCAACAGTATATAAAGTATTTAAAATGAGCTCAACCAGAAACATCTACAGCAGTAAAATGCAACATACATGTTAATGCAGCAGTGATATTAATCCAGAAACATCAGATCTAATAAAAAACACTGACAGGGAACATTTTACAGCAACATGAAGACTTTTACTTACTTTTACTTACTTCACTTTTAAGTGCAGTTGTATATTACATACTTTTACTTGAGAAGGCTTTGAATGCAGTACTTTTAGTTGTAGTGGAGTATTTTCACAGTGTGTTATTAGTACTTTTACTGAAGTAAAGATCTGAATACTTCTTCCACCACTGCTGAAACCTCATAGTTCTTTTATTTGACTTTCTGTGGTGTGAGTATGATGATGTTTCTATATTCCTGTGGTGTTGTATCTGTAACTTCCTTCTTGAAGTCATTATAGGATTTCTGTAGTGAATACGATACCTTTCTGTTTGTCCATGTCTGTCTGTTGTCTCAGTAGCTGCTGATCTTCAGTCTCATGTCTCTGCTGAAGTAAAAAACATCAAACAACTAACAGAAAAAGAAGATTTCCTCCTCAGTGAAGTTTATCTGCTCTGTGTGAAGTAGTTTCAGCTCTGATGCTGGAGTCCTGCCTCAGAGTGACATCAACACATGAGGGAGGAGAGAGAGGACAGACCAACACACTCATTATGTCTGAAGAGAGCGAGAGAGAGTGAAAAACAACATCCTCACTGAGACAAACTTCATGTAAAGCAGGTTGATGTTTGTATAAATTAAATGAAATTATATGTCTGGTGATATTATATATTTGAAACCAACAATGAATGTATCTACTAACAAGTATCGTGTGTGTGTATCCAAAGCCTGATATATCTGATCACTCTGTGCCATAGAGCTCCATTATTGTCCAAAAACCAGTAGTGGAATGTAACTAAGTATTTACTTAGTACAAAGTGAGGTACTTGTACTTTATCTGGGTATTTGTATTTTATGCAATAATAAATTCACCATATCCATAATTAGAATAATGGACAGTCACCTTAAACTGAATTACTACTAAATTTGACCAACTCGTCATTTGATTATTCTCCTCCCCTTAAGGTACCGCCGTGTTAACGTTTTCAAAATCCCCTTTGCTCAGGAAACAACAACAACAAAAACCTCAGAGCTAACAACCTACACGCTGAAAATGCCAAGTTTTGGCAATGAAATTGTGTTTGTCTTTTTTATCAGCACCAACCTGCCTGTCCATCCCACACTCTATTTTTATTTTTCCTTCACTTGTGAACAAGACCCTGAGATACTTGAACTCCTTCGCTTGGGGCAGCAACTCACTCCCAACCCGGAGGGAGTAATCGACCGGCCTCAGACTTGGAGGTGCTGACTCTCATCCCGACTGCTTCACACACCACTTCAGTGCTTGCTGGAAATCACGGTCTGATGAGGCCAATAGAACCACATCATCTGCAAAACGCAGAAATGCAATTCTGAGGTTTTACGATAAATTAAGATAGTGAACATAAGCATTTAGCTGCTAATATGACTGTAGAATCCCAGATCCTTCGAGTGACGCAAAAGATCAATTTCACGCGTTGTAAGCATGAGCCGCAGTGTGAGCGTTACAGCTAGGGGGGCGCTGTAGCATGAAACAACAGGAGAAAGCTGACCCCTTCTGTTTGGCTTACCAGTTCAATGAAGCATCATTCAGACAAGGTTGCAGCTGAAAAAACACATTTCTCCAGAGATGCCATGTTTGTTCATGGTTTATTACTGTAGACGACATGATGAGTATGTTACTGGGATTGCGTGATTGTGCTGGGCCAGGCGTGTTCAGTCGTGTTCAAGTACTTGCGTGGACCGTGTTTGTGCCTTTAGTCTGGTTTGTGAATGTAAGATTAATTATTTGATTAATATTCTTACAATGAAAACTGGTGCTCTTTGTGATATATCATATGAATACAGTGTACAGAAATGTTAACAGTCTCCTCAAAGCAAATAGAAATGCTCTTTATTGTAACTCATGGTTAATCATTCACATCACCATTCATCTATTACATCACCTGCATCCAGATATGAAAACAACAACAACAATAATTATATTGTCATTCAGTGGTTCAGTATGTACAGCAGCAGGACGGCTTCGGACAGGCGGGTCACCTACGAGTCTGACCTCTGACCTTTGACCTCAGTCTGACCTCAGTCTGACCTCTGATCTCTGACTTCCATCTGACCTCTTTTCAGTCTTTTCGGAGTAAAGCCTGTCGTGCATCTGAGCCAGAAACCTGTCACTGTCAGTCTCATTATATAAATCTATTTAATTAAGGGTTAAATAAAAATATGACATCATCATCATGACTTCATGCATGCAGCAGTTAAAATATCAGACACGCTGACGGTGACGCGCCTCCACGAAGTCGCCCTGCGTGTTAAAATAATTCGATAAAAAAAGAAAAGAAAAAGAAAAACACTTTTAAATGTACAAAAAGAAAGAAAAAATAACATGGAACAATCTTTGTGTCATCATGGTTAGTCACAGCAACCCACTTCCTGTTTCTAACTACACACAACCAATCAGAACAAAGCAAAAATCTTCTCAGTATCATCCAACAGCGTCAGAATCATTCCTCAAAAAGAAAAAAGAAAAGAAAGAATAAAGGAAATCATCTCAACGTAAAGTGACCGATGCTCGCTCACTCCAACTGACAAACCTCACGTCTTCATCCCGTGTTTTTTCATTTTTTTTTTTTTTTCACAGATACAGGAAGCGCGTGGTGGCGAGGCAGACATGGTGGTGTGTGATGCAGGATGTGGCGGCGGTGATTTTGGCGTTTACAGTGAGAGTGAATTAATCTGGACTGACTACACAGAGCTGAGTTTAAACTTCACACAGGTCTGAGCTGCTGAAATCTGGATTCAAAGGCGCCTCGAGTTTCAAGTTACCTTCAATAAGTCACATTAATACAAAAACAACAGGGTAATGACTGTAAACACTGAAATTCAGTTCCTGGCGATAAAGCCGTGTGGCCATTAATTATAAGAATCACTGAAGTTTCATCAGCTAAATTAACAAAACGTGATATGTCTAAATTGACACATTGAACTAACAAACACAAGATAGCTGAGTTATGGTCTAGTTACAAAGGCAAATGTTCTATAGGCAGCAGGTTTGGGGACATTAATCAGACTTTTGTCATGTCAAAGCATAAAATTCTGTTTGTGCAATAGAGGCCAACAATTGTCTAGTTTGTTTACAGTCATTATACGAAGCTATCTGTATTAATTTGATTCGTTAAAATATAAAATTGCACATTTACATTGTCCATTCAGATCAAGGTTCAGCTTTAGCGCCTGTGTTGCTTTTAATTCATTAAAGGTGCTAAAGAAGTTGAAAATTCATTTATTTTACTGCAGGACTCAGATTTAACTTATCCATGTTTGAGGAGATCTGATATGATGCTGATGGATATTAATACTTTCTAGATATGTAACGTTGTTACAGATATACTGAAGTGTTTGTGTGTTAATGATGAAGATCTTCATCACTTCACGTCAAGTTTGGTTGAACTCCGGTGTTGAGGTGAAAAATGTCTCCAGATCTCCAGTTATTTCCCACCATTCCTCTGTCTCCTTTTGGTTTGGAAACCTCGGAAAAGTCCAGTAAAATTTGTCCTTTTTGTCTCTTTTCCGTCCCTCCGTCGCTGCCTTCGGTGGTGAAAATGTGTCATTCTCTTTTCCCAACATTCGTGTATTGATATAATTCACTTTTTAAAATGCTTTTACATTTTAATTTATATTTTAATAACAAACATGCCACTTCTCTATGTAGGTTAAAAAATAGCTGCACATCATTTGGTCACTAAGCAACACTAAATGTCTACAACCTGCTTATTGGACAAACCAGAGCCGTATAGAGACACGAGTTCAGTCATGTTGCTGTGACAACCAACTGTGTTTCTGCTCCGAGCTCTGGTTTTAAGGTTATTATTGTTCTTCTACACTGCAAACATCTCTCAGAAGTGTGTTTTTGTATATCTGTGTGTGTGCGGTAAGACAGGGCAGTGGCTTTTGCTGTATTACAAAGAAAATACAAGGAGACAGTTTCATCACAGCCGATGGGAGCTGAGATGAAGGTTTGATCCGCTCCAACCTGATTTGAAGTTTGATTTAATATTTACTAAAATTATTAAAATTGAGTATCTTAACTTACACCAAACATCAGCATGTCAGCTGAGGTTAGCAGCTAACATGAAGAAGTTATTAAATCAACAGTTTCAGCCGACAGTATCACCATCAGTTGGATATTTCCAAGTCCAAGTCAAACTCCTGTTTAGCCGTCACAAAGGGGCTTTTTAAAGGTCTTTTCTTTCAAAGAAGGAAAACGTTATTCGCTTTCCTTTACAGGCTCAGACTTTAAGGAAGACAAATTAACAGTAAATCAATAAAATAGATAAATTTAGTAGAAGTTAAAGTCATCAGAAACGTTTCAATAACAAGCTAAACTCGTATGTTGTTAGAAAATAGAAATTGTTAAATTACAAACTTTAATGACGAAGCAGCGTCAGTTTTAGCTTCTTGATACTGGATGTGATGTTAAACATCAGACTGCGATCAAACCGTCTCCTTTTTTTCTTTTAGGTGCTGGGAAAGAAATGCTGTCATTATGACATCATAGCTGGCTAAGCCAATAGGAACGATCCTTTTGAAAGATCGTGAAGACGCCTATTCCTACAGTCAGCGTCTAATCTGTGTTGAAACCTGACTCAGAGTCAGCAGGAATGTTATTTTAAAGCCCGACTGCAGCTGGAAGCTCGATAATAAAATATTTAATTCAGTCTTTCAGTTTGAATAAATCCAATCTGATGAAAATAAATCTCAATCAGCAGAAATATTCAGAGGGTGTCATGAATAAAAATCAGTGTAACCCGCCTACAGAGGGTGTGATATTTAATGTTTAATCTGATAAATGGAAAACTATTTAAATGCTAAAATTAGTTGGATTAACATATAACCTCCAGAGAGATCAACAGTAGAGTTAACTCCATATCCCAGAATCCCTTCACTACAACCAAACAGCTGAGCTTCACATATTAAGAGCAGTAATAAATATAGAGGACTCATCGCCTGCAGGCTTCAACAGGACTCGGCTGCTCTAATTTCACAGTTTAAAGTTTTTAGACGAATGAGGAAGCTGATAGAGTCGACCAGGAAGTGTCTGGGTCACACCAGAAGATGACGCAGTGAAAACTAATTAATGTGTCGTTGAGAAATAGGTGTTGAAGGTCAGTTGGCGATATGACGATACTGTGGGACGATAGAAATCTGTGTGTTGTCAGAGATTAACCCATATACTGTTTATACTCAGTGGTGGAAAGTAAATACATCTACTCAAGTACTGTGAGTCTACTTGTACTTGAGTATTTACATTTTCTGCATCTGCTACTTTAAGCTTCTACCGCAGTAAAGATTGTACTTTTACTCCATTATACAAATACAAATATGTATTTGATAAATTTAGTCACTCTGCAGATTCAGATTAATAATACAAAACATAAATCAACAATTAAATGATTATGTTCTATTATAGATTAAACTAGTATTACTATACTGTGGTATTACTATTTTTACTTAAATAAAAGATTGAAGTATTCTTCCACCACTGATTATACCAAAGTATTTCTACCGTTAAATATCCTGTATATTATTCCACTGTAGGTTTCTGTATGATTATTTTATTATCTGATTTATAATATAATTTCTGGATTTTCCTCAATATATACAATATCATGATATATATAAAGCTATATTGATATTGTGATTAAGTTACATATATCATGATAAAGTGCTTTATTCATTTCGCTGTATTGATAACATAGTGACTACTTGGCGAGCTATTGGCTGGTGAACTAACAGTAACCTGTCAACTAGCTGGTATTTTTTTTTTTGGACTCCAAACTACGGTGGCTGAAAGGGGTCAAAACTTTGAAAAACACAAACACTGCAAATAAAATAAAACACATGCAGAAATGTGCTTTAAATGTATTCTTAATTTTGCATGTATTTTATTATCATTATTATTTGCTGTGTTTTTTTCTAAATGCTTAATGTGTTTTTAAACTTGCAGCGTGTTGAGCTCCGTAGCCACCGGACTGCCAAGACAGTTTTAAAGCAAATCTGTGTGTCAAAGTTGACCAAACTCTACTTCGTCTATGGAAACAAATCCACTGATTGAGGCGAAGTTAAAACTGCTGGTGTGACCTAAGAGGGACGACTCTTCACTTCCAGGTCAAACCAACTGGAGTTTGGAACGAGCATCAGAAGCTTTAAAGAAGCTCTTCTTCTCTTGTGTGTTCAAACGTAGATCTCTCTAAACCTGTTCTGTTCTCCCACATCTTGACTTGCAGGTTTCCTCTCTGTGCTCGCTCGGTAGTTTTGTTACTAACACATTTCCACAGACATCTAGAAACGGAAGCTTATTACACAGAAGTTCTGCAGCTCTGCTTTAAAACGGGTGGAGTTCATGTGTGCAGCAGGAATCTAAAATCTCTCTGTGTTTTCTCTTCAAACCTTCACTGTGAATCACTTCAAACCTGAATCCTGCGACGCCTCACTGAGCGTCGGACTAACAGTGAGCTGCTGCTGTGATGATGGCGGCGGTGCTGATAATGACGTTTTGATTTAAGAGTCCGTGTGGTTTCAGGATCCTGCAGTGATCCAGGAAGAGCAGGGGATTGTGGGAGATGCGGTTCCAGCGGCGTCAGAAAAGACAGACTTTCTTCTTCAGGGAGTTCCTCTTCCAGAGAGAGAGGAGGTCGAACTCCTCGATGGACATCCCGAAAACACTGAAGAACTCCTCCTGAGAGAGGTGTCGCTGCAGGGCGAGAGACATACAGACAGAAAGAGAAACAGAGAGAGAGAGAGGGGGAGTTAAATAAATACCATCATTTATTACAAAAGAGCAAAAAATAAATTATCAATCAATAAATCTTAAAGTTTATTTTCTATTGAGCATAATATGTGATATGTGAGTTTTAGAGTTAACAGTAAACATAGAGTTTAGAATTTATTATATCTGATTACACTGACATTATTTGTTCATTTAATCTGACGTTATTGGCATTATATTTTGCATTTTAAGTAATTTTGCTATTATTAATAAATGTTCTTTAAATTATTGTGTAATATTAATAATACTATTATATATATAAGTTTTGTCAGTTGGTTCAGTCAGTAGTTACACCGGTCAGTTAGTGGGTGCACATATTTATTAACAATTAATCTTTATGTAAAAACTAGTTTGTTTGGTGAAACTTGTTGTTTTAATTTAGTGACGTTCAACTCTCCACTTATTGAACACTTTAGAAATGAGTTAAGTTTGAACTACAAAACATCCGGTAATGCTGATGCTGTTTTTCTTTTTAAACATCCTTTCCAGGAAAGCATCTGTCGTCTCAATTTTTTTTTTTTTAAATGTTTCCTTTATTGTAAGACAAAAGACGAACAGTAACAGGACAACACGAGGAAAACAGAACAATGAATAAAGGACATTTAACAAACATTTAGTCAGAGAACAAGACGATGTCAGTAAATAAATGTACACTAATGCTAATATTACTTTGGCCACAACCAATACTACCACTACCACCATCTCTACCACGGATAATAATAGGACTAAAGTCAGGGAGAGTTCTCGCACCACGTCACGGCACCATCCGACCTCCGGACCGGGTCAGCAGGGTCAGGCCTGCCGGGTCAACAGTGTTGTTATTATCATCTCCACACTGTTTCCAATATTGTTATTTTGTGTTTATTGTGATTGATATTGATCCGGATCCTCTCTCCCACCCTGAAGGAGTTAAATGGTTATTTCCCCACAATGAGGAGGTGATTAACGTGGTGGGAATGAACAATATTCAGCACTGCATAAGGTGAAGCCGACAGTTTTACCTCCAGCCTGGTTCTGTCCACGCCGGGTGGCAGTTTGCTCCGCCCTCTGTGAGTCACCACCAGCATCTCATAGGGGTAGATCTAAAGAGATCAATCAATCAATCCATCAATCCATCAGACAATGGATGTAGCAACAATTAATGTTAACATAAAGCATAAAAAAATAAGATGATACTACATTTGTGACTTATTTATAGATTTAAAGGGTCAGTTCACAAGTAACAAAGAAACCTTTAATACAATGGAGGTGAATAAAATTTCAATTTAAAAACCTGCTGTGAACGGTGTGAATGTGTTTTTAATAATGTTGAGGTTTGGACACAGCAAGCATTGTGAAGGTGTCACTTTGGGCTCTGGCTCATTGTGACGGCTTTTCTTACTAATTTCAGACTTTTTATAAACCAAACAATCAATCGATTAATGGAGAAAATAATCAGCAAATTAATCCAGAATGAAATAATCATTAGCTGTGGTCCGACACAAAATAGTTCAAAATGAGCTCCACCTCAACCAACTCCAACAGTAAAATCCTTTAAATGTGGGTGAACCGATCGTTTAAATATAATTTTTAATATGTGTTATTATTAAAAAGAAACACACTGCTGTTACTTTTTGCTCCAACATGCTGGGGAGAGAGTTTCCTCTGTCCATCCTGGAGTCTCCGTTCTGACAAAAACATAGAAACATTCACACACGTTATCATATCAATATTAACACGTATTACTGATCTGAAATGAATGAATCAGACTGTACCTGAAGATCTGCAGGAAGAGAGAGAGAGAGAGAATTAAGAAAATATTATTTACAACCTCACAGTCCAGCAGGCAGTAGTGGAAGAAGTACTCAGATCTAAGTAAAGGTACCAATACAACAATGTTTAAATATATATGTAGAAAAAGTATAGCCTATATATATATATATATATATATATATATATATGTATACTGATCATGTGACTTTGTACCTGTAGGAGTTTTCTCAGATGAGCTGAACTCTGCTGACTGCAGCTGAAAACACACAGAAACATGTTTATCATCGTTAAACTGTGCTGTGATTGGACGTTTGTGTTCAGCTACAGTTACTCACCCTGGACAGGCCGGTCTTAGAGGATGCTGGGAAATACACAGACTTGGAGGCGTTGGACCCTGCAGAGGAGGCGGTAACATGAGTTAAATAGAAACATCAGGCAGATAAAGTCTCCTCAGGAAAATCAGCTGAAGGAGTCTGATAGTGGAGG
Organism: Lateolabrax maculatus; assembly: GCA_031216445.1. Classification (NCBI taxonomy): domain Eukaryota; kingdom Metazoa; phylum Chordata; class Actinopteri; order Acropomatiformes; family Lateolabracidae; genus Lateolabrax; species Lateolabrax maculatus. The sequence continues at coordinate 3,307,122 of CM062217.1, read as the reverse complement.
TCAAGGGAGACAAGATTAGTGATGGTTGTATCAGTGAGCGTATGTTATAATGATAAGGAACATGAAAGAAAGACTTATATCATTGAAGTAATTTTAAAAATAGTTCTATATGAAGTTGTTTTTTTCAGTTATTTATAAATAACTTTAACCCCCATTTACCTGAAAATCACTATGTTAAGAAGCATTTATTGAAGTTAAAGCAAAATTCAGTCACTTTATGTTGTCTGTGATCATCCCGACCACTAGGTGTCACCAGAGCTGTGTGTGTGTGTGTGGACATATATTACTAATGTTGTGGGGACCTAAATATTTTTACACACATTGTGGTGAATCGCCTTCCATTCGCAAGTCCCCATAACGTTAATCATTAAATTTAAGGTTAGAATAAGGGTAAGTTTGAGTATTAAAGTTTAAGGTTAATGAATCAATCAATAAAAACAATCCTGTTTCCTCCTCATGAAGCTGATGTTTCAGAGTTACAGTGCTGACGTCTTGTGTCATCCTGAATTGAGTTGGGTGGCGGTGAAGATGAAGATGAGGGTGAGGGGGGGTTTGAACGTACCGGCGTGTTGGCTGCTGTCCGGCAGGGAGCGAGTTTTCCTCCTCAGTGGAGCTGCAGATTTCTCCAACTCCTCCTTCAGGATGATTTTTCCCAGGTTAGACTGGATCTAAAGACAGAAAAGAGGGAGATAAATGTCATAAAAAACATCACAGAGCTTCTATGTAGATGACACACTGGTGTTTGGGTCAGATCTGCTCCTCTACCGACCGTATCTAACAAACAGATGTATTTAAAACCAAACTCTGAGATCCTCTTCAGCTGTAAAACTGTGTTTGTGCTAAAGAAAAACACTGAAACACGGCGGCTGGGATTTTAAACTGGACCTCCGTCTGATTATCGCCTCCTTCTTTACCTTGTTGAGTTCTTGTTTCTGAAGCACTCTGAGTCCCCACAGCTCATCATCCAGCTCTCCATCCTCCTCCTCATCTTCCTCTCTCTTCTCCTTCCTCCTCCACTCCTTCTCTACAGGGAGGAAAGGGAATGAGGAAAGGAAACAAGAAAATAGGAGGAGACAAGTAGAGGAGATGAAACAAGAATAGAGGAGGTGGCAAGGAGAGGAGAGGAAACAAGGAGAGGGGAAACGAGGATAGGAGAGGAGTCAAGGAGATGAAACAAACAAAGAAGAGGAGAGGAAGCAAGGAGATGAAACAAGGAAAGAGGAAGAGAGGAAAAATGGATAGAGGAGAGGAGATAATAAGAGGAGGAGGAGAAACAAGTAGGGGAGAGGAAACAAGAAGAGAGGAGAAAAGAAAAAGGAAAAAAGGGAAAAGGAAACAAGTACAGGAAAATTAAAAAGAGAGGAGCATGGAGGAGGAGAGGAGAGGAAACAAGGAAAGGAAACGAAAAGAAGAGAGGAAAGGGGAAAAAGAAAGGAAACAAGGATTGAGGAGAGAAAGGAAAGGAAATAACAGAAAAGGAGATGAAATAAGAGCAGAGGAGAACTGATTAATACATGATCGGTGTTATCAGCAGGTTTCTCTAATCAAAAACTTGAAAATCCCTTTTTTCTAATATATCCTAAATGCAGCACGTGTGTGTTTCTGTTGTGTGTGTGTGTGTGTGTGTGTGTGTGTGTGAGTGTGTGTGTGTGTGTGTGTGTGTGTTTGTGTGTGTGTGTGTGTGTGTGTGTGTGTGTGTGTGTGTGTTGGTTTGGGTCGTACCAATCACAGCCAGGGAGGGGGGGCAGGGCCAGTAGTCGGTCTCTATCTTGGAGGGCAGGTTGGGGTCTGGAGGCTGAGCTGCTGGAAACTTTGACGACTCGATGATCAGATCCTCAATGTGTTTCCCCTGAGGGACCTGAGAGGACGACACATCTGCACACACACACACACACACACACACACAGGTCAGGGTGTGGTTAGCTTAGCTTAGCATAAAGACTGGAAGCAGGGGGAACAGTTAGCCTGTCTCTGTCCGACACACATCTACCAACACCTTAACGTGTTTTCACCTGTTGTTTTATACGTGAGCCTGAGCAACGCTGTGGTGTAAAGTTCTGAGGGATTTAACACTATCTAGCTTTAAATGTGAGTGTAACACACCTTGTTTGTAGATGGGAGGCTTCTTATAGATGTTGGAGCCATTTTCTGAAAGAAAGAGAAGAAGGAGTTAAAATGGAGGAAAGAGAACGAAACGAAGGAGAATAAAAGAATGTCAGTATTTGAGAGTTGAAATATACTAATTTATTCATATTATAATAACATGTACAAACATTTCTGATGGAGATCCCACATAACTTCATAATGATAAGTTAAAGCAAAAAAGTTGTCAATCTCCACTTTAAAGAATAGTGACTAAGATACAGACTGAGTGGGACATTTTACAGTGTAAATATAAACCAGTGTTCTCTGGTGGACAAACTCCAATGTAAAGGAGATAATAGAAGTAATAGAAATATACATTGATATACTATGTCTGTAATACAATGAGATAATATCATTAATGCCAACGTATTTGTCAGCAAATATAAAGAGAGAAGACAAAAAGAGAGGAGGCAGCAGGAGACACCGAGCTGAAAATAAGTCAAAATAAATTAAAAAGTCATTACCAGGTCTGTGGAAGTGATGCAAGGTGCTCTTGGAACCAGACGAGTGTGTGTGTGGTGTGTGTGGTGTGTGTGGTGTGTTTGGCGTGTTTGGTGTGGACGATGTGTGTGAGCTGTGTGTTCTGCTGGTCTGGATGGTCGAACCAGGGGAGGAATCTCCAGGCGACCGGTTCTCCAGCCACTCCCGGGACTCCTTCTGGACACACAGAGGGACACAGGAGACGTTAGATTACAATGCTGGATGTAAAGATAGATAGATTTTCTCTGTGATCGATCAGTTTGAATGTCAGCACAACCTTTCACACACTAACTTCCTGGGTGCTGTGACCTCTGACCTTTGACCTGCTCTTGTACAGGGATTGATATACCTAAAGTGCAATTACTTCTTTATACACTCACTTTTACTTTTTTATATTGTATACACAGTGTTATATTAGTGTTGTATTTTATTTATCTCTTTCCTTCTTTTTAAATTTGATCTTTACATGACCAGTGCTGTTATTGCAACTAGTGCTCTTACTGCGAGCTGAGCTGCTTTCTCTCGTACAACACATTTCTTTGTACTGTTGACCTGTAGTGTTAACTTACATATTAAACTGAAAGCTCAAAACTGAAAAAAAAAACCCTGAAAACTGCCCACGAATGGCTGTAAAGTTGGTAACTGGAGCTAATTTTGCTGTTGAAATCACAGCAGGTCTCTCTGGACATGAACATAAAAACCATCACAATGTAAACAGGGAAAACTTTAGGATAAACTCTGAGATGATGTGTGCAGAGAGAAGAGGAGTCTTACCTCCGGGGAGGCAGGAGGAGAGATGGAGCGAGGAGACAAGGACCTCTGAGGAGGAAAGAACATAAAAATAAATAAAACACTCAAACATATAAATAGATTCAGAGAATGAACAGCTTTAAACTGGGACCAGTTCAATGACCTCTGAGTTTATAGTTTGTGATGTTTGTGTAATATAACAGGATTGTTTGCTTTCAGTTTTAAATATTTTAATTTTTTTTTTTGATAATGTTGAGGTTTGGACTGTTGGTTGGACACAACAAAGCATTGTGAAGGTGTCACACCAAACAATCAATGGATTAATGGAGAAAATAATCAGCAGATGGATCCAGAATGAAAATAATCATTAGCTGCAGTCCGATACAAAACAGTTCAAAATGAGCTCCACCTCAAACAACTCCTTGTTTCTTTAAAAATTTTAAATTTACATTTTCCTGATTATATAATTTCACTTAAGTAAAAGGAGTTCTACTTGTAACAGAATATTTTTTACAGTGTTGTATTAACACTTCTACTGAAGTAAAGAATCTGAATACTTCCTCCACCTGAGAGCCGTCAAATGTTCTGGTTGTTTCCTTTAGATTCAGACGAAAGACGGCTGCATTTGTCTTTGAAAATCCTCTCCTAACAAAGTTCCTGCAGCTGGAGTCCCGGGACAGTGTGGTTAACGTATCACTAGGTCACTAGGACAATTTTATCGAGGTGTAAATAATGCGCCTATACACATACTGTATGTCGGCTTATTAGACACATGACCAGACACACACAGACCCGCAGGACGGCCTCCAGAAAATCACATCTCTTTGTCTCTCTTTCTTCTAGTTATCACACACACACACACACACACACACACACACACTCTCTCTCTCTGGGTCTCAGCTGTGGTAACGAGCTGTCCGGTCTCTAAGCAGCAGATTGATGTCTCATGTCGCAGCCAGACGCAGAGCTAACCAACCGGCAAACGACCCGACTGTCAGACCAGCCACCGTCTGCTGTCACAGCGACTGCTCCTCTAACGTCTCAAATTCAGTTTCCCATCCCAACACATCACAGAAGTGGAGCTGATCTGAAACATCTTAGAACAAGAGGAAACTAAAAACAACGTGTTTGTCCATCTCCCAATACTTTCTGACTTCCTGTCCCATTGGTTCCTACAAATCGTTACAAACAGCTCACAGATATATCGTTTCATTTCTTTCACTGTAGTTTTTTATCAGACAAACAGGAGGAAATAGTTGATTTGTCGGGGACTATTTTCAGCGGTGGATTAATCCACATGTGGTGCTTTAGTCAGTGTTTGGGGCAGCAGGACAGTGTGTGTGTGTGTGTGTGTGTGTGTGTGTGTGTGTGTGATCGAGTCAAAATAAACTCCAGTGTGTGTGTTCATGGTGATGAAGGAACGTGTCACCCAGAGCAACAGTGAGGCTTTTTGATGTGTTTTTAACAGTTTTTGGACAACAGTGGAGCTCGATGGCTCAGAGGAAGAAGATATATCAGGCTGTGATACAAACACAAGAATTGTTAGTAGATACATTCAGTGTTCAGTTGATCTGCACATGAGATCTGTTGACAAGAAGGTGGAAAAAAACTAGAGAATATCACCAGATTCTACTGTAAAAACATCACTTTAAATCACCTCCAGTGGACTGTAGCTGTAGTGTGGCTGGTAGATCATCAGATCTGGTCTCTCTATATCCAGGATGGCTTTGTCTCTTGGTAACGCTGCCAAGTCCTTATAGCCGATAACCCCGTCCTCCACTCTGGCCTGGGGGGGGGGGGGGATTACAGATTACTGCTTCAAGATTAATCTGAAGGATAATATAACTTGATCTGCGTGTATCTCTCACCACGATGGGGGCAGCAGGGGATCCTGGGACGCTGGACCCTCTCAGCGCCAACACACTGCCTGGAGACGTCTGAGCCAGCTGCTGCTCACACACACACACACACACACACACACACACACACACACACACACACACACACAGACACACACACACACACACACACACACACACACACAGAGAGAGACACACAGACACACAGACACACACACACACAGACACACACACACACACACACACACACAGACACACACACACACACACAGAGAGAGAGAGAGACACACACACACACAGACACACACACAGACACACATACACACATACAGACACAGACACAGACACACACACACACACACACACACCCCACACCCCCCACCACCACACACACACACACACACACACACACACACACACACACACAGACACACAGACACACACACACACACACACACACACAGACACACACACACACACACAGGTTAGGGGTCAATCACAAACTGATATTTAGCCAAATGGAAGAAGACTGAAACTAATGAAGATCATTGAGGTTTTTCTCAGTTTCTCTGATTTATCGAAACCTTCATTCAAAAAGTTAAGAGTCGACAGACACGCCAGCAGCCAAGAGTGGAGGAGTTATAGACAAAAACAAAACTATTAATAAGATAAATATCAAGGTGTAAATGTAATTTAGATTTTTAGTAGTAGTGAAAAAATTAATTTGTATTGTTTATGTGTTATTTATCATTAATTTCACCATAGGAATTTAGCTTATTTATCTTAATGTCATTATTTCTGCAGGTATTTGGTCATAAACCAAAGTATTGGACACATTAACATGTTGACCTGATGATGGCGTAGATGAAAAGTCGGAGGATCAATAAAGTAATTACAGTTCATCCTGAGGGGAACATGAACGTCTGAACCACATTTCATCTCAATCCATCAACGGAGATATTTCAGTGTGGATCAAACCATTATTCCATCATTTTAACTCCTTTATATATCGTTATCTCTATCTATCATATTATATCATGGTCTATAAGATCATCACGTGTTTGTAGCGTCGCCGTCCTGTGAGAACCTTGTATCTCAAAAAAGTCAACTTTTCATCAGAAAAACTGCCTGTTTTCAGCTTTGTGACGATGCATTTTTTAGCTGATCCAAGAGGATTTGAAATAGTTTATTTAGCTGAAAAAGGAGGAGAATTCTCTCAGCACATAAAGGAACTTTTCATCCTTCATCTCACTCCTACTTAAGTGCAGTACTTGAGTAAATACAGTTACATCACCTTTAAAATGAGACGTTTCTGTGACATTTCTGTCTGTAAAATAATCAACAAACTGGCCACATCCCTTTATAACAAAGATATTATACAGCGCCCTGATGTAGCTCACCTGAGCAAACCGTCAGTATTAATATCTCATATTCTACTCTCAGATTTGGCTTTTAGGGCCTAAAAATAGAAATCTCAGAGATGTTAAGACTCGTCTTCTCCTCTCAACCATCAGAAGCAGAAACCAGAAGAAACGTGACAACATTAAACAGTTCAGTGTTTCAGCATCACAGGGAAGTAAGAACTGTGTTTACCTTGGGCATCATCCTGACTGCTGATTGGTCAGTTCCTGAGTGAGAGACACAGACACAACATGGTTTTTTATTACAGACATATATGTAACAATATATTCATTATATTACAGTATACTGCAAGTAAAACTGAATGTAAATGACAAGCTGGTAACAGAAGAAGGTGAGTTGGCCAGTAGCTGACAGTGTGTGTGTGTGTGTGTGTGTGTGTGTGTGTGGTTCGTGAGTCAGCTGGAAAACAGAAATCTGCTGCAGAGGCTTTCTATGACGGACAGCTGCTGGACCAGAGCCCTATATACACCAGAGTTCAGTCAATTACATCCACAGTTACAGCAACTGATCTGAAGTTAACACTCTGTGATACAGTGTGAAGGCTTGTCACTGTCACAGCCTGAATAAAGTCTACTCGTCATCTAGTTTAAGATTTAAACATGAATATCCTGCTGAAGTGCGTTCAGCTTCAGTTCCTCTAATGCCCACTAGATGCTGCTGTAAGAAAACTCTGCCTGTATTGAAGTGAATGGGAAAAACGACCAAAATCTCTCAGTGGGTTAATTCAATTCTTTTGAAGTGAGTCTGACTAAAGAAGTTGAAAATAATAATTTAATTTGGAAGATTTGGAGAGATGTCTTCCTTCTTAAAGCAGGAATAGTGCGACAGATTGGGTAACCGTCTTGTTCTCCAGAGTCAGATTTTTCTGATGGATATTTATATCTGTGCAGCCAGTAATAAATAAATTAATAAATCTAATGAAATGCAAGTGAAACTTTAAGTTCACTATATATAAATACAGGCCAAACATAAAAACATTCAGCTATGTGTTTATTGTACTGAGTCATAGGCAGTTGGTATGATCAGTCACATTATTAATAAAAAAGATTTGCTATAATAAATAATAATAATAATAATATAATAAGTTTTCTATTTGTAGTGGGCAGATGTGTTTAGTATTTGGTCATGTTGAGTAGAAATGGATGGATTTTACAGGTCAGTCCTACAGTGTGTGCAGAAAAAGAAGATCCTCTCGGTTTGTATGCAGGGTCTCTGCTGTTACTCATCTCTAATACATTCAGCGGCGAGATCCTCTCAACATGGCGCGTAAACAAAATTATGATGTCAGTTACCCAAAATTCAAGTTCGGCGTGACGCCAACTTCACATTCCCTATAGAAAGCTAACAATGTGAACTAATGCTACACAGTCACTGAGCGTTACTGTACTGTTGTTGGCATAGAAGTTCTCTATTAAAGGAGCTACGCTAGCAGTTTCCCCCTGCTTCCAGTCTTTGTGCTAAGCTAGGCTAAACGCACCCTGGACTTCTTTACTGATGTGATCTGAAACATCTGGAGGAGACAGAGAATAAGAAGATTTTCCTAAATGATGGAGGGTTTGTTGTATCAGATTATTGTGTGCATGTAAATCTCAGACAGTTAACACAACTCTCGGTATGCAGGGCTCGGCTGCAGCTGCTGGGTTGCCAGTTCTGTATTGTCCGACGTGACCGACAGACACAAAGGGATTATTCCAGAGTCCGCAGCTTTGTCCAACACACACACACACACACACACACACATAAAAACACACAGGTGGAAGTCTGGGTAACATGCGGTCAGCAATGGGAAAAGCCTGCACACACTCACAATGAAATACAGTGTGTGTGTGTGTGTGTGTGTGTGTGTGTGTGGGTGTGGGTGTGTGTGTGTGTGTGTGTGTGTGTGTGTGTGTGTGTGTTCGGACCTCAGGGAGAATAGGGGATCATGTCTGTATCTGTTTGTCATTGGGGCTCTCCAGTCGGATCAGAATCTGAAACACACACATATGTACATTAAGTAACATTTATAACATGAGCAAACTGATCATAGCAAACTGTTGCCCAGTTTTTTTGTAATCTTTTTATATTTCTGTTTGCAGAGTTGCGGATTTTCTGCAGATCTGACAAATTCTGGTCTCTGACACCCCCCCCCCACTCCTGTATTGATCTCTGCTGGTTTCTGGTGACACTGAATAATTAATATCCTCATATGTGGCTGACTGTTTAGTCTGACTGCTGTGGTCACTTTCTCCACTGCTGACCTGACTACCATCAGAGCATTTTCGACTTTTGAACCTGTCAAGGGTGTAAATCTCAACCCTGTCTCAGAGAAGTTACGTTTATGTATTTCGAAATTGTCTCCTTGTCATGTTTCAGGTGCCTTTGAGTTGTTATCAGTTCTACCAAAGACCCTGTTTGAATTTCACACTGTATGATTGGTGAATGCTGCTTTAAAATGGCGGATGCAAAGTGCTCTTATATCTTACAAACCAAAACACCAGTAGCCTCCCTTCATCGTGTTTTATGGAACAGCACTGGATTCCAGACAAGAAAGAGATCTCTGTCTGTCCCGGGAGAGAGATCAATTACAATCGAATGGCTCCTGGTGATCAATAATCTGATCAATAGACTGGAGGAATCAGGTATCAGTTCCTCTTCTCTGCAGCAGAGCAGTTTGTCCACAGTTAGACGTACAAAGTACAATTTTAAGATACTTGAACTTAACTTGAGTATTTCCATTTTCTGCTACTTTATATTTATACTCTATTATTCAGAGGGAAATATTGTACTTTTTACTTCACTGCATATATTTCACAGCTTTAGTTACTTCATAAATTAAGAGTATTAATAGAAAATCTAATTAACTAATAAATTATGATGTATTTTCATTGATTAAACTACCCAGCAGTATCTAAAATCAATAAAATCTGCTCCATCTTGATGCTGCAGCATTAAAGTGATGAAGATATTAATGCATCCATTCAAAATTATTTATTAAATTAGCCATTTTGCATAATGAGAACTTTAGGTACTTTATTAGTATATTTCCATACTAATACTAATTTCTCCAAAAACTCGAATGCATCTAATAACTGCATTATGTTACAAAATACCTCCATAAATGTTGAATAAAAGTATTCACTTCAATGTTTCTTCATTTTCAAACAAAGATCCTATTATTTTTAAAAAAAAGAAAATGTGCAATACTTCCATGTTTGAAGCTGATTAAAACTATGAGAGGAAAATAAACAGGTAGTACAAAAACACACTTCTAGAAAACTAAATAATGTCTCTTTGTGTGAAGTAAACAATCTGAAAATTGATGGATTTGATCAGCAGGACAAATTCAAATCACACTTGAACTGTTTGAATCTGAAAAGGATCAACTTACATCTTCATTCTCGATTTTCTCGCCTCAGCTCAGATTCTTCAGCTCGCCGGCCTGCTGCAAGAAAACCAAACACAGAGCAGATGAGGAATGAAAAGTGACAATGTTATCTGAGTTTACCTTCACATATCTGACACCACGAGGACAGAGACACGATCAGCCTCATCCTGCAGACAGAAAAACGCTGGACGAGCAGTTCACGTGTCTCATGTTTAACCGTCAGATCCTCAACAGCGACTCAGTTAGAGTCAGTAGATATTTGAATGGAGTTCTGAACAGAGGCCGAGTCGTCCTCCTGTTTGCTCTGCGTCTATTTTCAGATTCACGTTTTATTTCCTGGAAGTCAACGCTGTTGCTAAGCGACAATGCTGGCAGGAGACAACCTGCAGCAGTTTGATCTGAAAACGAAATCTGACAAAATGCCTGAAAACACAACATGAAACTGAGGGATGATGAGACGGAAACAGTTTGACCGACTGGATCCTTCTGCTTCTACAGGCACTGAGTGACTGACAGTTAAACACCGATGTTCGCCGCCTGCCCTCCTTATTAACAGGAAGTGACGTTATACAAGAAACTGACATCCAATATAGTGTTTGAGTCAGGAGTGTCTAGGAGGAGGTCAAATTGGGCCCATAGTGCTTTTCCAAGGAGAGAATAAACACTGACAAGTATTTTAATCACAACTACTAACATAACTGTAAATGACACATCATCATCAGTGCAGGCCATGAACTCTACAGCCTGTGTTCGATTGTTGGAGCTTTTGCAGACACTGTACAGTGTGTTCATCTCATGCTGATAATTCAGACATTCACATAAAACAGTGAGAAGTAAAACCAAATAAATCTGTTCTAAAACATCAAAATGTCCCCACAGCTTTTACAAGAAAACATTGAACATGGCTGACCAGACTCACAGTGAATACGGTCGAGTTCTGGTGATTTTCAGCCCAAATTACTCCGGATCCATTTTATAGTAAATGTTTCTGTCAGTGATTTATGAATTATGTTCTACTCAGCTCAGATTGTTTTTTCTATTTCTGGACTTTGTTTGTTGTTTGAAAATGTGTGTTCACTCTTGAATTGATGTTGTCTTAGATATTATTAATTTTGCCTTTAGGTTTCTTCGCCACCGTACATCTATGGGCCTCCAGTGCCAAAACACAGCTGAATGTGCCGACGCTCAGGAACAAAAGTCGGCTGACTACCTAAATTTATGTTGGATGAAATCCACCTCATCCGTCATTTTCATATATTTATCACTCACAAGTGTGAAAGATATTTTTAAATACATCCCTATATTTATAAAACAGTGTTTGTTCAGGTTCTCGTTCAGCAGATCTGCGAGTCGGCCGGGACGGCGATAACTCTGTGGAATGCTGGGAGATATCTGAAGGTTGCTAGGTTACCACACCCAGCCGTCCAATCAGCTGGCAGGAATGTGGGAGAGACAAAGAGAGATGCTGCACTAAAATAGACCTCCCACCATCAGACCACCCCGACACTGAGTGTGTGTGTTGTATTAGAAACAAAGTGATGGACACACACACACACACTGCAGGGGTCATAATCTCAGGTAAACCCCACCCGACTGCCACGCCTGGGAGTTTAAAACAAACTACCACTGTCAAGTTCCTCCTGCCCCGCAGTTCAGCAGTGATTCAGTGATGATGTGTTGTCCTGATTTAGTTTTTCTGGTGAATCCACCTCGTCTACAGCAGCCAGTAGTTACATGGACCCTGATATTTCACAAATAATTGGAATAATAACCCAATCGGAGTAAAGATGCTTTATTTAACCACCTCAATCAGAGACTCAATCAGAGACTGGCCTGATCTGAAGTAATTTTCAATCAGGTTTAATAATCTGTCCAGTAGGAAAATATTAATGCCTAATAACCAACTTAACACTTATTCCGATATAGAATATTTGTTTGTTTGTTTGCCCCATGTGAGGGTAACGGTGACGTGAACGAGTTTCCAGGGGGGACGTTAACGTTAACTGTGTCAATGAAGTTATATTCTGATTAAACATCTTATTGGATCACTTTATTTAGCGTCCATGTAAACAGTTGGAATCTCTAATCACAATGATTTCAATCGGATTGGAGAAATATTGTCCATGTAACAGCAGCTATTGATTTCCTACATTTCCCAGGATTCCTTTCACCAACCCAGAGTGAAGGTACCCTGCTTTCAGCTGGTCCTGTGTGTAGGAGGAGGAAGTGATAGTGAAAGTAAGAGTCTCACTCCTGACTGCAAACACAAACTGTTTTCTGTGGAACAAACAAAAAACAAAAAAACAAAATGGAGCCAGAAATGATGAAGAACAACAGAATCTGTGTGAGGAAGAGGAGGATTTTTACAGTGTTTGTGTGTTTGTGGTTTTTGTGTGGAAACAAACTAACAGCAGAAATCTTGTATCACTTCCACTACATTCACTTCCGGTTAATAAATCCCAGTGAATTTCGACTGTTATTGATTTTGGGCGTTCCTTCATGGAATCAATGACTCCTTGTGAACCCAAATTAAACACAAATAACCGTCTCATCACAAACATCATTTGTATTAAATTAGAGCTTTCCAGGAAATTCCTATAAAATGACTAAGAAATAAAAAACCTGTAAAATAAAACTTTTCTGCTAATTTTAACTACTTTGTCTGTGTTGGTTCGTTTAATCTATAAAGAAGATAATCATATGTTTGTAGCGTTGCCATCCTGTGAGAACCACTAAAGAAGAAGGAGCATTTTCTCAACCCATTAAGGAATCATCCTTCATCAAACTTCATCTGTCAGTGTATCAGAAACATTCAAAATCACCAAATTTGGAGAAACATGGACAGAAGGATGAACAATCTTAATCTGTAAAGTAACTAAAGCTGTCAGACAAATGAAGTGAAGTCAAAAGTACAATATTTGTCTCTGAGATGTGGAGGAGTAGAAGTATAAAGAAGCATAAAATGGGAATACTAAACCAGAAGAGGGACGTTAACTGAGCGGTTGACTTTCCCAGTGGGCGTCAGTCTTCTTCTCTCTTTGTGTTTGGACGTAAATTATCTCGTTAATATCTCCGAGGGGGTCGTTAGTACCGGTCACTGCATTTGTACACAGAAAACACACACTGAGGTCCTGAGAACGTGTAGACCTTACATTCAGATTTATAACTGCCACACATGTTACTGCAGCACACACACACACACACACACACACACACACACACACGTCTGAATCTCTATAATAGGATATTTAACTCCAAAAATTCAAAAATTCACCCAAATTTCTCTTGAATTCCTATTTTTCACTCATTGACTACATGCAAACTCTGAATTCCTTGGTGGTGCATTCAAGGACTCTTTATCATCTGTGGCTAAATATCTACTCTACTGTTTGTTTGGTTATTTTTATATTTTAAACATTAGTGTACAAGAAATTAAGTTGTTATTCATATTTTTATGCATTTATTTTTTCCAATTATGTTGTGAAAAAAAAGAGAAGCATTGCTGTGAAGACTTTTGTTGAATTTGTTGATGTGTTTTGTTAAAAACGTTTCTGTTGAACAGATGAATCTTAAAACTCAAATGTCTCCACGTCCATTAACGCAGTTTTTCAGCTTAACACAATTTCCAGGATAATCTGCGGCTACAAATGTAAAATCTTCTCTCGTGTTTCCATTGTTCAGGTTCACAGCTGCAGAAACGCTCCTCCTCTGAATGTTCGTCCTGCCGGGTTTCAGGCTGTTTGTCTCATCAGAGTTTCTGTTGAGTCGTGATGCAGTAAAATGTAAAACATGTCCTGAAGCTGTAAGTGGGTCAGAGACTGAAAACTGCTGAGTCACTGCTTCATATTCACAGCTCTGACTAATTATTCCCAATCTCGACCTCGAAACATCCACTGAGCTTTAAATGTTGACATCGGCAACGTGTTTACACCAAAACCTGTTTACGTTTCCTGTTCAGGCGAAGAACACAAAACACAGAAGAAGAAGAACTGCGTCATTAACAGCAGTGATGGAGACGGAGCGCCGCCTGCAGAGACGGCAGCAACAGGAAACAAAAGGAAGCAGGAATGCGAACATGTTGAATGTCAAAATGTGATGCAAACATACATTTAAAGTCCTGCAGTTAAAATCCTCCTAAAGTAAAAATCCTACTAATCCTAGTGAAATAGTAAAATGTCTCCTGTGGCTGATATCTGTGTGTGACGTTATTAGATTATTGATACAGAAGCATCAATGTTAGAGCAGCATGTTACTCTTGAAGCTGCATGTGGAGACAGTTTTAAGTACTTTATATACAGGCAGCTGGTTTAGTCCAGTGGTTCCCAAACTATGGGTCGGGCCCCTCCAGAGGGTCACAGGATATATGTGAGGGGTCATGAGATGATTAATGAGTGAAAAAAGACTTAGACAAAAACTAATTGTTACCTACGTCATCCAAGTACTGACAGTTCAAAACTTCCACATTTATATACTGACACAGTCAGAGGAGGAGGCTGCTGATTGGACAAAAGAATAAATCAATCTGATTGATCAGTAAAGTCATAATCTGAGACAGACAGACAGAAGCATGACTGTTCTGTTTGCAGGGCCGACAGCCTCCAACATGGCCGCCTGTCACCTTCACCTGATTAGTTTCGTTCGGACTCAGTTACAGGAAATCACAAGACGCAACAGTTAGTGTGTGTGTGTGTGTGTGTGTGTGTGTGTGTGTGTTGGCAGGCTTTTATCTCGGCTCGCAGAGATGTGACCCCACCCCGCCTGTCATCGTTATGGCAACGACTGCTGTCATTGGCCGACGCCGACGACATCACGGCGTCTGTGTAACGTCTTTAAGGTGTTTGTGGTGAAGTTGTGATTGACAGCTGAAGGGAGGATGGTGTGTCTCCTTATTATGTTCCCTCGTTTCCTTACCTCCTTCTTTCCCTCCCTCAACCCTCTTTTCCTTCCCTAGTTCTCTACGTCCCCCTGTCCAACCTAATGTCCTCCCTCCTTCCATACTCCCTCATTTCTTTGCCTATCTCCTTAGTTCCTTGCCTTAATCATCTTCCTCCATATCTTCAACTTTCTTACCTCATCTTTTCCTTCCTCATGCCCCACTTCCTTCCTTACTCCCTCAATTCTTCCCACTAACTTCTTTCCTTTACAAGCCCCTTCTTTCCCTTTTTTCTTCCCTTTCCTTCCGTACTTCACAACCTCCTCTTTTCTTTCCATACATCCTCCTTCCTTTCATACTCCCTCATTTCATTTCCTACCTCCTTCTTTCCTCCCATCTGTTGTTTCCTCATCGTCCGTCGACACTGTCCGGCTGTCGTCACATCTCAGTGTTTCTGTTGTCATGACGACAGCACCGGTGATTTGATGAAAGCTCATAGATGCTAACTGCTAACTGTAGCACTGAGACGTCCGTCGGACCGCTGCTTTATTCTGGTGCCGTCGTCATGACAACAGAAACCCACAGGTGCTGATGACACCTGGACTGTGTGATCAGCTGTGCTGGATCAGATAAGTCATTATGCTCCTCCTTACCTCCTGAAGTTCCTCTTTTTCTTGTATTTCTCATTTATCTTCTTCCTTCCATGCTCCCTTTTTTCACTTCCTACCTCCTCCTAATCTTACTCCTTCTTTCCTATCGAAACCCCTCCTTTTCTTTCTTCTTTTCCTTCTTTCCTTCACTACCTCCTCCTTCCTTCCATACTTCTTAATTTGACTCTTTTCAAACCTTTCCTTGCATGTATCTTTTTGTTTCCTTTTCTAGCTCCCCCATTCCTTCTTTCCTTCCCTAAGTTCTCCCTTCCTTCCTAACATCCTTGTTTTATTGTAAATGTTTAGATTCTTTGCTTTCATGTAAAGCACTCTGTGTTGCCTTTTATGCATGAATTGTGCTATAACAATAAAGTTTATTATTATTAAAGTTTATTCATATCTTCCATCATCCCTCCTTTCTTTCCAAACCTCCTTCTTTCCTTCCCTACCTCCTTCACACAGTCCAGCTGTGTGTTAGGAACACACCTGGACTGTGTGATCAGCTGTAGCTGATTACTGGTCATATCACTGTTGGATGGATGTCTCTGAGAGGTTTGTCACATGACAGCGGCTCGGTGTGGCTGGAAGGACCAAACCGTTTTTAAATATGTGAACATGAGAAGAGATCCTGGTCTGATATTAGAGGAAGGTGTTGTTCTGAATAAAGCTCGTCCATCTGTCATATCAGCAAACACACTCAACTTAAAATTCCTGCAGTGGAGAATCAACTGACAGAGTGGATGGCAGCGTGAACGCCTGCAGCCAAAACAACCCCCCCGCCCCCCCAACACACACACACACCAGCAGCACCACCACCACCAGCGCTGGCTGTGCCCGTGGCCTCATTCCTGCAGCATCAACAACCCCCCCGCGGCCCCCCCGCAGCCCCCTGCTGCTCTCAGAGATAAGAGCCGAGGCCTCCGTCTGCTGCAGTAACAGACCGGATTCAACCCACACTGGTTATTAAAGGAACATTCAGCTTTTTTCACAACCTGAGGATTTAACAGTGCGCCATAACATGAGCCATCGCACCGCTCTGAAACTCTGAACCCCTAACGCCGTGGTTCAGGACCTGGGGGGTCGTGAGCCCTTAGACGTCACAAGAGAAATCAAAAAATCTGAAAAAAGGTGTTTCTGCTACACAAAGTTAGACTTTCCTGTAATTTTAGTTTTTGTGAATTATACTTTTACTTCTTATAGACTCAAAAGTGCATCTATCTATACCGATGAGATATATAATACCTCCTGATCACATGTTGGACCTCCTCAACTGGCTTCTTTCAACATGAAGGAGCAGCATCTCTTCTCCGAGCTCACTTCGGATGTTTGAGCTCCTCACCCTGTTTCTAAGGCTGAGCCCAGTCACCCTGCGGGGGAAACTCATTTCAGCTGCTTGTATCCATGATGTCAGTCTCTCAGACACAACCCAAAGCTCGTGACTGTAGATCGACTGGTAAATCAAAAGCTTTGCCCGTGTTACTGCTGGCACCGCTCCATGTTACCCTCAGTGTGAACAAAACCCCGAGATAACTGAACTCCTTCACTTGAGGGAGCAATCCATCGTTTTCCAGCAGAGAGTCATGAACTCAGACTTGGAGGCTCAAGAGTATATTTAAATATAACAAAGGAAAAACAATCCGCTTTTGGTTAAACTGGTCACAACCTGTGACGAGGGGTCGCTCCATTTTAAGGCGTCACAAGCCAAAAAAGGTTCAGAACAGCTGAGCTACAGGATGCCACGACACGCAGGCGGACTGATTGGCTAAGTGAGTGTTGACGGACTGATGACCTAGTTTACTCTCATCATAATCGTTGATTATGATGAGGAAACATGCAGCACAGAACACGGATGTCCTGCTGAAGTTTATTTGGCCCTGACCTGATCCGAGTCCTTTATTATTGAGTATCTGCTGATATGATTCAAACTATAAACGGAAAATTTGATCAGATTGAACTCAATTCATCCTGAAAGAACAGTTTGTGCCAGAGATGCTCAGTATACAGAGTAAAGATATGACATGTTGATTAAACATGTACCTGACACACTGAAGTAACTGTAGTATTGTTTTTTATTGCCAATGTGTGAACGGTTTGTAACGTAACTAAAAAAATGAGACTTTCCCCAACTTTCTCGGTTGCCTCTAACAGTCTGTAGACCGATTTCTATGTAAAGGACTTTTTCGGAAAACCTGAAGGATTTGATGTTAAGCTCGCTTCAGCTCACCTGCAGCGCCCAGAGTGTGGTGTGTTGCCAACTTCTAGAGTTTCTCACTAGATTTAGACACTCTTAGCGACTTTATTTCTAAAAGTGACCTGCAACCGGTTGTGTATTGCAGGCGCCGGTGGACAAGGACGAACTCTGCAGCAGCCGATGACGAGACTACGTTATTGCCAGCAGGCCTTCTAACAAACTATCTGGAGAGTCCCTGACACCTAATGTCGTGCAGACAGAGAGAAGCTGCTTTTACTCACGGACACGTGTCTCTGGAAGAGACACCCGCCATCGTCACGCTGGTTATCGAGGTTGTGTTGACAAATCATAACAAGACACTTCACATAGAGTAGGTCTTTAAAATATTATTGACTTGGCGACAGTGGCGAGGAAAAAAAATCCCTTTTAACAGGTAGAAACCTGGAGCAGAACCGGGCTCTGGGTGGGCGGCCATCTGCCTCGACCGAGCTGGGTTGAGAGGGGAAGAGAGAGGGGGAGTCAGGTGGCTTAACTTACTGTATAACAATAGATTTTGGGTTCTTAAAATCTTACATTTGTAGCGTAAATAATAACACCAGCTGTCAGATAGATGTAGTGGAGTAGAAAGTACAATATTTTAGTAAGTAAGTACCTTAGAATTGTACTTAAATACAGTACCTGAGTTACCCCAAGAGAGCCAAACTGAGCTGAACTCACTAATGAGGGATTCAAACCTGCAGCCTCCCAGCTGGATGAATCAGAGCATCATCAGCAGCAGAGGCTGAGCTCTACTCCTGCTTTCTATTTCTGCTGCAGTAGAGTCTCAGCGGAGCAAAGTTTCTATTGTATAACATGAGTGAAGATGACTCATGTGTCCAGAAATAGAGGGGAGCGCCCACGCAGTGCTGAGACGTTCAGGGACCGTACAAGTACACAACGCCATTGACAACCAAAAACAAACTGTGAACCCTTGAACGTTCCACTCGCTGATATTTTATCCATCAATGGACCCAAAATTTTTTTTTAAAATAAACATAAAATGGGGAAAGCAAGTGGTCTTTGCTTGCAGTGATACTTTTGTCAGCATTCAACAAACACAAAGAAATCAAGTTGATTATTACAATGATGACAGTTGTAAAATGTCCCCTGTGCCTGTTGTACGTTTATATATTCTATCATTAGATTATTATTCCTCATCATTCATGTAAAAGCAGGATTTTACTCATTTTGAACTGTTTTGTATCAAACTGCAGCTAATGATTATTTTCATTCTGGATTAATCTGCTGATTATTTTCTCCATTAATCGTTTGATTGTTTGGTTTGTAAAAATAGTAAAAATAGTGAGAAATGTTGTCAAAGTGACACCTTCACAACCAACCAACAGCCCAAACCTCAACATTATTAATATAATAATCATCATAATAATAATTTTACTTTTAAGACTTTAACTACATTTTCTTGATAATACTCACATACTTTAACTTAAGTAACATTTTCAGTGCAGGACTTTTAGAGTATTTTTACAGTGTGGTATTAGTACTTTCACTTCAGTAAAGGATCTGAATACTTCCTCCACCACTGTGTATTATTATATTTTTACAGTATTCCACATAAGAAAAGAAGCTCCTAACGTGTGATGAGGCTGAAATTAAAGTCCTCAATAAGAAAGGAATTAACTGCAGCGCACACACACACACACACACACACACACACACACACACACACACACACACACACACACAGCAGGTTCTTTCTAGCTCCCACAGGACTGGAAACCCATTATTCACAGCTACAGTAGGTTCAAAAGGACAGAGAGTCATCAGTTACTGTGCCTGCCACGGTCCACATTATGTACTGTTTATGTATGACATCACTCCTCAGCTGTGACCTTTGACCTCCATCAAAGATTCAGGACCCGACCAGTTAAAGCCTCTGAACAAACTGAACAATTCACATCAAATCGGACGAGCAGAGAGCATCTGTTGTTCGGTGTTTCCATGACGACGCCTCCTTCCCACGTCGCCACAGAGTTCATCATATAAATCCACCGACCAGCCGTCTCTATTCTCCACACGAACAGAAACATCCTCGACCTCTGCACAGATCTGCTCCCATCACATGTGAAAGGCAGCTCTGTGACACTAAAAACTACTAACTTTAACTTTAACTGATAACTGTGACATGATTTTTGACTGTAAAAAGGTATTTTAACAAAAAGGTTCTCAGCCAACCTAACCTGTGTGAATAAAGGTACATTTTTGTCTCATAAAATAATGTAATGTAAACTCATTGTGAAAGATGATAGATGATGGATAGAGATTTCCCCTGTAGTCCTTTATTATAGGACATAATAAAGATATTAAAGCCATTTCAAGTATTATCCTGTAAAATCACAGGAACATTTTAGAGATATTATGGGACTATGATGGGGAGGGTTTCAGAGTGGAGGCCGGCCGGCAGATGTTGTGATGCTGGGATGAGGAGGGGGGGTGTGAGGGGGGGGGGTGTTACATAAAACCATCCTCTCCTTCTTAATCCATCCTCCATCCTCCATCGTGCTCACTTTCCAGCAGCCGCTTACATAACTTCAGAGCGTCACACAGTAACTGAATCACATCTGATCATATCTCTATATTCCGATCATTAAACACTGTGTGCTTTCATATTATTCACGGTAACGCGGACAGAGTGAGACGCCTGACAGGCAGCGGGACGCCGGAGCGCCTCTGCCCCGCCGCGGCGCACCGCAGCCCGGCGTGTCACAGCGCCGGCTCCCCCGGACAAGGTCGACCACAGCCGGGGAGAGAGCGGAGCCGAAGTCCCGCTGAAAACATCGGCAGTTTTACCTCTATGGTATTCCTATAACATCTCTATGAGTGTACATCAGGCAGTATATTTTAATCCAAACTTCACTTTGCAGTTTTGCTGGACGTCAGAACATCGGACATGCATCCCTATAATAACCCCATAATAATCCCACAGTGTATTTTACATGATGCGTATATAGTTTAACATTCATGTCTGAAAATACAGGCTGGTCTGCACGCACAGGCTCTCTCTCTCTCTCTCTCTCTCTATATATATATATATATATCATATTTCTATAATACTGCACATAAGGACCTCCAGTGTTGCTCGTCATAGATCACAGGTGATATCTGTGGTCACAGGAAGATAAACGCAGATGTGAACCCGCAGCAGCAGATCTTACCTGTCTGTTGTTGCCGGTGTTTGTCAGAAACATCCAGCAGCTCCGTCATCAACTGTTTCTCACTGCGCGCAGTCCCAGATATAGTCCGGGAGTGTGTGTGTGTGTGTGTGTGTGTGTGTGTGTGATAGCAGCAGTGTGCCTCTCTCTCTCTCTCTCTCTGCTCAGTTACCTGTCTATGTCTCTCTACCTCTCTCTCCCTCTGGACCAGTCCATTTGCAGCAGTGGGGGGGTTTAAACATGACAGTGCAGCATGTCGGTGACAATGACAAGGCGTGTGTGTGTGTGTGTGCGTGTGTGTGTGTGTGTGTGTGTGTGTGTGGATATTTTGTAATGTCACTTAATAAACTACATTAATGTGCTGTCAGTATGTTTTTTTGACCGCACTATTTTGAATTGGGAATAGTTTGACTTTTTTATTTTGAATTGTCAGGTGATAAAATTTCACATTTTTATTGGTTTATCCTTTTTTCAGACTTTAAATGTGAAGAACAAGTAACTGAGATATTGTGCTGACATTGCATAACACATCTATTACATCTATTCACATTAATGTTTATAAATTTACATTACAAAGTAAATGGTGCAAATTATAAAAAAATGTAAAAAAGAACATATACCCAGGAGAACCCAAGATAAATTATGGTGAGCTGTAGCCAAAAATGTAAAATAAACTTCAATCACATTTTATTATAAATAATTTTTCCGCCTCTAATAAATCTAATTATAACTTAGGTGATAATGTTTCTATAATATTCTATATGTTGACTTTCAATTTTGCTGTTTAATAATCAGGGTTATTAAATATGTTACATTTGAAACCACTGGAGGCCTGGAAGGACCGACGGCCCAGGGGCCCAGGGACCCGTTAACATTCCTTGTTAGAAAATCAATCAAATAACTATAAATAGATGCAAAACTCCACTGAGAGACGAAAAACAACCACAAAGAGACACTTTCAGTCTGGGTGTCTTGCTCCTGTGTAGGAGGGGTGGGGGCCTTTTACATGTCTGTGCTCAGGGGCCGTTGTCTCATAATTATAATTCAGTTGATGTCTACTGTTATTTCCTGTACTCAAAGACCTGTCAATCAAATTAGAAGTGATCGCAGCCTCCAACCACGTGTATTCTGGTAGTGGGCAAATAATCTATAACTTCACTTGTTTTTAATTTAGAATTAAATACTTTTTCTACTACTAAAAAGTAAACTTATATTCCTCAAAGTAAAGGAAACAAATCATTTTGCTCTTGTTATTGAAACTCAGGTATCAGCACTGTGATATTCCTCCCCTCTGCGTCCTGTCGTGGAGCTGTAGATGGTGTTTTCTCCTCTTCATGTCAGCGCCCGGAGCATCAGGCAGGAATTAGAGCTCAGTGATAGTTTTTAATAAAGGACGTCCACTCGTCTATCTGAGCTGCTGCGGAGCTGATGGCCTTAATTTGACCGAATAGCGGCTGCATTCAGAGCAGCAGGTCAGAGAGGAAACTCTATTCAGCAGAATGCCGGGATCTCAAACTGTGGTCTGTGGCCCTGCCGGGGTCACTGAGAGGCCTCCAGAGGTCCTGTGTATTATATTTCACCGTGTTGAGTCCAAATCCATCAAACTAAACTCTGTAATATAATATGAATATTACAGGGAAGGACATGTGAGGTATTATCTCACCTACAAGGTTTAGCACAAAGATTCAGTGGTGGAATGTAACTAAGTTAATTTACTAAAGAACTGTATTTACATAAGTTGGAGATATTTCTACTTTACTTAAGTATTTCCATTTTCTGCTACTATATTGGTGAATATTGTACTTTTTACTCCACTACATTTATACAACAGCTTTAGTTACTGATTACAAAATATAATCAACAAATAAATTAGGATGTATTATTAAAGGTTAAGATAAAACTTGATCCCTCGCTGAGAATCTACCCAGCAGTATGTATAGTAAAACATGAGCTCCATCTTTACCAGCTCCAACATTAAAGTGACGAACACATTAATGCATCAATAATTAAAATCCAATAATATAATATAATGTTGTTAAGTCAGCAAATTGAGTTGTTCATGTCAGTTATGCGTATTGTGTAATATATAATTAATCAATAATAATATATAATGAATTCATAATAAAATGTGTAGGTATTTTTTTGTTTATTATCTTATCATCAGCAGGTGGTCAGAGGTCATCCGTGTATCAGGGAGTCCAGGTGACGACCCTGACGGCGGTCTGAGCGGCCCGCCGGATGTCCGGGTCCTCCTCTCCAGCCTCGCTCCTCTTCACCAGCAGGGGGAGCTGCTCCAGCAGGAGGCGGCGGCCGTGTGGAGCTTCTGCCAGCGCGGTCAGAGCCCGCAGGGAGTACAGGATAAGGGCCTTCCTCCTCCTCCTCTCTTTATCCTCCTCTTCCTCATCCTCCTGGGTCTTAGACACCAGGTTGAGGAGGACAGGGATGACGTCCAGATCCAGACACTGGTGCTTCCCTGCAGGAGAAGGACATTCAGTCTGTAGAAGAAGTCACATGGTGCGTTTCAAGTTCCCACAGAAGACAAACTCTGCTGGTTGAATCATCAGTACAAAAGATGAACAAACCAAAAGGTACAAGAAACTTGTGGACATAAAAACTAAAGCCAGTCAACTACATCTCCCAGGGTGCATTTCACCAATAAACACCCAATCACAGAGCTTCATTCAGCAGTTTAAATCAGTTCACTGTCTGATTCTGGATCAGTTTTGGATCAATTTAGTAACCATAGTGACAGGTTTTGTTCTCTGGATCAGGAACAGCAACTGAGGCTCATGGGTATTGTAGTATTTAGAGGCGTCCACAAAACTGACAGAAAAAACCTGATTTGTCAGAAACAATTAATTGAAACTGGTGGTCAGAACATAAAACTGACGATCCAATTATCAACCTGTCAGCTCCACGAATGCTGCTGAGCGGCTGAAACAGACCGAGGTGTGTTTGTACCTGTGGTGATGATCACAGTGTACATGATGACCCCTGCAGCGTTGGCCCGAACCTCGATGTCTTCGTCCTGCAGCAGATCGACCAGGACAGGAAGTACCGCCTGCTCACACACCTGCTGCTTCCCATCCTCAGAAACACTGGAACAGAGCAACCACAACAACAACAGGTTGTTTCAGACATGTGAAAGGTTCTTGTGTGAAGTGTAAGTGACAGCGCAGCAGCAACGCACTGCACACTTCCCTACTCTATAAAGCCTGATGTTTAACCTGAGCGCCATCATGGCTGCAGCCGCCTCCCTGCGGATGTTCGGGGAGCTGTGGGAGAGTCTGCGGCTCAGCAGAGAGACACCGTCAGAGGCCAGAGCCGGCAGAGCGTCCAGCCTGGAGCAGGAGCTGACGGTGGAGAGGAGCAGCACCTGCACCTCCTCCTCCTCCTCCTCCTCCTCCTCCTCCTCCTCTCTGAGCTTCAGCATCAGTATAGGAACCAGAGTCAGGAGAGCTTGTGCACCTGCAGGACGACACAGAGTCATAAAATGTTTTATTTCTAATCGTCGTGTTTCTTCTTCTTCCCAGAAAGCACTTTAGACTGGGAACAGTGTGCCGTATGGTTCGGTATCACATTAATATATTTAGTGAAATAATATATAAGGATAGTTTCATTATCTGTATGTTTATTTAGTTATTATAAAGTATTCTTAGTATTGTCACCAATCGGAATCATGGTTTTCAAACACAAACAGAACTGAATAATTATAAAGGTTCCTGATTCAAATTTCAATCGTGAAGCGTTGAATTAAAGGTGATGAGCGTACCTGCAGGCAGCAGAGTGAGGCGGTTCAGCACTCGGTGGACGTTCCTCCTGCAGGAGGACGAGGAGTCGTCCAACAGCTGAGAGAGAGGAGGGAGGAGGGAGGAGGAGAGCAGGGCCTGTCTGCAGGAGTAGACAACAGGGTTTAGAGCTGCCATCGTCCACTATTCACTATGAGACTAAACATGTTTCTGTTTGACTCTCAGTAATTTTCTGCAGCCGTCAGAAGAACTAAAGCTTCAGGTTCACCTGGACGACACGCTGAGCCGTACCGCCACCTGCTGGTGACATCAGAGAGCACAGCAGGGACAAACCGCTCATCGGCTTCAGGAGCAAGCAGAAGGACCCGTCTGGTGAGTCTATATTTCTCTCTTTGTCATCAGACCTCATGTCAATCCATGTGCCATAAAGCTCTACTGTTGTACAAAAACTATTAAAAACACGTCACTGAGCCTCACTGTTGCTCCAGACGACATCTTCCTTGACTCAGTCCCACACACAGCGTCCTGCTGCCACAAATACTCACTACAGCACCAAATGTGGATTACTCCGCCGCTCAAAGTAGTCCCCAACAGATGCACTATTACCTCCTGTTTGTTTGATAAAAACTACAGTGAGCAGCTGTAGTCTGTCTGTCTGTCTACCTGCCGACGCTGTGGCCGGTCAGCTCGTGAAGCAGCTCGCAGGTTCTTGTTCTGACTGACGGATCTTCGTCCTTCAACAAAACCTTCAGCTGCTCCAGAAAACCTGCAGAAGAAGAAGAAGAAGAGGAAGAATATTGTATGTCAGGACTCTGTACAACATGTAAAGTGGAGGTAGATTTTTCTAATTCTTCCAATTGTAGTGTACAATTACTTTCCGTTCTCATCCCTCCATTTTATATGATGTATTATCCCAAATAAAGTGGGGGGCTTGGATATTAATTTTCACACATTTATAGGCTAAAAAGGCCTATTGGGAAAAACTATTTTCTGTGATTTTCTACAGAAAAAACCTTAAAAACAAAAAGGAAAAAAGAAATCAAAGTATCTCCAATTCTGTTGCTACACCCCACTGAACTCCAAAACATAAGGAAGATCCTGTATTTCAGTAAAAGTACAAATACTATAATGTAAAAATACTCCATTATGTGTGTTTTGCCCATTTAATCCTGAGGTGCATTAAATGGAGGAATGATCCCTTTGCAGCGGACACCATGGCGCATCGTGGACTCTCGGTTACCCCCGTTCACGGTCTGGTAGAGCCGCTCCGGGTCGTGCATCAGGTCGCAGAGTGAAGCCAGAGCCCGGCGCCTGCTGCCCGCCTCCGGCCGCTGCAGCTCCCCGAACAGCTGCGGCACCGCCCGCCGCCCGAAGGCCACCGGAGCCCGGCTCGGGTCCATCAGCAGAGCCGCCATCCCGGGTGTTTTATTAACGTTAGTAAGAAACCCGGAGAGTCGCAGTAACGTTACCTAGCGACCGCGACACAGAGCCGGAGTCATGTCGTCACATCCGGGCTGGAGGTGGACAGGTGTGTATTTATACAGGTATGTGTATATATACCTGTATATGTATATATACCTGTATATTTGTATATATATCTGTAGATATGTATATATTAAACACCCACTGAGCTCTCACTTCTTTAGTCAAATATAAAATACATCTGACAATGAGTCAAACCTGAAACTAATCAATAATAATGCTCAGACACTGAGAATAAAACATAAAATACAATTGAAAACAATTTAAAATAGTGTAAATTACAAAAATGGCTGATTTATCACATTATATCAGACAAAGCATAGAGGGGTTTAAAAGTCTCTAAAAGAATCAGAAAACTTTTAAATTATCAGGACTTAAATTTATCAGTTGTGGAGGTGATGCTGAATTGTTTGGCAGGTTTTGTTTTATGGCACATAAGTACATCTCATAGTGGTTTGAGCTTATGTTAATGTTGCTATTACATGAATATTATTTAAATATTTCCACAAATGTCAAAAAACGTTTAGTGTTCTAATGGTGTTAAACTGATCAACCAAACCAACAAAAAGGTGAGAAAAATGAACTCTTTATTGAAAGAGACAAAGTGAAGGTAACAAAATGTGGAGTGAGGGGGGCAAGGTGTTAAACAGAAACAAAGACTCACATCTTCCTCCATCACTTGGCACCTTTTCCACTTCAACATTTTAAATAAACACAGAAATTAGTTCCTTTCTCTGCTCCTAACTGTGATTTTTGAAACTCAGTTTTCTCAGAAATGTTCAGTGTGGAAACATGTATTTTAATTCTGGAAGCGTACAGCTGAGTTCACAATGAAAAACAAACCCTTTAAAAAAAAAAAAAAAAAAAAACACAGTTCAGGGTTCAATTCTGCCCGACACTCACACTGACCGAAAACTTAAAAATTAAACTTAAAAAGAAAAACAGCTCAGTTTTATGTGTCTACTTCTTCTTCTTCTTGCTCTTCTTTCCTCCCTCTCCCTGCTGAGAGCTGGTGTCTCCTCCTCCACTCTTCTGGGTCCGAGTCTTTAGTTTAGGGATCATCTCTGCTACGTAAAACATCACGTCTTTACCTGAGGGAATAAAAAAAGGCCACTTTACTCAACTGTCTTTATAAGCACCTTGATGGCTCAAAAACTCAATCAGAACTTTTATTATGGATTTTGTCCTCTGATAAAGTCACTCAACATGTTGCTCAGAGTAAGATTATCAGTTTGTGGATATAAAAACAGGATTTGGGAAATCGAAAAACTTAAATACACTCGGTTCCTGTGTCTGAACTCAACTAAAGATCATCTGTGAGGAAAGACGCTCCACTCTGTAACACCAATGTACAATCAGAGTGTTTCTGTAGCTCAACAAATCCAACAGAGTGACACGTCTTCTGGATTGGGTTCGGGGTCTAAAAAACTTGACTGTGTCTGGCCTTTTAGCCTTGTGTTGGCAGGATAAACCCTGTTAGGAATCTATTAAACTCAACTGGACAAACATGCATTTTACTCTTGCATGAAGTCAAACACTGGTAGGTTTTTTTGTCAGTTTGTGTGTGTAAGACTTACGGGAGGTGAACTTCTCCTGACAGAAGCTGCCGTCAGTCTGCTTCACCTGAACTCTGACGCGACCTCTGAACTGGACGTCCCTGTTCCACTCCCTGGGGTGCATTTTGTTCTGGAGAACACACACAACGGTCTCATTTTAACCCCTGATGAAGTGTGTTTGATATTTCTTGTCAACTTCATTTAGTGTCAATAAAGTTTTCCTTTTACCTCGACGTAGACGTTCAGCCCAGCAGCCGTCAGGACGTCTCTGATCTCGGTGCAGGACGGGTTCTCCACAGCCTGCAGACACATAACATCAGTGGTTTGGTTTATTTACTTCATGTTACACTTGGTTTACACTTCACTGTTTCCATCCAGGGCTGCACGATTAACTGAAATATGATCTTAAACCAGGCCTCTACGAGATCTCTGCCGTGTTTGCATTTACACCTAATTTGACAAGTATGCATTATTTCATGTGACAAACTGCACAGAACGAGACGACGCAAATGAAGACGCACACAGCTTCTTGTAAAGTGAAAAGTTGAAGACGATGCACCGCAAATTAGTACAACCACCCTGAAGGTCACAAGGAAAATTTCAGCGGAAAATCCCCAAATGTTCCTTTGTTGTGCTACCTGCTCTGATCTGTTCACTAAACAGGAACAGTCTGAGTCTGCAGACTGTTCCTGAGAACAAGGCCTGGACAAGGCCTCATGTTTTGGGTCACAGGCTCCATCTGGCTAAAGGTGAGCTGAGTATTAGTTACAAAAAATGTTCTAATGAGTAAAAACAAAACTTATCTGAATACTCCTAAACTTAACTTTTCAGGGTGTAAATGATTATATTGCTTGTTCTGTATGCATGAAGACAATATGGATTAAAATGTTTATTCTTCTGTTAAAAATTTGTGTCCCTGAGAATCGTGGGAGAGGAGATGAAGAAGACAGTTTCCTTGAATGAGAAAAATCAAGTCAAAAACTGATGGTGAAACATCATGAAAACAGTAGAAAGTACAAAGCGTCACCTTTTCTGCGGGAATCCTCCGTCCTTCAGCCAGTGTCTTCTTACTGTTGATGTAGATCGGATAGAGGCAGATGAACCTGAAACACATCACACAGACATTCATTTTCTGTAAATCAACCAACTAACAGCTTCAGCTCTTCTGTGGTTACTGATGAATGTTTGCGTGTGTCATCACAGATCATGATTTCATTATTTTATTATCTCAATATAGTTTTCTTTAAGCAGTTATCCTGATGTTATCAGACGTAGTTCTGTGGTGATCAGGGTTTAAATATTTCATTATCTCAGAATAAAAGGTTTCTGTACTTGTTCTGTCTGTTTCTATAATGGAGTCATGAGGATACTTCTGTCATCACCTCCTTTTGATATCTATTTTTATGTTTATACTCTTTATTTTGGTCCCTCAAGATCAGTGTTACCCGAAATGACGGCACTTTACAGACAATAAAAAAGAAAAAAACATGTTTCCATGATCCTGCAGTCATCAGAAGACAGTCCGTTATGGAAATAATGAGATGAAGTCGACAGAAAACTAATTATTAAATATTCTGATAATTTAACAATTGTTTAAATTTATTTTCCAAAAAGAAACTGGTTCCAGTTTTAATGTAAATATTTGCAGATTTTCTTAGTGTTAGTGCACTGAATATATTTGAGTTTTGGGCTGTTAGTTGGACACAACAGGGGATATAAAAACATTATCTTAAGGAAATTGTGATTCCTTTTTCAGTGTTTTCTGACTTTTTATAGACCAAACGATTTAATCTGGTAATTGAAAAATGTATCTGCATATTATTCCATAAAGAAAATAACCTTAGTAGATATTCTTTATTGATCTCTCCACAGGTATTTGGTTTGACTGTGAGCTCCGCTGCGAAACTCTTCACAGAGAAATAAACATAACGTAGATTTAATCTAATCCCGTTTCTACACTGTGAAGATCAACACGTGTTTGTCCTCAATCATCTTCGGCCATAAAAAAAACAATATAACGCCGGTGGGATCGATATCTGACGGCCAAATATTCACGTTAAAGGATCTTTTATACACGTCATGCTACAGGGCTACGGAGAGAGGCACAGGCCAAACTTCATGTAAAAACTACAACATTTTCTAACATGTGCCTCGGTTTCTGCCCCAGATTTCGTAAAACTTGACTTTATTCTATGTCATTAGGGACGATTAGTGTCAATGGTAAAGTGGTAAAAATGTTTTATTGAGCAAAACATTTTAACTCCGTTGAAAGTTAGCTGCTCCCACAATCCCTCCTTTCATTAACGTTACACCGTCGAGCTCTGTGAATCGCTTTTTCTGTTGGATTAAAAGATAAAACCGGAATTAAATACATGCCGAATTGAAGACTGGATATTCAGGATCTACATTTTCACAACAGTAACCATTAATAAGCAACTGATGTTCGCAGATACCCGAGTTATCCTTAAATCCAAAGATATTCTGTGGGAGTTTTGATCGTGGGAGCGGAGTGCTAAGCGGTGTTAGCTTCAGCTCAGCCAGGCCAACATGTCGGCTCTAAAAAGACCTCACCTCTCTTTATCTGCCGGGTTTTCCGTTAGATGAGCCATCGTTTGTTCCTTCGGTGGTTCTTCTGACTGCAGACGGTCTAATCTCGGCTGGTTACAGGGACTGAGGGTTTGATTTGTGCCGTAAAACACGCCGCCATACGGCCGCAGCACACGCTCCCCGGCGGACTGTTGACAACCGGGAGGAGCGTCTGATTCAAGGACCCGGGTGGGCCGGTGTTAGACCACCTGACACCGCACCACGACCTGTACCTGAGCACTTCACCTGTATCAGAGACCTGAGACCTGTACCTGAGACCTGTACCTGAGACCTGTACCTGTATCTGAGACCTGAGACCTGTACCTGTAAGATAACTACTGGGGTCAAACTGTCCTAAAACTCCCAACAACAGAAATTCCTATTGATTTATTCCTAATCACTAATTCCTTTTTA
Organism: Lateolabrax maculatus; assembly: GCA_031216445.1. Classification (NCBI taxonomy): domain Eukaryota; kingdom Metazoa; phylum Chordata; class Actinopteri; order Acropomatiformes; family Lateolabracidae; genus Lateolabrax; species Lateolabrax maculatus. The sequence continues at coordinate 3,276,389 of CM062217.1, read as the reverse complement.
CTAATTAAGGAAAGCAGTGATGCACCAACCACAGATAATAATGAAAAAAAGAAATCCATTGTATTTAACCAGCTTTGGTTTCTGAGACGCCAAACAGAAGGAAGGAAGTCACTTTTATGTCTTCACACCGGTTTAAAATCAAGTTTATGAGCATGTTAAGACATGTTAAATGGTAACAAGGTGATTAGATAATGTGATGTAGGTTTCTGAGCTGTTCCCAGGACCCCAAACAGAACATGAACAGTTAACATCAGAGTCAGAAACAATCCCAGCAGAATAAACCTGAAACACCAAACATCCACTGTACCTGCAAATTCAGAATTATATTCTGTAGTTTAAATACAGCTTTCTTTTATATGTACTTATCATTGATATTTTACTTTACATACATTATATTTTATTCCTAGATTTTAAAGTTTGATTATTTACATCGTTGTCTGAGATTCCTTTTTTTTGTGCCATGTCTCATTTTACTTGTGTGGTTTTCTTTTGTACATTTTGTATGAACATTGTTGGAGGGAGCCTGAGAGAAACAATCCCACTCTTATTGTTGTGCACTGTGGATATGATACGACAACAAAAAACATAAAACTTAACCTTAATCAGAATAAGATTTATTGCCAAGTAGGTTTTTACTTACATGGATTTTTTCTTGGAATATTGGTGCATTAAAAAACAAAACAAACAAACAAACAAAAAAAAAAACAATAGACATAAAAGATTAGATTAGATTAGATTCTACTTTATTATCATTACACATGTACAAGTACAGAGCAATGAAATGCAGTTTAGCATCCAACCAGAAGTGCAATAAGTAGTAAGTACCAATATACAGATAATAAATAAGTTTTTTTTTTACACCTAATAAATTAGCATTTTAAGTGGAAATGTAATATATAGGTGAAACTGTACGGATTGATTTGTTGAGGTAATATGTACATATTATACAGATATAAAAATATAAAATATAGAAATATATAGAAAATAGAAATATAAGAAAGATTAGGAAGCACTGCAAGTGAACAATGAAGTGTAAAATGGAAAATTTACAATAATATTTACATTGTGACAAAGTTTACAATAATAAACAAAATAGTGTAAAATAAGAAAATGTAAAATATGAAATGATAACTGCCGTACAGATTTGACCAGATGTGCAAAAGGTTCAGTATGAAGTGACAGGAATATGATATGACAATATTAAAAAAAAACATCAAGCTTAACCCTGTTAAATGTTAAAGTTTGCTTTTGTGCAGCTCACTTGTCTCAGTGTGAATATATTAAGATATTGAGACATTAAGACATTAAGATATGAAGATATTAGGACATTGAGACACTGAGACACTGAGCTGATTCGGACTGTGGCCACGTGGTGTCGCTGCCGCTCTGAGTCTGCGCGCTCCTGAAATGCCCGGATGTTATTGTGGCTAGCCCTCTTAGCTCCTCGGCTAGCCGCTGCGACGCCGCTGCCTTTTGCCGCTTCGGTCCGTCGCATCGGGGACATTCGACCCTTTTGACTCCCCCGGCCAACACAAACTGGTTTTTAACGTCGGTAACTTAACGTCGGTCACTTATCATGATAGAGGTCGCCGGAAGGGCTCGTTGATTTTAGGTGTTATCGTTGATTTTCCAACCGATTTGGCGGGACTAGATCGGGTTAACAATACGACGAGCTCAGGGCTAAAGCAGCTAGCGTCGAGGAACAGGCCAGTTTGTTTTTTCAGGTAGCTCACACGGCTGGCTGTCATGGAGGACAAATCTTTCACTAAAGAATTAGACCAATGGATCGAACAACTAAATGAGTGTAAGCAGCTATCGGAAAACCAGGTCCGGACACTCTGCGAGAAGGTAAGTGGATCCCTGCTTGGTTTTATTCGGACTCGGATCGGCCTCGCTTTCCGCCCGGCCTCGGTGGCGAAAGCGGCGCCGACTAATTTCTGGAAATGGAGGCACGGCAAGGCGGCTATTCTCGCCCCGTTTTCGACCAGTCATCCTGAGGCGGCCGATTTTTAACAGCACTGTAGCAGCTAAATCGTGTTCAAAAGCGGATTTAGTCGACGAGTTCACTACCGGCCCCGGTAAAACGGATAAAGTGGACGTTTATCCGCCAACCGTCGTCTCAGGACTGACAGGCCGAAAATTCGCATCTTTTACATCATCACCAGAAAATAGACGGGGCCCATTTTACTGCCTGTTTATTAATGGGGCTGAATTTTGCGCTCAGATCAGAACTTATCAAATGTGTAATCGTGGAGTTTATTATTCACATTTTCATGTTTAAAGTAAAGGTTTATTAATAAGTGTACGTGGTGTTATTTGCACCGCACCCTGTCTTTATCGATCAACCGTTTTTATTGCATAAACCTGTCAAGCCTCTCAGTTTTCAGACGTCACTTCAGGTTGTTGCACCATTAGAAATAACTCGTTCGGTAGCTTTTCATGCACCATCGACCTTTTAATGTCATCAAAACACGGTTTATAACAATGGGGTTAAATCATGTTACTGAGGAGAGACAGGCTGTCATCTCCAGAGGAATCATGTTGGTTCCTTGTGAGTTGAATGAATGAAAAAAGACTCGAAACCTTATTTTGTTCAGTAAAACATTGAAACTGTCGGCTGAGTTGTTTTTGGATAATTTGATGTAGGTGAATGGAGAAAAAGTAATTCAACTTAGTGTATATAAGTGGGTCAGGGAAGTAGAGATGTACAAGACAACAATTGGTACCAGCTTTATTGAGCAACAGGCCAGCAAATAACCATTATTTTAATCTTCTAAATCATTATTCAGTGAAATAAATGAGAAATACCCATCCCATGTCAGCTCCCTGTTGGTTCTGAAATATTCAGTTAGTCGGGTAACAGAAAAATGTTTCCTGCGTTTCTCTGTTTTGGATTTTTTATTTTTGGTTGGACAAAAAAAAACTTTTAAGATGTCACCTTGGACTCGGAAATTGGAAATTATGATGGACATCTTTTTCAGACATTTTATTGACTGAAAGATTAAATGGTGAAAATAATCCGATCCTACAGTGAAACCCAGTAGGACAGAAGCAAACCTGGAAATGGGAAGTGCTCAGGAGTAGAGACGGAGCTGCTCTCATAACGAGTTGATCCCAGAGCTCAAAGTTGAATATTAGAGTATTAGTAATGCGTTGACCACAGTTGAGCATTTTTTTGTCATTCTCATCAGCTTTTTCTCAGTTTTTCTATCCGACCAAGTAATTTCCTTCAGTGAGGTGTCCTGTGAGGTCACGCAGCCTCGACATCTCAAAATAACCCGTCGGACTGTCATGGAGGCTAAACGTGGACGCTTATGACACAAATAACTGTTTGTGTGTCTGTCTGAAGAGTTTTTTTCTGTCTGCTCCCATGATCACTTAGCATCTGAGATGTAAATGTCTTAAAAGCCCTCTAATTAAATGAAGAATCTGTGTGTTTGTGTCCTCTGCAGGCCAAAGAGATCCTGACCAAGGAGTCCAATGTTCAGGAGGTGAGATTTCCTACGATGCCTGGAATCTGTTCTCAAAACCACCAGAGAATAATCAAACTCTTACTGATTGATTTCCAATATGACACCCTTCAGGGTGGACAGATCATTTCATTATAGAGCTATGAGATCAATACTAAAAGAATTGGAAATGAAAACTGACTATAAGAAAGACGGCCCCCAAACAGCTAAATTTGGTGATTTTGCTGAATGGATTTGTTGATTAGTTAATTATACTATTGGAATGGAAATCAACCAGAAGACGTTTTGATAATCAATTAATGACATGCTCTGGTGACATTTGTTGGTCCATATTATAATTTGTAGAATATGTTATTAATCAATTAATTGGATAACATAATCAACAGATAATTTTATAATGTAAATGTGTTAGTTCCAGCTGTACAGTCTGTCTGTGTTGATTAACAGCAGATGCAAAATTATAGAAACTTTTAAGTATGAGGAAACAAAGTGGCGTAATCCAGGGCTGCGAAAGAATGTTGACACTGTGCTACATTACAGAGAAATACAAAACTGTAATAATGAGCCTCTAAAATATACATTTTACCGAACAACCAGCAAGGAGGCCGAACACCAACACAGTAACTTCTAATGATGCTCTAAAGAATAGAAGTTTTACAGGCGCATGCATGAACAAGCTGCATTGACATCGGCAGACATGGTAATGATGATGAATGTATTTAATAACTGCAGGAACCAGCCGCTTAAATGCTCATGTCTTTCTGTGACCGACTGAGCCCGTCCTTTCAAATTAAATGCCCTCCCCAGAAAGTGAACTAAAATTAAAACGTTGAAAGCTTTTGTGCAGGAAGTCACATTAATCTCTGGTACAAATGAACACACAGAAGTGAAGATGAGAGAAGTCTCTAATTCTGATGAGAGGATTGATGCTTCAGCTGGAACCAAACAGTATTTTTATAGTTTTGCAGTGAATAGAAGTTCTTGTTTGACTAAAGTTCCTCTATTTATAATTGAAGTCTTTTATTATAATAAAGAAAAAAGCAAATGTTATTTGGTTGCCAACTTTCACTGTTGTTCCCTCTGGCGTGTTTGGAGCAGAATATGACTGAGCCTCTGCAGTCTGAACAATGTCACACCTTGTTTACACTGCAAACTGTGTCTCTTCTGAGCTGCAGGCTCACACACACACTTTGCTTTTTAAATGCCATAGAGCGTTTAGGAACAAATCTGCCAGCGAACACATAAAAGCAAAATATTAATTTTATACTTTTCATAAACACTGAAAAAACGGATACATGTTTAGTTTACGTTATTTTATACTTCTCTTCGTAATCTTGTATTCACATTAAGTTACAGTTTTAGGTTAGATTTCCCAAATTGAATTGGTGTTGTACCATAAAAAGTCCTGTTTTTCTACTTTGTCTGTTCACTCCACCAGTCCTGTTAAAGTGCTTCATCTCTAAAGAGGAAATGGCAAATCGTCTGAGGAAATGGCCCTGTGTTTATTTCAGAAGTTGTTCAGTGTCATTCCTATCAGTGATGGGTCGAAGTGTCCGTGTAGTCAGGATTTTAACAGTGTTGATCTACTGATGGTTGATGACAAAAGTGAACATTGTCAACAGGTTTTACAAACTACACGTTTTCAACTAACAAAAATGAATCAGTGTTAGTTTGGGTGTTTTCATTTGAATTATTTTACTAGTGGGGTTTTGCAGATGATGTCAGTAGTGGATACCGACTGATATCGAATTTTTGTGGCCGATTTTGGTTTTTACATTTACAAATACTTGGAAAATTAGGTTTCAAATTGTGACAAAGATGTACTGAGACAAGTTCTTTTATAATTTAACAACAAACGTTGCCATCAAAGGTAACAGTAACAGTAAATATACTTATGTACATACTTGTACTTATTAATGACTAAACATAAATATGATAAAAAAAATACTAATGTTCAAGCGTGAAAATGGGTTGACCAAAAAAAAAAAGAAAAACGCCACTCAAGGTCCACTTACTAGCTTTATCCAGAGCTTTTTACTGTCTGTTGATATACTTTGTGAGATGCAGGAAAAAAAATCAGTAAGTGGACCTTGATGTCTTTCCTAAAATAGTAATGCCTATGCAAAGAAAGAAAAGTACAGTTTACTTAAAAACGGAGCTGGTAAAATATTCTCATACTTAACATATCTGCACTCATTTACATTGCAACTAATATATCGTGTTTGATGCTGTAAGTGAACCGTCGTGTGTGTTTGCCTGAGACGACCCTCTGATGTTGTTACCTGTGTCTTCAGGTGCGATGCCCGGTGACGGTGTGCGGCGACGTCCACGGTCAGTTCCACGACCTGATGGAGCTGTTTAAGATCGGAGGCAAGTCTCCCGACACCAACTACCTGTTCATGGGAGACTACGTCGACAGAGGCTACTACTCTGTGGAGACGGTCACGCTGCTCGTCACGTTAAAGGTAAACGCCGTCACTGTGCTGTTGTCATGTGTCTTCCTGTGGAAACATGTTAACGCAGAGCCCACAGGCGACGTTTCCAGGGTATCTGCAGGTATTGAAAAGTCTGAAAAGCATTGAATTCAGTTTCCTCTAAAAGACCTCAGAAGGTATTAAAGTCTTAAATTTAATCAACTGAGGACTTGAATATTTTTTCCTGCCTTCTGTAATTCTTTTTGTATGTGATTGGAGGCTGTCAGGAGAAACCTCCTAAACTAAAAGTGGGATTGTTGTGACTGGATTGTGCTGCAGGAGGCTGTTTAATGCTTTTTTTATAGTGTTTCAGTTACCAGCAGACCTGCAGAAAACCTTTACAGCAGCTCAAATCCAGATTATAATAGAAACTTGTTGTAAATTAATGGATTTTGTACTGCTTATCTGGGTCCAACTAACAGTGAACTCAGGCTCCTTCTTTGCTAACTTATTAGGATAAAAATGTGGTATTAAATATCAGGCTTTAACTGAGAGCAGTTCCCTGGTCCAAGATGACCCAGCTGAACAAACAGAGAATGCTTATGTACATCCTTTAGGGGCTTTTTTTTTTTTTCCTAGAGTCATGTGAGATATTTACCAGCGACCACTGGGTGTGCCCCGAAAACCCGGCCGACACAGTGTTGGTCTAAGCTTGTTTGCTGTGGTTTTCGAGTCTGTTCGGCACACAAAATGTCACATGTCGCTTATGCTGACTTGAATCTACGAGTACCAACAGTTTTGTAAACTGTACAGATTAATAAACTCACATATCACACAGCTTTTTGTGGCTGAATTCCAGTAGAAAAAAATCCTGTAGTGTCTCTGCCAACAACTTGAACGTGGAATTAGTTTACCTGCCTGACACTACGTGACACCACAGTACAGCAAAATGGAGTTCAGCCTATGAACACCCAACCAAAATATGCTTAACTCTGACTGAGCTGAAGTGTTTTATTAACTATAGTTTTTGTCCAAACACGTTTTTATGCCTCCCCGTCAGCGACAGTGGCTGGAGGCATTATGTTTTTGGGTTGTCCGTCGTTTGCCTCTTACCTTTTTTTTTTTTTTTTTTTTAAATTACATTTCTTTATGGTTTAAATACATCCCTGTGGGCTTTATGATGGTCATAGTGATTTCTGATGAAAAAAACAATCATTTGAGAGTATAACCGTCAGATTAATCATAATGAAATAAGTGTTGGATAGATTAGATGCCAAGTTCATACCAGGAAGTGTAGCTCTGTGAGTCCTGACTCATAAAATGTAACTTGACACTCTATTATTTTGTTTGCAGCATTAAACACACAGTTCACAGGAATACACTGACAATGAGCAGCAACAATTGTTTAACATATAAAAGGCAATGTAATAAATACATCTATGCATCAGATAGATAGGTAGGTAGATATAAAATAAAAGTCACAGCAATGATGGTTACATTTTTCCTTTTTTATCAGTAATAACTTAACCTTCAGCAGTTCATCTGTGAATCTTTTCTTATCTAAACTTGTTTTTCCTTGACTTGGCTGTTCTGCATCAGCTGATTCTGGGACTTTATGACCACGACTCTGGACAAAAGAAACACTGAGGGAAATGCAGAGTCATGTTTAACTGGCTGACTTCCTCTGTATAATTATGTAATATCTTGTACATTGACACATGAACATGTCAGAACTCAAAAATAATGAATCCCTTGTTCTTATAAATATGGAACTTGATCCAATACGGAACTGATTCTAAATATCCGACCCCAAGCTGTGGTTTTTTTAATTTATCAGCTAAAATGAGTAGCGATTAGTTTGATAATTGATTAATTTTGAAGCATAAATGCCAAAGATTTACTGGTTCCAGCTTGTGAAATGTGAATATTTTCGACTGTTGGTCAGAAAAAATAAGCAATTTGAAGATCTCATCTTAGACGCTAATAGGAATTAAATTCTTTTATGTGACATTTATAGACCGATTGATTAATTGAGAATATTTGGTAGATTTTGTCAATAGGGCTGCAACCAACGACCATTTTCATTATCAATTAATCTGCCGATAATTTTCTCTGGTCTCTAAAATGTCAGTTTATAATTTCCGTCAGTTTAAAATTTTGAAGATATTCAGGTGACCATCATATTAACTAAAGAATAGTAGCAAATCTTCTCATTTGAGAAGCTGGAACCAGAGAATTTCCCGATTTTTAATAAAGTGAAAACAATCTTTCCCGAATAATTAATTGTTTTGTATTGTTGCACCGTTCAGGTTCGTTTCCAGGAGCGAATCACCATCCTCCGAGGGAACCACGAGTCGCGGCAGATCACGCAGGTCTACGGCTTCTACGACGAGTGCCTGAGGAAGTACGGCAACGCCAACGTCTGGAAGTACTTCACAGACCTGTTTGACTACCTGCCTCTCACCGCGCTGGTTGATGGACAGGTAGGGGGGTTAGCCGGGCAAGCCTTGTTTGTCTATCTTGAACTTCTTTCTTCATCTCTTCTCAAGTAGCAGAAAAACAGCGCCTTGTTTTTGTACTGTGATGTACTTCCTTTAATAAAGGGATGTTACTTTGTGTTCATATTTTGTATATGAAGCCATTTTTAGTCAGTACCTTTTTGTTTTGTTTCGTCAGAATAAAATCTTCATTCGTGCAGAACAACTTAAAGGTCATTTCTTTTGTTTTTTTTCCAGATCTTCTGTCTCCACGGAGGTTTGTCTCCCTCCATAGACACTCTGGATCACATACGAGCTCTGGACCGCCTGCAAGAAGTCCCACATGAGGTACACACACACACCTAAATGCTGAAACACAGGGTGTCAATTCAAGGTTGTTCTGGTGAATTTACAGTCTAAGGACAAGCCTGTGAATATTCTCATTCATCCAGGTCATAGTTATCTCAAGGAAATTGAATCAAATTAAATTTCCTTGAGACAGTCTAAGGACGTTTTACAGTTCCAGTAATATCAGGTCACAAATCACCAGAGTAACGGAGGAACCAGATCTCAGTCTTGTAAGTCTGATGCTTTACAACATGAACAACGATGTCCTGCATCTCTCCCTGTCAGGGCCCGATGTGTGACCTGCTGTGGTCGGACCCCGATGATCGCGGTGGGTGGGGCATCTCCCCCCGAGGTGCTGGCTACACCTTCGGACAGGACATCTCTGAAACCTTCAACCACGCCAACGGCCTCACTCTGGTGTCCCGCGCCCATCAGCTGGTCATGGAGGTAAAATGCGCACACACACAGTTTAAAATTGAGAACTAAACGAAAACACACATTTAATATTTTAAGCTTTTTGTCTTTTTGAGTGTGTTTTACTCAAGTTGGGACAAATGCTCAAACACAAGTGGACTGAAGATTCCTAAAAAAACCCACGTCTCCATGGCAACATGATATAATGAAGTTATAAGGGTTTCTGTACCAGTTTCACTCCCACTGGGGTCCTGTGTGAGAGTCTCTTCACCTGACAGACTCACACACACTTTGTGTTCAAATGAGATTCAGTTAGCAGCTGCAGCAAACTGAGGATTTAAACAAAGGTTATTTATTAGAAAAGTAAAAATGTAAAAATATAAAAATCTCAGAAGAGAAAACAAGAATCCTTTCAGTCCTTTTCAGTCTCGTGGTTATTGAATGTCTTTGCTTCATTGATGTAATTTTAAAAACATCAGATTGTCTCTCCGGTGTTGTTGTCCGAATGTGATCTTTTGAAACGTTGGTAACTAAAGTGTGTTATTGTACCTTCAGGGCTACAACTGGGGCCATGATAAGAATGTGGTGACCATCTTTAGTGCTCCAAACTACTGCTACCGCTGTGGAAACCAGGCAGCCATCATGGAACTGGACGACACTCTGAAATACTCTTTGTAAGTATTAATCTTAATTTCGGGTCGGGGGTTCAGAGATTTTTCATTTTATTTAGTTTTGTTCTTTCGGTATGTGTAAAGGTTTAAACCACGTGCACCAAAAAGTTATTTTCAGTCCCAGTAACGTAGATGATAGCTGGTTACATGAGCTGTCTCACAGCCGGGGATATCTGCTATTTAAACCAAGTACCAGACACTCAGATGAAGCCCATGACAGGCCATAGCTGTGTGGGATAATCTGTGTTTTTTGAATATGCTTAACACTGACAGCCATGTAAGTGGTGCAGTTCATTTATTATTCATGCTCAACAGCACATGTAGGCCTAAAATTGTGTTTGCATCATGTTGAAAATCATGAAACCTTTCCCAGTCTTAAAAGCCCGTACGTCAGGCACCTGGTTTTATTTAGATTGAACCTGATCTCTGTTCATCGCTGTCGCATCTTAAACAAAAACATTGATGGCTTGTAAACATGTCACATGACTCACACATCTGATCTGACACGTTAATCAGTTCTTACCAGGTGAACTTAATGTAGCTAATCTGTTCGATAGTCATCATACCTGTTTTTAAAAAGGGTTGATAGTTAAGTTTAATGTACTTTATCTTTTGCCCCCAAAATGTACTTTTTGTTTATAGCTTTGTGATGCTACTGTGATTTATTTTTTACACAGTTGATTGATTTTGATGATTAGATATAAAGAACTTTTAAAGGACTTTATGATGATTTACAAACACGATGTAGGTAGAAACGTAATATGGGAATAACTCTTCTAACTAATCTCACTAACATCCTGCACCAAACATTTTACCGTATTAAGTTGTATTGTTTCTGACGTACTTTGATGTCGTCGATAACGAACCCTTTCTGCCTCCTCAGCCTTCAGTTTGATCCCGCCCCCCGCCGCGGCGAGCCCCACGTGACCAGACGCACTCCTGACTACTTCCTGTGAATGTCCAAAGCCATCCCTGTCAATCATCCACGAAGCTCCACCCCCTACCCCCGTGCTCCCCCACCCCCTCATTTTGGATGGAAAGAAGATATTAATAATAATAATACTGTACCAGGGAGAATAGAAACAAACGATTGGCTGACGAACCAAGATTTTAACAAAAAGAGAGAAACTTAAAGAACGGCCCCCTCTACAGTCTTGTTTTCAATATGCTGTCATTAATGCTGTGCTTCTGGGGCAAATCAACACGTACAACTATGATCTGTTTTCTTTATTTTTTTGTTTATTACATGTTTGAAAACGAGATAAATAAAACTACCAACGTGGACCAAATGTGCCATATTCTGATCCTTTTACAACATGTACAACGCGCAATTGTTTTTTCTTTTTGTTTTTCCTGTTTTTGGTTCTTTTTTTTTTTTTTTTTTTTTTTAGACCAGCACTATAACCCTACCTACCTGACGACTTCACCACCACACCACACATCTCATTGCATATGTGCTTTTTTTCTGTTGCAAGATAATTTTAAAAAAGAAGATAAAAAAAAAAAAGGAAAAAAAGTTTGCTTCAAGTAGTACAGCTGTCAGTTTTAGCTGTCCAGGCTGCAGCCGGTGGTCATCTCAGCAAGTATATTACTGTAATTTGAATAAAGACAACAGACGTATGAAATAAAAATGTCCTATTGACAAACTACTGGGCTGCGTCAGTGTCATTTCTTTAGCTTGATTTACACTTGATTCAGCCATTGTGGTGAAACTTTAAAAAAAAAGGTTTAACTTTGACACAAAACAATCTTCTGATAGTCACAAATCACAAATCTCTTCAGTACTGTCGTCCTGTATTTATATTATATATTAATATAATTCAATGCAACTTAACTGAGCGAAGATATAATTATTATAGAGAATCAAAACCCAAATGGAGACAGATGAGTATAAAATATATTGTAAGTCCCTTTAAAAAAAAAAAAAAAGTAAGCATGAACTTCCGCATTCTTCCGCAAATATCGCGAGAGTTCCCGGGAGGCGCCGAACAGACCGGCTCCATGTTAGCTCGCCTGTTTCCTTTTAACTCCTTGGTGCCTGTTTCCAAAGAGTTCCTCAGTCAGCTGATTTAAAGGTCGATATTCTGTGTTACTGGACTGCTCAGGTGTGTGTTTCCTGTCTGTGTCACTCGGAGTTATCAGGTTAGAAAGATGTGTTTAACTAACGGCCGCTAGCCGCCGTTAGCACGATGAGCTAAAAACACGAGCTGACTGTAAAAGATGGATCCTGACATTTAACAACAAGATTAACTTTTATTAAACCGTCAACCAAATAACGACAAACACAAACGAAATGCTCGCCGTTAATATATAAAATATCTTCATTTAACGCAACGTTTTATCTAATGAACGTTAAAGTTAGTGGAGCTGATTTAACGTTATTTCTCTCCACATGGTTTGTTTATTCTCAGTTAACTCTAAATAAGTGTTTTCAGATTAACGCTGAATCTCTTATTTTATTATATATGTTTCCTGTAAACAACCCCAGAAATAATAAGACATTTTTCGAGAAAACAATATCCTCCAAAGTTCACTGTCAGGTCTTTGGCTGAAGGTGGCAGCAGTTGATTTGAGACAGGTTTGATTCTCTGCTTCTGTCCTTCAGGTTCCTGTCAGTAACACAGTGAGTCAGCAGCTGGTTGGTTGGTTCTGTTTAGACCCGAAGCCCAAAGTTTTTCTTCTTAGTTTGTTTTGTATCATTTAAATCACAAGACACAGCATCAGTTAATCTGAAGGATAAATCCCCGAAGACTTTAAAAGGACTTTTAACCTCTTAAAAGATTCTATCTGGATAACAAATATTCTGTCTGCTCCATGATTAAAAACACATTTCAATGTTGTTTCCTAACCCCAGCAAAGCTGATAACATGGTATGGAAGGAATTACATGGTACTAAATCTTAAATATTCCCAGTATCTTTGACATTTTAGGCAAATCTACTTAAAATCGTATTTATGTTAATTGTTAGTAAGTAAATAAAAGTTATCACTGACACTGGATGTTGCTGTTTGAGTGTGGAACACATACTATAATACTTTTAATCAGCAGTTTGATCAAGAGTAAGGTGTGATGATCATATTTCCTCTAATATTCTTCACAAATTAGCAAGCTAGTTGGAGGTAGGTGTAAATATTTAGTAGGAGCGTTCTTATTAAACGTTTTAGAAAAGATGGTGCAACTGGCTCTGGAGCCTCGGCTGTGTCACTCAAATGTACTGATCGAGTCTGTAACTGTAAAAGTAACGAGTGTTGCCGTTTCCCCATCATTTCCCCATTGCATTGTCCAGCTGAAGCAACATCATCATGAGGAGGAAGATGAGGAGGAAGATGAGGAGGAGGGTGGTGCAGTCAGTCCTCTGATCTCCGTCTGTCTGTATGGAGGATGTGGTTCTGCACTATCAGCCTGGATCAGCTGCTGGGCTCAGCTCTCTGTTAGAGAGGACTGAGAAACTTCTGGAGTCTTTCCCCCGTCGGACTCCGCCAGTCTTCACCCCCTGGTTCCCCACCGCCACAGACTCCCACCTGCCCATCAGACCTGCCAAACCAGCTCCCGTCATCACCTCCTGGGGTGATTTACTCGTCTCTGACAGCGGGCCACACGCTCACACAGCTCAGAACGAACTACAAAAACCTGAAGTTGACGGACTTTTTGCTGAAAGACCTCATGATCGTCCACGTGCAGAGACGACAAGAACACCAACCGAAAATCTACAAAAACCCAAAGATGGTGTCTGCGTCTCAGAGACCCCAAACCACCTCCTCCCCTCCTCGCTCTTTAACAAACCAGACGGAGCGATCACCAGACTGTCTCCTGAAAAGCACAAAGACAAAGATGACATCCCTGTCACAGACTCACCGGTCAAACGGTCCTGGAGCGTCTTTGCACACAAAGGAGTTCTGTTGCAGAGCTCCCAGTCGATGTCCAAGCAGTTCCATCACATGGTGTCCATCCACAGGCTACACCTCCGCCAGAGGGCCAGATGGGTGATCAGTCAGCACAACTGTGGGGCGACCAGGGACATCGAGCAGGTCCGTAGATTATTCATGTAGTGCTTAGGCACAGTGGTGCTTTGAGCTGAATATAATATTATCATTATTACTTTTTGGGGAATTTCACGTTTGTTTGACAGCCACTAGAGAGAGACAGTAGGCGTGTGACATGCAACAAAAGTCCCGTTGCCAGAATCTAACCGTGGTTATGTGATATGCACCTTAACCTTTAGGCTACAGTCGGCATAATAACTGCTCACAATGACAAGGCTAACATCCTGATGTTTAGCAGATAAAATGTTTACCGAGTTCACCATCTGAGTTAAGCGTGTTAACATGTTAATATTTTATAATTAGCACTAAATATAAAGTACAGCCGAGGCTGATGGGAATGTCGTTAGTTCTGCAGGTATTAAGTCATAAACCAAATTATTGGAATGGTGCTAGATGAAAAGTCAGAGGATCACCAAAGTTATTACAATTTATCTTGAGGGGAATATGAATGTCTGAAGCACTGTCAAATGTCAAACTCATGGTTAGAGGGAAACTTAGAGGGTCACCAAAATCAGTAGAAGTCATCCTCTGGGGAACACGGCGATCTATCCAGTAGTTATTTTCAGTCCAAAGTGCCGTCATCGTGGATTTGACCTGCAGAGTTTAGGTACTTGTCAAATCACTTATGTAGAACCTGAAATGGGTGACGCAGAGGAAAAAAAACAATCACGACATGAACATCTGATGGGAGCTTAGAGGACGTGGGAACAGCTGTATCACACTGAGAGATCTGGCTGTAAATGCCGATGTCATAGTTTGTGTTTATGTTTCGGTTTGTTTGGACTGTGGATCTTTATCTGCACCTCCGCCCTTCAGTTTGTTTTTCCACTGTGCTCAGGTCCTCCAACACAGTCCAGATTTAGTTGGGATCAGGGTAAAGATGCGTCCCGGCATCATGTTACACGATTTTTAAAATGTGTTTCTAGAGCCGCAACAATCAGTCGATTTAACAGAAAATTAATGTGCAACTGTTTTGATAACAGATTAATAGTTTTTAGTCATTTTCAAGAAAAAATCTCTGGTCCGAGTTTCTCAAATGTGAGAATTTGATGGGGTTTTTTTCCACACAATATATAAACTGAATACTTCTGGGTTTTGGACTGTTGCTTCTATAAAACAAGCAACTTGAATAAATCACTTTGAGCTGTGGGAAATTAAAACTGACATTTTTCAGTATTTTCTGACATTTGTTCACAGTTTGATGTTACAAGTTTATATCTACTAAAGAGGACAAACATCGTACACATTTGCCCTATTTTAATATATGTATGATAAGAGTTGGATGTTGTTGTGTAAGTGTGTAACTATTCTCTTGATCTCTGGATCTTCATCTCCTTTCTTCCTCTTCTCGTTCTTTACCTTCTTGTCTAATTGTCTTTCCTTCATCTGTGTTTATCTGTTTCATCGTCTTCCTCGCCTCGCGTCACCTGTCGGCCCTCCTCCCTGCAGGTGTGGCGGACTCTGAGCCGGTCCGTCCGGAGCTCCAGGCTGCCGACGTGTAACGCCAACATCCAGAGGGAGCGGGCGGAGATCTGGGTGTTCTGTGACATTCTCCACTCTGAGCAGGTGGGACGTTTCCTGAAGGACGAGCTGAGGCTGTCGGGGAGAATCAGCCTGTTGGTTCACAGACTGGGAAACATCTTCAGTGTGTAGAGGAACCTGAACTTAAAATACTCTGTTTGATCAGTCCAGAGACGGCACGGACTCGGCTTCTTCTAAAACGTTTTTACAGGTCCAGATGTTAGGATCACACCGAGATGTACAAACATATTTATGTTTTATCCTCGAACTCAAACTGCTCTAATATACTTGATATTTTATCACAGCTTCATGAAACTACTGGCCAGATTTCCATTAGTTTTGCTGTTTATATTAATATACTGGTTTCTGAAACCAGTTTTGAATGGTGTTTACACATAACCAGGATACTAATGTGCATGTAAAACACACTCAATGTGGAAATTTGTCTTGTTTTTACATGATGGAACATACATATAGTATTTATTCGGTATAAAAGCTAGTAAATACATAAAATACAGATGGTGCTTTTGTACATTTAAGATTCTGTTTCTAAGGACAAAAAACAATCCTCAAGTGCAGAACTTCATTAATATTTTATGAAATCTAATTCATTAATGAACTGAACCCTCAAACAGATTTGTGTTTTTCTGCCAAATTCACATCTGAATTGTATATTTATGAATTTTAGAGCACATGCATATGATTGTATTTTTCATATTGATTATCTCATCATTCTCTGGTGTAAATAAAGGTTTAATATTATCAGTTAACCGTCTGTAGTGATGGATGGATGTGCAGCCCTGCATGTGATGGGCAGTTTGTTCTGGAAAAGCTGCAGCAACAGTCACATGATGTGGGAGTCATCCTGCTTTTAACTGACACACAAAAACCAAACTGGTCCTCCATCACACACACACACACACACACACACACACACACACACACACTGTGCTGTTTGTGTAAAACCTGAACAAATGAGGGCAGCATGAATGCAGTACACCCCCAACACACTCACACACACTCACACACACACACAGTCTTTTGTTGCCATGGTCCCCCGTCTCGACAGAGCTGCACACTGCATTAAAATCTAGGTTACCGGATGTGACGTCAGTGCCCTGCCTCCCTGCCCAGCTGTAATTGGGTTGTAATCTCTTGAATCCGCGTTTATAGCCTCTAAACGCTGCGAAAACGTGATGTAAAGGAAGATTGTGGCAAAATACGAAATTGTGTTCAGACTTTTAAACATTCCCCCTTAAGAATGGCCTTTCTTTAGTCACTGGAGCTGTGTAACACACATTAATTTTGCAACACATGTTCTCCAAGGGTGTTTTATTTTGAAAGCTCTCCGGAATTTGTCACTTCTGCTCTTTATACCGTTATATAACGCATCTTAGGTCGAAAAATACATCGTTAAAGGAGAATCTGGAAGACACAATTAACGTGGTTTGTATTCTTCTCGCAACAAACCAACGTTTCCCCTTAAAAGTGAAACTTTATCCGAAGTTCTTGGCATTTTAACACTTTTGGAACCCGTTTTACTTTGAAGGTCCGTGCCGGAAGTGGCGTTAGCCGTCGCGAGCTTGAGGCAGTTGTAGCTCCTGCAGTTCAGACGGATCGATCGACCACGAGTGTCTTCATCTGGGCAGATAATCGATAAAAAAGGCGGAATATCTCAGTTCGCGGAACATCTGGACGTCGTGTCTCCGTAATGGCGCCGGTTGTTTGTTCTGCTGAAGGTTTTAATCGGTGAAAATTAAAAAGGTGAGACGCTCGAGCGGGCGGGCGGGCTAGGCTAACGCTGGCACGCACCGTTTCCTGGACGGATTCAGCGCGTCGGTGCTTCGTGTCGGTGCTTCGCGTCGGTGCTTTTACGACTCTGTTTCACTACATTTTGGATTGTTAGTGCAGGCACCGACTGTGGGAGTGTAGGTGAGGATGTAAGAGTAACTCCGGAGTTGTTTGTTTAACGCCGCAAATCGGAAAGTACCTAAAATGTTCAGTCTGACCCGTTTCTGCTGTTTACTCAACGAAAGCTCCTTTAAAAATCAGCATGTTTCTGTATAATCTGTAAAATACCAATATATTAAAAATACAAATAGTGTGGCGTGTTATACACCTTGTTTTATATATGTACTGCCGTATTAATGTATAAATATAATAATAAATTCCTTTATATTACATTCAGTCTGCTTGTCAGTGATTCTCTCCTGACAGCAACTAAATACTAATAAATACCAGCTTTAGTGTTAAAAATTAAAACAGGGTGTATATTAGTCCTAAAACGATCAATTAAACTATTCATAGATCACGAAAATCAATATATATTTAAATTTTTTCATTATTAGATACTTTTATTTCAAGTCACTTATTAAGTAAAATTGTGAGGATTTGATCATTTTCTCATATTTTTTATATGCCAATCCTCCCAATTGAAGTGCTGGAACAAGGCCATAGTTTGCATTTTATCCAAATATAGTTGCTGATTAATTTCCTGTCATGGACGAGGAGATTAATCATCTAAATGTCTCAGGTCTAGGTTTATATCATTGCGAACTGATTATTGTTGGCTTTTGGGCTAGTTTCCGTTTTTCCTTCATATTTTTGATTCAGTTAAAGCGTCTTATATATTTATTTATTTATAAAAATGCATTAAAAGTTCACAAATCAAGATGACCACACTTTTCATGTGTTTTTAAGTTTCGTAACACCAGGTTGTTTCAGTGTTTACAACCTCAGGGTTGTAAACACTGAAACAAACCATTAACCACCAAAATAATAATTAAAAGAAAGAAAACCCTGTTATGAAATGGTTCACAATTAGTGAGAATGATCATTTTTGTGTCAAAATTTCACTGAAACTTATTAAAATCATGATAATGTGATGTTTGTTGGTCCGTACCAAACAAACGTTTTCTTACATCTGGAGAATAAAGTTTGTAGGCCGAAGCATCTCTACAGCACTACAGCACTTCATAATGTGCTTTATGAAGGTGCAGCTCTTCAATTTGGATATTGCATTGCTTTGCCATGTTGGGGTTTCGAAAGTAATGCCATTAATTGTTCAGCCCTATTAGAGATTTTGTCATTTATTGACGTGTTTTGGGCCGTCATCTACTAACTAAATTTATCACAAGACCACATGCATCAGGATCTTGCTGCTTAACCAGCTCGGATAAACAACTGTGTGAAGTGTTGTTTTAAAGACTAACATCGGCTAGCGGCCAAATAAAGAGCCATCAAATCACTGCCTCCATATTTGAGAGGTCGAATATGAAATTTACATTCAGTTGTCAGTTTATTAGGTACTTAATAAACTGTGTATATGCATTAAGAGTATGTGAGGGCACATTTGGCTGTGAACCTTTTGTGCAAACCTCAATAGTTATTTGGTGCAGACTGAAATGTGTCCATAACAGTGGGAATCTTAAAAATGGCCCTTTAAGGATTCTGAAAAAGTTAATTAGGCGATCTGTAAACTTTGTCTGATAAAGGTGGCAGCATCTGGAGGCCACACCTCTGATCTCCACACATCTTCAGAGTGCTTACTCTAACAGATGATTGTCTATATTATTGCAAAATGTCCCCTGTGACCGGTAACTTGGTGCTGTCACAAGTTTATTAACCGATGGGGAACTTTCCTTGTTTGTTTTTTTTAGCTTGAAAAATGACTTAAACGATGACTCGATCATCATAGCGGTTGCTGATCATTTGTCAATGGACTAACTGATTAATTGACTAGTTGTTTCAGCCCTACATGTATCCTGTTTCCTCCAGCTCATCGTTTAACTTCCTCCTGGCCTCCTCTCGTCTCACAGGTTCAGTCGTCGCTTCCCCAGATGTGGCCGCCACCTCTGCTGAGACTTCTGTTCATGAACGGCAAGGACGCTTTGATTGAGCAGCTGTGGCTCGGTCTGGAGGGATGACAGGACTTTAGCAGACATGGAGACAGGGGAGACACACAGACAGATGGAAACGCCATATTTACTTAGTCTAGATTGTCCACATTAGATTGACTCAGGATAAGATAAAATCCTATTTTTATATTTTTTATTCAGAGCTGTTTTTGTAAGTTATTATAAAGCCATACTCAGCCGTCAGCATCGGACGTCACGATGAGCTCGGAGGGCTTTCAGTACCGAGCGCTGTACGACTACAAGAAGGAGAGGGAGGAGGACATCGACCTGCATGTCGGAGACATGCTGCTGGTCAGCAAAGGGGCGCTGCTGGCGCTCGGCTGCAGCAACGGAGCCGAAGAGCGACCGTCAGAGATCGGCTGGCTGCCGGGCTTCAATGAGACCACACAGGTATAACACACTGGTTGGACACAGGTGTGGTTAGTTTGTCATATTACTCATTTGTCCTGGTTTGATGTAGTTAGGCCTGGTTTGTCCTGGTTAGTCGTGCTTTACTTTCTACATGGAAAGGTTGTTGGAGATTTGAGGAAAAATGCCGTAAAAAAAGAAAAGAATAAAAATCGATGCAGCAGAAACAGATACTGTCTTTTTTTCCACACATTTTAATATTTAAAATATTTGATATTAAACAGAACTGTATCCGCAGGTCGAGCCTCACTCCATTTTAAATATTGACATTTTGTAGATATGATGTGAAAAATATCATCCCGGGAGCTCCATCATCATAATTGTTTGAATGAAGCTGCATCTGAACTCAGCCGTCAATGTTCATCTTAGTTTTGAGTTTCTTTCACACAAACAGCCAAAACAAACAACTCTTTCACACCTACGAGCAGTTACAAGTTTCCATTCCACCTGTTTGCAGGAAACAACGAGTTCTTCACCGATAAACAAACCAGGCTCTCTTTTGATGTTCAATAAATCGTCTTTGTGCTGAGAGAACATTTGGGTGGAAATATGATAGCTGATAGACTTTTGATTTATGTTTCTACTTTATGATGAATAAGTTCACCCCCTCCACCCGCCCACCCTTTGGCTCAGACACTTTGTGTTGACTAATGTTCACTTCAAATGTCAGATTTTCCTCTCATTGTGCATGTAAGATGTTCTGCATGTTAACTGATATCATCTTTATCTATCAACATGCAAAGTATGAGTCTAATTTTAACTTCTTAGCATCTACAATCATACACAAGTTATTAATGATTAATTTCTACACCCTTTCTCTTGATTTAATCTGTAAAAACAGCTTTTTTTGTCTGAGTTATTCAGGTTATATGGGTTTGAAACTGAGAAAGCAGTAACTGTTTGCGTTTGAAAGGCTGCAGTCGGCAAATATTTGGTATTTTTACTTTCTTATACTTTTACGATTATAAATCTATTGATCAGCAGATGGTTTCAGTGCTAATTAACACATCAGATGTTTGAAATTCTCTAAAATATCCAAACTAGAGTCCAGATGTTGCAGCCTGATCTATACTTTACTTTTGAGGCTGATACCAAAAACAATATTGAAGATTTAAATAAATCTCATACATCATAAAGAGTAGGTACCAGGATATTTAGTGTTTGGGACATTTTACAGCGTAACAATAAACCCTGTGTTGGACGTCTCTACGCCTCCTAACTCGTTCCTCTCCGGCCGACAGGAGAAAGGCGACTTCCCAGGGACGTACGTGGAGTTTGTTGGCAGAAAGAGGATGTCCCCGCCCACACCGAAGCCCCGACCACCCAGACCGCAGTCTGCAGCGTCGGTGAGGACCGACTCCGAGTCAGAGGGTGAGTACGAAAACATCCATCAGGCTGACGACCAAACAGGTCATCAGACACGAAACAAGCATGGACAGAAAATTAAAAACGCCTCTAAACATTGTTTTTCTGCTCTGTGGCCACTGAACACAATGTTCTAACTCTTCAGGCACCAAATACTTCACACGTCTAGGTTGCAAAGAAGAAACAAACCACTCACAGACATTACCGCGAAAGCCAAGGCCTTCGAGTGATTTTATTTCTCATTCACGACGTAGATCTGTTTTAGTTATGATTGATAATTTTTTATCCTTTGCGGCTGCTATCTCTTGTGGCATTCCCCAAGACTCCATTTTGCCTCAGATGTCTGTTAGAACCACTGGACTAAACTAGCTGACTGTATATAAAGTAGTTCAAACTGTCTCCACCTGGAATAAAGGATCTGAGTACTTCTTCCACAAATGAATTTACTTGACTTGACATCCAAGTATTGATAAAAGACATAAAATCTTTCATAAAATGCAGCAGCACACATGTTGTAAATGCTGAAATGTTCTTGGGTGCATTTCGACCAAACAAAAGGCCTTTAAGGATTTCTACATCTGAAGAAAACACAAATTTAAGCTCCTTTATGGCCTCGTGCTCTACGGCTTCATTAAGGTTTTGGAGAACAGAAATAATCTCACCCTCACGTACAGGTGGTGACACAATGAACTCACTGCTCCACAGACCGACGTTGTGGATTTATACTCTTAACACACTGGAGCCTCATGTTGTCTGTATGTTGTAGCACCTCTACCACTCCAGATTCTCTCGTGTTTAAATATCTCACGTTAGCACCTGTTATGGTTCTCAGAATATTATTACAGTCTCAGCATATTAATGGTTTTATCATAAATCACCTTGATGCTTCAAGTTGTCAATGAAAGTCCCATTTTGTGCTGAAGAAACTGAGTGACTCACACACTTGAGTTTCCTTCAGCTGCTTCCTCAGCTTTAAGTGCACACACAAACGCAAACGCACACACACTCAGAGAGCTGGTGTTTAGTCAGGGTTGTGGTTGCTGACTGAACAGATTTCATCTCTGTTCTGCTGCCATCGGCCTTACCAGAGAACACAGGAAGTGTGTGTGTGTGTGTGTGTGTGTGTGTGTGTGTGTGTGTGTGTGTGTGTGTGTTTTGTGGTGAAAGCTGGTTGGCAGCTGTGATCTGGTGGTGGATGTTGTGTTTCATACAACATGTAAAATCCTCTCTGCTTCCTGCAGCCGTTGCCCTTTTAAATTAAAGTAGTTTGCTTCTCATGGAGCGGCTTGTTCCTGAAGTTGTTTTACTGGCTGTGAATTCCCATTTCAGTTTGTTCTTTTACTGATCTCCTCAGTATTCATCAACAAAAGTTTCTTTCAGACCCATTTACGTTAATGTGACGGCAACTTAACTTGTTGGCCTTGTGTCTGAATAAACACCAGAGTCACTTTAATGTGAAAGTCACGACGGTGATCCTACTGTGGGACCTGAAACAAGGCTGTCAGATTAACGCAAAGAGAGAGAAGTGTCTTCTAAAACGGCTGTAATAAATGTTTTATCTCAGTCATCGTCTCCTGTGCACAAAAAATAACTACTCAGATCAATTAAATAAACTGTGAAACACTGTGAAATATTTAAGTTGTTGAGGAGTCTGATGTTTTCATATAAGATAAGAGGTTTTAAAAAAAAAAAGTAGAATTTGAAGCTCTGTGATTGGATGCTTGTTAGTGAAATGCACCCTGGGAGTCGCAGTTGACGTCTCCTTCAGTTTTTATGTCCACAGGCATCTTGTACCTTTTTTTTTTTTTTAATCAAGAAGAAGCAGATTTTTTTCTATCACAGTTTTTCATCTTCTGTTCAGATGTTTAATTCACATCTGGTACACATTGAGCCACAG
Source organism: Lateolabrax maculatus (assembly GCA_031216445.1). NCBI lineage: Eukaryota > Metazoa > Chordata > Actinopteri > Acropomatiformes > Lateolabracidae > Lateolabrax > Lateolabrax maculatus. The sequence continues at coordinate 3,253,444 of CM062217.1, read as the reverse complement.
AAGCTGCGTTATGTTGAACAGTTTGTGTTTATTGTGTTTGTTGTCAGGCTTCGTGCTGCCGGACCTTCCAGACCAGTTTGGACCCCCGGACACAGCCCCTCCGCTCCTCAGCAGACTGATGGAGGCCATCGAGACCAAAGGTACCAAACACACACATATATAAGCTGCTACTACTACCTAACAGTTGTCATCTAAATCAACACAAACACAAATCGCAAGTATTTACATTGGTTGCTTCCATCACGCTGCGGTTGAACAGTCATAGAGATCTGGCATGGAAATTTCAGAACTTAAAATAAAGGTAGAAACGTTGAGAAAGGACGTGCAAACATGTTTCCTGAGCAGTTCCTGTGGTTGAAGTCAGTTCTTCGTCTAGTTGGTGAAACACCTGAATCAGCTGTAAAAATACTCATATATTTGATGGAAAATGGAATTCAAGTATTAAAAGTAAAAATGTCCCCTGTGCCTGTTGTACTATTATATATAATATAATTATATTATTATTACTCGTAATTCATGTTAAAGCAGGATTTTACTATTGGAGCTCATTTTTAACTGTTTTGTATCAGACTGCATTATTTTCATTCTGGATTAATCTGCTGATTATTTTCTCCATTAATCGATTGATTCTAAAAATAGTGAGAAATGTCATCACAATGACCCAGAGCCTAAAGTGACACCTTCACAATGCTTGTTGTGTCTGAATATCACCAAAAAATCCTCACATCTAAGAAGCCTACATTAAGAGAATTTTTGGCATATTTGTTTTTGAAAAAAGGACTAAAACAATTAACAGTTGTTAATTGACAAATTTTTTCAACTCTAATTTTATTAAAAGGAGGAAATAAAGGGTGAAACATGTTAAAGTATTTTTTTTTTTTAAATCAAACTGGGGTGTCGTATTGGAACCAAGGACTTTGGCAGGAAATAAAATAAAAATAAAATAATAAAAATGACACAATTTGTCCAAGACGAATTCGAGAGAGCCACTTCTCCTCCGTCTGTATATAATGTGGCTCAACACACAGCTGTTTGTTTGTTTCTGTCTCACTCAGCTGTTTGTATCTGACGCTTGAGGCTGTGTTTGCTTTGTGTTTGGTCATGTGTTGTGTTAACTGTGTGTGTGTGTGTGTGTGTGTGTGTGTGTGTGTGTGTGTGTGTGTGTGTGTGTGTGTGTGTGTGTTGCTGCAGGTCTGGACAGTTCCAGTGTGTATCGCAGTCTGACTGGAGGAGGTCTGGACACCCGACAGCTGGCCGACACTGGTGAGGAGCCTCTTCTTCTGCTGTCTGACATGTTCGACTGGAATGACATGTTTGCCTTTATTAGACAGATTCAGAGCGGAGATGTAGAGAGAGAGCGGCACGACTTGCAACTAATAACTCTTAATATCCTGGCTGGAATCGAACTGCTGACGTATGATAATGTATCATAACCACCAGACCACCCAGTCAGGAATATTCTTCATCTGTAGCTGTGATGAGTCCAGTTCCTTTTAGTGCAGATGTGCTGTGAGTAACTGAACATACACTAGATCCTTGCTCCTTTTTTAAACTGAGGTACGTTTGTTTTCAGACCTGGAGCAGCTGGAGGTGTCGTCCCTGTGTGACGGGGTGGTCCGGTTCCTGCTGGATCTCCCCGCTCCCGTCCTCCCCTCCTCGCTGCAGGCCGACATGATTCACGCGGTGCAAGGTCAGATTAAAGCAGACCCTCCCTGTCCCGACTCCACAGTCCTGAAATGAGTTCGGTTGAGTCGGGGTTTAACAGTTCTCTTTGTCTGCAGAAGTCCGGGACCTGGAGGACTGTGCCCAGGTGCTGCGGGGGGTGGCCAGCTCGCCGACCTGCCCGGCCCAGTACGGCCTGACCCTGCTCAGCGTGGTCCGACACCTGGCCCGACTCTGCCTGCACGCCTCCAGGAACCAGCTGAGCCCCCGAAACCTGGCGGAGAGCTTCAGCCCTCTGCTGTTTAGACAGACTGCAGGGTCAGTATCTAACACACTCTTGTCTTTCTATACTTGTGAGGACCCTCAATGACACAATGCATTCGCCAACCAAAACCTTATGTCCAAACTATGATGGTTTAAATCTGAAATGTGTCCTCACAAAGACAGCAATACAAGAGTACACACACACACACACACACACAACCACACACACACAGAGCTTACAGCAGCATTTATTATTTGAATATTGTTGTACCCTTTTTCCTTTTTTGGCAAATGTATTAGTTACTGTCCAGATTATTCATGAATATGGCCATATGAGTTGCAAAAAATAAAATATAAGTGGCTTTTCTGGCTTTTCCGACCGGACTTGTGACCTTTTTGTGTTATTGTGCAATAAATCACATGGTCGGGGGAGCTGTTTTAAGAACTCAGGTACTCTGAACATACAAGTTGTATCAGTAAAATCAGAAATGATGGTCAGCTATTCGCTCATGAAGTCTTGACTACGTTTTGCAAGAGATGAGTAGAAAACTTCACTTAAAACCAAGAATTAAAGATGAACTTTCTGCTGAAGAAATTAAATAAAAGAATATAAAAAAAAGGAATACTCCTGAATTTAAATTAAACCACAAGAATCATAATCTGTCTTTTTAGGACTGTTTCTCTGTCTGGATCCTGTGTATATAAAGGACATTGTTGAATCTGACTGAGTCTCTCTTCCTGTTCAGGTCTGAGTCCAGTCTGGATCCTCTGGTTCAGGTCCTGGAGGTTCTGATAACCAGCGAGCTCAACATGAACCAGGCTGCACCAGGTGTGTGTGTGTGTGTGTGTGTGTGTGTGTGTGTGTGTGTGTGTGGGTGTGTGTGTGGGTGTTATTGTCAAGTAGCATCAAGGTCTTTTTGGCCCAAAGTCATTTGTCTTTTTGTCAAGTACAGATTCACCTATAATCAATTGGTGCCAAATGTTTGTACCTGAGAACATCTGTTGGAGTTTGTAACACCGCTGATGTTTTTTTGTAGTTCCAACAGAGTGATGGTTCTTCTTCATAAAGAATCTTTGGCTGAGTACAGACACACAAACTAACAGCCAAGTTAGAAAATATTCTTCCATCAAGTTTCTCACTGAATTAACATTAATTACCGTCGGCTGATATGATCTGCAGCCGCAGACGTTCCTCATTTTAACCGGTGAAAGTGACGATCAAAAAAGCGCCGGCTAAACATGAGAAGCTGCTGCCTGAATGTTTTGTCCCCTCAGCTTTGATATCGTGTCAAAACAGAATCAATCACCTCTAATATTATGCAATGAAACGCGCTGTAGAACTCAGCTGTCATTAAGGAGAGCGGCAGTGAACAGGACAGTGAAGGAAGGATCGGATTTTGATCGGCTTTATTTTAGCTGATAACGATCTATTAGCTCAGCTCAGGATGTGTGTTTGTGATGTCTGCTGTGTTGTATTGTCTAATATCTACATTTACAGACACTTAGATGTGAACATGGCTGTTGATGGGAGACATTAAAACCTTTTAATTCATCCAGTCAGTCTCTAATGCGAGTAGTAAAAACAAAGACTAGAAGCACTTCAATAACAAAACCAAAGATGCAGAAGTATCTCAATCATTGTATAGGAGAGATGGTGACGCGTAACGGGCTGAATTGGTGCTGTTTTCTGCTACTTTGGGTCCCCGATTATCACTTTCAGTTCCTCTAACTGCAGTGAAGCAGCGTCACGCTGGATCTGTGTCACCGTCACAAGTCACCTCTGTGGCTCAATCTGAAGGGTTAAATATCAGATGTTGGTCACATTTTCCATCCAGGTGAGATTTTGGAGAGACAGCGGAACAAATCTGAAAATTCTAAAATCTAGAAATGTAATAACAGTGATTTCCTGCCTGTATTTGTCAATGTAGCCTGCCTAATCAAAAACAGTCAAATGTCTGCTCAGATTTATAACCTTATTCCTCGAACATATATTTCCTGAAATCAAAATGTTTTAGACTTAAATTTAGACAACGTTGTTCGGCGGCTTGTGATGATATGACATCATTGATGGATTCAAGAAGTTTAATAGAAAATTTTTCAGTTTTTATTCCTCAATGTAGGGTATAAAACAAAGTGTTGTTTTGGCACCGAAACTTGGTTGTCGTGGTTCTGGTATTGAAAAATTTGAGTCCAATTAATGGTGCACAAGTTTGGTTTTGTGGATCTAGTTTCCCTAAACTGATGATTTGCTGCATCTGTTTCCACTGTTTGTCATAAACATTATAAGCCATGTTTATGGCTGTTGTGATGACAATGTTGGATTGGCACAAAATGTTGTACAAGACATCCATGTTTCTTTGTGGGAAGAACCTCCTAGATGAAAATGTTTTCAGAGGTGGAACCACGTGTAGACTGAGACTGTAATAGCCTCAGCTGAACTTTATTTGGGGCTCATTAGCAGATGTTAACAGGCTAAACTCAGATGGTGAACATGGTGAACATTATACCTGCCAAACATATGCATGTTAGCAATCTCAGAACCCATCGACTAACGTCTGACGACTATTTAACCTCTGGGGGCAAGGACCAATACTTCGGATCTACCAGTAGAGCCAGTGAACATCCGGACCGAGACTTCCTCTTCTGTGCGCTGGTCATAGTTTACAGTCCGATAAGCAACTTAATTTTTGCGGGTGTTTAAGGTCCAGACGACATCTTTGCTAATATCTACTCAGCTCTGCATCAGAGTTTTTTAAAAAGCTAATTCATCGTGAGTGACAACTAATCAAAAATTATGGACACATGATTCTTTGAATTAATAATTCGCTCAGTCAATGAGCAGTTAATGAATTCATCCAATCTCTGAGTCAGTATGTTGATGTCAGGCGGTCAGACTGAGCGGCAGCTGAAACGATGACATCATCCATCCACAGAGTGAAAGATGCAGCAGAGGAGAGGAGAGGAGGGGAGGGAGGTGTTGCCTCGGTGATATCACTGCCATCGCAGGATTGGCTGGGGGCAACGGTGATGTCACACATCTCCAAGCTGCTCTCCTGAGCTTTGAACTGAGGCTGCTTTTCAGAGAGGGAGAGAGACGGGGAGAAAGTTGCGTCGTTTTAAATCTTTTAACACCGAGGAGGGCTGCAGATATCGGACAAAAGCAAAAATAAATGTTTTTCCAGGCTGTTAGTTTCTCTGTAGAGGAGTCTCAGCAAAGGTAAAAATGTAAAAGATCTACCCGCAGGAGCAAAGAGAGAGAGCAGTAAAAGAGGATATCCTGCAGATTTCAGTTATCAGGGTAGTCGAGTGCATCTTTAAATTAGAGTGATAGTCGAAAAAGACAGAAAAATCGAGCTCAGTAAGGAGAATGTAGCCCGGACCTGTTTCCTCTGAGATGACGTCAGTTTTTTCGAGGCAGGATCGGAGTGCTCGGCTGTAGGCAGGACATCATGACACCCAGAACAGAAGGACCCGTGTTTGGTTTCACCTCTGAGGCGTCGTGGAGGTGGGCGAAGCTTTAGAGGCCGACATGGAGCGAGAGGAGGGAGGCAGGGCCGAGGCCGAGCCGGTGAGAGGACGAGACAAGATCCTCTGCTACATTAACATGCAGAGTCCAGGTAGGAGCTCAGACCTGAACCTGGAGCTGTTTAAGGGGGGGGCCAACACCTGGTGGCAGTCTGACTCAGTAGGGATAACATGGCTGTTGCAGGCGTCCTGCTAATTGTGCTGAGCCACTCTCAGGATCAGATTTGATCCTAAATAAATACATCATGGGTTTCTGCCTTTAATGTATTTAATAAAACCTGATGGAAATCATTGCTTCTCCAAAGATGCATGTAAACGTCTGTGCGAACCTGCGCAGAGAAGGGTATTATGGGTAAAAGTCGGTCACAAAGGAGCAGACGCTCGCACCTCTCAAATCTCTATGCGGTCCTGCGTGTCAAGCAAGCTGATTGGTTGATCCAACACCCTGTGAGTTTGGGCGTAGTTACATTTCAGCATTGGACGGCCGCATGAGATTTTCTTGCAGAGGACTCCATCTTGTTCATTATCTCGTCCATTTATGCTGATAAATCCAAATTCTTCCACGTTTTTTTTTGTTTGTTTGTTTCACGAATGTCGTGGTTTGTTACCAGAGTGAAACGGATTTCTGTTTCCTGATTTCGTTTCTGTTTTCTTTCTTCTCTATGTACGTAATTCGCCCAGTCCGTACAAGAATAAAAGAAAAACACATGCGTCCGAATAACACTCAATGACCCATACATACTGTACATTCGCTGATGTGTCACCCACAGAAGCATCATTTTCATACTGGCTATATTTTATTGAGACTACATGTGAGTGAATTTGAATGTATGAAGAATGTATCGAATGACAAATGTGTGGTGTCAGTTGTAGTGATGAACCTGCAGTGAATTATAAGCTGAATCTGCTGCTTCCTTTGGCCTTAAGAAGTTTTATAGTGAGTTTCAACTTATTGTTTGGCTGTCCGGCCACAACTTTACTGTTTTGGTTCACTCTCATTGCGTCATATTCAGAGAAAAGCTGTTAGACCCCGCTGTAGATGACCTGCTCAGCAGTAAACAGCAGCTAGACACAGATAGAGACCAGCTGGTGAACATAGTGTAGCATTTAGTAGCTGAAAAAACATTTCCCTCAGGAGGTGGTGGAGACCCAAAACAGAGCTAAAAGGGAGTGAATATTGGACACACACGACTAAAATGAATGTTGCTCCCTTAAGCATCTGTTCAGCATAAGTTCAACATATTTACTGATGATGTTCTTCTTTCTGCTGCCCTCAAGTGGTCCAAACAATTAGCTGTTGGAGGTTTAACTTCAGCTGAACTTTAGATGTAATTTCTGTTATGAAAGATAACTTCATGGACAGAAGCATTGCCTGAAGACAGGCTTGAAAAATGTGAACCTACCCTTTAGCTGTACAGCGTGTGAAGGTGTTAAAGCTGGAGTGCAGGACTTTTACATGTGAATGAACGTCCGTCATGTTCAAGCCAAACAAGTTCTCACAGTGCTGATTAAGAAAGCAGTGGTAGTGATGCATTTTATGTCAAACAGCAATGACTGATTTGCCAGAGCTGAAGGTGTGAACAACCGTAGCGACAGAGTAGTCAACAGCACCAGTATGGTGGAAAAACCTAAGAAGCGTCAAAGAAAAGTTTCTGATGCTCAAGATAAAAAAGAAATTCGGCGTTCAGAAGGAGGATTACAGGCAAAAAAAGAAAGCAATCAACGGCGACCAACTATTGAGTTTCCTCCAAGTATTTTTGTTGCTTCCTGGGATCCAGAAGAAGCGTTTTTTAGTGAAGATAAGGACTCATTCATTGGTAGCTGAACTGTGTGTTTTGTATTGAGCACTGACTGTATAATACACAGTGGGGACTTCAAATTCTTTTGTCTTGTGTTTTCTGCTGGTTCCTTTTGAAATGCAAATAACAAATACACATTTTTGATTGGAGTCCCTTGAATTTGGTTATGAAAGAGTCGTGGCCCAGATACGTAATGAGTGGGACAATTTAAATATATTATAATAAATATAACAGTACATTTTAATATACCTCTGCACCGGCATGTTTTCAGGTGTTGAATGTTCTGCATAAACACTTTTCTGGCCGTTATTCAACGCCATAACTCAGGAACTGAAGGGGAGATTGGGACCATATTTCACATTTGGTCAGACTCTGACTTGGTGACGCTAATCTTGGTGAAACTGTGGTGATAGTTTAGATCTTTTGTGCTGCCGGGCTGAAGGTGTGTGTGTGTGTGTGTGTGTGTGTGTGTGTGTGTTTGTAGCTTCTTTGCAGCAACATCCATGTTTGAAGCGTTGTCTTGTGTCACGCCTACAACTTTGTGTTCCGTCAGAATCAGTTTTACTGGCCGAACATGTGAACACATACAAGGAATCTAACTCTGTTTTTTGTTTCTCTCAATGAATTTACTCTCCTGTAACAATAGTCTCTAAAGGAAGACGTCATGTTTCTCACTGGAATCATACATGTGAATATAGTGATAACTTCCATTTTGCCATAAAATGCACTTCATACCTTTCTTTTAAATTAGATTCCTTCATAGTTTTCACTACATATATTATGAGTCTGGACAGACATGGATGTAAACTGCAACTTGACTGGTTGGTGGAGGCAGGCAACTGCAAGGTGGTAATTCTAGTGTTTTTTTTTTTTTTTTTTTTTTTGTTTTTTTAATGATTTAAAAAAAAATTGCATTTATATCGTTATTGGATTTTTAAACCCTTAAATATTTATCAGTATGGGTCTCAGTCCAGTAACAGTCAGGCTATAGTATGTGCAAGCTTGGTATTATGAACATTAAAGGAAGTTTTGCTCTGAGTGCAACAATTAAAGTAAAAATCGACTTGTCAGCTCTCTCTGGTGGACAAACTCTGTAATGGAGACACTGTTCCTAAATAACGAATAACAAATCTTTGATATTTCTCTACTGACACTTACTGATCGGCCGACATATACACAGAAACTGATAAATCTGTGATCAGCTAATATCGGCCCTTTTGATGCAACAGTCGCTCCACTTTTTCTTAAGAGTTCATTTAAAACAGACTTCCCGAGTGACTGTAGAGAATTAAAATGTTAAACTCAAAAACATTTCAAATTCCCACTTTCTCTCTGTCTTTGTTGCAGCGTTGCCTCCTAAACCGGTCAAGTCTTCGACTCCAGCAGCTGCCAGTAGTTTTAACAACAGTATGGCCCTGCAGGACGCTGAGTGGTACTGGGGAGACATCTCCAGGTAACACACACACACACACACACACACACACACGCACACGCACACACACACACGGGTAAAAATATGTAAAACTAAAATAAAAGTTGTAGCATGTCATTTCATGTCATGTTGAGTAAAAAATGTGACTAATAAGTGAAGAAAAATGTATGATTAAAACATTTTACACAAATATGTGATGAGTTTATAATCCAGGCAGTCAGTTAGGTTTTAATTTCTCTCACTGAGAAAATAGTCACATTTATTTATTTTATGTATTTGTTTTTTGTATAGGGACGAGAATATAGCATGATTAAACGGCACATACCACAGCATTTTAAAGTTTGCAAAGTTTTGTGTTTTAAAATACTCAAATTAAAATAGAATACAGAACAGCACAAAAATCACTGACAACGCTGTTTATTCTTGACTATGTGACTGATTTTTTTTTAAAATGACACAGTCAGGATCCAGTTTAAGAGTGTGTTTGTTGTGTGTGTGTGTGTGTGTGTGTGTGTGTGTGTTTGCAGAGAGGAGGTGAATGAGAAGCTGAGAGACACAGCCGACGGTACGTTCCTGGTTCGAGACGCCTCCACTAAGATGCACGGAGATTACACTCTGACTCTCAGGTAAACTGTTCAGCACTGTCGCCTCACAGACTCAAACACAACCGGGTCTTTAGGTACCAACAGTAGTTTTCTTGTGGATAGAGGGAGTTACAATATATATTCTAGACTTGAAGACATAAAATGCTGCATTTCACTGTTTTCAAGACATTTCAAGGCCTTGAATTTAAATAGCAAATTTCAGACACTTTAAGTCAATTTAATAAATCTGTAAATGTGTGAAAGATCAAAACTTGAGAATCTGTCACCCCCTAAGGTTTTTACCAGAGTGGTAATTTAATTTGACCCATCAACAGTAAAATATGAGCGTTATCTTCAGCAAAGCTGCCCCCTTAACTACCAGGTAAAACAGCAGTATTAAAGTAAAAAAAATCTATATACTTGTAATACAGTTAACAGTACAGCCCCACTGGCTCTGTGGTACTTTTCCCACTTTGATAACCGTGTAAAATGTCCGACACCAGCTTGGATGGGATATGATATCGTTTAACGAACAAATGTTCTCTCACCAACTTCAGGAAAGGAGGCAACAACAAACTGATAAAGATCTTCCATCGGGAGGGAAAGTACGGCTTCTCCGACCCTTTAACCTTCAGCTCAGTGGTGGAGCTCATCAACCATTACCGCCACGAGTCCCTCGCCCAGTACAACCCCAAACTGGACGTCAAGCTGCTCTACCCGGTCTCCAAACACCAGCAGGTCTGTAGACTGTCTGATGGTCAGCTGGTTGTGTTTCTCAGACCAGAATCCATTGACTGTGTTGGTCTGATTGGACACGTTGTTGTGTTGTTATTGTTGTTCAGGACCAGGTGGTGAAGGAGGACAGTATTGAAGCTGTGGGGAAGAAGCTCCACGAGTATCACCTGCAGTACCAGGAGAAGAACCGAGAGTACGACAGACTGTACGAAGAGTACACCAGAACCTCACAGGTACACTACACCACATTTCAACACCGTACGACACAGTACAATACACTTCAACACTGTGAAAGCTCCCAACATCAGACAAGAACATCAGAACAATCCACTAATTTGTTTTATTAATCTGAATCTACAAAGTGACTGAAGTTACTGTCAAATAACTGTAGCGGAGTAAAAAGTACAATATTTCCCTCTGAAATGTAGTGGAGTAGAAGTAGAAAGTAGCTTGGAAATACTCACGTAGAGTAAAGAAGTGGTTGATCGTCATGAGATAGAGTTCTTCAGTCTGAATCAGGTAATATAACCAGCTGAAAGTCTACAGCGACTTGTTGTCTGAGGATCTTTGGTTGGGTGTAAACTGCTGCAGCAACAGAAAAACAGCACAAAGAAGATTTATGAGACAGACCTGAGAAAGTGTCAACTGTAACCTTGAGCCTATTTATTAAGACTGATGGTTTCATCACAGGTGTAGATTTAGCTGCTAACACTGTTGTAATAACAGACCAACAACAAGAGGTGGAGCCTCCATCTCTCACCGTGCTGGAGGGAAGATAATATCAGCAGAACTAGAGAAGAAATAAGACAGATTTTCTCCTTTTCTGACTCCTTTTTCTTGTTTCCCATCCTATACCTTCTCTTTTTGTCCAATCCCTCCTCCTCCTGATATTTTGCTGTTAAACTCACCCTGTTGTCTCCCCCCTCTTCCTCCCTTAGGAGATCCAGATGAAGAGGACGGCCATCGAGGCGTTCAACGAGACCATAAAGATCTTCGAGGAGCAGTGTCAGACTCAGGAGCGCTTCAGCAAAGAGTACATCGAGAAGTTTCGTCGGGAGGGCAACGACAAGGAGATCCAGAGGTAGGCTGTTGCCACAGCAACTGTGACGGAGACCTTTAAAACGCACACACGGACACACACACACACACACACACACACATACACAACCACAAATATGAAGGAGCCCTAGTTGCCATGGCACCAGAGCCTGCAGGAAGAAACCACCTGCTGGTAAATTTAGGCGGAAGAAAAAAAGGTTGGTTGTCCAGTCAAATCCATTTTCTGGGCTCACTGTGAGGTTCAGGGTGTCATCGGGTCGAGTTAAAAATATGTTTTCATTGCTAAAAGTTTGATGTTTGTTTAAACTGTTGGTTTTTTGATAGAAGTCTGGTTTGTGGCTCCGTCCATCACCAAGGACTCAGTAGAAACAGGAGGAGATTTTCTGCTTTGTCAAAAAACTGCTGCTGCTGTGGTTGATTTCACTAGTTTAACAGTGGAATATAAAATATATTTTCCAAGTTCTTACCCTGTGCTGCTGTGTTAATTGTTCTGCTTTTTCTTGGCATCCGTCAGCTATATGTTGAGTATTTCTATTCTATTTCTATTCTGTAGTTTTTCTCTTGTAAAATGTTATTGTTAATGCACTTACATTTACGGACCGAGTTTTACTAGAAAATAACAAGTTCATATGACACATTTTCTGACCACATCAGAAGACAGAAGTGTTTATACCTGATCCGAACGTCATTAATCATTAAAATGTGGAGATAACCGAGCACAGTCTCTCCTGCAAGGCATTCAAAGTCTTGACCTCTGTTGTTTACATAAAAAGTTCAAGAATGAAAAAAGAAAAAGCTCACAGCTGAAAAATGGGACCTGATAAATAATTCCAGGCCAAATCGTCCCTACTGATTTTTTGGCCAGTATGAGCGTGAAACAGGTGTTAAATTACATTTTTGTGGTCTTAAATTTGCCACATTAATGTGACACTAAACTGGTACTTTAGTCATTCTGCTGCTGCTGAATTTTGTTGATACTCTCCAAACTTGTCATCCATCAAAAAGGAACAAAATCTGGCAGCCTGAACATCAGTCAACCCTCCTTACTGATGATACATCAGATCCATGAGAAGAGTCTGTCGTCCAGCTTGTCCTGGTTGAGCTGGTAGTTAGTATACCAGCAGCTGTAAGGCAGGACTGTGGAGCCAAACTGGCTTTAAAGGACAGATCAACTCCAACTGTTCAGACAGGAAACATGATAGAAAGAGTTCATGTGACACAACCAGCAACTAGTAAACACCAGATCACGTGAAAAGTATGAAAAATATGGAGAATTGGCGGTGTGTTTGAGTGCGTAGCAAGTACACCTCTATCAGTGTTGAAATAAAGACACTTGGCCCCCAAATTTCTCTTTTCAAAGGATCATGGAGAACTACGACAAGCTGAAGTCTCGGATCAGTGAGATCGTGGACAGCAAGCGTCACCTGGAGGTGGACCTGAAGAAACAGGCCGCGGACTACAGAGAGATCGACAAGAAGATGAACAGCATCAAACCAGACCTGATCCAGCTCCGCAAGACCAGGGACCAGTACCTCATGTAAGACCACACACACAGAAAAACACATGCAGATCACAACAAGGTTTATGGTTGAACAGATTACACTGACTGCTGTGAATTGTGTGTGTTCGTCAGGTGGTTGACGCAGAAAGGAGTTCGTCAGAGGAAACTGAACGAGTGGCTCGGCCTGAAGAACGAGACCACGGAGGAGTAAGTTTCAAACTGCGCAGACAGAAGTTGTTTCTGGCTCTGAGCATTACATCAGACCCCTCTCATATTTTATCTGTCTGTCAAACTGAAAAGTTTGTTGTTTGCTTAAATGTTATGTTTTGTCATGTAAGTGAAACAGTGTGCGCCTCTCGTTTTAAGAAAATATTCAGATAATAAATAAATAAATAAATAAATCAACAGTCAATCTCAGTTTTCCTCAGTGGATGTAGTGTTTCCAGACTGAGGAAGACTGTGAGAATGTGGTTAAAAGCTTTAGAAAAAAGCTAGTAAGAGATTTGTTGTTTAAAAAATACATTACAGACTTCACCTTTCGTTTTGTCAAATTGTGGTTTGCCAATTTCTGACACTTAAATGACTAAATGATTAATTACTATTTTGTGAGCGCTACCATGGAAACAGCCACAAGGGGGCGTGTTTGTGTGAGTGAGTGAGTGAGAGATCCTCTGCTAACGTGTCCTCTGTGTCCTCCTCAGTGAGTACAGCATGGTGGAGGATGAGGAGGACCTTCCTCACCATGACGAGCGCCTTTGGCGTTTGGGAAACATCAACCGTAACCAGGCCGAGACGCTGCTCCGCGGGAAGAGAGACGGGACCTTCCTGGTCCGAGACAGCAGCAAGCCGGGCTGCTACGCCTGCTCTGTGGTGTAAGGCTCACCTGTTTACCTGTTTGTTTACCTGTTCACCTGTCTGTTAGCTAATATAATTTTCTCTTGTTTGGCTCAAAGGCTGTTAGATTTGTATTTTTTTTGCTTTTGTAACCTTAGTTGTGTTTCTATGTCAGGAAGCTGGAAGCCCTCACGTCTGTGTCCTCTAATCATCTAATCTCTCTCTGTGTCTCCCTCAGTGTGGAAGGAGAGGTGAAACACTGCGTCATCAACAAGACGGGCACCGGTTTCGGTTTCGCGGAGCCCTACAACCTGTACGGCTCTCTGAAGGAGCTGGTGCTGCACTACCAGCACACCTCGCTGGTCCAACACAACGACTCGCTCAACGTCACGCTGGCCTTCCCCGTCTACAGCCAGCAGAGGCGGTGACCCGCCACGACTCCTCCTGATTCACGCTGTCATCTAAGACCAGCAGGAGACCTCGTTTACACACAGACCAGTACCTGACCACGTGACACATTTAACGTGCAAAGCTCTGTGCGATGACTCGGCACAATAACGACAACTTTCAACTTTTAAAGACAATTAACCGTCCTGGTGCTGCTGGTGGTGCTGCTTGTTACGTCCTGTAGGAATCAACTTCAACACTGGTGAAAATTAAAAACAGATATTTTACTGTGAAAGTCGTCAACTTCCTGTGAGAAAAAATGAGCAGATCCACCCGGTGTAAAAAAAAAACAAAAAACAAACAAACTTCAAGCCACCAGTGAAGTGAAATACTGTTCAGTTACTCATCAGAGTCGGAGATAATAACACATGAGGTCGGGATCACACGAGAATCGTTTTTTTTTTCTGGCAGATTTGAGTCGCTGCAACAGAAAGAGCTCAGAAGGAAAGTTAGAAAAGTCAATTTTCGCAGTGAGTTTCTCAGATGTTTCCTGATTTACTCATTTGTCATTCACCATCTTCACAAACTACAAGTTATGGATGAAAATGTTTAGATTTTAAAACTAGTTTACAGTAGTGTAGTATTTCTGCTTACAGCAGTTACATTTTTTAATACTCCTGCCGACATGTTAGCTGAGTAACAGTAGAAGAAGCTGAGAAGAAGCTGAGTAGCTGAGTTTTTGATTCCTTACTTAAGATTTCCACAAAATCCTTTTTTTCAACAAAAGAAGTTAGAGATTTTAAATGTTTGAACAAAGCAGCCAAACAACAACATTGTCCAAATAAAATAGATTATTTACATCAGGAACGATCTGATCAAAGAATTTGATCTTTGTGTTTGTGAGTCATCAAGCAGGAGTGAATTGATTTAGGACTTTTGATTCCTGACTAAAAAACATGGCGACTCTTTTCTTTCATGACTGTGAAGTGAAGTGAAGCTTCGATGGTCAGAAATGTTTCCCGTGTGGTCACGACCTCACTAACTGTTCCAGTTTACTTTCCATTTCCTGTCTGTGAAGAAACGAGGTACCGAACCGTCAAACGTCTCCTTCAGTCCCATGGAGGTCAGAGGGCTGAACTGAGGTCGCCTGGTTTAAAAGGACAGATTCCTCCTTTAATCATGACACTGAACTGCTTCAACAGAACAGAACCACAACTATGGACTGATGAAGGTGATGATGATGATGTCAAAGGCAAAATGGCGGACAATCTAGAAAGACTTTTGTTGCAAACACTGTGAGTGACTCTGAACGAGGTTTAAAATGAGGGCGAATCGACTGACCCGCATTTTCATATCAGGAGAAAATCAGAAACCTGCATCATCCAAAGACTTGGACCCCATCCACCCCCCCACCCCCCACCACAGGTCCCGTTTCTTCAGGTTTCTTCAGGTTTGTTTCGTTTGCCGCCTCAGTGTCGTTTCATTTTGCCGAGCGGATGGATGATTCTTCTGTTCCTTCATTTCAATGAACGTCTGTCGGCACAAAGATTTACTCGTGCCGGTTCAAAAACTGTGACAAAAATTCAGGAATGATGAGAACGGGATCTTTTTGGATCTTTCTGGAGCTACTCAAAGGAGTTTTCAGCCGATTTTCACAGACTCGTGGACAAAACGCAGCCTGTAAACATCCGTAAAACAACAAATATCTGCATCACGATGTTCTTCATGGATTATTCTTTTTTTCTATTTTTTCTTCTTTTAGTGCATTAAGAAACGTGACTTCCTATTAAGAGAAACCAGGTACAGGACATGAAACTGTCTGCAAGGATTTGAGTATTACACCCGTTGTCATGGTAACCACCTGGTAACTTCCTCGACTTTGGAGTCAAGCTTTTTCCAGACTCTGATCGGTTTGAAAATCAACATATGTTGCAAACTTCTCCTGCATTTTTCAAGCTCTTGATTTTTTTCTGTTCTGATATTGTCTGTAACAGCTGGTGGACTTTAGGAAGGAATAACTTCGTACACTGAACTTTATCCACAAAATTCCTGGTTTAACTAGTGAACACAAACAAAAATCTGTAACATTAGACGATAAGAAGTCATGAACAGTTCATTGTTTAGGAACAGTTACAGTTGGTCTGAATGTCTGAAGGCTTTTATACCGCGAGAAACTGTTTAAATTATGCACAGAATCAGCTGAAATCTAAAGGTGAAACGACGAATATTCATCCAGACATTTCCTTCATTTCTTCAGTGTAATTAGTTTTTGTGTGTGTGTGTGTGTGTGTGTGTGTGTGTGTGTGTGCGTGTGTGTGTGTGTGTGACATTCATAACATCCTCAGTTTGTGTGTCTCACGTTGACATTTTCATATTTGAGATCTGCGCTTTCACGATTACGTTTAAGGTCTCAGTTTTTGTCAGAATAACGGCAAATTAAAACCACGAGAGTCCAGGCGTCACTTGAATAAAGCTGCAACTTAAGATTGTTTTCATTATTGATTAATCAATAAGAATAATTTGTGAAAAGCGCTCAAATATCAAGATTTGCTTGTAAGAAAACAACTGTGGTTGTTTAAAAATCATTCCATGGTTATTAAAGAAACTGGATTATTTTTATTTATTTTTTTTTAAACAAACTGAGAAAATTATTAGATTTTCTGACATTTTGTTTCTGGCGTAAAAGTAAAATCACATTATGAATAAACGTGTCTGAAGATACAGTATTTCCCTTTAAACTCTGTTGCATTATTTTTGAAATGTCTGATTAATTTCAGGTAGGATTTTGTCTTAATTTACAAAATGTGATTTTTTTTTTGTTTGTTTTTTTTGGTTCAATGATGCATCTGTGATTCCTCCATATTTATTCAAGGCCAGATTATTTCTACACATTTCCACTTTCAGACAGTTTTTGTCCATTTTGAGGGATCAAGAGAAACATTATTTTTTTGTTGCTGTGTTTGGTGAACCTTTTGATCTGCAGGTTTTCAACACAAATGTTAATATCGATCTCAATATAAATTCTTAACCATGTTGGAAGTCAAAGCACTCGAGACCCAAACCTATTTCCTCTGCACACTGGTGATGAAATATGTTGGGTGGTCCAGGTTTTGTGTTTTCATCTTAATTAGAAATAATCCGAATTCCATAAAATACACAGACTGTATTTTCTGTATCAGAAATTGTTCGTCATCTTTAGTTTTTTTTTTTATTTTTATTCCTTCTCTCTTTGCTTCTCAGTCATGCTGTTAATGTCAGAATTGAGGACAATAAAGCACCAGGATCTTAAAACTGTTTTTATTCTTCATTTTAGTACATTTACTAAATTTTGAGATAGTTGCCTGTGTATTTCTGTTTTATGCCACTTTGTACTTCTACTCCACTTCATTTCAGATGGAAATATTGTATTTTTACTGCACTACATTTATTTTAAAGCTCAAAGTACTGCAAAGTGTCCCCTCTTACTGATAACACAAATATTACACCTGATTTCAAACATTATTTTTTGAGAGAGTGAAATAAAGCAGCTGAAAGTCTGCTTCCACGTGTTTCCTCTGTGAGCTCCTGATTGGCCACTCAGCCAATCACTCACGAATCCCGTTCTTTTATTGGCTCTTTTTACCGCCGTTGACTTGTATTACACGGAGGCGGGACCAGGTGGAAAATAATATAAATACGATTTTTTCCCCCCGGTTAATTTCATACAGCTTAATTTAATGTAATATTAAAATGGATGAAAAGTAATCACGAATTAATTTGCTCTTTAAAAATATTTTATTACTTATTTAATATTTAACCCAGAATGGCGCCAACGGCCATTTTGTTTCTTACAGTAATGGCGGACCTCGGAAACACCGGAGCGAGTAGCTGCGGCAACATTTCTCTGTTTTCACTGCAGATATTTAAGGTTAGAAGCTGAACTCGGCAGTGGTTTTGATGGTAATCACATTTTCCTATTAGCGGTATCTATTGTAGTATCCTAACTATCGGTTTTACTACATTTTGTCCCATTTTACCCGAGAAAATTGATAAATTTAGCTAGCTAACTAACGATTCTTTTCTTTATCAATTAATCTGCTGATTATTTTCCAGATTAATTGTTTTGTCTACAAAACATCAGAAAAAAAGTGCGAAATGCCAGTTAAAATTTCCAAGATGTGGTTTTATCCAATCGACAGTCAACAGCTGAAATAAGAAAAATAAAAAAGTTTGTTTCTGCTGTAACTTTTAACAGTTAATTATATTCTAGTAAAAATTAACAGGATTACATAGTTAGACACAGTTCAATTGTTGTTGATGTCCATCACAGTGTTTTACTGGTTAGTTTCAGTTTTGAGTTATTTTCCCTTTGGCAGCTCTTAGCTTGTGTTTCTCCTTTTTCTATATATATTCTTAAATTGGGAGGAGCAAGCCAAAACGTTTTATTAAATAACTTCTGATATCTTATTAATAGTAGTCATGCGCATGTTTCAAAGATTTACAGTTTAAAATGAATTAGTATTACCAGCTTAGTCCGTATTATACAGCATAGGCCTCCAGTTGTATTCCAGATCTAGGTGGGTTAATTTCCAGTCCTGCCTACTGTGGGTGGAAAACCTCTAATCTAATCAGTTAATCAATATGTTAAAAAATGGATGGTCTCATGGGGTTTGTTGACAGTAAGGAAAAATAGAATATTTTATTTACCTTTAGTTTCATGTTTATTCATTCATTCTAAATGACAAAGTAAATATCTATGCATAGGTAATTAGTTTTTGTGTGGAGCTCATATTGACACTAACTGGGATTCTCTTTTCACTTTCATAATGCTGTTTTTTTCTTTCTTTATTGTTAGTTGATGACCACATCTGGCTGTGGCCTGTTACTTGTTTGTGTTGGTAGCATTTCCAATGAGAATGTATCCGGATATCAAGTAGAGACTGACATTATATTAAGGGCTTAAAAATTACAGATAAATCACTTCTGTAGAGTAATTAAATTAAATATATATATATATATATATATATATATATATATATATATGAAAAAACAACATCCTGGCCCTATAGGTAACAACACAGCTCCTTCAAAGTCCCATTTACCAAAGAGACTCTTCAGTCTATCCAATCAAATGTGATGTGGGGCGACCAGCTAACCCCCGTCCGTCATATAAAATCACACGTGATCTCAGCTGGTAAACGTACATTTCCAAAGAAATCTAACGTAACGTTCTTGACATCTCTCTGTACATAACACGGGGATGAAACTGGTACCACTCTTGAACGCTGACCCTTAATAACATCTAACAAGAGAATTTCCCAAATTGTTGCAGGGTTCGTTTTAATAAACATGCTTTCAAATTATATTCCAAAACAAAAAAAACTGTGACAAATAAAAGATAAAGGAAAATAATGATTATTTTAAAATATTCATACTCAAGTTTTTTGCGCATTTTTTTTTGTTTATATCTTAAACTAGACAAACAGTGTGAAAGCTTCTTCTACATTTATGTGGAAGTGTTTGGAAACCAAATCAAGAAAATAGCAACTGCCCCTTTAAGAAATATGAATAATCACACAAGATTATAATCATTTGAAATTGCTTTTGTATGACAGTTATATTTTTATCAGAGCTGTTGCAGAAAAGCCGTTTATGTAAATGTGATCAGGTATTCTGGGTAGGCC
This sequence comes from Lateolabrax maculatus, assembly GCA_031216445.1. Classification (NCBI taxonomy): domain Eukaryota; kingdom Metazoa; phylum Chordata; class Actinopteri; order Acropomatiformes; family Lateolabracidae; genus Lateolabrax; species Lateolabrax maculatus. Next base: position 3,233,999 of record CM062217.1, on the reverse strand, counting down.
TGGATGTCGCTGAAGACGATGAACATGGTCGGGTTGGCAGTGTTATCAACAACACTATCGTACAGATCTGCAGCATTCCTGGAGCTCTTGGAGGGAGGGGTGATCATGCCAGCTCTTCCCTGGGCAAAGTCTCCGACCAGGACCCTGGCCAGGTACATGCGCTTCTGCCCAGTGACGTCAGGCTTGGCGTAGCCCCGCGCCGAGTAGACGGGGTCCACAGCAAAGTAAGAGCCGTTGCCGTACATCGCAGCTACAAAAAAACAAACAGCATAACTTTACTCTATGAATATAAAACACACACAGTCTTACTCAGACTGCTGAAGTCTTATATTATCTTCACTTTGCAGCCAGTATGGAGAGGAGAACTCATTGTAGTGACCCAAACCTCTTTCAATGTACATCTGGCTCAGTATTACAATAGAAAAAATCTGAAGCTACGCATTTATTACTTGGGGCATGCAACAACATTTAGTGACATAAATTAAGCGTTGAACTTTTTTTACGATGTAGTCATAAAAGTGTTTAATCCCAAACTGGTAGATAAATGTTCTGCGAGTGTGGTGGGTCTGGTTACCATGTGCTCCTGCGTAGCTGCGGTTGAAGCCTTGTTTGTTGATGAGATCGATGGAGGTGGCTCCAGTGCCGTGGAAAAGTCGCCTTTCGTTGTTTGTGTGTTTGTTCTTCATCTCCAGTTGTTTCTTCATCAGTTGGTAGCTGTGCCACAGTGTCGGATTTTGGACCCGTTCAATCTGCCAATAGAGACAAGACGGATTCAGATGCAGTGGCCGTCGTAAAGATACTTCTATTATCACTAGGAGACTGAGAGACTCCAAACTAACAACAACTAATAACAAATTGGGCTGGATTAATAAAATGTTGGTATTTTAGGTTGTTTCTATTTAGTGGCAAAATGGAAACCCGTTGTGTCTTAAAGAGCCCAGTATCAGGTTTTATTTAGCAGTTGTTGATTCAAACCTACTAAACTGAAGGAAAGTGGTAAAAAAAACATTTTGTAACCCTGATAGTAATTTGCGGAGGCTCAATATCCTCCATGGTCTCATGATACAATATTAAATTGATATATTGCTTAATTGTGGCTAACAACATAATATTTATAAATTCATGTTCTTAGGATATTATACCATGTGTATATACTTAACATCATTCTGAGGCCAACAATTATACTGAAGCAAGTGCACATTCCTGGTAGATTACTTTATAACGAGAACGCCGTATTTTTACTGTTTACTATGATAGTTCAGAGTATTATGAACCTCTGTGGAGTGTTTTGGTATCTGAACCTTCAAACTGATGCATCTCAGGTACCTGAAGCAAAGTGCCCATTTAACTCAGGGCTGGTCACCCTCTTATGATTATCAGAAACTGAACATACGGTGAGGACGTTGGCAGCGAGACCGGTCTTTTTTAGTTCTGTCTCCACATCATTGTATTCCTTGGATCCCACAACCAGAAGAATCCGCTTGAGGATGTCGCCTTTCATGTCGTCCCAACCTGACGGCAGAGCAGTGTCATCTGCAAAGAGAATAACAGGAGTGTTTTGTTTTTAAAGTTTGGTACAACCTGGATCTTATTTTCATAGTTTAGGCCATTATTCATATCAGTGTTTACACTAGAGTTATCGTTTTCAACACATCAAAAATAATCCCATTTAGTGATTTGAAATAGTAAAAAAATGAAGAAAAGTGAATAGTTGCCTTCTCACTTTTTATGGACTGAGATTCAGGCACTACTGTACATAAGAACAGGTTTTTCTTTTAACAGGTTAAATGAGAACTATGGAAATAAAATCACTCACCTTTCATCTCTTTTCTAAGCAGCTCCACCTCTTTACGCCCATTTGCTGAAGCTGCTTTTCTGAGCGTTACATCAGCAATGTATGTTTCGTTGTTGATCTTGATCTTCACACTTTGTTTTTTCTCCAGAGCCTCCTCCAGCTTGAGGTTGGTGTACATGTCGAAGGACACCATCGTCCCGCTGCGGTTCTGAAACTGCCATTCTACAAGGCCGCTCAGCAGCAGGGCTTTGCTCTTTAAGTTCTCCATCCTCTCCACCTTCCGGATGATGTCCCTGATGGTCAGCAACAGAGCAAGATAAAGGAATATGTTAACATTTAGTAATCTATGCTTTATTACATATATTTTCTCCTCCATAACTCAATTTGCTGACCTGACGGCAGACTCAGCGGTGAATACATCTCTGGTCAGACCCTCCAGATGGATGGTGGGCTCCTGGCCACCCTGCCCTCGGTCCAGACGGATGCTAACCGTCAGTTTCCTCTGCAGGGCCTTCAGCTCGTCCACGTCAGCCTGCGTCAGCTGACTGATAAACGTGTCTGTGATGCTTCTCTGCGCCTGCTCGGCCAATATCAGCTCCTTAATCCTCCCCTTCGCCTGACTCACAGCCTGCAGTGTCGGGATAATGGTTGTGGAGTTAAGTCACAAAGTTTTATTAATTCACAAAAAAGTAAGTAAATACAAGAATTTAGCCAGTTAGCTTTAGGTTATGGGAAGTGGATCTCCCCATACTTCCAGTCTTTATGCTAAGCTAAGGTAACCACGTCGGGATTCCAGCTCTGTACTGTTCAGCTCTAACTTTACAGTGTTAAGCTGTACTGCTCTCCGACGTGATATTGAACAGCTTCCTGTCCGTCACATAAACTCAGCCCAATGAAATGTTGATAAAACTGTGCTGACTTGTGTCCAGAAAGATGAGCTCCTTTCAAAGCAAAGAGCTAAAACAAACTATAGAATAAATCCACGTTCACCTGCTGGTTGTCAGCACAAAGCTGAAAGACTGTGGGCTCAAACTCTTCCCCCTCCAGAACAAGGTCATCAGTGCTGGGCCGATCCTCCCCAAGTCCCATAAAGAACGAAGTGACAGAGTCTGAAACAACATAAACATTACAGTGTGTTGAATCACATGTTTGTTTGGCATTAATCGTAGAGATGATTCCCTCTCAAAGAATGCAGTGTTTTATTGGAGTTTGTGCTTTATTTGCACATTTAAAGGATAAGTCTGAAATTCTGTGTTGTTATAGTCAACAAGTTCAATGAGTCCAACAATTATTTGGATACACAGATTGTACTTGTCTGTAGAATCAAAGCCTGAAATATCTTATTCCTCTGTGCCATAGAGCTCAGTCCCACACATATGTACTACGTCTTCAGTAGGAACCAATGGGGTTGGAGCTGAGAGCTACAGACAGGAAGTCAGAGTATTGAGAGGTGGACTAACACATTGTTGGTTTGTGTCTGTACATGAGATTTGTTGACAATAAGAAAAATATAGACTAGACATTACACTAGCATTATCCTTTAATCACTTTCAGAAATTGTTTAATCTCAAAGAATGAAATTACAAAATCCTTCCTGATCAAAATAAACAAAGAAAAAATATAAAAATAACACATTTAGAGTAGATGGAGTTAACTTTAAAACAAAACCGCTTAAATACCTTTGATCTTGGTGAAGATGCCCTTCACCTCCACCCCCTCGCCCTCCCTCCTCTTCATGCTCTTGTGAAACAACGGCATCATGCTTGTCTGGAAGATCAGGATCTTCACGCTGTGAACAAACCTCGGATGCTTCTTCCTCACAAATTCCACCACCGCGTCCACCATGGCATCTGCCACCGCAGACGGATTGACCCCTCCCTGACCTAACGGGCAGACAAGGACCGGTGATGATGATGATGACGATGATGATTTGAGGATGGACAAGGGGATTAACACGAAGAGAGTATGAAATGTGATGCCCTGCTAGCATCCCCCACAGTGAAAGTGTTGGATTGGACAAACAAGTCGCTCATGATTGAGCTCCTCTGAGGGTCCCAGTATACTTTGCTTGTGCCTACTTGTGGCACCATTAACGGCCACAGTGCCCGTTAAGACTACAAGTGTGTTGAGCGTCGTCAGAGATCACCGGGACACACTTGGTTAATGATAATGTGGCCATTAGCTCTCAGTGGGGCAGCATTATCATTGAATTATGATGTATTATCAAAGGTCAAGATAAGACTTTCTCGATCCAGTAATTTCTTATATATTATTCTGAAATGGGCCATTCAAGTATATTTTGGTGCTAATACTATGGTAAGATTTCGAATGCAGGACTTTTGCTTGTAACAGAGTATTTCTACACTGTGGTATTGCTGTTTTATTTAAATAACAGTTCTGAGTACTTCTTGGCTGCTGAGTTTTAATATTTGACGGTTGATCTGACAAATTCTGTATAGTACCTGATATCAGATCAAATCCATCTTCTGTGTTATAATACAGAAAGATGAGTGAATAAAACCCAAGAAATCAGAGTTTCTGTAAACATGGCTGCACAACAAACCAGTGAAATGATTAAAATGACAAATGAACAAATGAACAGGAAAAATGACATGTTTGAGTGAAACCAGAGATCTTGAGTCTGATTTCAGACCCTTCAGGAGAATAGTTATCTTTAAAATACACACAGTTAAAAAAGGAAAAAGCTTCATTGTCATTAAAATAACAGTGATATATATATATATATATATTATTTTTTTTTTGTTTGCACAGACCTGTTCCCAGGGCTGGGAAGGAGACTGATTGGAACTTGTTCTCCTCGCAGAACTTCAGCACCGAGTACACGATGTCCTTGATATTTGCAGGATCGTTCTGACCGACGATGTGGATGATTTGTCTGCTGGGCAGCAACCCGGCCGACGTCAGGATGAACGGACGAGATTGGTAACCAGGAGAATTCACTGCAGACAGGAACCAAACAACATTCACACACAGATACTCCACTGTAGCCTGAATTTGGTGGATTTGCAAAAGACAGATGAAGAGTTTTATGAAGGATCCAAATCTACACCAGGCTTAGATATCTTTTAGTCTGTAGTATGGGCTAAGCTCCAAAAACACTGGATCCTACATTTCCCATAATGCAACCAATAGCATCTTTTCACTGGACTTCTCCTGCCCATTCTCTTTCCACCTCCACAAGTTGATAAATGTTTGAAAGATCCTGTTTCTGCCACTCCAAGTGGGAGCAACACAAATGCAAACTTGACCAAAGCAACACTGACAGTGTATGAACAAAATACACCAAAATTAAACAAACACATGATTTTGCATTAGTATAAATTTTCATTCCCTTCTCTCATATTTTGTGGTTCTACAAAGAAAAGCCTTTGCATTGCTTTGCATTAACCCAAGTAATCCTCCATGGTACCTTTGAGCAAAGCACTGATCCCTCAGCTGCCCCGGGTCGGTGGGGGCTGAACTGTCTGAATGTGAAGTGATTGATTGACTGAAGAAAGAGAATAACTGTGTGTGGATAAACAAAGGTTAAATCCCAGCTACATACCGATCCGTGTGCACTCCAGCTGAACGGTTGCTCCAGCTAGGTCTAAGATCGCCTTGGACACTCCTGAGAAATGATAAAATGAGACCGACATGTTAAATAAATGATACTGCTATGTTTTAGTTATTTCTTAAATTACATATGAACCACAAAAAAGAAACATGTATTATTTTGAAATACTAATGACAGACGCTGTTGCATTTTACTGACACTGAAAGAAGTTGTTCTTGACATTATTTTTGACATGATCAAAAAATATTGCAAAAATATAAGTTGATCAGTATTTAAAATTATCATAATTTGCAGGCCTTGTGGTATATTCAGAAGTCCCCACTGCATTACCACACAGTGAAAAGGTTTACAAAGAAAGGAGCTGAAATCAATGGCTACCTAGAAATAAGGAGACATTTTAATTCTAAAAAAAGTGATGTCAAGTTTAAATTTAAAAGATGGGATCGTCCTGTGAATTAAATGTTCTCCAAGTAGAGTAGCTCAGTAAAATGTTTTGTGATATTCACTTCAAGATATGAAGATGACCAGGAGGAAACTGCAGTGCTGCCAGGAGGGATAATCACCTGATTTAAGGGTAAAGTTCTGATTGGAGGAGTTGATGATGACATCACAGGCCTCCCTGGTGATGTCTCCAGACGCTACCTCGAGGGCGAGCTGACCCATCTGCATCCGATACACACCGAGGGAAGGGGACGCTACCTGACCGAAGGAGGCTGACGCACACACACACACACACAGCTCATCTTAGCCGTTTAAAGAGAGATTTTTGGCCAGAAAGAGTCAAAAACTGAAGCTACGAAGACAGAGTAGAATCTCAAACCGTGTGCCATGAAGCTCTGAATGGCACACGGTTTGAGATGAGTGATTTGGATGCTAAACACTTATACTAAAGTCACTGTTCTGTCTCTAAAAGCATTGATTAAATGTTTCCTTCTGTCTCTATTATCATCAAAGTCTGTCTCTAAACCAACTGATTAAACTGATCTTTCTGTTTGTGAAATTATCGATTTAAACTCATCATTCTCTCTCGAAAATCATCAATTACATTTACTGGTTGACGTCTCAAATAATCACTAAATTTGACCCTTTATATTCTCAAATCTCTATTTACAGATAACTTCTGTTTGTCTTTTGTTCTCTCAGTAGTTGTTTGTGTTCCAGGTATAACTGAAAGGTGTTGCCGACTTCTTACCTGAGGACTGTTGTGATTGGCTGAGTGATTGCCCAACTGGTGATTCGTTAAATTCCTGTGCCTCATGTTGGACGTTTCTCTGACCAGTCTGACCTTTGAACTCCCTGGTGAAACTCTGACACACAACATGTTGGCATATTATGTTAAACAGAAGCCATAGCTCACACTGTTAAACACGCTGCCTTCTGCAAGATGAAAACTCACATCCACAGTTTGGCTGTCACTCGGGTGAACGACGATGGCCACCTCTCTCAGATGGCGAGGGTTTTTTCTGCTGCTGTATGAGTGGATCTCCTTCAGCAGGACTCTGGACACCACGTCCCTCGGGAAGCTCAGATTTCCTGTACCGATGGCCGGGAAGGACAGTGACGTCATCTGACCATTCTCAGCCTCCTCCAGACAATATGTGATGATGGATATTAACTCCTGAGACAAAAACACAACACAGACAAGAGAGACAACTAGTAAGACTCGACTACAAAGACTGTCACTAGGTGTTACTTAAGAGTCATTTTTCCACCAAGCAATTACTGTTTCCCCAACAGAGCTGCAGCGCAGAGGGAGTTATTTCAGGCATTCAGGGTTCCTGAAGTAAATAAAATGTCATGACCACAAGTAATAATGAATAAACCCCTTCACCTCCTCTGCCAGGCCGGCTCCGTTGTCCCAAAAAGGGCAAACAGCGTGAAAGACCTTCCGACACCTGAGCTGGAAGCCGTCTGTGATGACAACGTCACCGTACGGCAGCGTGGCCACCCCAGCTTCGGAAACAACAGCTGACTGCAGGCTGGGCCCGGCCGCCTGCTTGATCGCTTTGGAAACAGCTCCCTGGTTCAGGTTCATGTCCTCTGAGATGGTGTTGACGATGACGTCAGTCTGTGGACCAAAGCATCGTACACAAGGTCAGACTTCTTTTTAGGGAAGCATCCGTGTTCACAGTTCTCAGATACTTCAGCAAAACTTTGAAGAGTATGATGTTATAAAAATTAACAGAAATAATGGACAAAACTACAAATATAAGATCCAAGTTTAACAACTGGAATTATCCTTTACGTGTACTTGCATAAGAACTTGTCAGGTAGTATTACTTCTGCCATCTATTGGATATTATCATCTAAACCACCCTTCTATGTCAGAATCATGCGTAAACAGAGGTAACACACACATCCATACAGTGCTGCAGTTTATCATAATCTACGTTACTCAAATAATGCTTTTAAAAAGGCAGCACAGGGTCAGTACTCACAGTCTGGTCCTGGATGTTTCCCTTGCACAGAATAATCTTCAGACCCTTAGCTGTGGTCTGCTCCATCCTCCCCGACCTACAGCCAATCAAAAAACAGGACTGATGTCTTCACAGAAAGTATGGTCCCCATTAGAGTCCAAAGTTTTTCGTTACTCAAAAAGACAGAAAACTATGAAAAGGTTAGCGCCTAGTACAGACTCCTGTACTGTGTGTCGCTCTCTCTATTCCTTATTTTTACATTTCAGTGTTTTTCTTTTGTAGGATTTGCATTGGTCTTGAATTGTTCCTGACTTGTTTCAGACTCTGATAATCTGGTCTTAAATACTTTACAGAAGAGAAAAAACAAAATTTAAAAGACAGACGATGAAGACACAGACAACAGAAAAGAAAGATAAGAAAAAGAAGTAGACAAAGAACCTTACCCTCCATGCCCTCCACGGCTGGCATGTCCCTTGGGGCTCTGACCTCCCCTGTTACCTCGCAGACCTCCCTGAAATCCAGCTCCTCCTCCTCCTCTTCCTCCTCCTCCTCTTCCACTAAACCGACGGCCTCTGGGTGACTGGCTCTGATGTCCACCTCGACCCCACTGAAATCTGCTGGGAAGTGAACAATAAAGTTCAAACACACAAAAACATACCTTCCAAATCTGTTTCCCTGTATGCAGTCTTTCTGCTAAGCTAAGTTCGATATGATAAAAAAAAAAAAGAGAGAGTTTCTTCAATTTACCCTGCAGCTCCAGTGCTTTTTCCTCCTGCCTGCTGTGGTAGTGTCATAGTAGGTCCGAGGTCAGTGAACTCCCTGTTGACTGCTGTGGCCAGGACCCTCACTGTGTTATCATTGTTGTCCACCAGGTGAATCTCCTTCAATGAGCTTGGACTTCCTGGGTTGTCACAATACTCCCGCACTGCCCGAGCTATGGTCTCAGCACAGAGGTCAACAGGAAAACCAAACACGCCAGAGCTGATCGCAGGCAGCGCAATGGTGGAGGAGTTGACCTTCTCAGCTTGTCTCAGACTTTCTTTAACAGCATGATTCAGACGTGACACTGATGTCCTCCTGTCATAGTCAGAGAACCGTGGACCGACTGCATGTACGACATGTTTGCAAGGTAGGTTACATGCACCTGTGACGATGGCGTCACCTGGGCGTATTTTTCCATTTCTGGAAACATAGTCGTTGCTGATTTTCTGCAGCTCTGGTCCTGCAGCCTTGAGCAGCGCCAAAGCCAGGCCACCAATGTGCTGTAAGTCCTCGTTAGCTGCATTGACCACCGCGTCAACGCCAAAGCTACAGATGTCTGCCTTGCTTACTGAAACCAGAACTCCACTGGCAGTATGCACTTTGCAATAGCAAACGCCATTTTCCTCCTGATAGTTCTCTTCCTCCTCTTCCTCTTGATTCTCTGGACGAAGCACCACCACACAGCTGAACTCCGTCATTATTGTAGACAGAAACAGGCTTCCTTGAGACAGGAAGTACTTCTTAGCTCCAGGCTTGTCCACGGTGAAGTTGTCAGTGAAGAAACCACTTGTCAGTTCCTGGAAGCAGGATTTGGCTTTCTGGACATGAAGGCGAGCCCCAGCGATCATGATTTTTGGCCTCTCCGCATCCAAATGGACAGTCACGTCATTAGCTTTGGCAATACTGGACCAATCTTGTGATTTTTTCTTGTCGATGAACTGAACAACAGCACAGGACTCGACACGAATGGTTTCTTGAACTTTTGAGTAGTTCACAATAAATTCCCTAAGACTGCGGCTGATCTCTTTCACTGGATTCAGGAAGCCGGCCACCGTTATTTTGTCTCTTGTCTCTGGGTGCATCTGAATGGCCACCGTTTTCTTCTTTGAGGAGTTGTAGGTGTCCAGCAGCTGTTTTTTTAGGTCCATCCAGTTGGGAAGTTTCAGAACTTCTGGGTCTTCCACATCCAAAGTCTGTATGGTAAAAGCTGTATTCATCTTACTCTCTGCATCAGCGAGGATTCTGCCAGAACTCCCCAACAGCAAAACCCCTTTGCTCTCAATGCTGTAAATGGCACTGATGCCTTGGGATGTGAACAGGTCCTGCGACATGTCCATGGGATCCACTGTCTTGAGAAAGTTTAGAAGATGTAGGGGGACATCTAACTGCTTTCGACTCATACCCACATTCCTCTCCAAGATCCACGCCTTAGTCTTGAAAACCTCTGCAGGGAGTCCGGTAATGGTTAACATCTGGGTGCCTTCATCGTAGGAGAGGTTCATGTCAGCGGAAATGTCCAGAGCAGCTTTATGCAACCCATCTTGCTTCAGGATGTAGAACATTGCAGTGGACAACAACATTACCTCAGAGACACCATTTGTCTGCCGTTCAATCTGACTCATGGCTTTAAGAACAATGTTCTCCACAGGAGCCCTGATTTGTTTTATATTGTCCACTTGACCAGCCACGGTCAAAACCCCCCTGGATGTATCCAGCACCAGGACGGCGTCTTCCCTGACAACCGAACGGACGTCTTTCTCTGCAGCTTTCCACGCAGCTGCGTTGGCTGGACATTCAAAGGCCGTATACTGAGACAAATGTTGACGGAAGGCCTCTTGGGCGGTGCTCATCCAGTTATCTACAAGTTTGGCAGTCAGACCTTTCTGCCTCAAAAAGCTCGGGAGAGGGCTGAGTTTAACCTCGGGGTTTTCCAAGTCGACACTGCAGAAGTACGGATGCATCTGATCGTTGATGCTTTTTAACAGTTTCTTCATCAGGAGGAATTTCCAGACAATGTGGTGAACTTTCTCTGTGAAGGGCTCAGGCATCTTCCATGTGGGTCGTTCTTTGCCGTACAGGGCGGTGCCCAGTGACTCATAGTACGGATACACCTTGACAGGAATGGAGCGTATCACATAGTCCTGTTTTATGCAAATGCTTTTCACAACTGCAGCAACACAGGGGATAAAAACAGAAAGCTCAGGTAAGTGGTTGTTCTATTTGAAGCTACAAGTCATTTAAATAATACTGAATTCAATTATCTAAGATTAGTCATCTAGGTCATAGGATACACTATATGGCAAAGGTATGTGGACACCTTTGCTGTTGGATTTGCAGACCCATCTGCTGGGTCTGTTTTCTGAGTAGTTCCAATGAAATGAAATCTTTAGACAATAGTGTTCTTCCAACTTTGTGTCAACAGTTTGTGTTTGTCTGTTTCCTGTTTCAACATGACAGTGCCCCCGTGCACAAAGTTTTCTCAGTTTGGTTGGAAGAACATGACTGGCCAGCACAGAGCCCTGACCTCAACCTCATCCAACACCTTTGGGATGAACTGGAACGCCAACTGGAACCTCATTAATACTCATTAATACTAATACTGGCTGAATGGGAGCAAATCCCTGAAGCCAGGTTCCGAAATCTGGCGAAAAGCCTGAAATCAGAAGAGTGGTGGGCTGTTATAGCAACAGATAAATAGTCATGGATTTGGAATTACATTTAACACCAATATGGGTCAAATGTTAAGGCGTCCACATACTCTTGTATGTACTTGTTTGGTCTTAAATATGTTTCTGAGCTTTCCAGCATCTTTTAGTCCAGTTTCATTAGACTTCTAGACATTTGTTTTAAAGTAAGAATACACTCAGTGGGTAAAACATCAGTAGGCAAACTAAATGAAAAACCTTTAGGGTCACTGAAAGTGACAATGGCAGCCTCTTCTTTCGGGATCATGACGATCTTGTCCGGCAGAGCCCAGTTCTTCTCAAAATACAGCTCCAACATGTCTGGAAAGGAATCAGGAATAGTGAATTTTAACCACAATAGTATAAACGCTGCACTTTTAATTATTCCATAAACCTGGATTAGTAAAACCAGTAATATTATAATATCTAATATCTGTGGTAAATCCACAGACCTCACCGTCAACAAGTTTCTTTGGGACAATTTTTTCAGTAGAAAATAGTTCCAAGGGAAATTAGTTACAGTGAGTTTGATGATTATTGTTTCCAAGAAACAGGAGCAGATGTTGGCGAGAAATCAGTGAAAATCCTGGAGTCTATATTACTGACATGCAACCCATTCTGTAGATGCAACCATTGCAAACTTCCACATCACACATGTGCGATTAAAATCCCAATAAAACACAGATGAAGAGGTAGAAAATGAGAATTGTTTTCATGCAAAAAGCAACTTAAAGTGGGCAAAAACATTAACCATGATTTAAAATAAAAACAAAAATCTCTGAAACCTTTAAGGAAAAAGGAACAAATCTTAAAATGTATGTGAAATATGAGGAACAAAACAAAAAGACTTTTACACTAAAGAATGAACTGAAACACCAACAAATATGCAACATAAAGACATAAAGCTCATATATCTGAATATCACCAGGTTTCATGTTGTAGAGGCCCCTCTACACTCAGACTAGCTCGTGGAAAACGGAGATTTAACAGTTTGTGTACCTTTAACCACATTCGGAGGAAGACTCTCCACTCGGACGCTCTCTGCTGCCTCCAGCAGCCGAGCGGTCAGTTGGTGTTTCTGCAGCTTCTGGCCGGAATGACTCGCTGTGAGGAATTTATCCACATCTGCAAAATACTCCAGATTACTCCTTTAAGACTGAAACAGGCTCAACAGACGACTAGAAAGACGAGATTTACTACAAAATTATGCTACGAATAAATGAAGCCTATACTAACAATATGACTGGTTCATATATGACAATATGGGCCATGTAATAAAACAAAATGTAGAATTTAACTCTAACATATATGAAATGTTGCATCATAAATATACAGTATAAACACAACATTAAAGCAATTAGTACATTTTGGTTAAAATTTAGTTATTTTCATAAATTCTAAGTAAATTATTATCACAATTAAGTTTAATTTGCTTTATGAGAGATTCCAATTTAGACTCTACTCATGTTGCCTTTATTTCACCATAAGAACAATAAAGATAACTTCATCGAAGATCAATACATCAAACTTCAGACTGTCAAACTGTTTAAGTGGCTTTGACAGGTACAATTAACTGGATCATTTAAAAATTTAAAAATAGCAGTCCTCTGGCCTCGTATAACACGCAACTACAAGCAAAAATACTTGATTTATAAGGAAAAAGCCTTGATTTTTGTTTTACTTTTACTCAGGAGTACGTCCCTTCTTCAAAGCATCTTATTGATCAGACTCGATGAAGAACTTGTTTCCTCCTGAGTTGGCTTTCGATAAATGCGGGTCCCGAACTACAGCGGAAAATTGTTTGATGCTTGAAAGATTTTGGGTGAAATATGCCTTTAAACCTTGAATTGAAAACTGAGGCCTGGATTTGTGATGCTGGTTTTAAATATGGCTCAGTTTGCTTTAGACTGAACCATTTGGGACCTGCCTTGATGTCGTGACAGACGTGGATCTGTATATTTACTGCAGCCTCGAGTTATTTCCTACCTGCAGAGCTGCTGAAGGTGACCACGGCTCTGTTGGTCTCCCAGATGATCTCCAGACTGTAGCCGCTCTCGTCCAAACCCGAGATGTTCTCCACCAGCATGGACAGCAGATCTCTGGACATGCTGTCCACAACATTGTCCAACACCACAGCGACGCTCTGAATGGACTCTGAGAGGAGACAAATAGACAAATAAACACCTGCTTCACCTTCTCTAGTTCATTGCTTTCATCTGAGAAGTTTTTTAACATAATAATTCTTTTTTTATCCGAACACAGTTTGTTTTTACCATCTTTGTTCTCTGCCGAAGCTTCATTTCCAGGTTCAACTTGTGACTGCGGAGTCTTTGAATCTGACGATGAACCTAAGAATCAAGACAATCAGGTTTGTACAGTTTACATGAACTATCTGCACACATGAACTCAGTGAAACACAGGAGAGAAGTTTAAGTGTTGAAGAACCAATGAGCTCGGAGCTGAGAGCTGCAGACAGGAAGTCAGAAAGAATCGAGAGACGGACCAACACATTGTAGGTTTGAGTCTTGACAATAAGAATAAAAAATATAGAATGACCACCAGACTGATCATTTCATGGCGTTAAAAAAGGAGATTGTGACTATAAAACACAGAGAAGTAGACAGTCTGGCAGCAGTTTTACCTGAGACGTCGTCAGCGCTCTTTGGGCTCTGAGGAGTGAAAACACAAACAAGTTAATCATATAATAAGCAGAAGAGAAGATTTGTCTAAAAATCATTTTTACATGTAAACTGTAAAGATTTAAGCTTGTCTATGGGAAATAAAGCTTCCCTTCACCTACTACCAAGGTGCATATAAATAAACTTTATTATTATTATGAAGAAAAGGAAAAATGTCTGATGAGGTCAAAACTCCAGCAAGACGGGAGCCCAAGACACAGAACACATTTCAGCTCGTCATCGAATAAGATGAGCAAAAAACAAACAAAAAATTCTAAAAATGTTTTAAAAATATACGACAACCACACCGTACACATACGAGCCAGCGAGGTATTCGACCATGGAGGGGCTGCGGTGGGTCGTGTGGCTCCGGGCCATTCACATATATATAATAAATATATCTACAATAAATTACTTTTTAAACAATGTTTTTTCTTTCACATTAATCTTATTTAAATCTCATTTGTAGGGTGTTGTATGATGACCACAATGACCAGGCCACAAGCTGAAACCCTCAATTTGTGCTATTTAATGGGCTAAATTAAACCAAAACACAGGAATGGCCCTTTAAATTTAAAGAGAAAATTGTGTCGTGTTGGATAAAAGCTTTTACAGCTCTGAGGATTAATTCACAACAAGCATTTGTGCAAATAAATGAATCATGTTTTCCTTTCTGTTTATCAGATTCACAGTCTGATATCTGATGTCCAACCCGACAGATTTACAGCTGCTCAGTGTGTAAATGTTTAACTTCGCTCTATAAAACTCCGGCTCCACTGCAGTTAGTTTCAGTTGTAAATATTTTCAACCTTATCCCACTTTCATAAACTCAAGTTGCTGTTGAATGTGTCCGGCTGAATTTTGGGGAAACGTTTCTAAACTGAAGCACAGGACGTCTAAAATACGTTTATCTGATTTAAAACATCATGTAGTCAAGGGTTTGATTATTCCACTCGATGTAAACGTCATGTAGCGTCATTTAACGGAACAAAGGGGAAATTGTAGGGGGGAAATCGAGAGTTTTAGACTTTAACATGTAGAAATGTGTCTTAAAATAAGTACTAAGAACTTCAACATGTTATCTCTTGGCTGTTTTATTGTCTTCACCACTGAATAAATCTTTACTGTCGTCAGTAATCTGTTTGCAGTGGGCCACTGAGCCAGTCAGTCGGGTTATTACTGAACCACACCTGTCAGACCGCAGAGTCCAAAACACACAAACAGTGTAATATGTGCAAAAACTTTAAAAGAAGAAGAGTGTTAAAGTCCAACTTCCTGCTGCGTCACACATCCAGGACTGTGTTTACATGTAGATCACAGAAGAAGAAACCTTTAATGTTATAAAAGCAGCAGGCGACTGACTCTAAACCAGTCGTACAAACACTGAGTGTTCCTGTTCAGAGAACTCTCTCTTACTTATTATCATTATAAATGAATCCATCAACTATTATAATATCAGTCTTCTTCTCAATAAAATCATGGCTCTGTTGTCGTCATGTGATCTAACAACTGAGAGAGCTCCCTTCGCTGATGAAGACAGTGAGATGTGGTTGAAAGGTCCAGAAAAGGCTGGTAAGTGGACCATGAGTTGCTGTTCCCAAAGTCAAGAATGAATTTTCACACTTTTGTTCAGAACAATCAGAAAAGAGTCAACAGTTAAAAAGGTAAAGGTGCACTTCAGGCTCGTCCTCTGAGGAGCAGGAATTTGAGCACATTTTATTTGGGTGATGGGAAACGTAGTCTTTAAAATTAAACAAACACTTGAACTAAAGATGGTGGATGACCACTTTGTTTCCAGTCTGAGGTATCGATATTAATCTGACCGTGACATGCTGATGGTTAAAATGACACTTTTACACATGTTTAAATGTAAATCTTTCACATTTACTTACAGAAGTCAGACGTAACTTGATGATCTGATTCTCCAGGATGATTTCATGGTTTTTCTTGGCGAGGACTCGTTCTCTCACTGGAATCACATCAAACACTCGCGTCATCATCAACTTCACAGCACATCACACGTCTTCACACAGTCTTAAAGGAATAGTTTGACATTTTTGGGAAAAGTACGTTTATTCTGTTTCTTGTTAAGAGTTAAAGAACCATCCCACCTTCATCGATGAATTTCACCAACTGTTGCCACAAAGTTTGAAGCACAATATTGTCTAAAATATCCCTGTATGCTGTAACATCTTTGGTTTGTAGTCGTAGTTAGGGCTGCAACTAACAAAGATTTTCATTATTGGTTAATCTGTCGATCATTTTCTCGATTAATAGAATCCCAAAAGCTCGAGCTGACGTCCTCACATGTCTTGTTTTGTTTCTTAGTTCATTAAAACAGATTTTTGTAGTGTGTCTGAAACCTTAGAATAAAACCAACAGAGAGTAAAGTAGTGGAAACTTTTACCGTTACTGAACTGCAGGTACCAGCATCGGTCCAAATGTGAACGGTACCCAGCGCTGGTCCTAGCAGCAATGAGACCGTGAGCTTTTGGCCCTAACCGTCAGAATAAAGCTGCAGCTCGTCTGTCACAGTTCTGGACTGACGAGACCAGAGATTTCACCACGTTTCTCTCACGATTATCAACTCGCATCTCAAACAAAAATCACACAAAGTAAAGAGGCCTTAGGGCGACTGATCTATATTTTAATGGTCACGTTGCTCTGTGAGTGCTGGATGTGGAAATAAGGAACTGATTACCAACAACAACTGACAAAGTGATGAAGAGGCTGCAGCTTTAAAACTATTCATGTGGATTTAATGTATAAAAACACGTTTTTACACGTTTGATCCTCCCCAGATGACTCTGACTCATCTGAACCCAAGGAGTGGTGGAGAAGTGAAGTGCATGCTGGGAAGTCAGCTGCCAAACTCAAGAGTGTTTATTAACTCACTTTAACATCAGATCTGAAAAGTTCAGGAGTCACTTCCTCAGTTTTCAACAAAAACCTTCGAGTGTTTCCGTGATTATTTACGCTGTCACCAAACTGCGCAGTTTTCACGGTGAAGCTCGGAGTGTTTCTGATTCCTGTGTTTCTGATTCCTGTGTTTCTGATTCCTGTGTTTCTGATTCCTGTGTTTCTGATTCCTGTGTTTCTGATTCCTGTGTTTCTGATTCCTGTGTTTCTGATTCCTGTGTTTCTGATTCCTGTCGAGCATCCGGAGAGTTTCAGCTCGGTGTCACTTTGTCTGTGGGACCATTTGAGACTTCAATCTATTAAAATCTCTATTTCCCGACAGAGAAACCCGGTGTGTTTTGGCGGACTCACCCTCCTCTGATCTGAAGTACACGGCGGCTCTCGGAGCTCCGTCCTCCGCCTCCACCCGGCAGTCTCCGCCGCTGGACTTCTTCTTGCTCTGGAAGTAAATGTGCAGTTTGTTCTTGATGGTCTTGGTGTGATCCGGGCTCCAGTCGCCCTCCACGGTCACCGGCGGACACTCGGGGGCCTCCATGCCGCCTCGGGTCCAGACTCGGCCGCAGACTGAGCGCGTCCTCACGCTTCAGGCCGCTTTCACTTTCGTTTCTTCAGCAAATGACGGAGAAACAGAACCGAGGGGCCACATCACATCACACAGAAACAAGTCACCTCCGCTGGCTGGAGTACAGATATTAACTCTTTATTCAGAAATAACAATTAAAATGTACAAGAGAAGGTTTTAACACATAAAACTTGCTTTGGTTTCAGAAACTAAGTGAAGAAATACTCTGGAGTAAAAGTCCTGCATTCAAAATCTATAAAAGTAGCATAAAAACATACTTCAAATATAATAAAAGTACTCATTATACAGAGTGGCACATTTCAGAATGATATATTTTATAGGATTATAAATATTTTTGCATTAATGTGTTCATTACTTTAATGTTGCAGCTGGTTTTAACTGTTTTATAGACTGCTGGGTATCTTTAACCCCCACAGGGATCAATTAAGTTTCATTTTAATCTATAATAAAACATCATTTATTTGTCGATTATAATTTTTAATATTAATTATTATTAATATTAATCTTAGATAAATAGATAAATGTAGTGGAGTAAAAGCATAAAGTAGCAGAAAATGGAAAAACTCAACCAAAGTACAAGAACCTCAATATTGAACTTGAGTAAAAGTACAAAGTTACTTTCCAGAACTGCATTTACTCAAGTAAAGTATTGAAGTTGAACAGCCAGAGATTCAGTTTACTGTGATCTGTATAAATGGTCATTAAATATGTTCATTATCTTATGTCTTTATTACGTTTTTAATGGTTAAATAATTCAATAAATTACTTTAAATCTACTTTTTTTAAAGATTTAATCCAAAGTGTCTTTTACACAACACAAATAAACCGCAGCAGTATTAATGAACCCTGTTGGACAGACCGACAGCGCCACCTACTGGACAAAATATTAGTCCTCAGTTTGGGAAAATCACCATAAACATCATGTGGATTTCTTTTTTCTTTTTTCTGGAACTGCTGAATTTATAAAAGTTGAAAAACATCCATCTTCTGAAATGTCACTTTACAGAATTCTCCAGTTTATGAAACATGTTCAAAGTTGAAATCTGCTCTAATCTCTAACTAATGATCAATACAAGGACTTCTGTGTCTTTAAATCAATCGATTCATTTTCTATCAACTGATCAACTAATTAATCGACTAATTGTTTCAGATCTACTGCTGTTTTAAATACTGGTAGAAACACTAGAATGAAGAACGTTTTCACTGAATACTTCAGATGTATTTTAACATCTTCAGTTCCCATGACAACAAACTCCATCAGCTGATGAAGATCATGTGAAATGATAGAAATCCCCTCCGAGCAGCTACTGAAGGTGCAAAGTAATAAACAGAAGAAAACTATTTTTTCAAAGTGAAACTTTTATTTTATTGACTTAAAATCCTTCGTGAGTAAATAAGCTCAAATACGTTTTAAGACTTTAGATACACGGATACAAACACAAGCAAAAACACAGAATATAAAGATAACTTTTGGTTTGTATAAATCAGTCAAGAACAAACAGACGAGATGAGACAACATGAGGTTTTCAGTGAGATTTGGATCAGTTAGAAATGATGATGTGTCTTCATACTGTTTTGTTCCACAGTGATGAACAATAAAGTTTCAGAAGCATCAGGCTTCGCCGGCTGATTTGTCTTCACCTGCAGAGAAACAACCAGTGACGAGTGTCAGGATCTTTATATTCAGACAAGAAACTACAAAACAAAAAGCACATTTCAAAGATTCCTGCATGAAAATATGGATGTTTTGAACTTTGCCACCAGGAGGCGCCGAGTGCAAAGAGCTGAGTTTGGAAAGTTTGTGTTCAGCATCTTCCAACAACAAAGCCCCTAAAGTCCTGAAAGGTGATTTATTTTTTATCTTGTGTGCACAAGATAGTAACTTGTATCAGTGACAATCATCCAATAATATATGAATGAATGATTTAGACAGATAATATGATGTATAACAAGGTGATTTTACAGTATATGGTTGTCTAATAGTAATACTAGAGGTGTAGGCTACTAATGAAAAATCATAGTGTGAAAATATAAAAGCTTTTATTAAGAATAATTATATTGTGCACACAAGCTAAAAAAATATCAGCATTCAGGACTTTAGGGGCTCCGTATAATTCAAAGTGCTTTACACGAGACAGAATATATGGATAGGATGTAAAAAGACATATTTAACAGGATTTAAATGGATTAAAACAAAGTAAAATAGAAGATTAAAATAAGATAAGTTAGAAGAAAGATTAAAAAGTATAATTCAAATTACAATGCAATTAAATGCAAACAGAAAAGTCTTGAGCTCTGATTTAAAGTAACAGAGTTGGGAAATCCTGCAGTTTTCTGCAAGTTTGTTTCAGATTTGTGGAGCGTAAAAACTGAATTCTGCGGCTCCAGGTTTAGTTTGGACAGTAAACAGACCTGAGAGGTCTGGACGCGTCAGAGCAGATCAGATCAGAAATAAACCATTCATACTTTTTAAATGTGTTTGATGCTCAGCACGTTTTTCTTCGTAGTTTCACAGCTGCGACCTGACGTGTTGACATGTTTCACTCAGGAGAAATTTACACATTTAACTGGATTCATCAAACTACACAGAACAAATGTTTCAGATTAATAAATAAATAAATAAAAAATCGAATCAAATTAATGGTGATGTATTATTATAGATTAAGATTTATTGATCACCAGGGGAAACTCACAAGCTACACATCAGTAGTAGTACACATCACATTAAAATTATCTTGGGATTATGAGTTTAGAGAGTATAAAAGTACGAATGAATGTGTGTGTGTACGTACAGTCAGGCTTGGTTGGAGGAGGAGGTGGAGGAGGTGGAGGAGGTGGTGTGGCGCAGGTGTAGGACACCTCCAGGTACCTGGTCTGCTCCTCACAGGGATATTCACCAAAAACCCGCTCAGTGACCGGGACCTCACAGGACCTCCTGTTACCACAGCTGGAGACAGAATGAGAGTCAAAACCAGATGTTGACGGCACATAGTGTTGCACACATGGTGTTTGTTAAAGGCTGCTAAATATATATATATATATATATATATATATATATATATATACACACACATATATATACATACATACATATACACATATATACATACACATATACATATATACACATATACATATATACACATAAATACACATATATATATATATATACATACAACATATATATTCAATAAAAAACATTTAGTTATTGCCGTAGTTACAAATCGTTGGTTCTCTATATGTGTTTCGTGTAATAACCGTGTTATGATTCCTTTAATGGACAAAGATGAGGAGAGGTTTTCCTTACAGATCCTCCACCACCATCTCGGCCCAGGGGAAGGAGCAGAAGGTGTCGGGTCCGTCGTCTGGGAAGCGTTTTCCCTCCCCACACCTCGTCCCCACACCGACCTTGTACAGGATGTGTTCCAGCTTTATCTTACTGCCAACATCTGGTGGAGGAGCAGCAGGAGAGAGCAGCATTAAATGGGAAGGGTTGTTACAGCCGTGATTTATGATTTACTGATTTTGGTGATAATGATGCACAGAGCAGATTTAATAATCCCTTGTGTTTATTACACTGTGAGGACCTTCAACACTGTGAGGACCTTCAACACTGTGAGGACCTGAACATGATTGCCCACCAGCACTGTGAGGACATAAAGTCTCCACAAGTTTAACCAAATATTTGCAGTTGAGAGAAAGGAAGAGTTTAACTTTTTGGGAAGTACACTTCTTTATCTGGCTGAGAGTTAGATGTTCAGATTGAAACCACTCTCATGTCTGTGTGGTAAGCCTTAGTTTAGCATAAAGACTGGAAACAGGGCTCTGTCTAAAGGTAACAAAATCCGCCTACCAGCACCTCTAAAGCTCACTCATCAACACCTTTCATCTTGTTTGTTTAATCTGTACAAAGTGTAAAAATGACAAGTCAATGTTTCACAAGACGATTATGTGCCAAAAGTGAATAAACATCCCAAAATGTCTAATTTTTGCATTAAGGTTTAAGTTCCAATCAGGTTTAAGTCAAAGTAACGAAGTGTAAAGGGAATAAATGTACTTGTTGAGTGTGTTTGTGTGTTTTCTTACCACATGACATCTCAGCGGTGTCATTGTGACAGGCGTAGATGACCTCTCCTTCTGTCAAAACACACTCAGGTCAGTGGCTTCACCACGTTATCTTAGGGCTTGTGCACTTTGTTTTTGCCCTTATTTTGTATTTAGAGTCAAACATCTCCAGCACAATGATCAATATGTTTTAATGTTTTGATTTTGAATTTCTGGTTTTAACGTAGATCTATTTGTTATGAAACTGTGAAAGACAAAACATTAATTCAAGGACATAAACACCAAACTTGCAGTTTTGTGCAATTTCCAGGGGCACAATGATAGACACATTTTAATTAACAGTCATTCAGTTAATAAAGTTTTATAGACTAAGCAGAGTAAATGTTCTTCACTTTCACTAAAAACTTACCAGCAACACGAGTGAAATACCAAGCTGCAGCCAGCACTGAAAACACAACACAAAGTCATCTGAGATACAACTTAATCAATTTAGCACTCTAAACTACCGTAATTTATATGATAAAAAAATAAATAAAAAGTAAACAGGCATCACAAAGAACCAGTTTTATAATTAACTTAACAAATGAAACATTTCTACATTTGTGACATTTTGATGCCAAAATAAGATCTTAAAAAAAATATTTAAATACTGAGCATTAAACAACAAATAGACTTTGATTGGGATTTTATATATAGAAAGTGCAGATAATAAATTTCAAATATTACAGTAAAAATGAAATCTAGCAGGGAACAAAAATCTATTAACATCCTCTTAATTAGTATAAGAGACTTAGTGAACAACTGAATGCTTCATCATCAACAAACTAAACCTAAAAAAAGTATATATTTTTTAAAAAGAGTAGAATTATTTCTTTTCACAAGGATTTTTTTTTATCTTTTCCTGAACTATCTGTAGATTTTCTGTTAAATCATTGTCCAAATTTCTTCTCTTTTTCTCCACAGTTCCTGTTCATGCATGGCATTGTGGGACAACAGCGTCCAGTGAATACATTTGTATTTTGACATTTATAAACTCTTTCTCCAGGCTCGAACACCAAACTGATACAAAATTAAGGTAATACAATGTATACTGTTTGACAGACAGGGAGTAGAAAAGCCACAACTAGACACCAAACATGTTTCTGAAACACGCTTGTTTGACTGAATCGGACTAAAGCAGAGACGATACTCACAGCCGAAGGCGACCAGCCTCAGTGGGACCATGTTGACGTCTCTCAGCCTCCTCCTCAGTCTTCCACCTGCAGACAGTCCAACAGTGAAAGCAGCATCTGGACGTCCAGGTATTTATGCGTCCGTCCTGACAGCAGACATGCAGACGCCTGTCCCGCCGCTGCAGGTATGCGACGGGGCCTCCTGACCCAGATGTGATGAACATGTAAAACCATGTGGAGCTGCAGGAGAGAGATCTATAAATCCACAGGTTTCAGGACCTTTAAATCCCAGCTGCACCTCATTCTCCTACATATTTCTCATTAAGAAGCTCAAAGCTTAAAAGAAAAACATCTGGATCTGTTAACCAGGGGTGGAAACTGTGTTCCCTAACAGGCCCAAATTTACAAAATGAGCATGTTTGAAGGCCCTATAGCCTTATTTATACAGTACATCTATAAGGTCTATATAGGGGACTTTAATCTTTGTGACAGCTTAAAAACAGACTTCATGATATTTCTAGAGTTCACAAACACTGAGCCCTATTCCTAAAATCCTAGATGACTGTTAATGATCTGAAGCCGTTACAATAGCCTGAATCACTGCCCACATCACTGAATTTTTCTGCAATTCAAAATGATCTGCTGTCGTACTCAATGATGCCTGTATCCAAAGTTGGAAAACAACCGAGCCAATCAGAGCTTTGTAGGTGGGATTAAAAATGAATCCTCGTCTTCTTTTACCAGAGGTAGAAAAATAATGACATAAAAATGGTGATGAGTGTGGATGAGATGTTTGCAGCTGTACAGGTTGTAAATTCGATTTACAGAAAAAAAATAACTCTTAAATCAACATGTTTCTTTGATCTTTGTGAGAAATGTTAACTACTACTAATAACTTCTACCACAGCTATTTCTATCAAAAATAATGTACATGAGAGAAATACGTCACTGGATAAGAGATGCAAGTAACGATTGTTTTCATTGTTGAATAATCTGCATCTGATTATTTTCTTCATCAACTGATCATCTGTCTGACAATCGACTATTGTTTTCAGTTCTACACTGGATACTGGGTTAAGTGATAATAAACTGGGGCAAAATAATAAAATAACCAAACAGAAAACGGCCAAATGTGAAAATTATGTCAGATTGAATAATAATTAAAAATTAAATGAAGATTCAGTCTGATTATTACTACACTCATGGTGCTAGTAAAACATACAATTAAAATACTTAACACGTAACACATTATAACATAAAATACTGCGGAGAACAATACTGGAAACGTAAATGACTTTACCTTATTCGTATGACCTGTCTAAATTTTGGGTTGTACTACAGTTTACATGGAGAACATTTAATTTTCATATATGGGGCAAAATACAACACAACTACTGCATCAAAAATCACCAGTTTAATCAACTTGTATTTGACTCCAGTGTCAACAACAACTAAAAAATGATGTCATTTGTTGCTGCAAGAATGACAATCTTTGGGAAATAAAGTTTGATTGCATTACTAAACATTTTAAACTGACAGGAGTTCACTTTTACACACGGCATAATTGTTATAATTGAGGACAATAACAAAACAAATATCTTTTCTCTTGTTTTGAAGAAGTAAAAAGAAATCTTCACAGATAATTACTGCTCAGGACGCACCAAGACACCAAAAACTGTCCCAACTTGCATCAGCAGCTTTGTGAAGAAGTCCAGGTGGTGCCTCAGGCTCATAAATACCAGAGCAGCAGCTCAGCTACAGGAGGCCAACGTCATTATGATCTGACATAACTGAGAAGAGCTTTTAACTGACACGTTAAAGTTCAAATGTTAGGTTTAATGATTTAGCTTTAACGATCCATGTCAAGTTAAGACTTGAGACTCCAGTCAGACTCGAGCTGAAAAAATGAAGACTTGACACTGACTTGGACTTTGATTAATTTACAATTGACAGAATGATCAGGAAGTGTACTTATTTATCACAAACAAAATTAAAACATTTGGTTTCTTTTATCTTTTTTTGAGTCTTCTGAAAATATGACAAAATCTGATTATACACATACAGAAACTCATAGACCAATTTCTCCACAATTTACAACCAAATGTTTCTTTTTATTTACCACACTAAGACTATTTCCAACTGGATTCAGACTGTTTTAGGCCTGTTACAGAGAACATTATTAGTTAATACATTTTAAGTTTATCTTACAGATAAAAATTGTATATATGTAAGATTACTAACTATTAACTTAACAAAATATTAAAAGGTGTTGGATTTGGGGCAGAACATTCCCTTTGATTATTTTGTGTGTGTTTCGCTGCCAAGTTTCAGTGGATCATGTTCATAAAACAGCAGGGTAAAGTTCTAGATAAAGTTTTACCTGCATATCAGTATTCATATTAATCTTCACCTTCTCATTTGGATCAATTCTTTATTCCAGTTTGCATTATTTCCAAACTTTTTCAAACCACCATGCAAAAGTGTTTTCTTCCTTCCAGACAAACACCTTTTCTTTTAAAATGAATTTGCTGAGAGACCTGCTGCAGATTGATGATGGATGAATTACAATCAACATTGAACAGTTTTTTTTTTGTTTCAACTATTATTTCTGTGTGGTAATGCAACACAAAATAAATGTAGAGATATCTGCACGTCCACAGTGACATCCATATTAAAAGAAGAGGGTGTTTCTAAGACACATGTGATTATAGTTAGGATCAAAGTCACAGTTTTTATTTCCAATCAGGTTCCTAGTTTCCTCCTGACACACCTTCTGTCGCCTCTCTGCACTCAGCTCAGCGAGTCAGGTATCACTGAAGTTTGTACGTTCTTTATTGGAGGGAAAATGACGCAGCAACAATTTCTGGTGAGTAAACTCAAGATAAATACGAATAAATAAAAATATACATGGAGTGAAGAGTTTAATAGAATCAGCTGAACAGTGTTACTACAGTGAAACTGTCCTGCAATTTACCTAAATGTTCAGTTTTTGTTCAGATTTATACTTTTCTTGTTTGTGCGATGACTTAATTCTGCAACTATACTTTGTGGTGCTGGTATGAAAGTATCAGAAACATCAACAATAGTTGAATCAACACATTGATTTTTACAAAGATAACATTTTCCAGGACTAATCTACTGAAGTTCTTTACAGTGTACAGGTTTCTGTATTTCTGGTCACTCGGGTATTTCTTGCTACATCTTTATGTTGACGACTGCAAACTGATTTAAACAATCGTCTCCACATCTGTCGTGATGCGTTACATTAACACACATCTCTGGACATCTTTGATCATTACAGTGAACATACTCTCTACACTTCATACTCTTACTCATTCCCTGGACAATATTTTGCACATTCTTGCACAAACTGTACAGTTTTTTCATTTTAAAAACATAAATATGGCACATATATATTTAATGTTTTCATATTCTATATTGTAAATATTTCCATTCCTATTTTATAATTTATATTTATATTTATGTTTCTTGACTTTTGCACTACTTGTCTTCTTCTTTAACTTTTAAATACTTTAATTCCTTGTTTGTGAAAACTTACTTAGCAATAAACCTGATTCTGATTCTGATTCTGATTCTGTTTCTGGTGTGTGTTGACTATCCAGGCCTGCTGATCACATGGACCAGTCACAGCTTGTAACTGCCTCTGTAACTCCTAACTGAAAGGAATCTGCTTTATTCTCATTCTGAACAAAAAGAAAAACACTATGACAGACCGACAGTTCTAGATAACATCATCAACTTCAGGTACGTGCAAAATGTTCACAGGTTTGAAGAGAACATAAAGACAGCTGTCCAACACTACAAGATATCTTATGATACTTTTGCTTGTTTTTGGTCAGAAATTACAGATTTATTCAATTCACCAATTTAGAAATCAATTTTAAAAGATGTTTTCTAAACTCTTTACTGGAGTTATTCAACTTGTTCAGTTTATAGATAAGATAATCATTGTACCAGAGTCCAAAACAAAGGTCAATGAGGAAGCAAAAACCCCGTCATGATTAAGATTACAGTGATAAAAACTCTATCACTGTTTATGATCCTTGTAGTAAAACTATAACTGTACGTTATATAACGTTTCAGTGTCTGAACCTCTTATTCTGCCTCTGGTGTCACCAGTAGAAGAATGTTTTGTATTGTTTCCTGTGAAGAATAATGTGAATGTGAAGCAGGACAGATGCAGAAAAGTACAGGAATTGTCTGCGATAAAAAGTAAATTGAAATAAACGTAATAATCTGCCTGAAATAACCACTGATAAAGGTTGTTTATATCATGTTTAAATCACATTTAAAGTCACCATTTTAGATTCCTGTAATTAAGCTGAAAAACCAGGAAGAGGAGTTACATTAAACTGACATTTGGTTTATTATCTTTCGAGGTGATAATGTAATCGAAGTATAATACTAGAATATTAAAGCTTTATTTATTCAGAATCACTGAAATCTCTTTTTTGAGCCCTCAGACATCATCAGAAATTATGTAGGCTACTTTATAAAATACATTACAAAGATAAAACATAAATCCTCAATTTAAGGGAATCGTCCACACAGGCCTCATCAGCTGTAACCAGAGAGTTTGTCTGAATCCACACTGAGGCTGTGAAGGTGGAAAAAACATGTTGGTGTGTGAATAAATAAGATAATTGACACTGTAATTATTCTTCCTTTAGGCTGTTAAAGCAGCAGTTGGTCTTCAGATGAATTCGTCTCTGGTGTCTCCAGCAGAGGGACATTATGGCGGCTGCAGCATCAGGTGAGTCCAGTCAGACTTTATTAGTTTATAACACTCTTCTCCCTCTGTCCACATGACTAAAGAGCTGTGTCCTCACATGTTCAATCAGGTCTGTGAGCCTGAATAAACTCAGCTGATCGCTCCGTCTCATTTTAATGTAACACAACACTAAATATGAGACCCAATAACAGCTGTGGCTCAGTGACAGACAGACAGACAGACAGACAGGCAGACAGACAGACAGGGAGCAGAGGCTTCAGCTCACAGCTGCACCACAGTCACTGTTCAGTCAGCTTTACATCACATGTTATCACTGGTATTTTATCAAACAGTATCTTCATCAGGCACTTTAACACAATCAGGATTTCAGTGAAGCATTAGAGATAAACTTGTTTTAAAGATTCCTGCCTTTGAAGTAATATTCCTAAATTAAAGTATTGATCAATATTCTGTGAATACTTTTTAAATTATTTACCTAATTTATTTTGTGCTTTGCAGCTGCACTGATGCAGGATTTCAGTTTGATAAAAAAGCAACATCAACAACCCTGGGACACCAGATGTTTTCATGAGCTGGTGTATTATACACTATTATATAAAACTTATAATTCTAAATGGATTGTTTGATTATAACTGTGATAATAACTGTAATGAAAGACTATGATCACATTAAAAAAGTCTAAAAAGGGGCAGGATACCACTTTATGTTACCTGATTATTTGGCCTACTAATCTCACTCTGTCCCTTTTATATTCAGTCTGTTCAGGTCTGTTGGGGTCTTGTTGTATTGCAGCAGGTCTCAGGTCTTTGTGTCAAAGTGTCAAATACTCTAGTGGACCCAAGTGGACTTTCTATCAGGTCTGATCATGTGTGTCATCATCATCACCATCATCATCATCATCACAGGAGAAACATGTATTATAAGAGGCAGATGGAGCAGGAAACATTAACTGGTGGAGCGTCCTGCTGCTGCCAGTGTTGGTGTTCTCTCTCTGTTTGGGTCTGTTCAGGTCCACCATGGATCAGGTCTAATCATCCTCAGGTCTATTCAGACCAGGTCTGACTGTCTCAGGGTCACTTTTGGATTAGGTCTCTATTTGGTTTATGTTGGGCTCTGGTAGGTTTTTCAAAGTTTAAAAAAAAGACTCTGTGGGACATTTGAATGATGACAGTGGTACTGTCATGAGAAGGTCCACTACAGATTAAGTTGATTATGTAAATAAGTAAATGAATGTTGTGTCCTTCCAATCACAGATGATCTGCATCCTCTGAAGCGCAGAAGCAGCTATGAGTTGCTGCCACCTCACTGTGAGTCAAACTGAACTGTGTTATCCTGCTGTTTAAGAATATCTGAGTTACAGTATTTTGTTGGTACAATCTGTAAGATAGTAACTAAACCCCTTTTCTAAATCTTTGTTTGTCACAGTGTCTGAGCTGAGGGTTGTTCTGCTGGGGAACAGCTGGTCTCAGAGGAGTTCAGTGGGGAACTTCATACTGGGAGAGACCAAGTTCAACACTGAGGGAGAACCAGACCGCTGTCTGAGAGTCAGTAAACAGTTGAAGGAGAAAGAAATAGTTCTCATCAACACTGAAGATCTGCTGCATCCCAACATCTCTCAACACAAACTGACAGAACATGTAAAACACTGTGTTCGTGTCTCTGCTCCTGGACCTCATGTGTTCCTGCTGGTTCTACAGCCTGAAGACTTCACTGAGGAACACAAACTGAGGCTCTGCACAGTCCTGAAACTCTTCAGTGATCAATCATTTGATCATTCACTGGTTCTGATATCACCACCCAGAGAGAAGAGTCCAGGTTTGATGGAGAAATACCTGGAACACCCACCATTAAAAGACATGATCAGAAAATGTAGACACAGACACTTGAAGCAGAAGAACCTTGAACGTTCAGAGCTGTTAACACGCTTGGGTCAAATAGTAAAGAAGAGCAAAGGAGAACATGTAATCTGTAAAGAATCTGAGGATGAAGCATCTGCTTTATCTGCTGATCATCGAAGCTTGAAGCAACAGGAAACAAACACTTCTGACTTGGATCCTGTTAGAGCTCCTGGTGAGTGCAGAAACAGTTCTGATCATGTGATCGATGTAAATATGTATTGATTCAGTTAAAACATGAAATTGAGTTATTTCAGTTGAGAACCTTACATAAAAAATTATATCAGCAGCTGTAATTAAACTCATTAGAGATGATCATCATGCACTGTATATAAATATCTATAAGATTAATTTGATGTCTGTAACTTTTTTGTCTTCCACAGTGTTAAAACCAAGCAGATCACACAGTTCATCACCAGTGAAAAGGACAATCAAACCAGGTAAGTAATGAATCATATAACATATATTAATCAGAACTATCAGCTGTTTAATAAATTACACTGTGTAAATGTTTTATTAAGATAACCCAATAAACTAGACCCTCCAACTGTGACACATGAAACCAAAATGTAAGATTAGTTTTTCAAATAACCCAACATTATACACAGAGATGAATGAAATAGATCCAAATACAGTGATTTTATCTTTAGATTTTGTTTATTTCAGTGAGTTTGTAGAAGACTCAAAAGCCATGCAATCTTGGACTTTATGCTTTATGTTTATGTTGTATTACAGGATCTGCATTCAGAATCAGGATTGTGCTGTTGGGGAAGAATGACGTTGATAAAACAACACTTGGTAACTTAATCCTAGGGAATCAAAGTTTTCATTTCCGAAAACATTCTGAGATCAAGCATTGTATAGCAGCCTGTGGAGAGTGGAGAGGAAAATCATTAACAGTGGTGAAAACTCCAGACATCTTCAGTCTGTCTGAGGAGATGCTGAGAAGAGAGATGAAGAGCTTTGAGACTCTTTGTCCTCCTGGACCAAATGTTCTGCTGCTGTTAGTGAAGCCTTCTGATTTCACAGAGGAGAACAGACAAACACTGAAGTTCATCCTGAGTTTGTTTGGTCAAGATGCTTTTAAACACTCGATGGTCATCAGCACACATGAGGGGAAGAAAACAAGTTACACTGTGAGTCAGCTCCTTAAAGACTGTGGAGGAAGACACTACAGCATGTTGGAAGATGACCACAGACTGTTGATGGAGAAGATGGAGAAGATTGTGAGTGAAAACAAAGGAACCTTCCTCACCTTCACTGAAGAGACCATGAGACCAAAGTCTGAACACATCAGACCAGCTTTAAACCTGGTTCTGTGTGGGAGGAGAGGAGCAGGGAAGACTTCAGCAGCCAAGGCCATTTTAGGTCAGACAGAGTTTCCTTCAGTCTCCAACTCATCAGAGTGTGTTAAACATCAGGGAAAGGTGTGTGGACGTCTGGTTTCCCTGGTGGAGCTGCCTGCCTTGTATGGAAAACCTCAGGAGGCAGTGATGGAGGAATCACTCAGGTGTCTCTCCCTCTGTGATCCTGAGGGCGTCCATGCCTTCATCCTGGTCCTACCTGTGGGTCCCCTCACTGATGAAGACAAGGGAGAGTTAAAGACCATCCAGAACACATTCAGCTCTCCAGTCAATGACTTCACCATGATTCTGTTCACTGTGGAGTCAGATCCTGCAGCTCCAGCTGTTGTTAACTTTGTAGAAGAAAACAAGGACATCCAGGAGCTCCGTCAGAGCTGTGGAGGAAGATGTGTTGTTCTCAACATCAAGGACCAGCAGCAGATCCCAGAGCTGTTGGACATGGTGGAAAACATGAGACTGAGACCCTACAAAGACAAACCATACTGCTACAGAACAGAAACATTTGCACATGCCCAAATAGAAAAGATCACCACACTACAGGCTGAACTTAAGGAGCTGAAATCAAAAAGCATGGTCAGCTGTAAGTATAGTATTTTACAATTCTAATATTATAATATTCTACAATATTATTAAATGCTTATGTTAAATAATGATCCACCAATGTTAATATGAGTGCTGCGTGTTGAATTACACTACCTTAAATGCAAAGAAACCCAACCATCACATTGTGCCACACAGTCGGCCATTATGGGGTTCAGACTCTTTTAAAAACTGGACCTTCAGCTGAAGCGGTCAGTGCAGCTCTGAGCCTCTGACACCGAGCGTTGTTCATTTCCAACCGTCAGTTGCTCATGTAAATAGTTCAAAAGACTTTGGTTAATGTGGTCAACACTGCTTCTTAAGTGATGAGTTTATAAATCTGTGTGTTTGTGTGTGTATATATTTATGTAACAATAGCAATAACTAATAGCAAATATCGATACATGTGATTAATTAAATTAATTAATCAGCATAACATGTAATTAATTTGGATAAAAATTTGAATCGATTGAAAGCCCTTATAACAGTAAATCTAACAAAATGTATTCCAACCATCCATTGGACATTATACGCACTCTATACTGTTCCACCATTTAAAGTAACTCCAGGTCTTCTTATTTCACAGGTCATGATGAGGAGCAGAGTCCAGAGTGTCTCAGGATTGTGCTGCTAGGGAAGACCGGCTGTGGAAAGAGCTCTGCAGGAAACACCATTCTAGGAAGAAAGGAGTTTAAAGCCAAATCAAGCCAAACATCAGTCACCAAACATTGTAATAAAGCACAGAGTAAAGTGGACGGTCGTCCAGTCGCTGTGGTCGACACTCCTGGTCTGTTTGACAATAGTTTGTCCCATGAAGAGATTAATGAGGAGTTGGTGAAATGCATCAGTCTTCTGGCTCCAGGACCACATGTCTTCCTGTTGGTGTTACAGATCGGCAGATTTACACCAGAGGAGAAGGAGACATTAAAACTCATCAAGGAAGGATTTGGGAAAAATTCTGAAAAGTTCACCATCGTTCTTTTAACTGGAGGAGATAAACTAAAGAAGGACGAAGTGTCCATTGAAGAATACATTAAAAATGAATGTGATGATTCCTTTAAGAAGCTGCTCAGTGACTGTGGAGGAAGATACCATGTGTTTAATAACGATGATGAACAAAACCACAAACAAGTCAGTGAGCTGATAACCAAGATTGACTCCATGGTGAAGAATAATGGAGGCAGCTGCTACACCAATGAGATGCTGCAAGTGGCCGAGACAGCAATACAGAAAGAAATGGAGAGAATCCTGAAGGAGAAGGAAGAAGAGATGAACAGAGAGAGGGAGGAACTGGAGAGAAAACATGAGGAAGAAATGCAAGGGATGAAAAGAAGAATAGAAGAAGAGAGAGCAGAAATTGAAAAGGAGAGAAAACTGAGAGAAAAACCACTTGAAGAAAAGGAGAAAAACATAAAGAAGGAATGTGAAAAGACAAAGAAAGAACACGAAAAGAGCGAAAAAGAAAATAGGAAGAAAAAACAACAAGAAGAAACTCAGAGACAGAAGTGGGAACAGAAACTTGAAGCTTTGGAGCAAAAAATCAGATCAGAGTCAGAATCAAAGGAAACTATTGACAGAAAGCTGGAGGAGAGCAGAAAAGAGATGAGAAAAGAACGAGAGAACTGGGAGAAAAAACAAAAAGAATGGTGGGACAAACGATATGAAGAAGATGAACAGAGACGACAGGAGGAACAAACAAGACTGAAAAAACTCCAAGAAGAATACGAGCAAGAAAAAGAAAATGATGAAAAGAAAAGAAAAGAAGAAGATCAAATCAGAAGAGAACAAGAGGAAAAAGAGAAAAAAGACCTTGAGGAGAACTATCAGAAGAAAATGGAGAATCTGAAGAAGACGTTTGAAGAGGAAGCCAGACTGAAAGCTGAAGAGTTTAATGAATTCAAAGAGAAACACAGGAAGGAATTTGCAGCTCAGAAGGAAGAACATGAGACACAAATGAAAGACAAAGAAAAGCAATATGACCTCTTAAAGGCTCTTTCAGCCCACAAAGAAGAACAAATAAAGACAAAACATCAAAGTGAAATCTGTGACTTAGTGAAATGTGTGACCAAAAAGACAGAAAATCTGAAAAAAATCAATAACTTACTCAAAAAGCACAAAAAAGAAATGAAAAAGGAGGAAAATGAGGAGAAAAAGAAAAATCTGCAGCAAAAACATGAAAAAGAAATAAATGACTTGATACAGGAACTTCTGAAACAAGTCGACACATCAGGCTGTAACATTTTATGAGGAGATTAGTTTGATGTAAACGTCACAACAACAGAGCAGTTTCAGATTGTCCTTTTTTCTACAATCATTTGGTTTCAATAACTGAACCTTTAAAGAAGAGATTTCATTGTAATATTTTCAGTGGACTGAACTGTAATGTACACCATGAACACAGAAACACTTCAGCAGCGTCTACAAGGCAGAGATCTCACTGCTGAGTCTCAACATTGTCAATGTTTTCTTCAGCTTTTTATCAGCTGTAGTGCTGAGATACGGGGCAAGTGTGAAGCTGCTCTTTAGGGCCAAATAACAATTAACTTGGTGTTGTGTTGTGGTCATTTCAGTCCAATAGCTCAGGTTTACTTTTCTTTGATTGTGTATCATTTAGTTGGGTTTAAATCTCTTGTGCTAGTTTGTCGTCCTGATGCTCTTCTGTGTTTGTAATAGATTGTGTTACAGAGAGTCACTGAGTCTCAGGAGCAGCTGACTGAGGAGACTCCTTTATATTCTCTCTCTGTCTCTTTGTGTCTGTTCATTTAATGACTCAGATCTCAAAAACTCGTCTTGAACAGACGAATGGTGACAAAGTTCTGTGTTGTGCACGAGGCCTTATCTAAGCTGACTACAAACACTTTAAAACATCAGTAGGAGGCCGTGGTTTGAGAGACAATAATGGACTCCAGGTGTCCCAACATGGAGAAGACAGAGGCCTTCATGTAGTTATCAGTACCACTTGTTAGTTTTCTATGTAATCAATGTGTGTTTATAGAAATATCTCATTCAGTCATAGAT
Source organism: Lateolabrax maculatus (assembly GCA_031216445.1). NCBI lineage: Eukaryota > Metazoa > Chordata > Actinopteri > Acropomatiformes > Lateolabracidae > Lateolabrax > Lateolabrax maculatus. Next base: position 3,199,741 of record CM062217.1, on the reverse strand, counting down.
AAAAGTATTCAATTAATACTGAACGCAATAAATAAGACAAAGCTTACAGATATATCAGTGATCAGCTGATTATCAGTCAAAGCGTCCCTGCTGATATTTCCCTCTGGATCAACTCAAGTGTAGATTTCTGTATCGTTGAGTTGGACTCTTTAAATGATAACATGTTGATTTCAGTCATGTCTGTCTACAGATAAATCAGACTTTAATAGATCAATAACTCACTGACTCTTTGTTTCATCTGTAACATTCAGGATCTGTTTCACTTTGTTTTCTGTAAAAGTTTGTTCAAATATTATATGGTAGAGAAAGTGCTCTTTTTGTTTTTTTTAAAAAACTTTTTCACCTCAAATAAGTTGATTATTGTAAAAAAGAGTCGGAGCAATGAGCTGCTGTCTCAGCCTTCACCTTTTAAGTTTGTAGAAGATCTTTATGCTATATTATATTTCTTTTCTTCTGTGTTGTTTTATTGGGTATAAATACTTTTTAGTTCTTTTTTAATTCTTTGTGTAATTATTAACAATTAAAAAACAGACTTCTGAATATGATAAAGAACATAATGTTTGTGTTTCTTATTTAAACTGCTGATCAGATGAATCAAAATGATGAAAAATGTCATTATAGACAATGAATGATTTGATGTTTCTTTGTTTTGTCACATGTCAAATCAGAATGGATTCTTTATAACTGATTTCATCAACTTAAGACATAATTCAGATGAATCTTTAATCGTATGTTCTGTATTTGATCTTTGGTTTCTTGGTTTATCGTTAGAAAAGATGAATAAAGTGTTTCCTGTAGTTCAGTGTGGACTGTTGTTAAATGCTGAAGTCCAACAAACTCTTCACACAGATAAAGTGATAAAACAGAGCAGAGCTCACAGGTTTGTTTCTACCTGCACAGGAGACTCTGTGGGAGGAAGTGGCTTCTATCTGAAACATCTTTATTCACCTCTATTTGTTTCTGTGTTTCCTTCATCTTAGGACGCTCCTGTTCCTGGGAAACTGCCAAAGTCTCCCTAAGTATATCATCAGTATACTAAGTTAAAAAAAAGAAATCCAAGACTACCACACATGAACAAATACAAGTTAAGGAACTGCAACACATCATATGTTACAGTTAAACAGGGAATTGTTTGTGTAGAAAACACTTTTAACACATTATATCTGTAGCTATAATTTCAGGCTGAAGCTCTCAGTAATCAACCTCAGGTTCCTGCAGTAACGTTCACCTCAGGACTAAATGACTGATGTTGGCCAGTCTGTATAACTTCTATACCAACTTTAATTCTCACACAGATGAGATTTAATGTGTTTCACACTCAAGAAAAACCCATTAAATATTTTCTTCCAGTATAAAATTTGATGACTTTTCCGGAGATGTTATTACCATTAGAAAAAGTTCATGACTGCCCTTTTATATATATATATATTTCACAAAAGCTGTACCCCATCAGGGTCTTTGTTGACCCAACATGTTTTCAGATGAGATATATTGTTAATAAAGGGTTTATAGTGACTATGAAACAGTAAAGAACACACACACACATATACACAGTGAGAAACACAGAATGAGTCCTTCAGCTTGAAAATACAAACTTTCTTCCTACATGTGCAGCATCTCCCCACACCTGAGTCCAACATGTAAAACAAATTAAATCTATTCATGTGGGGAGCATCGTTTCCTCAGGAGGGGTCATGATGTTATAAAGACGCTCCACGTCAGAACCCAGATGTCTCTCTGCTGAAGCCTTTGCAGCTCGTGTGAAAGCTGATCAGCCTGAATTACCAACTGGGCAAAAGCCAAAAGCTCCAGGTTCACTGTGCGTCGGTTGTTGGTAATTTGATCACTTGGAAATTTGCTCCACTAAATAGAGGCGTGCTGCCACCAGAGGGAACCCTGTCTGCATGAGCTGACTCGTTGTTACCAAGAAGTGATTCCTGTTCAATGAGCTCCAGCCTGACTACTGCTTGTCACTGCAGTGTGAACCTACATCATCACATGTATAAGAGTCCTATTTCTGTTATTATACTTTTATAATTCCTTTTAGTGCAGTATCATAGTTTTCCTTGCATAGTGCACATTGTTTTGTAATGTATTATCATTATACTCTTATATATACATTATTGTTGTTTTATACAGTAACATCTTCATTTTATATCAGTTTCAACACGCACATATTCACCTAGAAATACCAAATTAGTGGACAGTAAAGCTACATACATACTGTGTGTGTGTAATGTGTCCCACCAAAACCTTCATGAATAAAGATTGTGAAAGGAACAGCTGACTCGTGTGTCCCGACTGGAGCTTTGGATCGAAGCACATGGTCTTCCTCAGCAGATGAAGTCAGCTCAGTTGTCAAGGAGTTAATACTAAATATCACAAAGTGCTCAGAGAACAAGCTACTTACTGCACATATAATGTTTATGTAGTAACTGGATGTTAAACCTATTATATATCAACGTTTGGCCATTTTACCATCATGACATTGTGGTAATCTCATTGAACAAAATGACTGGATGTGCAAAAATTAAATTAAAACTGAAATAAAGTTTTTTCTGGAGCCAAAGAACACAATCAGTCATTCAGTACAACAATAAAAAACTGGCTAAAGCAATGTTATCAAGTGTTCATCAATCTTTCAAAGCACTTTGTGCTTTAATAGACTTTGTCTAATAGAGAAAGGTAAACTCAGATCCAGTTTCCAGAAGAAGAATCCAGGCAAGTAAAAAGTGTTAAAGAGTAAGAGCTAAAAAGCTAAAGAACAAAATGACCATTAATAATAAAAGTTCAGTACCAAGACAAGTTTATAAAAAGTTAGTTTTTTTTTTTTGTTTATTGCAAATTTAAATTATAACATAATCCTTTGCATACGTTTTTATATAGATTATTTTTTTTACTTTCTGTTCACAGTAAAAGTCATTTACTTTAATGTATGTCTGTGTTATATTTTTCATCTGAGTTTCTTTCCATCACACAGTGCCATGTTACATTACAGTTATTTCATATAAATAGATGTTTCTCATTCAGAAAAAAAAATCTAGTCATTGGTCAAACGATGATATTAAATACAAATAAAACTAATTATTGTATTGACTGAATCCTGTTTGTTTGTGGGATTCCTGTAATACATTTGTGAAGTTTTTTCACTTCTCTGAAACTTACTGTTTACTGCTCATGATGGACACTCGTATGTCCTGTCAGAAAGGATTTTAGGTCGTATGAAAATTGAGGTGTCTGAGCTGAGAGATGTCTCTCCCATGTGTGTCCAATGTTTAGATACTTGTGTGTATCCAATGTTTAGATACTTGTGTGGGAAATGTTTAGATAAGCCTATGTCCAAGGTCTGGCTACTTTCATAGATGGGTGCCCCTTGGGGGTCGTTTTCCTAAAGTCCCAAAGAGATGAGATCAGTTACAACATGAACTATAGGTTCCACCTTCCCTTTCTGTAAAATAGCCATATATGGTTATGAGGTTGGCTCTGAGCCCATCCTGACACCACACATTAGCTATACCATGAGGCTTTAAAAGGTGTAGTTTGCGTGGAAAACGAGGGAGATTCACATTGGCTTCGGATCCTCTCACAGGAAATCCATGGTGCTTGTTTTGATGCTGTACTTTTTGTAATAAACCTTTTTATACAACTAAGTCGGTGTCAGCGGAGATTCCTTCATCATGATCACATCATCGCTACAGAAGATACAACAAAATACATAATATAACATAATAATAAAAGAAAATGCATTTAATCTTTGATCATTAGACATTAGACAAGGTGCAGTGTGAACAGGCGAGTTTTCAGTCTCTCCCACTGGTTAAAGTTCTACTAACTCTGGACGTGATCAAGACAAACTTAATGATAAATCTCAGTCACTCTCTAATAAAACTGACACAAACTGAATTTTATCAGCTACCAAAAAAGACCCTGACTATCATAAGATTACTCTGAACTGCAGGTGATTGATGTTCGTATTAATTTCAGATCTGGATACACATTGTGCTTTAGATCAAAAGTGTTCATGAAACCTGAGAAAACCTTTTGTTCCTGTTTGAATCTGATGGTCAACTGTTCCTTTGGTACTGTTGAACAATATTTAACCATAACCAGGATGTTGGTTAAGATCTGGTCATGTTCCAGCACCTCGGCAGCAAACACACAGTTTTTATATTCCAATAAATCAGACCTTTGACCTGCTCATTCAGAATATCAGCGGCCATGTTGTCCTCAATCTCTGTACTGACCAAGACTTTCATGACTTCTAGCTGAGTTTAGACGAACAGTTGGATTTACCAGGAAGGAATTTTTCATTTCAGTTTACTTAACACAAACTTAACAGGAGCTGAAACGTTTCTTTTTGCTCGTTTCGTGTGAGTTTCTTTTTGGTTGGTCATGATATCAAGTTTCCAAACAGAAACTTCATGTCCTTCAGAGGTTTATTTTACAGTCAAACTGCAGGTCACAGGTCTGATTTATTGCAGTGTGACTGTGAGTCGCTGCGAGTTTCAGTGGATCATGTTCATAAAACAGCAGGGTAAAGTTCTAGATAAAGTTTTACCTGCATATCAGTATTCATATCAATCTGACATCTTCACCTTCTCATTTGGATCAATTCTTTATTCCAGTTTACATTATTTCCAAACTTTTCCAAACCACCATGCAGAAGTTTTTCTTCCCTCCAGAGAAACACTTTATTAATATGTAGAGACTTGAAACTTGCTGCAAATTCACGATCAACAGTCAATTTTCTGTGTTTAAATTATATCATTCTTACTGCAAGGCAGAATAAATAATTATGTTTCTAATAAAGGTGATGCACTTCATTTCTTAACAAAAAAAAAAATATGACTCAGACAAAAATAAAAACAGGTATATTCACTGTATTGAACGTTCTCTTCTTCCTAAACCCGACTGGATGAACCTGCCACTTACTGGGATGTCATCAGTTCTTCTGATGTTCATTAACAAGTCCTCACACCTAAATGACAAATGAAGTTGTTTGTTGGTGTCTTTCAAAATCACCAGTCTGACCTTTACACAAACAAACCATAGGCCTGTTTTCTGATCCACCACAGGAAACTAAAACTACTTGTTTTGGGGAAACTGTTGTTTGCACTGAAGAAGAAGCATTCATTATAAAAAACTTTACTTCTGAAAAGTTGGACTCTGTCATTGTAACTGTGTTTTTCTTTGTATGGACCAGTTGTCACAGACTGACATGTCTGTATATCTGTATGTCAAAGGAAGACTCTCCTGAGGACTAACTCAACTCTGTCCTTCCTGTTCGCTGAAGAAAAAGGTCGTCTCAGGTCTCAGGTGAGTTCAGGTACATGTTAGAGGGAGATGTTTTCTAATCTCTTTACTGGAGTTATTTAACTTGTTCAGTTTATAGATAAGATAATCATTGTACCAGTGTCCGAAATAAAGGTCAATGAGGAATAAAAAACCCCGTCATGATTAAGATTACAGTGATAAAAACTCTATCACTGTTTATGCTCCTTGTAGTTAAACTATAACTGTACGTTATATAACATTTCAGTGTCTGAACCTCTTATTCTGGCTCTGGTGTCACCAGTAGAAGAATGTTCTGTATTATATCGTGTGAAGTGCAGAGGAACATGAATCAATGAGACATTATATTTACTGTGTTATCTGAATAACAACTGTCAGTCAGTGTCATTTACCTTAATCCATAGATTATATCCAAATTATGCTGAAGAATTAGTTAATTTATCAGTAAGGTTTTGGTAGACATAGATCTGATATAAAACCAAATGTGAGGGTTAGATACATAAGATCCGTTATTAGAAATTACAGCAAACATAATATAAACAAAATAAAAATAAACAAAATTTAATAACATTTTTTTTTTTACAGAATTTATGTACAAATAAAAGTTTCAATATTAATTTCAGTGACGTAAAAAAAAACACTTTCATCGTTTTCTTAAATATATTAAATATATTTAATCTGATGTGGATGTCACATTTGTCATCTTCCTCTTTGTTTGTGTTGTTTTCTCTTATATTGTCTTTCAATGACGGCGCAGCAACAATTTCAGCTGGTGAGCAAATTCAAACCAAAATATATAAATAGAAATAAAATGTAGAGAAGTAATTTAACTGCAGAGTGACACTGATAACTGAAAACAGACCATCAGGTGAAGCTCTGGTCAGAGTCACAGCTTATTATTACAGTAACTTCACTAAATGAGCAGGAAACAGTTTTCTGTCACAAACTGACCAAGGAAGAGAGATAAAACATCAGTTTAAACACAATTTAATAAATAAAATTTTAAAAAAAGTAGAAAATTGAATAATTCTCAGCTGGCACACAGGTCTGTCGGACACAGTCTGAATCTATATTCTGCATCAGTGCCACATGGGTTCAAAACAGGTTCTCAACAGGTTCAAAACACCTCAAAATAGCACAATATTGACAACACGGGAATTACACCAACTTAGGGCACTGATGCAGAATATATCACTGAAGACAAAACTCTCCACCCCAAACCTGCACATGTTACCAGGGCACGGCAGCACCTGAGGATCTATCTAGCTCCCTCATCCCGGTACTAAGGCTGCTGGGCTGTTCTATTAACATCAATAACATTCAAACGTTTGTGGAGCAGACAAAGACAAATTATTCCAAATGAATAATAAGTATTTTTTAAATATGATAAAAATGTTGGAGAATGGTGACAGAGAATTAAAACTGAAAAAGAACAATCACTGAAAAAAAATCTGAAGATTGTCATTGTATAAAATAATATTTTTAATACCTTTGTTTTACTTTTCAGTGCCAATACAACTTTTTCCAAAAGGCCACAGGTGTTTCAATGTCAATGTTTCTCCTTTTAGTTCCAGTTTTCAGTGCCAAATTATATTTTTGATACTAAATGTAAAGTCACTGTCCTGGCTCCATACTCTACTCACTTCTAGCAGCACACAGTTCCTCTCACTACAATATTTCAATGGCCAACGATAAATTACACTTAAACAGAACTAGAACAACTATCAGACAGATCTCTCATTAGACTGTTAAATGTTGTTCAGTTTTGTTACATTTAAAGGAACCAGTTTTGTAACATGAGACTAGTATATTGTTGATATTATATCAGAGAACACATGCATGAACATGGACACACACACAGGCCTGTGGTTGTGGTTGTATCTGACTGAGAGTGTAGTAATTCTCATCATGCAGCTGAGACTGATGCTGCTTCTTGCATGTTGTTAGGCTGCAAAATATTTTAAAGCAGAACTTAATAATGAAAATGACTGACTAGATAGAGTTCATACTACACTGATATAGTCCATTACAGTTCAAAATTATTATTCCTATTTTAAAGTCTACATGACCGATTTCACAATATTTGCAGGCATTTGATTCATATAATACTTTAAATATGAAGGTTCATGTGAAAATGTTGGTTAATGCAGCTCAGTAAACAAAGCACAGCTGTTGGTGTTTGTGTGTTAATAACAGACCAGAGTAAACAACACCTACATTTTCTAATTTCTTCCTCTAGATTGTTGAACCAGCAGCTGGTCTCCAATTATTCTGATGTTTGCAGCAGAGTAACAATATGGCGACTGCAGCACCTGGTGAGTCCAGTCAGACTTTATTAGTCTGGATAACACTGTCTTCTTCTCTTACTGTTGGCCTTTGTCTTCTCTTCCACATTGTTATTGTTATAACCACACCCATTACAGATTATTATTTTATAGATGACTTAATGAATATTTACATTTCTGTATCTTTACAGCGAGAGATGATGTGAAACCCCTGAAGAACAGCTTTGGATTTCTGCCACCAAACAGTGAGTCAAACTGAACTGAGAATGATCTGGTTTTCAATAATTGACAGTGATTCATAACTAATGGGCACAAACTGTGGGATTTATCAGAAACATTAAACACCAATAATAAAAAGATAACCTTCATGTCAAATAAACATTTCTCCAAGTCCTAGATAATGAAGTAATGATTTCTTCACTAGTTCTAAGTTCAATTTGGTTCAAATATCTACTTGATTTTCCTTTTCTAATTCAATGTTTTTTGATGTCTAAGGATAGAAGGTGTGGTACGCTGTATGATTGTAAAAACCCTGAGCAAATTATGATTTTTGATTTTACACTATATGAATAAAACTTGTCTTGACTTTTCAGTGTCTGAGCTGAGGGTTGTTCTGCTGGGGAACAGCTGGTCTCAGAGGAGTTCAGTGGGGAACTTCATACTGGGAGAGACTGAGTTCAACACTGAGGAAGAACCAGACCGCTGTCTGAGAGTCAGAGGACAGTTGAAGGAGAAAGAAATAGTTCTCATCAACACTGAAGATCTGCTGCATCCCAACATCTCTCAACACAAACTGACAGAACATGTAAAACACTGTGTTCGTGTCTCTGATCCTGGACCTCATGTGTTCCTACTGGTTCTACAGCCTGAAGACTTCACTGAGGAACACAAACTGAGGCTCTGCACAGTCCTGAAACTCTTCAGTGATCAATCATTTGATCATTCACTGGTTCTGATATCACCACCCAGAGAGAAGAGTCCAGGTTTGATGGAGAAATACCTGGAACACCCACCATTAAAAGACATGATGAAAAAATTTAGACACAGACACCTGAAGCAGAAGAACCTTGAACGTTCAGAGCTGTTAACACGCTTGGGTCAGATAGTAAAGAAGAACAAAGGAAAACATGTGATCTGTAAAGAATCTGAGGATGAAAAATCTGCTTTATCTGCTGATCATCGAAGCTTGAAGCAACAGGAAACAAACACTTCTGACTTGGATCCTGTTAGCGCTCCTGGTGAGTGCAGAAACAGTTCTGATCATGTGATCGATGTAAATATGTATTGATTCAGTTAAAACATGAAATTGAGTTATTTCAGTTGAGAACCTTACATAAAAAATTATATCAGCAGCTGTAATTAAATTCATTAGAGATGATCATCATGCACTGTATATAAATATCTATAAGATTAATTTGATGTCTGTAACTTTTTTGTCTTCCACAGTGTTAAAACCAAGCAGATCACACAGTTCATCACCAGTGAAAAGGACAATCAAACCAGGTAAGTAATGAATCATATAACATATATTAATCAGAACTATCAGCTGTTTAATAAATTACACTGTGTAAATGTTTTATTAAGATAACCCAATAAACTAGACCCTCCAACTGTGACACATGAAACCAAAATGTAAGATTAGTTTTTCAAATAACCCAACATTATACACAGAGATGAATGAAATAGATCCAAATACAGTGATTTTATCTTTAGATTTTGTTTATTTCAGTGAGTTTGTAGAAGACTCAAAAGCCATGCAATCTTGGACTTTATGCTTTATGTTTATGTTGTATTACAGGATCTGCATTCAGAATCAGGATTGTGCTGTTGGGGAAGAATGACGTTGATAAAACAACACTTGGTAACTTAATCCTAGGGAATCAAAGTTTTCATTTCCGAAAACATTCTGAGATCAAGCATTGTATAGCAGCCTGTGGAGAGTGGAGAGGAAAATCATTAACAGTGGTGAAAACTCCAGACATCTTCAGTCTGTCTGAGGAGATGCTGAGAAGAGAGATGAAGAGCTTTGAGACTCTTTGTCCTCCTGGACCAAATGTTCTGCTGCTGTTAGTGAAGCCTTCTGATTTCACAGAGGAGAACAGACAAACACTGAAGTTCATCCTGAGTTTGTTTGGTCAAGATGCTTTTAAACACTCGATGGTCATCAGCACACATGAGGAGAAGAAAACAAGTTACACTGTGAGTCAGCTCCTTAAAGACTGTGGAGGAAGACACTACAGCATGTTGGAAGATGACCACAGACTGTTGATGAAGAAGACTGAGAAGATTGTGAGTGAAAACAAAGGAACCTTCCTCACCTTCACTGAAGAGACCATGAGACCAAAGTCTGAACACATCAGACCAGCTTTAAACCTGGTTCTGTGTGGGAGGAGAGGAGCAGGGAAGACTTCAACAGCCAAGGCCATTTTAGGTCAGACAGAGTTTCCTTCAGTCTCCAACTCATCAGAGTGTGTTAAACATCAGGGAGAGGTGTGTGGACGTCTGGTTTCCCTGGTGGAGCTGCCTGCCTTGTATGGAAAACCTCAGGAGGCAGTGATGGAGGAATCACTCAGGTGTCTCTCCCTCTGTGATCCTGAGGGTGTCCATGCCTTCATCCTGGTCCTACCTGTGGGTCCCCTCACTGATGAAGACAAGGGAGAGTTAAAGATCATCCAGAACACATTCAGCTCTCCAGTCAATGACTTCACCATGATTCTGTTCACTGTGGAGTCAGATCCTGCAGCTCCAGCTGTTGTTAACTTTGTAGAAGAAAACCAGGACATCCAGGAGCTCCGTCAGAGCTGTGGAGGAAGATGTGTTGTTCTCAATATCAAGGACCAGCAGCAGATCCCAGAGCTGTTGGACATGGTGGAAAACATGAGACTGAGACCCTACAAAGACAAACCATACTGCTACAGAACAGAAACATTTGCACATGCCCAAATAGAAAAGATCACCACACTACAGGCTGAACTTAAGGAGCTGAAATCAAAAAGCATGGTCAGCTGTAAGTATAGTATTTTACAATTCTAATATTATAATATTCTACAATATTATTAAATGCTTATGTTAAATAATGATCCACCAATGTTAATATGAGTGCTGCGTGTTGAATTACACTACCTTAAATGCAAAGAAACCCAACCATCACATTGTGCCACACTGTCGCCCATTATGGGGTTCAGACTCTTTTAAAAACTGGACCTTCAGCTGAAGCGGTCAGTGCAGCTCTGAGCCTCTGACACCGAGCGTTGTTCATTTCCAACCGTCAGTTGCTCATGTAAATAGTTCAAAAGACTTTGGTTAATGTGGTCAACACTGCTTCTTAAGTGATGAGTTTATAAATCTGTGTGTTTGTGTGTGTATATATTTATGTAACAATAGCAATAACTAATAGCAAATATCGATACATGTGATTAATTAAATTAATTAATCAGCATAACATGTAATTAATTTGGATAAAAATTTGAATCGATTGAAAGCCCTTATAACAGTAAATCTAACAAAATGTATTCCAACCATCCATTGGACATTATACGCACTCTATACTGTTCCACCATTTAAAGTAACTCCAGGTCTTCTTATTTCACAGGTGAGGATGAGGAGCAGAGTCCAGAGTGTCTCAGGATTGTGCTGCTAGGGAAGACCGGCTGTGGAAAGAGCTCTGCAGGAAACACCATTCTAGGAAGAAAGGAGTTTAAAGCCAAATCAAGCCAAACATCAGTCACCAAACATTGTAATAAAGCACAGAGTGAAGTGGACGGTCGTCCAGTCGCTGTGGTCGACACTCCTGGTCTGTTTGACAATAGTTTGTCCCATGAAGAGATTAATGAGGAGTTGGTGAAATGCATCAGTCTTCTGGCTCCAGGACCACATGTCTTCCTGTTGGTGTTACAGATCGGTAGATTTACACCAGAGGAGAAGGAGGCATTAAAACTCATCAAGGAAGGATTTGGGAAAAATTCTGAAAAGTTTACCATCGTTCTTTTAACTGGAGGAGATAAACTAAAGAAGGACGAAGTGTCCATTGAAGAATACATTAAAAATGAATGTGATGATTCCTTTAAGAAGCTGCTCAGTGACTGTGGAGGAAGATACCATGTGTTTAATAACTATGATAAACAAAACCACAAACAAGTCAGTGAGCTGATAACCAAGATTGACTCCATGGTGAAGAATAATGGAGGCAGCTGCTACACCAATGAGATGCTGCAAGAGGCCGAGACAGCAATACAGAAAGAAATGGAGAGAATCCTGAAGGAGAAGGAAGAAGAGATGAACAGAGAGAGGGAGGAACTGGAGAGAAAACATGAGGAAGAAATGCAAGGGATGAAAAGAAGAATAGAAGAAGAGAGAGCAGAAATTGAAAAGGAGAGAAAACTGAGAGAAAAACCACTTGAAGAAAAGGAGAAAAACATAAAGAAGGAATGTGAAAAGACAAAGAAAGAACACGAAAAGAGCGAAAAAGAAAATAGGAAGAAAAAACAACAAGAAGAAACTCAGAGACAGAAGTGGGAACAGAAACTTGAAGCTTTGGAGCAAAAAATCAGATCAGAGTCAGAATCAAAGGAAACTATTGACAGAAAGCTGGAGGAGAGCAGAGAAAAGATGAGAAAAGAACGAGAGAACTGGGAGAAAAAACAAAAAGAATGGTGGGACAAACGATATGAAGAACATGAACAGAGACGACAGGAGGAACAAACAAGACTGAAAAAACTCCAAGAAGAATACGAGCAAGAAAAAGAAAATGATGAAAAGAAAAGAAAAGAAGAAGATCAAATCAGAAGAGAACAAGAGGAAAAAGAGAAAAAAGACCTTGAGGAGAACTATCAGAAGAAAATGGAGAATCTGAAGAAGACGTTTGAAGAGGAAGCCAGACAGAAAGCTGAAGAGTTTAATGAATTCAAAGAGAAACACAGGAAGGAATTTGCAGCTCAGAAGGAAGAACATGAGACACAAATGAAAGACAAAGAAAAGCAATATGACATCTTAAAGGCTCTTTCAGCCCACAATGAAGAACAAACAAAGAAAAAACATCAAAGTGAAATCTGTGACTTAGTGAAATGTGTGACCAAAAAGAGAGAAAATCTGAAAAAAATCAATAACTTACTCAAAAAGCACAAAAAAGAAATGAAAAAGGAAGATAATGAGGAGAAAAAGAAAAATCTGCAGCAAAAACATGAAAAAGAAATAAATGACTTGATACAGGAACTTCTGAAACAAGTCGACACATCAGGCTGTAACATTTTATGAGGAGATTAGTTTGATGTAAACGTCACAACAACAGAGCAGTTTCAGATTGTCCTTTTTTCTACAATCATTTGGTTTCAATAACTGAACCTTTAAAGAAGAGATTTCATTGTAATATTTTCAGTGGACTGAACTGTAATGTACACCATGAACACAGAAACACTTCAGCAGCGTCTACAAGGCAGAGATCTCACTGCTGAGTCTCAACATTGTCAATGTTTTCTTCAGCTTTTTATCAGCTGTAGTGCTGAGATACGGGGCAAGTGTGAAGCTGCTCTTTAGGGCCAAATAACAATTAACTTGGTGTTGTGTTGTGGTCATTTCAGTCCAATAGCTCAGGTTTACTTTTCTTTGATTGTGTATCATTTAGTTGGGTTTAAATCTCTTGTGCTAGTTTGTCGTCCTGATGCTCTTCTGTGTTTGTAATAGATTGTGTTACAGAGAGTCACTGAGTCTCAGGAGCAGCTGACTGAGGAGACTCCTTTATATTCTCTCTCTGTCTCTTTGTGTCTGTTCATTTAATGACTCAGATCTCAAAAACTCGTCTTGAACAGACGAATGGTGACAAAGTTCTGTGTTGTGCACGAGGCCTTATCTAAGCTGACTACAAACACTTTAAAACATCAGTAGGAGGCCGTGGTTTGAGAGACAATAATGGACTCCAGGTGTCCCAACATGGAGAAGACAGAGGCCTTCATGTAGTTATCAGTACCACTTGTTAGTTTTCTATGTAATCAATGTGTGTTTATAGAAATATCTCATTCAGTCATAGATAAAAGTATTCAATTAATACTGAACGCAATAAATAAGACAAAGCTTACAGATATATCAGTGATCAGCTGATTATCAGTCAAAGCGTCCCTGCTGATATTTCCCTCTGGATCAACTCAGGTGTAGATTTCTGTATCGTTGAGTTGGACTCTTTAAATGATAACATGTTGATTTCAGTCATGTCTGTCTAGAGATAAATCAGACTTTAATAGATCAATAACTCACTGACTCTTTGTTTCATCTGTAACATTCAGGATCTGTTTCACTTTGTTTTCTGTAAAAGTTTGTTCAAATATTATATGGTAGAGAAAGTGCTCTTTTTGTTTTTTTTAAAAAACTTTTTCACCTCAAATAAGTTGATTATTGTAAAAAAGAGTCGGAGCAATGAGCTGCTGTCTCAGCCTTCACCTTTTAAGTTTGTAGAAGATCTTTATGCTATATTATATTTCTTTTCTTCTGTGTTGTTTTATTGGGTATAAATACTTTTTAGTTCTTTTTTAATTCTTTGTGTAATTATTAACAATTAAAAAACAGACTTCTGAATATGATAAAGAACATAATGTTTGTGTTTCTTATTTAAACTGCTGATCAGATGAATCAAAATGATGAAAAATGTCATTATAGACAATGAATGCTTTGATGTTTCTTTGTTTTGTCACATGTCAAATCAGAATGGATTCTTTATAACTGATTTCATCAACTTAAGACATAATTCAGATGAATCTTTAATCGTATGTTCTGTATTTGATCTTTGGTTTCTTGGTTTATCGTTAGAAAAGATGAATAAAGTGTTTCCTGTAGTTCAGTGTGGACTGTTGTTAAATGCCGAAGTCCAACAAACTCTTCACACAGATAAAGTGATAAACCAGAGCAGAGCTCACAGGTTTGTTTCTACCTGCACAGGAGACTCTGTGGGAGGAAGTGGCTTCTATCTGAAACATCTTTATTCACCTCTATTTGTTTCTGTGTTTCCTTCATCTTAGGATGCTCCTGTTCCTGGGAAACTGCCAAAGTCTCCCTAAGTATATCATCAGTATACTAAGTTAAAAAAAAGAAATCCAAGACTACCACACATGAACAAATACAAGTTAAGGAACTGCAACACATCATATGTTACAGTTAAACAGGGAATTGTTTGTGTAGAAAACACTTTTAACACATTATATCTGTAGCTATAATTTCAGGCTGAAGCTCTCAGTAATCAACCTCAGGTTCCTGCAGTAACGTTCACCTCAGGACTAAATGACTGATGTTGGCCAGTCTGTATAACTTCTATACCAACTTTAATTCTCACACAGATGAGATTTAATGTGTTTCACACTCAAGAAAAACCCATTAAATATTTTCTTCCAGTATAAAATTTGATGACTTTTCCGGAGATGTTATTACCATTAGAAAAAGTTCATGACTGCCCTTTTATATATATATATTTCACAAAAGCTGTACCCCATCAGGGTCTTTGTTGACCCAACATGTTTTCAGATGAGATATATTGTTAATAAAGGGTTTATAGTGACTATGAAACAGTAAAGAACACACACACACATATACACAGTGAGAAACACAGAATGAGTCCTTCAGCTTGAAAATACAAACTTTCTTCCTACATGTGCAGCATCTCCCCACACCTGAGTCCAACATGTAAAACAAATTAAATCTATTCATGTGGGGAGCATCGTTTCCTCAGGAGGGGTCATGATGTTATAAAGACGCTCCACGTCAGAACCCAGATGTCTCTCTGCTGAAGCCTTTGCAGCTCGTGTGAAAGCTGATCAGCCTGAATTACCAACTGGGCAAAAGCCAAAAGCTCCAGGTTCACTGTGCGTCGGTTGTTGGTAATTTGATCACTTGGAAATTTGCTCCACTAAATAGAGGCGTGCTGCCACCAGAGGGAACCCTGTCTGCATGAGCTGACTCGTTGTTACCAAGAAGTGATTCCTGTTCAATGAGCTCCAGCCTGACTACTGCTTGTCACTGCAGTGTGAACCTACATCATCACATGTATAAGAGTCCTATTCCTGTTATTATACTTTTATAATTCCTTTTAGTGCAGTATCATAGTTTTCCTTGCATAGTGCACATTGTTTTGTAATGTATTATCATTATACTCTTATATATACATTATTGTTGTTTTATACAGTAACATCTTCATTTTATATCAGTTTCAACACGCACATATTCACCTAGAAATACCAAATTAGTGGACAGTAAAGCTACATACATACTGTGTGTGTGTAATGTGTCCCACCAAAACCTTCATGAATAAAGATTGTGAAAGGAACAGCTGACTCGTGTGTCCCGACTGGAGCTTTGGATCGAAGCACATGGTCTTCCTCAGCAGATGAAGTCAGCTCAGTTGTCAAGGAGTTAATACTAAATATCACAAAGTGCTCAGAGAACAAGCTACTTACTGCACATATAATGTTTATGTAGTAACTGGATGTTAAACCTATTATATATCAACGTTTGGCCATTTTACCATCATGACATTGTGGTAATCTCATTGAACAAAATGACTGGATGTGCAAAAATTAAATTAAAACTGAAATAAAGTTTTTTCTGGAGCCAAAGAACACAATCAGTCATTCAGTACAACAATAAAAAACTGGCTAAAGCAATGTTATCAAGTGTTCATCAATCTTTCAAAGCACTTTGTGCTTTAATAGACTTTGTCTAATAGAGAAAGGTAAACTCAGATCCAGTTTCCAGAAGAAGAATCCAGGCAAGTAAAAAGTGTTAAAAAGTAAGAGCTAAAAAGCTAAAGAACAAAATGACCATTAATAATAAAAGTTCAGTACCAAGACAAGTTTATAAAAAGTTAGTTTTTTTTATTTGTTTATTGCAAATTTAAATTATAACATAATCCTTTGCATACGTTTTTATATAGATTATTTTTTTTACTTTCTGTTCACAGTAAAAGTCATTTACTTTAATGTATGTCTGTGTTATATTTTTCATCTGAGTTTCTTTCCATCACACAGTGCCATGTTACATTACAGTTATTTCATATAAATAGATGTTTCTCATTCAGAAAAAAAAATCTAGTCATTGGTCAAACGATGATATTAAATACAAATAAAACTAATTATTGTATTGACTGAATCCTGTTTGTTTGTGGGATTCCTGTAATACATTTGTGAAGTTTTTTCACTTCTCTGAAACTTACTGTTTACTGCTCATGATGGACACTCGTATGTCCTGTCAGAAAGGATTTTAGGTTGTATGAAAATTGAGGTGTCTGAGCTGAGAGATGTCTCTCCCATGTGTGTCCAATGTTTAGATACTTGTGTGGATCCAATGTTTAGATACTTGTGTGGGAAATGTTTAGATAAGCCTATGTCCAAGGTCTGGCTACTTTCATAGATGGGTGCCCCTTGGGGGTCGTTTTCCTAAAGTCCCAAAGAGATGAGATCAGTTACAACATGAACTATAGGTTCCACCTTCCCTTTCTGTAAAATAGCCATATATGGTTATGAGGTTGGCTCTGAGCCCATCCTGACACCACACATTAGCTATACCATGAGGCTTTAAAAGGTGTAGTTTGCGTGGAAATCCTCTCACAGGCAATCCATGGTGCTTGTTTTGATGCTGTACTTTTTGTAATAAACCTTTTTATACAACTAAGTCGGTGTCAGCGGAGATTCCTTCATCATGATCACATCATCGCTACAGAAGATACAACAAAATACATAATATAACATAATAATAAAAGAAAATGCATTTAATCTTTGATCATTAGACATTAGACAAGGTGCAGTGTGAACAGGCGAGTTTTCAGTCGCTCCCACTGGTTAAAGTTCTACTAACTCTGGACGTGATCAAGACAAACTTAATGATAAATCTCAGTCACTCTCTAATAAAACTGACACAAACTGAATTTTATCAGCTACCAACAAAGACCCTGACTATCATAAGATTACTCTGAACTGCAGGTGATTGATGTTCGTATTAATTTCAGATCTGGATACACATTGTGCTTTAGATCAAAAGTGTTCATGAAACCTGAGAAAACCTTTTGCTCCTGTTTGAATCTGACGGTCAACTGTTCCTTTGGTACTGTTGAACAATATTTAACCATAACCAGGATGTTGGTTAAGATCTGGTCATGTTCCAGCACCTTGGCAGCAAACACACAGTTTTTATATTCCAATAAATCAGACCTTTGACCTGCTCATTCAGAATATCAGCGGCCATGTTGTCCTCAATCTCCGTACTGACCAAGACTTTCATGACTTCTAGCTGAGTTTAGACGAACATTTGGATTTACCAGGAAGGAATTTCCTGATTTCATTCATTTTGGTTGGTCATGATATCAAGTTTCCAAACAGAAACTTCATGTCCTTCAGAGGTTTATTTTACAGTCAAACTGCAGGTCACAGGTCTGATTTATTGCAGTGTGACTGTGAGTCGCTGCCAAGTTTGGGAGGATCATGTTCATAAAACAGCAGGGTAAAGTTCGAGATAAAGTTTTACCTGCATATCAGTATTCATATCAATCTGACATCTTCACCTTCTCATTTGGATCAATTCTTTATTCCAGTTTATTCAAGTTGTTTGTTGGTGTCTTTCAAAATCACCAGTCTGACCTTTACACAAACAAACCATAGGCCTGTTTTCTGATCCACCACAGGAAACTGAAACTACTTGTTTGGGGGAAACTGTTGTTTGCACTGAAGAAGAAGCATTCATTATAAAAAACTTTACTTCTGAAAAGTTGGACTCTGTCATTGTAACTGTGTTTTTCTTTGTATGGACCAGTTGTCACAGACTGACATGTCTGTATATCTGTATGTCAAAGGAAGACTCTCCTGAGGACTAACTCAACTCTGTCCTTCCTGTTCGCTGAAGAAAAAGGTCGTCTCAGGTCTCAGGTGAGTTCAGGTACAGATATCTGCACGTCCACAGTGACATCCATATTACAAGAAGAGGGTGTTTCTAAGTCACATGTGATTATAGTTAGGATCAAAGTCACAGTTTTTATTTCCAATCAGGTTCCTAGTTTCCTCCTGACACACCTTCTGTCGCCTCTCTGCACTCAGCTCAGCGAGTCAGGTATCACTGAAGTTTGTACGTTCTTTATTGGAGGGAAAATGACGCAGCAACAATTTCTGGTGAGTTAACTCAAGATAAATACGAATAAATAAAAATATACATGGAGTGAAGAGTTTAATAGAATCAGTTGAACATTGTTACTACAGTAAAACTGTCCTGCAATTTACCTAAATGTTCAGTTTTTGTTCACATTTATACTTTTCTTGTTTGTGCGATGACTAAATTCTACAACTTTACTTTGTGGTGCTGGTATGAAAGTATTAGAAACATCAACAATAGTTGAATCAACACATTGATTTTTACAAAGATAACATTTTTCAGGACTAATGTACTGAAGTTCTTTACAGTCTACAGGTTTCTGTATTTCTGGTCACTCGGGTATTTCTTGTAATAAATGCAACATCAGCAAACTGATTTAAACAATCGTCTCCACATCTGTCGTGATGCGTTACATTAACACACATCTCTGGACATCTTTGATCATTACAGTGAACATACTCTCTACACTTCATACTCTTACTCATTCCCTGGACAATATTTTGCACATTCTGCACAAACTGTACAGTTTTTAATTTTAAAAACATGTATATTGCACATATATATTTAATATTTTTTCATATTCTATATTGTAAATATTTCCATTCCTATTTTATAATTTATATTTATGTTTATGTTTCTTGACCTTTGCACTACTTGTCTTCTACTTTAACTTTTAAATACTTTAATTCCTTGTTTGAGAAAACTTACTTGGCAATAAACCTGATTCTGATTCTGATTCTGATTCTGGTGTGTGTTGACTATCCAGGCCTGCTGATCACATGGACCAGTCACAGCTTGTAACTGCCTCTGTAACTCCTAACTGAAAGGAATCTGCTTCATTCTCATTCTGAACAAAAAGAAAAACACAACAGCAGACCGACAGTTCTAGATAACATCATCAACTTCAGGTACGTGCAAAATGTTCACATGTTTGAAGAGAACATAAAGACAGCTGTCCAACACTACAAGATATCTTATAATACTTTTGCTGGTTTTTGGTCAGAAATTACAGATTTATTCAATTCACCAAAAATTGGTAAAAATGTAAATCAACACCTTGTGGCTTAATTGTTTAAATGTTTTTAACAACATATAAAATCATTAGTATAACAAAAGTTAAAAGCTATTTTAGACCAAATCACATGCTGATAGTCATGTGACCCCTGATACAGCAGCACAATTTAATAATCTATCATTCAGTACAACAACAAAAAATTGGCTGAAGCAGTGTTATCAGGTTTTTAGTTTTAGTCCAATAAATAGATTTTTTTTAATTCTTGTGTCTATTTCTGCAATTGTAACTTTGTATATCTTACTCATTTTGATAATTGAAAGTTTGCATTAAATTCAATACTTTAATAAACATCAGTTATACTGAGTGAAATTTTAGTGGGTTAAAATTAACTGAAAAATATTTTTAAAAAAAAGTCTTATCTGCATTATTCTTGAAGACCACCATTAACTGTGACAAGGTAACACACCAAAGCATCTAAATAAACTTTTGAATTAAATGTTTTTACAATTGTATTTGTTTTACATTTTCAAAACTTTATCCATATTTCACCCAAGTACAAATATTTTTTAATGAAAACTGCCACAAAATTGTTCATTTTTCAACACGTCATATCTCTTCTTCCCCAGCAGGCAGTAAACACATCACAGGTCTGTCTGATGTGTGACCTGTGATGTGTTTACTGCTCATGATGGACACTCGTAGGTCCTGTCAGAAAGGATTTTAGGTCGTATGAAAATACATAATATGACATGATAATAAAAGAAAATGCATTTAATCTTTGATCATTAGACATTAGACAAGGTGCAGTGTGAACAGGCGAGTTTTCAGTCTCTCCCTCTGGTTAAAGTTCTACTAACTCTGGACGTGATCCAGCCAAACTTGATGATAAATCTCAGTCACTCTCTAATAAAACTGACACAAACTGAATTTTATCAGCTACCAACAAAGACCCTGACTATCATAAGATTACTCTGAACTGCAGGTGATTGATGTTCGTATTAATTTCAGATCTGGATACACATTGTGCTTTAGATCAAAAGTGTTCATGAAACCTGAGAAAACCTTTTGTTCCTGTTTGAATCTGATGGTCAACTGTTCCTTTGGTACTGTTGAACAATATTTAACCATAACCAGGATGTTGGTTAAGATCTGGTCATGTTCCAGCACCTCGGCAGCAAACACACAGTTTTTATATTCCAATAAATCAGACCTTTGACCTGCTCATTCAGAATATCAGCGGCCATGTTGTCCTCAATCTCTGTACTGACCAAGACTTTCATGACTTCTAGCTGAGTTTAGACGAACATTTGGATTTACCAGGAAGGAATTTCCTGATTTCATTCATTTTGGTTGGTCATGATATCAAGTTTCCAAACAGAAACTTCATGTCCTTCAGAGGTTTATTTTACAGTCAAACTGCAGGTCACAGGTCTGATTTATTGCAGTGTGACTGTGAGTCGCTGCCAAGTTTCAGTGGATCATGTTCATAAAACAGCAGGGTAAAGTTCTAGATAAAGTTTTACCTGCATATCAGTATTCATATTAATCTTCACAGATTTATTCAATTAACCAATTAAGAAATCAATTTTAAAAGATGTTTTCTTAACTCTTTACATGAGTTATTTAACTTGTTCAGTTTATAGATAAGATAATCATTGTACCAGAGTCCAAAATAAAGCTCAATGAGGAAGCAAAAACCCCATCATGATTAAGATTACAGTGATAAAACTCCTTGTAGTAAAACTATAGCTGTACGTTATATAACGTTTCAGTGTCTGAACCTCTTATTCTGGCTCTGGTGTCATCAGTAGAAGAATGTTTTGTATTGTTTCCTGTGAAGAATAATGTGAATGTGAAGCAGGACAGATGCAGAAAAGTACAGGAATTGTCTGGAATAAAAAGTAAAAAATCTAAACAAAAATAAAATGAAGCCATTGCATAAATTGTTGTTCTAGAAGAAGACAACAAGAAGAGTTAGATAAGAGAGAATTAGATAATTTATCAGTAAGGCTTTGGTAGACAATGATCCAATATAAAACCAAATGTGAGGGTGTTGTTGGGGATGCAGTTTTCATTAGTTGGCCGACCTGTACACAACACTACTGCACAGAGAGAAGAAACCCGAGGGTAGCAGAAAATAAACGTAATAATCTGTCTGAAATAACCACTGATAAAGGTTGTTTATATCATATTTATATCACATTTAAAGTTGCCATTTTAGATTCCTGTAATTAAGCTGAAAACCCAGGAAGAGGAGTTACATTAAACTGACATTTGGTTTATTATCTTTTGAGGTGATAATTTAATCAGAGTATAATACTATAATATTAAAGCTTATTTATTCAGAATCTCTTCTTTGAGCCCCCAGAGACCTCAGACATCATCAGAAATTATGTAGGCTACTTTATAAAATGCATTACAAAGATAAAACATAAATCCTCAATTTAAGGGAAATTTACACACAGGCCTGAATCCACACTGAGGCTGTGAAGGTGGTAAAAACATGTTGGTGTGTGAATAAATAAGATAATTGACACTGTAATTATTCTTCCTTTAGGCTGTTAAAGCAGCAGTTGGTCTTCAGATGAATTAGTCTCTGGTGTCTCCAGCAGAGGGACATCATGGCGGCTGCAGCATCAGGTGAGTCCAGTCAGACTTTATTAGTTTATAACACTCTTCTCTCTCTGTCCACATGACTAAAGAGCTGTGTCCTCACATGTTCAATCAGGTCTGTGAGCCTGAATAAACTCAGCTGATCGCTCCGTCTCATTTTAATGTAACACAACACTAAATATGAGACCCAATAACAGCTGTGGCTCAGTGACAGACAGACAGACAGACAGACAGGCAGACAGACAGACAGGGAGCAGAGGCTTCAGCTCACAGCTGCACCACTGTTGCTAGTTCAATTTTTTCACATATTTCTTAATTTTTTGATTATTATATTAATTGTGATCTTTGTCAAAGGGTGCAGAGCAACAGAGTCCCACTTGGTGGCGACAAAACGTAAAACTTTGGTGGATTCACAACACAAGCTGGTGTGTTGTTTGAATTTGCTGCCATATAAGAAATAAAAAAGCAACATCAACAACCTTGGGACACCAGATGTTTTCATGAGCTGGTGTATTATACACTATTATATAAAACTTATAATTCTAAAGGGATGTGATTGATTATAACTGTGATAATAACTGTAATGAAAGACTATGATCACATTAAAAAAGTCTAAAAAGGGGCAGGATACCACTTTATATAACCTGATTATTTGGCCTACTAATCTCACTCTGTCCCTTTTATATTCAGTCTGTTCAGGTCTGTTGGGGTCTTGTTGTATTGCAGCAGGTCTCAGGTCTTTGTGTCAATGTGTCAAATACTCTAGTGGACCCAAGTGGACTTTCTGTCAGGTCTGATCATGTGTGTCATCATCATCATCACCATCATCATCATCACCACAGGAGAAACATGTATTATAAGAGGCAGATGGAGCAGGAAACATTAACTGGTGGAGCGTCCTGTTGCTGCCAGTGTTGGTGTTCTCTCTCTGTTTGGGTCTGTTCAGGTCCACCACGGATCAGATCTAATCATCCTCAGGTCTATTCAGACCAGGTCTGACTGTCTCAGGGTCACTTTTGGATTAGGTCTCTATTTGGTTTATGTTGGGCTCTGGTAGGTTTTCCACATGTCTGATTTGGTCCAGAGCTTTAAAAGACTGTGTGGGACATTTGAATGATGACAGTGTTACTGTGATGAGAAGGTCCACTATAGATTAAGTTGATTATGTAAATAAGTAAATTAATGTTGTGTCCTTCCAGTCACAGGTGATCTGCATCCTCTGAAGCGCAGTGGCAGCTATGAGTGGCTGCCACCTTACTGTGAGTCAAACTGAACTGTGTTATCCTGCTGTTTAACAATATCTGAGTTACAGTATTTTGTTGGTACAATCTGTAAGTTAGTAACTAAACCCCTTTTCTAAATCTTTGTTTGTCACAGTGTCTGAGCTGAGGGTTGTTCTGCTGGGGAACAGCTGGTCTCAGAGGAGTTCAGTGGGGAACTTCATACTGGGAGAGACTGTGTTCAACACTGAGGAAGAACCAGACCGCTGTCTGAGAATCAGAGGACAGTTGAAGGAGAAAGAAATAGTTCTCATCAACACTGAAGATCTGCTGCATCCCAACATCTCTCAACAAAAACTGACAGAACATGTAAAACACTGTGTTTGTCTCTCTGATCCTGGACCTCATGTGTTCCTGCTGGTTCTACAGCCTGAAGACTTCACTGAGGAACACAAACTGAGGCTCTGCACAGTCCTGAAACTCTTCAGTGATCAATCATTTGATCATTCACTGGTTCTGATATCAACACCCAGAGAGGAGAGTCCAGGTTTGATGGAGAAATACCTGGAACACCCACCATTAAAAGACATGATGAGAAAATGTAGATACAGACACTTGAAGCAGAAGAACCTTGAACGTTCAGAGCTGTTAACACGCTTGGGTCAAATAGTAAAGGAGAACAACGGAGAACATGTCAGCTGTGACGTGTTTGAAGACACAACATCTACTTTACCAGGTGATCATCAAAGCCAAAAACCAAAGAAAACACTGACTTCCATCACAGCTGCTTTTAAAGCTGCTGGTAAGTGCAGAAACATTTCTGACAATGAAAACATTGTTCACACAAATCTGCATCAAATTACAACATTAAGCTGCAAATTAAAGATGTCATCTTTTTACAGGGCTGCGTGGAGTTAAAACAATCACTGAACATTTCTCACTCTCAGAGAGAAACCGGTTGTCTCACAGTAAGTAAATTCATCACAAAGCAAATCAGGTATTTGAAGATAGATTGTTGGTGGCATCTTTTCTCCAGGATCAACCCAAACACATCCCACAATTCTTCACTACTGAAAAGCAGTAAAATAACAATTTTATCTTAAATAATTTCACATGTTAATATCTCCAATATCTGACCAAAACAAATATGGGATGCTGCCTTTTCTTAAAATTATTGAGTATATTGAAGATGCAAATCATTTAAGGTGAACACATACATTCCCATCCTCCACCCGACCTCCACATCCACTGCTCTGTTTGGACAAAGCAGCATTTCCTGTAATGGCACGATCGCTTCCACCAGTCATTTAAATTTAATATTTCTCAACACCACTTCATCTACATCTTTAATTTCATATGTTAAACAGCTGTATATGAACAGAATTTTCAGGAGATCGAGGTGGTATTTTAAGTATATATTTAGACAAATTAAATTAATTAATAGTTAATAATATGAAACTGCACATTTTAACAAAATGTTGACTATGAATTGAACTTGAACATTGTATAAGTCTGGAGATGACTGAAGAGATCTCATGTCAGTGATTTCAGCCTCATAATGAGTTCATGTCATTTAATCTTTCTCTCTGCTGTATTTCAGCATCTGACTTCAGGATTGTGCTGCTGGGAAAAAGTGAGGACAGAAATAAAAGACTTGGTAGTTTCATCATTAAGGACCAAGGTTTTCATTACCAAAAAACACATGGAGAGTGGAGAGGAAAATCATTAACAGTGATGAAAACTCCAGACATCTTCAGTCTGTCTGTGGAGATGCTGAGAAGAGAGATGAAGAGCTTTGAGACTCTTTGTCCTCCTGGACCAAATGTTCTGCTGCTGTTAGTGAAGCCTTCTGATTTCACAGAGGAGAACAGACAAACACTGAAGTTCATCCTGAGTTTGTTTGGTCAAGATGCTTTTAAACACTCGATGGTCATCAGCACACATGAGGGGAAGGAAACAAGTTCAACTGTGAGTCAGCTCCTTAAAGACTGTGGAGGAAGACACTACAGCATGTTGGAAGATGACCACACACTGTTGATGGAGAAGATTGAGAAGATTGTGCATGAAAACAAAGGAACCTTCCTCACCTTCACTGAAGACATCAGACCAGCTTTAAACCTGGTTCTGTGTGGGAGGAGAGGAGCAGGGAAGACTTCAGCAGCCAAGGCCATTTTAGGTCAGACAGAGTTTCATTCAGTCTCCAACTCATCAGAGTGTGTTAAACATCAGGGAGAGGTGTGTGGACGTCTGGTTTCCCTGGTGGAGCTGCCTGCCTTGTATGGAAAACCTCAGGAGGCAGTGATGGATGAATCATTCAGGTGTCTCTCCCTCTGTGATCCTGAGGGCGTCCATGCCTTCATCCTGGTCCTACCTGTGGGTCCCCTCACTGATGAAGACAAGGGAGAGTTAGAGACCATCCAGAACACATTCAGCTCTCCAGTCAATGACTTCACCATGATTCTGTTCACTGTGGAGTCAGATCCTGCAGCTCCAGCTGTTGTTGACTTTGTAGAAGAAAACAAGGACATCCAGGAGCTCCATCAGAGCTGTGGAGGAAGATGTGTTGTTCTCAACATCAAGGACCAGCAGCAGATCCCAGAGCTGTTGGACATGGTGGAAAAGATGAGACTGAGACCTTACAAAGACAAACCATGCTGCTACACAACAGAAACATTTGCACATGCCCAAATAGAAAAGATCACCACACTACAGGCTGAACTTAATGTCCTGAAATCAAAAAACATGGTCAGCTGTAAGTATAGTATTTCTTTGATGTACAAAACTGTTTCATTAACCATAACAATAAATAAATAATAATGATGGCTGTCAAATAATGCATTCATTTTGATCAATTAATTATACACAATAAACACCTTAAAAAAAATTCATGCTTTTAAAAATAATTAAATTAATATTATTTAATGCTTATGTTAATTAATGATCCACCAATGTTAATATGAGTGCTGCGTGTTGAATTACACTACCTTAAATGCAAAGAAACCCAACCATCACATTGTGCCACACTGTCGGCCATTATGGGGTTCAGACTCTTTTAAAAACTGGACCTTCAGCTGAAGCGGTCAGTGCAGCTCTGAGCCTCTGACACCGAGCGTTGTTCATTTCCAACCGTCAGTTGCTCATGTAAATAGTTCAAAAGACTTTGGTTAATGTGGTCAACACTGCTTCTTAAGTGATGAGTTTATAAATCTGTGTGTTTGTGTGTGTATATATTTATGTAACAATAGCAATAACTAATAGCAAATATCGATACATGTGATTAATTAAATTAATTAATCAGCATAACATGTAATTAATTTGAATACAAATTTGAATCGATTGAAAGCCCTTATAACAGTAAATCTAAGAAAATGTATTCCAACCATCCATTGGACATTATACGCACTCTATACTGTTCCACCATTTAAAGTAACTCCAGGTCTTCTTATTTCACAGGTGATGATGAGGAGCAGAGTCCAGAGTGTCTCAGGATTGTGCTGATAGGGAAGACCGGCTGTGGAAAGAGCTCTGCAGGAAACACCATTCTAGGAAGAAAGGAGTTTAAAGCCAAATCAAGCCAAAAATCAGTCTCCAAACGTTGTCAGAAAGCACAGAGTAAAGTGGACGGACGTCCAGTTGTTGTGGTCGACACTCCTGGTCTGTTTGACAATAGTTTGTCCCATGAAGAGATTAATGAGGAGATGGTGAAATGCATCAGTCTTCTGGCTCCAGGACCACATGTCTTCCTGTTGGTGTTACAGATCGGCAGATTTACACCAGAGGAGAAGGAGGCATTAAAACTCATCAAGGAAGGATTTGGGAAGAATTCTGAAAAGTTTACCATCGTTCTTTTAACTGGAGGAGATAAACTAAAGAACGATGAAATATCCATTAAAGAGTACATTAAAAATGAATGTGATGATTCCTTTAAGAAGCTGCTCAGTGACTGTGGAGGAAGATACCATGTGTTTAATAACGATGATGAACAAAACCACAAACAAGTCAGTGAGCTGATAACCAAGATTGACTCCATGGTGAAGAATAATGGAGGCAGCTGCTTCACCAATGAGATGCTGCAAGAGGCCGAGACAGCAATACAGAAAGAAATGGAGAGAATCCTGAAGGAGAAGGAAGAAGAGATGAAGAGAGAGAGGGAGGAACTGAAGAGAAAACATGAAGAAGAAATGAAAGAAATGAAGATAAGAATGGAAGAACAGAGAGCAGAAATTGAAAAGGAGAAAAAACTGAGAGAAAAACAACTGGAAGAAAAGGAGGAAAACATAATGAAGGAACGTCAGGAGAGAAAAAAAGAACAAGAAAAGAGAGAAGAAGAAGACAGGAAGAGAAAAGAACAAGAAGAAACTCAGAGACAGAAGTGGAAACAGAAAGTTGAAGCTTTGGAGCAAAAAATCAGATCAGAGTCAGAATCAAAGGAAACTATTGACAGAAAGCTGGAGGAGAGCAGAGAAAAGATGAGAAAAGAACGAGAGAACTGGGAGAAGGAAAGAAATGAATGGTGGGATAAACGAAAACAAGAACATGAACAGAGACGACAGGAGGAAGAAACAAAACTGAAAAAACTCCAAGAAGAATACGAGCAAGAAAAAGAAAAGTATGAAAAGAAAAGAAAAGAAGATCAAATCAGAAGAGAACAAGAGGAAAAAGAGAAAAAAGACCTTGAGGAGAACTATCAGAAGAAAATGGAGAATCTGAAGAAGACGTTTGAAGAGGAAGCCAGACTGAAAGCTGAAGAGTTTAATGAATTCAAAGAGAAACACAGGAAGGAATTTGCAGCTCAGAAGGAAAAACATGAGACACAAATGAAAGACAAAGAAAAGCAATATGACCTCTTAAAGGCTCTTTCAGCCCACAATGAAGAACAAATAAAGAAAAAACATCAAAGTGAAATCTGTGACTTAGTGAAATGTGTGACCAAAAAGAGAGAAAATCTGAAAAAAATCAATAACTTACTCAAAAAGCACAAAAAAGAAATGAAAAAGGAAGATAATGAGGAGAAAAAGAAAAATCTGCAGCAAAAACATG
The DNA here is from genome assembly GCA_031216445.1 of Lateolabrax maculatus. Lineage (NCBI taxonomy): Eukaryota > Metazoa > Chordata > Actinopteri > Acropomatiformes > Lateolabracidae > Lateolabrax > Lateolabrax maculatus. Next base: position 3,171,164 of record CM062217.1, on the reverse strand, counting down.
AAAAAGAAATAAATGACTTGATACAGGAACTTCTGAAACAAGTCGACACATCAGGCTGTAACATTTTATGAGGAGATTAGTTTGATGTAAACGTCACAACAACAGAGCAGTTTCAGATTGTCCTTTTTTCTACAATCATTTGGTTTCAATAACTGAACCTTTAAAGAAGAGATTTCATTGTAATATTTTCAGTGGACTGAACTGTAATGTACACCATGAACACAGAAACACTTCAGCAGCGTCTACAAGGCAGAGATCTCACTGCTGAGTCTCAACATTGTCAATGTTTTCTTCAGCTTTTTATCAGCTGTAGTGCTGAGATACGGGGCAAGTGTGAAGCTGCTCTTTAGGGCCAAATAACAATTAACTTGGTGTTGTGTTGTGGTCATTTCAGTCCAATAGCTCAGGTTTACTTTTCTTTGATTGTGTATCATTTAGTTGGGTTTAAATCTCTTGTGCTAGTTTGTCGTCCTGATGCTCTTCTGTGTTTGTAATAGATTGTGTTACAGAGAGTCACTGAGTCTCAGGAGCAGCTGACTGAGGAGACTCCTTTATATTCTCTCTCTGTCTCTTTGTGTCTGTTCATTTAATGACTCAGATCTCAAAAACTCGTCTTGAACAGACGAATGGTGACAAAGTTCTGTGTTGTGCACGAGGCCTTATCTAAGCTGACTACAAACACTTTAAAACATCAGTAGGAGGCCGTGGTTTGAGAGACAATAATGGACTCCAGGTGTCCCAACATGGAGAAGACAGAGGCCTTCATGTAGTTATCAGTACCACTTGTTAGTTTTCTATGTAATCAATGTGTGTTTATAGAAATATCTCATTCAGTCATAGATAAAAGTATTCAATTAATACTGAACGCAATAAATAAGACAAAGCTTACAGATATATCAGTGATCAGCTGATTATCAGTCAAAGCGTCCCTGCTGATATTTCCCTCTGGATCAACTCAAGTGTAGATTTCTGTATCGTTGAGTTGGACTCTTTAAATGATAACATGTTGATTTCAGTCATGTCTGTCTACAGATAAATCAGACTTTAATAGATCAATAACTCACTGACTCTTTGTTTCATCTGTAACATTCAGGATCTGTTTCACTTTGTTTTCTGTAAAAGTTTGTTCAAATATTATATGGTAGAGAAAGTGCTCTTTTTGTTTTTTTTAAAAAACTTTTTCACCTCAAATAAGTTGATTATTGTAAAAAAGAGTCGGAGCAATGAGCTGCTGTCTCAGCCTTCACCTTTTAAGTTTGTAGAAGATCTTTATGCTATATTATATTTCTTTTCTTCTGTGTAGTTTGTTAGTTTGTAGTGTGTACTTTTTAGTTCTTTTTTAATTCTTTGTGTAATTAGTAACAATTAAAAAACAGACTTCTGAATATGATAAAGAACATAATGTTTGTGTTTCTTATTTAAACTGCTGATCAGATGAATCAAAATGATGAAAAATGTCATTATAGACAATGAATGATTTGATGTTTCTTTGTTTTGTCACATGTCAAATCAGAATGGATTCTTTATAACTGATTTCATCAACTTAAGACATAATTCAGATGAATCTTTAATCGTATGTTCTGTATTTGATCTTTGGTTTCTTGGTTTATCGTTAGAAAAGATGAATAAAGTGTTTCCTGTAGTTCAGTGTGGACTGTTGTTAAATGCTGAAGTCCAACAAACTCTTCACACAGATAAACTGATAAACCAGATCAGAGCTCACAGGTTTGTTTCTACCTGCACAGGAGACTCTGTGGGAGGAAGTGGCTTCTATCTGAAACATCTTTATTCACCTCTATTTGTTTCTGTGTTTCCTTCATCTTAGGACGCTCCTGTTCCTGGGAAACTGTCAAAGTCTCCCTAAGTATATCATCAGTATACTAAGTTAAAAAAAGAAATCCAAGACTAGAACACATGAACAAATACAAGTTAAGGAACTGCAACACATCATATGTTACAGTTAAACAGGGAACTGTTTGTGTAGAAAACACTTTTAACACATTATATCTGTAGCTATAATTTCAGGCTGAAGCTCTCAGTAATCAACCTCAGGTTCCTGCAGTAACGTTCACCTCAGGACTAAATGACTGATGTTGGCCAGTCTGTATAACTTCTATACCAACTTTAATTTTCACACAGAGGAGATTTAATGTGTTTCACACTCAAGAAAAACCCACTAAATATTTTCTTTCAGTATAAAATTTGATGACTTTTCCGGAGATGTTATTACCATTAGAAAAAGTTCATGACTGCCCTTTTTACAAAAAGCTGTACCCCATCAGGGTCTTTGTTGACCCAACATTTAGAAAAATTATTTTTTTCAGATGAGATATATTGTTAATAAAGGGTTTATAGTGACTATGAAACAGTAAAGAACACACACACATACACACAGTGAGAAACACAGAATGTGTCCTTCAGCTTGAAAATACAAACTTTCTTCCTACATGTGCAGCATCTCCCCACACCTGAGTCCAACATGTAAAACAAATTAAATCTATTCATGTGGGGAGCATCGTTTCCTCAGGAGGGGTCATGATGTTATAAAGACGCTCCACGTCAGAACCCAGATGTCTCTCTGCTCAAGCCTTTGCAGCTCGTGTGAAAGCTGATCAGCCTGAATTACCAACTGGGCAAAAGGGGAAACTGCCAAAAGCTCCAGGTTCACTGTGCGTCGGTTGTTGGTAATTTGATCACTTGGAAATTTGCTCCACTGAATAGAGGCGTGCTGCCACCAGAGGGAACCCTGTCTGCATGAGCTGACTCGTTGTTACCAAGAAGTGATTCCTGTTCAATGAGCTCCAGTCTGACTACTGCTTGTCACTGCAGTGTGAACCTACATCATCACATGTATAAGAGTCCTATTTCTTTTATTATACTTTTATAATTCCTCTTAGTGCAGTATCATAGTTTTCCTTGCATAGTAAACATTTTATTAACAGTATTTTATTATTACTATAATGTATATATTATGGTATTATTCGTATGTTGTAGAGTAACTTTTATGTTTTGTATCTGTATCCACACACACCTAGAAATACCAAATTAGTGGACTGTAAAACTACAACATACTGTGTGTGTGTAATGTGTCCCACCTACAACCTTCCTGAATAAAGATTGTGAAAGGAACAGCTGAATATGTGAGGAAGTATTAATTATATTTCACAAAGAGACGCTCCATGATGGAACACACTGGACACCTAGTGGAGACTTCATCAGGTACAAATGAGACCTTTAGCAGCCAAATCAGGTCATATAACAGAAACATTTTCCCTAAAATCATGGACGATAACTGCACAACGGGCTGAACCTGAGGCTTCACAAGTAGAGACACATGAAAAACTCCAAAAATACATTTTACAGACTACATTACTTAAACATGTGCTGACTGTTACGTTTCAAAAATAAGTACGTGAAAAGTGTTTGTACAGCTCACTCTGAATCTAAATAGTTTCCTCTTATACAGTTATATCTCACTGATTTGTCCTGTGAAGGATGTATAAACATGTTTTTCTATCATTTAAAACATCTGAACATTAGTCTGATGTGGATGAGACACCCTCTTCCTCTTTCTTTGTCAACAGTTACTTTCACTTTTATTGCCTCAGACTGGTGGAGCAGCAACAAGTTCATCTGGTGAGTAAACTAACACAAAATCTAAATATATAAAGTGGATTTATGTTCTATTGATAATCTGTACAGAACAGGGAAACTGATGTGATAATGTCACCGAACAAGAGAATTCTCACCTCTGATTGAAAACTGATCATTGATCATCAGGGGTGTCGTCTGTTCAGATCACACTGACGCTTTGATCGGGTTGTTTGATCGCAGTAACTTGACTAACTGATCTGGAAACAGCTTTGTGTTTTCTGTCGGCTCAGACAGGCCGGGAAGAGAAAGCAGAAATAATTATGTCATAATTGTATAGTTATTCTACAATGTAAATATTACTGATTGATGATGGTTTGTTTCAGTCAGTGTTTAATCTGAGAAATCTCTTTTTGGTTGTTTGAAAGACGTTATTGTTTATAGTGCATCAAAGGGACTCTTTCATATTTCAGTATGTTAAAGTGCAGTAGTAAGCAGAGCAGAGTCAGGCAGAACTCTCACTGAAGCTACATTAACTGTCTGTCTGTGCTACTGAAGCTACTTTTAAAGGAACAAATGCAAGGACGTCACTTTGTGTTGAAAAGTGGTGGGGACATGAGGGCTCAGATGGAAAAAACATTTGTTTTAAAAACTTCCAACATACGTGATTTTAGAATCAAAAAATGTAATGTGGAGGATCAGTGTGTTGAGCTTTCAGGGCCACCATACCAAACACAACGTGTCAAATCTACAAAGTACAGTTCAGACCCAATGAATGAAATAATGTTTGACAATCTGAAGGAGTTCAGTTTGGTGTCTAAACTCTGCAAACACATTTTGTAAAGGCAAAACAGCTCTGAAGGCTGTGACGTTTAAGTGTATTTTATTTATTTATTGAGCAAGTGTTAAATAAATAATCTAATAGGACCCCCATAAAGTTCTCAAATGGAATAAATAAAAGAAATAATACTACTTTTTAATAATTAACAACAGAACAGGAACAACAGTCAGGTAGTCTTATTAAAGTTACAATAGTTTGAATATTGTGAACGATTAGAGGTAGAGTCCCACCAGAGAACCTCATGGGCCAGAACCAGAAACCAAAAAGTCTCTAAAGTTTTTTTTATTTTACATATGATTCTACAGAGATTCAGTTAACTGTTCAATCTTTTTTATGTAATATTCACCTACACTGTGAGGAAAATGTGGTGGGAAAATACTGAATTATTTTATTTCATCTCAGTTTTGTTGGCCTCTGAACACAAGTCAGACTTACATATACTAACCTTCAAATGATGTGACTCAGCCGAGTAAACACCCAGCGTATGTGCAGCATTGCACAGTGCAAACAGAAATATAAACCACACGTTTCCACCACATACAGAGGAAGACATCTGCTCTGGAAACGTTACTTGAAGCACATTCTACCACACTTTCAACTCAAAGCGCTTCACATAAAAATAGAGAAAAATAATAAAATGTCTTTAAGACTTTCATGAGAGCAGTCTCAGGGCTGCGGTGTGCTCGAAATCTGTGGGACCAATATCATGCCATGTTTTGAAACTGGAAAATGAAAATCTTTGGAGGCTTGAAATCTAATAAAAAAAGTTTTGCGGATGTACATTTGTTCTCGTATTGCAGAGCTGAGAGCTGAGAAGACCCATTTTTCAGAGATCTGCCCACACAGTTGGGAGATGCTAGTCACGTGTTTTCTGGCAGCATTGTCTCACACCTCTGGTCTGAAACTCTGAATCTATGGAGGCCCATTTGCGCCACCGTGACGAAAATAATAACGATCCTGTAAGTCTGATAATTATGACTTAGTATCTCATAATTATGACTTTGTGGTCCTGGTCTGTGCTCAGCTGCAGGGGGGAGATGTGTCAGAGGGGTTCAGGGTAACAGTGCCGGGGTGACTTTAATGGTCACCGCTGATAGTGTTACTAGTTCTGCTTGTTCCTGTTAAGGCCCTCCAGCCCGTCTGTGCTGTTTGTTTGGTGGACTATGGGACCACGTGTGCTCGGGGGAGACAGCACGACACTTTCCACTGATGTTGTTACTGTGTGTGGGGCCGACAATAAAGAGTGGTTGTGTGAATGTTACCTGTCTGGGTCTGTGTTTGTGTGGAGGAGAGACATACGATAGTCATCTCGGCAGGTATCAGTCATTTATCAAGACGGCTGTTCAACAAGCAGAAACATGCCAACAGTGTGTTAGCTCAGCTGTTAGAGAGAGACTGAGGTCAGAGCAGGGGAAAATAACGCCTTTCTACTGTTGAACAGCCGTTTTGATAAATTACTCTTACCTGCGTCATAATTATGAGATACTTAGTCATAATTATTATGAGATACTAAGTCAGGATCATTTTTTTTCATCACAGTGGGCTTACATATCAAACAGACAGTTTTTCACTTTCACTCTTGTTTGTGTCGCAGCAAGACATCCAGCAGGTGAGTGAACTCGAGCAAAACTATAGAAAGAAAAAGAAGCAGATGATTAAAGTAAAAGTAGAATATCAGTAACTTCAGTAACTGGAGGATTTCCAGGGTTTTGTTCTGCACCGAGAGCTCCTGATGTGTTTTCAGTCGCTGTTTAATCTCTGAAATCTCTGAAATGAGCAGATTTACTGAGACGACTGTGACAAATGTTGAAGTCGACATTTAGGCCGAAGGAAACTGTAGAGACGCAGTTTCAGAGCTCAGAGAGGAGGAAGTCAGGACTGAGGTTTTTAGAGTAAATCTGCAGAAACATTACACGTAAGAAACTCTTATTACTCTTTACATACATTCTTTTTTTGTTTTGTGTTCTTGTTCATTCTTTGTTTCCTGATTTATTTTGTAGTAGTCTCCTCTTGTCTCTTTTCAAGTTACTTCGCTTCCTGCCCTTGTGATTTTCGACCTGTGTGATTTGTTTCATGTCTTGTGTTGGTCTTGTTTGCTCTGCCCTTGTGTTGTTGCCTCCCACACCCTCGTTGTCTTCATTTGATAACCAGTCCTTGTGTTTCCCTGCCTACTCCAGCTGTGTCTTCTTGTGATTACTTGTCTGTGCAAATATACCTGTGTGTTCCTTTTGTTCCTTGTTGGTTTGAGAGTTTTGTTCCTGGCTTTGTAGGTGCCTGCCTGCACTGGCATTGCCTACTTTAATTAAATATCACTGGATATTTCATCCTGCTGTCTGCCTTTCTATCTGCGTTTGGGTCCTTCCCCTGTGTTCCCTGGTTTCCAACCCGTTCCAGCTACTCACAGATCTAATACATGTTTTATATCGATGAAGAGATTTGTACACACAAGCCATATGTTGCAAATTATTTGTGTATATATGTTATTTTAATTTTAAATGGTATATATTTTAGGATTTTATGACATAATAATAATATTAATAATAATATTAATAATAATAAACATGAATCAGCTTTATTGGCCAAATGTGTTTGGACACAAAGATTTGGACTGAGGTTTTCTGAGGCTCTCAATCCACTTAGATACAAATGTTCAGGAAGATAAAACATACAGAAAACATGCAGCTAAAACAAGGAGAGAAAAATGATAAAGAAAAGCATGTGTAAAGACAATAATGAACAGCAACATACAGCGTCTATATACAAGTCAAATTGACACTGGTTACGGTAATAGCCTTCACGGTTATTGCACAGGGATTGTTTCTGTCGTCACATATCTGATACCCTCTGATACTATTAGTTATCATTATTATTAGGGATGTCCCAATCAAGCTTAATTGGCAACGATCCAAGTCCTTCTTCTGTCAGTTACTCATACAATAACTTTAATTAGAGACAGCTGATGTGACCTGCAGCCGGAGACGTTTGTCATTTTAACTGGTGAAAGTGACAAACTAACAAACATAACAATTGAACATTTTATCATCTCCTCTCTTTAGGTTCTCAAACCCAGCAGTTGGTTTCCAGGTGAATTAGTGTCTGGTGTTTCCAGCAGAGGGACATCATGGCGGCTGCAGCAGCAGGTGAGTTCAGTCAGACTTTATTAGTCTGGATAACACACTGTCTGCTCTCACCAGCTGCATACAACACCTGCATCCTCTTTCTTATTCCTGCACTCAAAGTCATTTGGTTTCCAGAGCTCCATGTCCACTTCTGCTGAAAAAGGTTGTTCTGGGTTCATTATTATAACATCATTTCTATTTCTATGTGATGGATCACACAACATAAGTCAAGTCAATTTTATTTGTATGGCGCCAAATCCGAACAAAAATTATCTCCTTACACTTTTCACATAGAGTAGGTCTAGACCGTACTCTTTAAAATATTATTTACAGAGACCCAACAGTTCCCACCATGAGCAGCAGTGGAAGGAAAAACTCCCTTTGAACAGGTAGAAACCTGGTGCAGAACCAGGCTCTGGGTGGGCGGCCATCTGCATCAACCCAATTGGGTTGAAAGGGGAGGAGAGAGGGGGAGAGGGGAGACAGAACAGGAGGACGGAAAACATAATAATCAGACTAATAATAATACCAACTGCAGCAGTGAGTGTGGAGCAGGAACATGGGGGCAGCAGACGTCCTGCAGTCACAGATCCAGACTCTACTGCTCCAGAGGCAGAAAGTTCAAAGTGTAAAAGATTTATTTTCCTTCAGTAACTTGAGCTTTGTGCAGCCTCACTGATGCAGTTTTTTCTAATCAAAGTTCATTTTGTATTTTTTTTTCTGTTACAGCTTTCTTTAGCAGAGCCAACAGAGTTCTATTGGATTAGTGAATGTTTGTGTTTTTTTTACATAAAATATAATATAAGGAAACAGTAAATAAAACCCTGGCATGTGTAACATGGCAATAATTATTTACAAACAAAACAAGGTATATTGTGGTAAAAAAAATTTAAAAAGCCAAAAAATAATATAAATAATAATAATTTATAGTAAAATGAAAAAGAATTTCCAAAGAATTTCAGAGTGGAAAGTTTTTTACTAGTTTGAACTAAAACAAGTAAAAACACACAAAATGAACAGCACTTTGTCCTTCCAGAAACACTGTCTCTTTACTTAAAGATTACATGTAAATAAATCAATGTTCTGTATCCTTACAGATGATCTGCAACCAATGAGGAGGAGCAGCAGTCATGACTTCCTGCCACCTGACAGTGAGTTCAACTGAATTTAGTCAGAATTATTCTTCTGCATATTAACATTACAGTGTTTGAGTTGGATACAAACTTACATTTAATTTTATTTGTATAGTTGCGAGCTCATTGGTGAATTTGCAAGTTTCAGGAGATAACAACTGATACATTCACTGAAGAACACCTTAAAAGGACTAGATGGAAACTTAGTACATGGCTGGACCCTGTATGTCAGTGCGCTACAGTGAAATATTAGATTTAGCATTTCATATTTAATCAGTGTTAGTGTCTGTAATATGAATTCCAGGATGTTAAATGTTCATCTTCTATTTTCTGTAGTGGTCCCAGAAATGTTTGTTCTTAAAGTGTACTTCAGTAGCATCACATGATACGGTTAAGCCACATATGTTAAGAAAATGTTGATCTGCTAATGTTAAAATCCTTTAAAAAACTCATGTAAACTCAATTGCTGTGAGTAACTGAAATTGACTCCATGAGTATGTCAACGTTTTTATTAACTCTACTCTTCTGGATTTTGGCAGCTGGACAGTCAGAGGACACTGTTTAGAGAGATTATATTATTTATATTATATATATTATATTATAGATTCTAACTCTTACTGTAGTGACTGTTGTCTGCAGGGCAGAATTACTTGATTTGTTCTGTACAAAGAGTTAATTGATAACATAACAAAGTTACTGTAAATATAATTCAATAACTTAAATAAAGGGGATAGTGTTAAGTTAAGTAATTGAACTCATTTTCTCTTCAGTGTCTGAGCTGAGGGTTGTTCTGCTGGGGAACAGCTGGTCTCAGAGGAGTTCAGTGGGGAACTTCATACTGGGAGAGACTGAGTTCAACACTGAGGAAGAACCAGACCACTGTCTGAGAGTCAGAGGACAGTTGAAGGAGAAAGAAATAGTTCTCATCAACACTCCAGATCTGCTGCTTCCTGACATCTCCCTTCAAGATCTGACAAAACATGTAGAAACCTGTGTTCGTCTCTCTGCTCCTGGACCTCATGTGTTCCTGCTGGTTCTACAGCCTGAAGACTTCACTGAGGAACACAAACTGAAACTAGAATCAATCCTTGAAAACTTCAGTTATCAATCATTTGATCATTCACTGGTTCTGATATCAACACCCATAGAGGAGAGTCCAGGTTTGATGGAGAAATATATACAACATCCACCATTAAAAGACATCATCAAGAAATGTAGATCCAGGATGTTGTGGAACAAGAACCCTGAACCTCAACAGTTGTTAACTCTGATGGACAAAATGATGACGGAGAACAATGGAGATCATGTGAGCTGTGATGTTTTCACAGACGCACCATCCGATTTACCTGCAGGTCATCAACACCTGAAACAAGGAGAAGGAATCGATTGCAACTCAGCTTCTGTTCAAGGTCCTGGTTAGTGCAGAATCTATGTCTTATTATAATCCATGATCAAGTTTGAACATTAAGTTAAAGGTTTTTAGTTGATGGTGTTATCTTTTTTATAGGGGTGAAAGGTTTCCTGTCAAACTCTCTAAGCTTTGTCACCAGCTGTGAGTACACTTACAGATGATTATCATGCAGTTAGAGATCTAAGAGGATGCTGATTTCCTGTCATTAATATTATTGGTTTTGTTTTTTAACAGGGATAAAACCTCAACCTACATCACAAACTCCATCACCAGTGGAAAGCACAAGCAACCAATGTGAGTAAAATAAATAGAAATGTGTAGCATGCAGTGGGCCGTAACACATTACTTAGTAACACACTGAGGTAATGTGACAATTTTCTTTAAGAAGTAGTGTAAATTATTACAATTACAATTTAGAAATAAGTAATTACATTACGTTTCTAATTCCAGTAAAGCTCAGTTAGGTGGGGGGATACAGCTAGCCTCTAATTGGACTAACGCCAGGGACACACTGCTGCGAGGCGCCGCAAAGTGCCACAAATCCCTGTCCGCGTCCTTTTGGCACCCATGTTAACCAGTTTGGCTGTTCAGACTGGAAGCGCCGGTTCTGCAGCGATGGTTTCAGGGTCTGTTCTATTTAGTGTGAAAACACACTGAAAACCAATGATAAATGATATAAATGATCAAATATTCATCCCATGCTTGCCAGACCTTCTGATTTTTCCTGCCCCTCTCCTGCTGTTCTCCTGGAGTTTCAATTCCCCCAATCAATTATTTATATTCATTTAGTCCGTAAGGGTCCACTGATCAAAAGAATCAAAATTCATTCGTTTTTTCATAATAATGAATCCAAGTTGAGAGTATTGTCATGTGAACTCCATTTCTCACTGTCTGCTGACTTTGTTATCCAAAGAAGACTGCACTTTAACTGATATAAACAATATTTTCTCTTCTTCCTGTACTGTGTTGTTCAGTATGGTTGTTTTCATGACGTTGCTGGCTACAAAATAAAAGTGGCTGCTTCTATGGCGCGGAGGCTGTTTTCTCCAAGTAGATGTTGCATTTTGGTTAGGTCAGAGAGGGGATCAAAATCTATTTCTATTAACTATTTATTTTTTGTAAAGACCTTAGTTCTGATGTCTCTGTATGTGCTACAGTGCAGCAGGAAATGTTGCTCAGTCTCCACCTCTCTCTGTGGACAGAGCTGACACAGCCGATCTTCTCTGGGCAGCCAGGTCTGCCTGTGTCGGCCGGTCTCTGAGGCCAGGCAGTGATCACTGAGTCTGTACATAGTCAATGTCTTTCTCAGTTTCTCATCAGTCACGGTGGTCAGATAGTCTGCCACCATGTGCTGTCTGTTTAGTGCCAGATAGCATTGAAGTTTGCTTTGAGTTTTTGTGGTAGATGTATAATAGTTAATCTAGTTTTCTTTTTCTTTAGCTATAGTCTGGTTGGGCTGGATTGTGTGAGGGCTGTCCTGAGGCCTTGTGCTGTCAGAGGAGGTGAACCTTTTAGGCGATAGTAGAATTTGATTCTTCTTTTTTCTATCCTAATTAAAAAGGGAAACCAGCTCAGTTCAGCTCAGGATCCATTGTTGGGGGTGTGACTATGGACTCTGAGAATGCTCTTGCAAATATCAGTGTGCAGGTTTCAATCAGGTGTTTGTCCCATTTTTCAAAGTATTGATTGATAAGCGGAATCCACACTTCACTACCGCACAGAAACATTGGTTCAATTATAGATTTTAATATTTAGATTTTTACAGGTACATTTATGTTTGAAGACTTTTTGAGCATAGAAAGCTCTTCTTCCCTTGTTTCTGAGATCATTAATGGCCTGATTGAAATTCCCTTTTTTGTCCCAAATATGTGTAGCTGTGTGTGTGTGTCAGTGGGGCCCAGGAGGAACCTCTTTTCTGGAAGACCATAATTGTAATCTTTTCCAGATTAACCATCGGGGCCCAGGTCTGACAGAAGTTTGACAGATGATCCAGTTGCTGCTGTAGCGCCTCCTTGGTTGGAGCTAGCATTATTAGATAATCTGCAGGATGAGATCAGGGATATCTGACTGTTCTAGTGATTTTGCCAATTCCTCAATATAAATGTTAAACAGGGTGGAACTGAGACTGCAGCCCTGTTTCACCCCTCTACTTTGGGGAAAGAAGTCTGTTTGCAGTATCTATCTGGTATAGATAGGGTCTGTAGTTAGATGTTGTGGTATAAATCCAATCTGACTCTTGCTCAGGACATTATGTTCACTGAGGAAGTCTTGCAGTCGGCTGTTTAGAATAACTTACTGATAACATACCAGTCACTGTTTTTACACCCATGACTGGGCACTTGCCCTGCATAAACTTTTACTATTGGCCATTGGGTTGTATCAGACTCTGAGACGTACTTGGATGCAAAAGAAATTATCTTCACCTTTGAGTTTGAGCAGCCACAAAATATCAGGGTGCTGCTTTACAGAGAAACAGAATCTTTTTTGGAGGAAATTCATTGATAAAAATTGCAAAGATTATAGCTCTTTTCTTCCTCTTTGGCAGTTTTGGCAGAGAGTTATTAATTTTACCTTTCCGGGTGCACTGTGCTGTTTACGATAAAGCACCACCACATCGACGTAATACGCATTTGCAGTTACAAATGACAAATCCAGCAAGTGCAACACCTTTTAGAAAACTGTTTTCATGAAGACACTTTTTTCACAAATTTGAGGACTTGAGACTTCCTTGACTAACATTAATAAAAGACTCAACTTGGTATTCATGACTTGAGACTTGACTTACACTTGAGACGGATGACTCAAAGACTTTTTAAAAAATTAAATATTAGCATTATCACGAGAGGCCATTCAGGTTAAAGTGCCAATTGCAGATTTTATCAGAAACAAACAAAACTATTTCCCAAAAGCATGGGCTGTGGGGTAGTGTAAATTTAATTAACAAAACAATAAGTAAATATATTCGTCAGCAACATTTCTTTCCATGACTAACAAGACGATGACGAGACTGCACTGTCGTCATTAAACATCAGCTGACTATATTAACATGTAAAATCCTTGACAATGTTAATATAGTAAGCTGAACCTTGAACCTCAACAGTTGTTAACTCTCATGGACAAAATGATGAAGGCAGTTTTGGCAGAGAGTTATTAATTTTGCCTTTCTGGGTGCACTGTGCTGATTACGATAAAGCACCACCACATCGACGTAATACTGCAATTGCAGTTACAAATGACAAATCCACCAAGTGCAACACTTTTTAGAAAACTGTTTTCATGAAGACACTTGTCAGAGTTTTGTTGAGAGTGAGATTTGAGGTTGTTCGCCTCGTAATTCTCTATGCAGGAAGAACTGCATACTGGTTCAAATAAACAATTTGATAGTATTTCCCATCTTTTCTGAGCAAGAGTTTTTTGCAAAAGGAATTAAAAGCCTGTCCCATATAAACGCTTGTCCCAGATATAGGCAGGTTAAGTTCAGTGATTGAAGTTGATTGAAGTTTAACGATACCTTCAATTATAAGGAATAGGGAAAGCCTATGCCAGGGGGCTGGAAAAGAGGCTCCATCCAATTTTTGATTAAATTACCTGCTGTTTCCTACTATCTGAATTTCGGTCCATTCACCTGTTGCCACCAACTCTAAACTGTGACATTTTCCCTCTATTTTATTACAGCGTCTGTACTCAGGATTGTACTGCTGGGGAAGAGTGAGGACAAAAAGGAAAAGTTTGGAAACTTCATCCTAGAGAATCAAGGTTTTCATTCCCAAAAACATTTAAAACACTGTGTGGCCGCCTGTGGAGAGTGGAGAGGAAATGTTCTAACAGTAGTGAAAACTCCAGACATCTTCAGTCTGTCTGAGGATCCAGTGAGAAGAGAGTTAAAGATGTGCATCAGTCTTTGTCCTCCTGGACCAAATGTTCTGCTGCTGTTAGTGAAGCCTTCTGATTTCACAGAGAAGAACAGACAAACACTGAAGTTCATCCTGAGTTTGTTTGGTCAAGATGCTTTTAAACACTCGATGGTCATCAGCACACATGAGGAGAAGGAAACAAGTTCAACTGTGAGTCAGCTCCTTAAAGACTGTGGAGGAAGACACTACAGCATGTTGGAAGATGACCACAGACTGTTGATGGAGAAGATTGAGAAGATTGTGCATGAAAACAAAGGAACCTTCCTCACCTTCACTGAAGACATCAGACCAGCTTTAAACCTGGTTCTGTGTGGGAGGAGAGGAGCAGGGAAGACTTCAGCAGCCAAGGCCATTTTAGGTCAGACAGAGTTTCATTCAGTCTCCAACTCATCAGAGTGTGTTAAACATCAGGGAGAGGTGTGTGGACGTCTGGTTTCCCTGGTGGAGCTGCCTGCCTTGTATGGAAAACCTCAGGAGACAGTGATGGAGGAATCATTCAGGTGTCTCTCCCTCTGTGATCCTGAGGGCGTCCATGCCTTCATCCTGGTCCTACCTGTGGGTCCCCTCACTGATGAAGACAAGGGAGAGTTAAAGACCATCCAGAACACATTCAGCTCTCCAGTCAATGACTTCACCATGATTCTGTTCACTGTGGAGTCAGATCCTGCAGCTCCAGCTGTTGTTAACTTTGTAGAAGAAAACATGGACATCCAGGAGCTCCGTCAGAGCTGTGGAGGAAGATGTGTTGTTCTCAACATCAAGGACCAGCAGCAGATCCCACAGCTGTTGGATAATGTGGAAAAGATGAAACTGAGACCCTACAAAGACAAACCATTCTGCTACACACCAGAAACATTTGCACATGCCCAAATGGAAAAGATCACCACACTACAGGCTGAACTTGAGGACCTGAAAACAAAGACCATCATGGTCAGCTGTAAGTATAGTATTTCACTGAGGAACAACTCGGTGTACCCATGTTTTATAAAACACTTTTGAGCCTATATTGTAGCAATTGTCAGCATTTACAGTGAAGTAACTCCAGGTTTTCTTATTTCACAGGTGAGGATGAGGAGCAGAGTCCAGAGTGTCTCAGGATTGTGCTGATAGGGAAGACCGGCTGTGGAAAGAGCTCTTCAGGAAACACCATTCTAGGAAGAAAGGAGTTTAAAGCCAAATCAAGCCAAACATCAGTCACCAAACGTTGTCAGAAAGCACAGAGTGAAGTGGACGGACGTCCAGTTGTTGTGGTCGACACTCCTGGTCTGTTTGACACAACTTTGTCCCATGAAGAGATTAATGAGGAGATGGTGAAATGCATCAGTCTTCTGGCTCCAGGACCACATGTCTTCCTGTTGGTGTTACAGATCGGCAGATTAACACCAGAGGAGAAGGAGACATTAAAACTCATCAAGGAAGGATTTGGGAAAAATTCAGAAAAGTTCACCATCGTTCTTTTAACTGGAGGAGATAAACTAAAGAACGACGAAATGTCCATTGAAGAATACATTGAAAATGAATGTGATGATTCCTTTAAGAATCTGATCAGTGACTGTGGAGGAAGATACCATGTGTTTAATAACTATGATGAACAAAACCACAAACAAGTCAGTGAGCTGATAACCAAGATTGACTCCATGGTGAAGAATAATGGAGGCAGCTGCTACACCAATGAGATGCTGCAAGAGGCCGAGACAGCAATACAGAAAGAAATGGAGAGAATCCTGAAGGAGAAGGAAGAAGAGATAAAGAGAGAGAGGGAGGAACTGAAGAGAAAACATGAGGAAGAAATGGAAGAAATGAAAAGAAAAATGGAAGAACAGAGAGCAGAAACTGAAAAGGAGAGAAAACTGAGAGAAAAACAACTTGCTGAAAAAGAGGAAAACATAAAGAAGGAACGTGAGGAGAGAAAGAAAGAACAGGAAAAGAGGGAAGAAGAAGACAGGAAGAGAAAAGAACAAGAAGAAACTCAACGATGGGAGTGGAAACAAAAAGTTGAAACTTTGGAGCAAAAAATCAGATCAGAGTCAGAATCAAAGGAAACTATTGACAGAAAGCTGGAGGAGAGCAGAGAAGAGATGAGAAAAGAACGAGAGAACTGGGAGAAGGAAAGAAAGGAATGGTGGGACAAACGATATGAAGAAAATGAAAAGAGACGACAGGAGGAACAAACAAAACTGAAAAAGCTCCAAGAAGAATATGAGCAAGAGAAGGAAAATTATGAAAAGAAAAGAAAAGAAGAAGATCGAATCAGAAGAGAACAAGAGGAAAAAGATAGAAAAGACCTTGAGGAGAACTATCAGAAGAAAATTGAGAATCTGAAGAAGACGTATGAAGAGGAAGCCAGACAGAAAGCTGAAGAGTTTAATGAATTCAAAGAGAAACACAGGAAGGAATTTGCAGCTCAGAAGGAAGAACATGAGACACAAATGAAAGACAAAGAAAAGCAATATGACCTCTTAAAGGCTCTTTCAGCCCACAAAGAAGAACAAACAAAGAAAAAACATCAAAGTGAAATCTGTGACTTAGTGAAATGTGTGACCAAAAAGAGAGAAAATCTGAAAAAAATCAATAACTTACTGAAAAAACATGAAGAACAGATGAAGCAGGAGAAAAATGAGGAGAAACAGAAAAATCTGCAGCAAAAACATGAAAAAGAAATAAATGACTTGATACAGGAACTTCTGAAACAAGTCGACACATCAGGCTGTAACATTTTATGAGGAGATTAGTTTGATGTAAACGTCACAACAACAGAGCAGTTTCAGATTGTCCTTTTTTCTACAATCATTTGGTTTCAATAACTGAACCTTTAAAGAAGAGATTTCATTGTAATATTTTCAGTGGACTGAACTGTAATGTACACCATGAACACAGAAACACTTCAGCAGCGTCTACAAGGCAGAGATCTCACTGCTGAGTCTCAACATTGTCAATGTTTTCTTCAGCTTTTTATCAGCTGTAGTGCTGAGATACGGGGCAAGTGTGAAGCTGCTCTTTAGGGCCAAATAACAATTAACTTGGTGTTGTGTTGTGGTCATTTCAGTCCAATAGCTCAGGTTTACTTTTCTTTGATTGTGTATCATTTAGTTGGGTTGAAATCTCTTGTGCTAGTTTGTCGTCCTGATGCTCTTCTGTGTTTGTAATAGATTGTGTTACAGAGAGTCACTGAGTCTCAGGAGCAGCTGACTGAGGAGACTCCTTTATATTCTCTCTCTGTCTCTTTGTGTCTGTTCATTTAATGACTCAGATCTCAAAAACTCGTCTTGAACAGACAAATGGTGACAAAGTTCTGTGTTGTGCACGAGGCCTTATCTAAGCTGACTACAAACACTTTAAAACATCAGTAGGAGGCCGTGGTTTGAGAGACAATAATGGACTCCAGGTGTCCCAACATGGAGAAGACAGAGGCCTTCATGTAGTTATCAGTACCACTTGTTAGTTTTCTACGTAATCAATGTGTGTTTATAGAAATATCTTATCCAGTCATAGATAAAAGTATTCAATTAATACTGAACGCAATAAATAAGACAAAACTTACAGATATATCAGTGATCAGCTGATTATCAGTCAAAGCGTCCCTACTGATATTTCCCTCTGGGTCAACTCAAGTGTAGATTTCTGTATCGTTGAGTTGGACTCTTTAAATGATAACATGTTGATTTCAGTCATGTCTGTCTAGAGATAAATCAGACTTTAATAGATCAATAACTCACTGACTCTTTGTTTCATCTGTAACATTCAGGATCTGTTTCACTTTGTTTTCTGTAAAAGTTTGTTCAAATATTATATGGTAGAGAAAGTGCTCTTTTTGTTTTTTTTGAAAACTTTTTCATCTTAAATAAGTTGATTATTGTAAAAAAGAGTCGGAGCAATGAGCTGCTGTCTCAGCCTTCACCTTTTAAGTTTGTAGAAGATCTTTATGCTATATTATATTTGTTTTCTTCTGTGTTGTTTTATTGGGGCTAAATATCTTTTAGTCATTTGTTTTCTTCATTTCTTTCCTAATTGTGTAATTATTTACAGATAAAAAACAGACTTCTGAATATGATAAAGAACATAATGTTTGTAATGTAAGTGAATTTAAATCTTTAGATGTAATTCATCCTGTTTTCTCACAAATCATTTAAACTGCTGATCAGATGAATCAAAATGATGAAAAATGTCATTATAGACAATGAATGATTTGATGTTTCTTTGTTTTGTCACATGTCAAATCAGAATGGATTCTTTATAACTGATTTCATCAACTTAAGACATAATTCAGATGAATCTTTAATCGTATGTTCTGTATTTGATCTTTGGTTTCTTGGTTTATCGTTAGAAAAGATGAATAAAGTGTTTCCTGTAGTTCAGTGTGGACTGTTGTTAAATGCTGAAGTCCAACAAACTCTTCACACAGATAAACTGATAAACCAGAGCAGAGCTCACAGGTTTGTTTCTACCTGCACAGGAGACTCTGTGGGAGGAAGTGGCTTCTATCTGAAACATCTTTATTCACCTCTATTTGTTTCTGTGTTTCCTTCATCTTAGGATGCTCCTGTTCCTGGGAAACTGTCAAAGTCTCCCTAAGTATATCATCAGTATACTAAGTTAAAAAAAAGAAATCCAAGACTACAACACATGAACAAATACAAGTTAAGGAACTGCAACACATCAAATGTTACAGTTAAAACAGTGAATTGTTTGTGTAGAAAACACTTTTAACACATTATATCTGTAGCTATAATTTCAGGCTGAAGCTCTCAGTAATCAACCTCAGGTTCCTGCAGTAACGTTCACCTCAGGACTAAATGACTGATGTTGGCCAGTCTGTATAACTTCTATACCAACTTTAATTCTCACACAGAGGAGATTTAATGTGTTTAACACTTCAGAAAAACCCATCAAATATTTTCTTTCAGAATAAAAATTGGTGACTTTTCCAGAGATGTTATTACCATTAGAAAAAGTTCATGACTGCCCTTTTATTTATATATTTCACAACAGCTGTACCCCATCAGGGTTTTTGTGCAGCCAACATTTAAAAAAGGATGAGATATATTGTTAATAAAAGGTTTATAGTGACTATAAAACAGTAAAGAACACACACACATACACACAGTGAGAAACACAGAATGTGCCAGGGATTATATATTCTTTCCAAATACTAACAACAATTATACCAATTAAATAGAAACCTGCACAGACACAGTATATATTCTATGTCTTTTTGTTTAACTTTATGTATTACCACTGTGTGATCAAATGAGGAACCTGTTGGACGACATTGTTTCTGCAGAAACTGTATGTTGGACCTATAGATATACCATGATCTGCCTCTGTTCCCCCTCATATTTAGCTGTGTTTCAGTAATGACTCTAATGATCTTCTGAGGACTTTTAGGACTTTTTGCCATAGTTCTGTTTTATTGTGTAGTTTTGTTTTTCATTCATTGTTTCCTGTTTTATTTTGTAGTACTCACCTCTCCTGTCGTTTCAGATACTTCACTTCCTGTCCTTGTGTGCTTCCGTCCTTTATGATTGTCCATCCCGTCTTAATTAGTTTCATCTGTCCCTCATCTTCCTTCCCTCCTTAGTGTGTGTACTCTGTTCCCCGGGTTGCGGTCAAATAGTCTTTTTTGCTTATGTTACACATTGAAGGATGACAATTTCCATTCAGTTGCACGATGAAGGATTACAGCGCCAGTCACTAACATACCAAAACCACTACTGCCTCCTATTGGCAAAAATTAATATCACCCTGCAACTACTTCAGGTGAAAGCAGGTGAGTTTAAAAGTGACACAAAGCATTTTAAATTATAATAACCAGAAAAATAATGGTGGGGGGGGGGCAAGGTAATAAAACAAACTAATACAATAAGAATTCTGCAAATAATCTTAGCCCTTAAAATGTCCCGGGCGTGACATGTAGTAAGGTTCAAAACTGAGTGAAATGACCTGAAGTAATCAAGTGTCAGCCATGATAAGAGCTGTTTGAATTCTCTAAATGCTAAGGAAAGCAGCTTCAGTGCTTCCTTTCTTGTCTCCTTTAGCATTTAGAGTACACTGGACCATCCTTTACGAAAGGAAAGGAGATTATGCCGTCCACAATTCCCTGTTTGCATAAATAAATGTAAAGGGGTTTTAGCTTATATGTATATAAGATGATCATATATATGATCTGATGTTTTAATCCTTAATATAGTTAATTGATGCAACTGTGCTCTACTCTAATTGATTCATTCATGTTGAGAGGAGCAGAGGACTTTCAATTTGATGCATAAAAAGCACAAATTGGTGCACAGAAACTCCCCAGAAGGCACGATTAAAGTGTCTGACACTCAAAGTGTCAAAGGACTCCCAGCCTCGCTTGATTTGTGTCCCTCGAGGCAGCTGCCAAAGTGTCCTTTATCTTTCCAGATTAAAGCCTTCAGCTTTAGTCTGCACGAACCCCACGGTAAGAAAGCACGTATCTAGGTATCTAAGAAGCCCTTTTAGTAGGCCTAGCCCATCTTCTTAATATTGTAGTTTCACCACAGCAGAACCACGTCAATAACATCTGCAGTCGCATGATTACGTTTCCTAGTGTGAGTGCAGTCGGCTTCCCTGAGCACCGCGGCTGTTTTTTTTCTAAATCCTGAATTCTCCTTCACATCTTCCCTTGACCTCAGGATGTTTTACATCAAGGTCGAGGAAAAGTGGTTGGGAAAAGACATAGGACGTAATTGTTTTTGACTATTCGACCGCAGCCACGATTTACACATCTATGCAGCAAATAATAAAAAAAAGAAAGATTTTATAAAAGAAATATAATTTATAATAAAACAATTATTTGATCTGAACTAGATTTGATTTTATTTGAACTGATTTAAATTAATTTTTATTTTCATTATTTATTACTTCATTATAATGACGCATAGAATTAATTTGATTTTTTCCATCATATTGGCGGAGTTGGACTTCCATACCCTTACTTTACTTTCACTTTCTATCGTCTCGGACTGTTGGTGAGAAGAGACAGAACATCCCACGAGTTTCAACCAAACTAAAGGTAAATACCAAAATACATGAAGGGAGAATAATCCATCAGTATCGTGGATGGATAGAACTGAGGCCAGTTGATATCAGTCGTGGACAGGTGAGTGTTCTCGGTTCCTAACTTTAGATAATCACAGTAACTTCACTGAGTGGAAACAGCTTCTGTTCACTCAGACATCACACTGACAGAAAAACACTGACAGCTTTACATTAAAGACCTCAGCTCAGTGTGCAGCTCAGCTCACATTTGTTCATATTGATATTTTTGTTTAAGTAGACCGATCTGTCTGAAAGAAGTTGTGTTTTAGATGAGTTCAAAGTTTTTATATCAACTTTGGACGTCGCCATTTTAGATTTAAGCAGTTGAACTGAAAACCAGGAAGAGAAGTTAAAGAAGCATCAGAGTTAGACTGACTGACGTCCAGAAACCTTTCACTGAGATAATACATCTGCTTTGTTAGACCCAGGAACAAATTACAGCAAAATGTGA
Source organism: Lateolabrax maculatus (assembly GCA_031216445.1). NCBI lineage: Eukaryota > Metazoa > Chordata > Actinopteri > Acropomatiformes > Lateolabracidae > Lateolabrax > Lateolabrax maculatus. The sequence continues at coordinate 3,149,645 of CM062217.1, read as the reverse complement.
GCACAAATTATAAAGGCTTCACTATATTAAGTTAGATAATAAATCCTCAGTTTAAGGGAATCGTCCACACAGGCCTCATCAGCTGTAACCAGAGGGTTAGTCTGAATCCACACTGAGGCTGTGAAGGTGGAAAAAACATGTTGGTGTGTGAATAAATAAGATAATTGACACTGTAATTATTCTTCCTTTAGGCTGTTAAAGCAACAGTTGGTCTTCAGTTGAATTCGTCTCTGGTGTCTCCAGCAGAGGGACATCATGGCGGCTGCAGCATCAGGTGAGTCCAGTCAGACTTTATTAGTTTATAACACTCTTCTCTCTCTGTCCACATGACTAAAGAGCTGTGTCCTCACATGTTCAATCAGGTCTGTGAGCCTGAATAAACTCAGCTGATCGCTCCGTCTCATTTTAATGTAACACAACACTAAATATGAGACCCAATAACAGCTGTGGCTCAGTGACAGACAGACAGACAGACAGACAGACAGGCAGGCAGACAGACAGACAGACAGACAGACAGACAGACAGACAGGGAGCAGAGGCTTCAGCTCACAGCTGCACCACAGTCACTGTTCAGTCAGCTTTACATCACATGTTATCACTGGTATTTTATCAAACAGTATCTTCATCAGGCACTTTAACACAATCAGGATTTCAGTCAAACTTTGTCATTCCTAAATTAAAGCATGGATTAATATTCTGTGTCTAATCTTTAAATTATTTACTTTCCTTTACAGCTGCACTGATGTTTTTCAATGTGATGTTTCTAGTTTAATTTTTCACATATTTCATAAGTTTTGATTTATTGTTTTAATTGAGATATTTGTCAAAAGGTGCAGATTTGTTCCACATAATCCTCTGATTATATGAAACAAAGAACATAGAAGACGTCCACCAGGGAAATCAGCTCGCTCACTTCTTGGAGAGTTTGTTTTGTTTTTTGTATTTTCTGTATCTACATGTTTTAAATGAACTGCCAGATAAAAACTAAAGACAATATTTCACCTTGGTGATGAAACAAACAGAAGAATCCTCGACTTGATAATGAATGGCAGAACTTGGAAAATCACATGAAAAGGCCTTTTCTGTTCTCTTTGCCCTGGATAAGAACTGTCTCCAAATGGGATAATAATTGATATTTACCTGTTCTAAAATCAGTGGACAGTAGCACCATGAATTAAGACATGATATGAGCTGCCATTCCTTAACAAGTTTAACTCAGTGTAACTTTGTTACAACTTGACAACTATCATTTTATACATCGGATTAAAACGGTAAATGTTAAAAATCTAAACTATTAGTTTTACTTTCTGGGCAGTTATAGGCTGAATGAGGTGTGGAAATACTCTGTTTCCCTTTTTTCTTTTTTGGCCCCTAACACCTTAAAAAAAACGTACAGCAGGATTTGGGCAGTAAGATGTTGCAAATCTTAATATTCAGATTTAGTGGAAACTAAAGTGCCTTTATTACAGACAGTGGAGAGATGATCAAAGATCCTCAGCCAGACTCGAACTCGGGACGTTGTGGTTCGTGGTCGACATCTTAATCCCTCTGTATGACTTTTGAGACGTATAATCTCAAACTCCATCTTCCAGTGGATGGATGGTTTAGTTCAGGAGAGATCCACTGTGATCCACTGATCCACTGTGATCCACTGTGATCCACTGTGAAACCCCTGTGATCCACTGCACCTCTTGTGTGTGGACACAGTTTGGTCCAGCAGGTGGAGCTCTAACATTAACTGCTGAAGTGAAGTCTGTTCAGAGCTTCTACTGCAGATCTGTTGGATTTAACTCTGGATTATTTACTGTTTTTCATCTCATGTTCTGTTGATGCTTTGAATGCATTTAAAACAGGTGAACACTGTAAAAAGTTTAAGCTGATTTATGTTAGATTCAATATTGCCACTGTATGTTTTACCACAGTAGAGTTTAGAAATGTGTTTTAATTATTATGACTTGAATCAGTGATAATAAATGTTTCAACTGTAAATTGAGACTTGTTTATTTGCTTTAAAGTGTCAGCTGTAGAGATGAGTTTATCAGTTTAAACAGACAGCAGGTTAGTGAAGGAAACTACAACATCTGTTTGATTATTTAAAATCCAGTTTGTGAAGAGGAAGGCTGATGAAAAGTTAGATGAAATATTTTCCTGATGTTGAGCAGTTTTGTTGTAACATACAGTTTACAGATATCACAGTATATTTTAAACAAAGTCTAATAAACATATAATAGCAGATATCAATCATGTATAAAGTGATGAATGACACTGAGGACTTGAGGTATCTGAGCTGAAAGATGTCTCTCCCATGTGTGTCCAATGTTTAGATACTTGTGTGTGAAATGTTTAGATAAGCCTATGTCCAAGGTCTGGCTACTTTCATAGATGGGTGCTCCTTGGGGGTCGTTTTCCTAAAGTTCCAAAGAGATGAGATCAGTTTCAACATGAACTATATGTTCCACCTTCCCTTTCTGTAAAATAGCCATTTATTGGTTATGAGGTTGGCTCTGAGCCTATCTTGTCACCACACATTAGCTATACCATGAATATGTAGGAATGTTTTAAACAGGCTGTGTAGGTGTAGTTTGAGTGGAAAAGGGGGGAGAAGGACATTGGGGGAAAGATATACTAAAGGGATTCAGACACTCAAAAATGGACAATCACAATGGACTGAAGGATTCTGAACAAGGACACTGACAAAATGTTCAGATTCAATACGTCATCGACACTACGTTGAGAGTCGACGCTGCTGAGGAGTTGCAGTGTGATATATATTTTTATGTTTCCTTGATATGCTATTGCATGAATGATACTAAACTTTCATAATATTTTCTTTTCTTACTAATTGTTTGGAGAAAGATGTTTTCTGATATTGAGTGAGTATATTGAGACCTCAGATGTTTTCTTTTTTTCCTTAACGCTTAGGGAAATTGGGTCTAGGCAGGGAAAGGTCCATTGGAAGGTGCGACGGGGCGACTGGCCTGAATTTGGACATTGTTTTGATTCTATTTCTGAGGTTTTCACATGTATTTGCTTAAGTTATATCCCTATACAAATTATTAAAGTTCCTCCTTTTAATTGGTTTGGAGTGCCATGTGTGGTTGCCCAAGGCAGAGGGACTGTGAGAGAATTTTCCTGTCTAGATTGTTTGATGGATATTTTAGGAAAGATGGCTGCCGGACAGGTTTTTCGCTCTCACACTCCATAAAGCTGTAGAATGGTAAAAGTTATGCTCTAGAAAGCAGATGTAGGGGAAATTGTTATTTCTATCACGATTATAATTATGCATGTTTTATTCTTTTGTTTTTCGAGACTCTGTGTAGTCTCGAAGGGGGGAAATATGAGGTATCTGAGCTGAAAGATGTCTCTCCCATGTGTATCCAATGTTTAGATACTTGTGTGTGAAATGTTTAGATAAGCCTATGTCCAAGGTCTGGCTACTTTCATAGATGGGTGCTCCTTGGGAGTCGTTTTCCTAAAGTTCCAAAGAGATGAGATCAGTTTCAACATGAACTATACGTTCCACCTTCCCTTTCTGTAAAATAGCCATGTATGGTTATGAGGTTGGCTCTGAGCCTATCCTGACACCACACATTAGCTATACCATGAATATGTAGGAATGTTTTAAACAGGCTGTGTAGGTGTAGTTTGAGTGGAAAAGGGGGGAGATTCACATTGGCTTCGGATCTTCTCACAGGCAATCTTTGGTGCTTGTTTTGATGCTGTACTTTTTGTAATAACCCTTTTAATACAACTAAGTCGGTATCAGCGGAGATTTCTTCATCATCATCACATTATCGCTACAGAAGATACAACAGACTCAAACTTATTTTACATTAAATGAGTCTGGTTTGTTTTTTGGTTCCTGTGTTTGTGTTTTTAAGTCTGTCTAGACTTTAGACTTTTTTTTTCTGTTACAGCTTTCTTTAGCAGAGCCAACAGAGTTCTATTGGATTAGTGAATATTTGTGTTTTTTCACATAAAATATAATATAAGGAAACAGTAAATAAAACACTGGCATGTGTAACATGGTATTAAATAATTACAAACAAAAGAAGATATATTGTGGTAAAAATTTAAAAAAGCAAAGAAAATAATATTACAATTTATAGTAAATTTACAAAGAATTTCAGAGTGGAAAGTTTCAAAGTAGTTTGAACTAAAACAAGTTAAAATACATGTAAAATAAAAATAAGTAAAAATGAACGGCACTTTGTCCTTCCAGAAACACTGTCTACTTAAAGGTCACATGTGAATGAATCAATGTTCTGTATCCTTACAGATGATCTGCAACCAATGAGGAGGAGCAGCAGCTGTGACTTCCTGCCACCTAACAGTGAGTTCAACTGAATTTAGTCAGAATTATTCTTCTGCATATTAACATTACAGTGTTTGAGTTGGATACAAACTCGTGTTTAATTTTTTTTGTATAGTTGCGAGCTCATTGAGGAATTTGCAAGTTTCAAGGTGATAACAGCTGATACCTTCACTGAAGAACACCTAGATGGAAACTTAGTACATGGCTGGACCCAGAAATGTTTGTTCTTAAAGTGTACTTCAGTAGCATCACATGATACGGTTAAGCCACATATGTTAATAAAATGTTGATCTGCTAATGTTAAAATCCTTTAAAGAACTCATGTAAACTCAATTGCTGTGAGTAACTGAAATTGACTCCATGAGTATGTCAACAATTTTATTAACTCTACTCTTCTGGATTTTGGCAGCTGGACAGTTGAGCAGTTTTGTTGTAACATACAGTTTACAGATATCACAGTATGTTTTAAACAAAGTCTAATAAACATATAATAGCAGATATCAATCATGTATAAAGTGATTAATGACACTGAGGACTCAAACTTATTTTACATTAAATGAGTCTGGTTTGTTTTTTGGTTCCTGTGTTTGTGTTTTTAAGTCTGTCCAGACTTCAGACTGTGATTAGAGCCAAGTTTTAAAAAGTACTGACACCCCCTGAACTACACAGTTACACCTCCAGTATATGAAGATTAGGAAGTTTAGGAAACTCTTCTTCTGCTTTTTTTAACTTCCCCTGAGACAGTTTTTTACTTTCACTCTTGACCGTGATTCAGAAAGACATCCAGCAGGTGAGTGAACTCGACCAAAACTACAGAAAGAAAAAGAAGCAGATGATTAAAGTAAAAGCAGAATATCAGTGTTGTTGATGGATCAATAGAGTTGATCATAGACCTGCAGGAGGTTCCAGATTGACATTATTAACTGAAAAATCCCCGATCAGCCTCCCGTCAGTGAGCGTTAGATCAGACTCAGTTTATTATCACAGTAACTTCAGTAACTGGAGGATTTCCAGGGTTTTGCTCTGCACCGAGAGCTCCTGATGTGTTTTCAGTCGCTGTTTTGCCGGTGTTATTGTCACATTGACTGAATGCAGTTCAGCGCGCCAAAGCTTCAGCTGGTTCCATTATCTAACTTGTACAATGAAAATTGAAAAAGGAAGTCAAGAGACTCGCCTTCAAAGTAAAAGATGCACGTTTTGAAGCGTGTTGGCTGCAGTGGTCAGTTGTACTAAAATATAATCAGTTTTCTTTTTTTGTTCTTGTTTTTTACTAGTTTGAACTAAAACAAGTAAAAACAAGATGATTCCAGAAACACTGTCCCTTTACTTAAAGATTACATGTGAATGAATCAATGTCGTGTATCTTACAGCGACGGGTGATCTGCAACCACTGAAGAGGAGCAGCAGCTTTCAATGGATTCCTCCTACCAGTAAGTTAAACTGAACTGAGACAGAATTATTTTTCTGTAAATTAACATCTAGAATTACAATGTTTGTAGGTCCAAACTAACATTTTATTTGATTTGATTTGAATAGTTGTGCGTGAGAGTTGTGAACTGGTGAATTTGCAGGTTTCAAGATAATAAAAGCTGATACATTAACTGAAGTCCACCGTAAAATAGCTGTGACTTCTTCACTCATTAAACATCCAAGTTTATTGTAATAATTTTATTTCTACATAATTATTTGATTAAAAGTCTACACTCAGTAGGTTTTTCTAATTCTTTGGGTTTTTTTCAGTGTCTGAGCTGAGGGTTGTTCTGCTGGGGAACAACTGGTCTCAGAGGAGTTCAGTGGGGAACTTCATACTGGGAGAGACTGTGTTCAACACTGAGGAAGAACCAGACCGCTGTCTGAGAGTCAGAGGACAGTTGAAGGAGAAAGAAATAGTTCTCATCAACACTCCAGATCTGCTGCATCCCAACATCTCTCAACACAAACTGACAGAACATGTAAAAAACTGTGTTCGTCTCTCTGATCCTGGACCTCATGTGTTCCTGCTGGTTCTACAGCCTGAAGACTTCACTGAGGAACACAAACTGAGGCTCTGCACAGTCCTGAAACTCTTCAGTGATCAATCATTTGATCATTCACTGGTTCTGATATCAACACCCAGAGAGGAGAGTCCAGGTTTGATGGAGAAATACCTGGAACACCCACCATTAAAAGACATGATCAGAAAATTTAGACACAGACACTTGAAGCAGAAGAACCTTGAACGTTCAGAGCTGTTAACACGCTTGGGTCAAACTGCGAAGGAGAACAATGGAGAGCATGTCAGCCATGAGGTGTTTGAGGATGAGGATTCAGGTTTAATCATGAAAGGAAAGTCTGTGTCTGAAGACATCAGACCAGCTTTAAACCTGGTTCTGTGTGGGAGGAGAGGAGCAGTGAAGACTTCAGCAGCCAAGGCCATTTTAGGTCAGACAGAGTTTCATTCAGTCTCCAACTCATCAGAGTGTGTTAAACATCAGGGAGAGGTGTGTGGACGTCTGGTTTCCCTGGTGGAGCTGCCTGCCTTGTATGGAAAACCTCAGGAGGCAGTGATGAAGGAATCATTCAGGTGTCTCTCCCTCTGTGATCCTGAGGGCGTCCATGCCTTCATCCTGGTCCTACCTGTGGGTCCCCTCACTGATGAAGACAAGAAAGAGTTAAAGATCATCCAGAACACATTCAGCTCTCCAGTCAATGACTTCACCATGATTCTGTTCACTGTGGAGTCAGATCCTGCAGCTCCAGCTGTTGTTAACTTTGTAGAAGAAAACAAGGACATCCAGGAGCTCCGTCAGAGCTGTGGAAGATGTGTTGTTCTCAACATCAAGGACCAGCAGCAGATCCCAGAGCTGTTGGATGATGTGGGAAGGATGAAACTGAGACCTTACAAAGACAAACCATGCTGCTACACAACAGAAACATTTGCACATGCCCAAATAGAAAAGATCATACAACAAGAGAAAAACATCACTAAACTACAGGCTGAACTTAAGGAGCTGAAATCAAAAAGCATGGTCAGCTGTAAGTATAGTATTTCATTGATGTACAAAACTGTTTCATTTACCATGATAATAAATAAATAATAATAAGGGCTGTCAAATTAACACATTCATTTCGATCAATTCATTATACACAATAAACCAAATTAATGCATATAATATTATTAAATGCTTATGTTAATTAATGATCTACCGATATTAATATGAGTTGCTGCGTCTTGAATTACACGACCTTAATTGCAACAAAAAAAAACAACCATCACATTGTGCCACACTGTCGGCCATTATGGGGTTCAGACTCTTTTAAAAACTGGACGTTCAGCTGAAGTGGTCAGTGCGGCTCTGAGCCTCTGACACCGAGCGTTGTTCATTTCAAACCGTCAGTTGCCCATGTAAATAGTTCAAAAGACTTTGGTTAATGTGGTCAACACTGCTTCTTAAGTGATGAGCTTATAAATGTACGTGTGTGTGTGTGTGCAATAACAAATAGCAAATATCGATACATGTGATTAATTCGATTAATTAATCAGCATATCATGTAATAATTTGAATAAAAATTTGAATCGATTGAAAGCCCTGAAACAGTAAATCTAACAAAATGTATTCCAACCATCCATTGGACATTATACACACTCTATACTGTTCCACCATTTAAAGTAACTCCAGGTCTTCTTATTTCACAGGTGATGATGAGGAGCAGAGTCCAGAGTGTCTCAGTATTGTGCTGATAGGGAAGACCGGCTGTGGAAAGAGCTCTTCAGGAAACACCATTCTAGGAAGAAAGGAGTTTAAAGCCAAATCAAGCCAAACCTCAGTCACCAAACGTTGTCAGAAAGCACAGAGTGAAGTGGACGGACGTCCAGTTGTTGTGGTCGACACTCCTGGTCTGTTTAACAAAACTTTGTCCCATGAAGAGGTTAATGAGGAGATGGTGAAATGCATCAGTCTTCTGGCTCCAGGACCACATGTCTTCCTGTTGGTGTTACAGATCGGCAGATTAACACCAGAGGAGAAGGAGACATTAAAACTCATCAAGGAAGGATTTGGGAAAAATTCTGAAAAGTTCACCATCGTTCTTTTCACAAGAGGAGATTCACTGGAACATGACGAGATGTCCATTGAAGAATATATTAAAGAAAAATGTGATGATTCCTTTAAGAAGCTGATCAGTGACTGTGGAGGAAGATACCATGTGTTTAATAACTATGATGAAGGAAACCACAAACAAGTCAGTGAGCTGATAACCAAGATTGACTCCATGGTGAAGAATAATGGAGACAAGAAGAAGATCAAATCAGAAGAGAACAAGAAGAAAAAGAAAAACCAGGGATTGAAGATATTTTTCAGAAGAAAAATTAACAAATTGAAGAAGACGTATGAAGAGGAAGCCAGACAGAAAGATGAAGAGTGAAAAATTAAAGGAGAAGCAGGAGGAATATGACAGATTACAGGATCTCTCAACCCCAACAAGTCTGAAAGAAATTATGAATGAAGTACAGAACAGACACAAACAAGAAATGACTGACTTGATACTTGTGACCCAAAATAAAGAATATAAGAAAAAAATTAAGGAATTGGAGGAAAAACATCAAAAAGAGCTGGATAACCTTGAAAAAGATCTTTCAACCCAAAACAAAAGGAAAGAGAAGGAACAAATTGATGAATTAAATAAAAAGCACAACCAAGAAATGAAAGCTTTGGAGAAGGAACTTTCGACTCAAAACAAAGAAGATCAGAGCAAAAGACGGGCTGAGCTGTCCGAAAAACACGAACAAGAAATGAATAAGTTGAAAGAACAACATGCGACCCAGCAGGAACAGAGAGAGAAGGATCTAAAAGATGATTTAAAGGTTAAAATAAAACAATTCAAAGAGGACGTGTTGAAAAAAATTGATGAATTACAGGACAAACATGATAAAGAGATGAATGACCTGAAAGAGAAACTTCTAACCCCAGAGGACACATGGTCATGTTCAATTCAATGAGATGTTTTGATCTTTTGATCTCAGTGTCCCAACAGCAGTCAGTTTCATCTGCAGTCCTGTTAATAATGACCATTTTTATGTTGGTTTGCCTGTGAGAGTGCTGTTTTTCAGAAATGTCTTCACCTGTTGACAGTTATTGACAAATATGAGCTGTACAGAACAACCAAATCAAATCTATTAGTTTCGGACACTTCTGGCTCCAAACTGGATCTTTTTTTTTTTTTATCTTCATGCTTTTATAATTCAATTTTATTTTATTGTTTGCCTACACATACAAAATATGGCAGGATAGTCAGCTGGCTGTAAATATATTACATATTGTAATTGATTAAATTTTAACAATAGTATCACTGCTAATTCACAACTGATTTAGTTTTTTTCTGTTGTGGAGCTCTGCCAACAATGCTGCAGCTACACAACCTCAACTGAACTGTAAAAAGAATCGGCATCTCATCACAGCTGAAGCCACGCACATCATTTGTGGACCAGAAAGTGGTTTATTCCATCGCCCACGAGTCAAAATGAGCTTTTTATCAAGTGATTTTATAATGATTTACAAGGTCAAGTGTTGTTCTTAACATGTGTTGTATTCACTGTTTCTATTTTCCTCCAGTATGTTAAATGGACTGTTGACTTTTTATAACATAGATGAGAAACCACCTGGAGATTTTCATCAGGTTCAGAGAGATGTCGTGACTCCTCTGACCACCAGGAGGCGCTGATCTCTCTGCATCTCTCTGTTTGAGGTGTTTCTGCAGAGAATTCTGAACATATTAAATAAAAGATGATGGTGTCAGGGTTACTTTAACATTACTGATTGTATAAAGATTGTATATAAAATTGTATATGTATCTATAAAGATTCGTAATCATGAAATCATATCTGCCATCTTCATTTCTTTTTTCCGCCTTTTTTCTGTACATATTCTCAAATGCCTTAAAGTTTTTTGTTTGTTTGTTTTATTCAACTGCATAATTTGGAAATGTATTATTATCTTAATAAACCGCACTAAAACTGGAAAGGCCTGGTTTGTGTCATATGTCAGCCAAGTTATTAACACAGATAAACTAAAAAAAACAGAACAGAGCACACAGGATTCTTTACAGTTTAATTCTACAGTTTTCTTAGTAAGTAAGAACTCAGCAACTACTGTAAACATCAGTAATACAGTTACTGTCCGCTTAACTAACAGAAACAACAACAACAAAATGCATGTATTGAGCATATTGTGTTTTATACCTTCTATTATAAGTGAACACTTTGGTCCAGACTGAAACGTCTCAACAACTATTGGATGGATTGTGATGAAATGTGGTTCAGACATTCATGTTCCCCTCAGGATGAATTAGAATAAGTTCTGACTTCTCATTTAGCGTCACCAACAGGTCAACATTGTAATGTGTCCAATACTTTGGATTAAGACCAACACCTGCAGAACCAGTGAGCATTAACTGCGTCAGCCTCACAAAGCTGCAAGCATGGCTGTTTTATAAAGATAAAATAATAATAATAGATTTTCTAGAATTCATAATAAAATACCAACAGGTTTTTAAACAACAAAATTTGTCATTTTTGAGTATAACTTCTAAAAACGAAATGCCAAATAAATTCAAATACATTTGGAAATGTGATATTTATATAACAGAATTAGTATTTCTATGCTAGAGATCCTCAGTCTACATCAGTACAGCTGCAGACACATGTTGACTTCCTGCAGCCTGTCATCAGAGTGCTGCACCCCTCAGCCAGCAGGGGGAGCTAGAGACGTAATGTTGATTTCTTCAGTCAGTGATTGACAGCTGATCAGAGTTTCTAGTCATGTTTCCTTGTGGTTAAAACTATTTATTTCTTCTATAATCACCAGTGGAGGGAGAAGTACTCAGATCTTTCACTTACCAAAAAAATAAAAGTAAAAATCTGTATTCAAAAAGTAAAAGTATAACCATTTAAGTATACTTACTTAAGTACCAAAAAGGCACACATATATATCATTTATTACTTTAATGTGTTCATCACTTTAATTTTTGCAGCTGATAAAAGTGGATCTAATTTTAATTACTTTATATACTGCTTCATAATTTATTAATTTATTGTATTTTGTATTTAAAATCTAAATCTGCAAAGTAACTAAAGCTTTAAAATAAATTCAGTGGAGTAAAAAGTACAGTAGTTGCCTCTGAAATGTAATGAAGTAGAAGTATAAGGTAACATAAAATGGAAAAACTTAAACAAATAAATACATTTTTGTCACAGTTTTTAAGTAAATGTTAACAGATCACTGACAATGGCACAATTGTACATTGTAGGTATCACACAACCTTATAACAGGACGGTTGTATTGGATTACATTAGATTGTATTTTCTAATATAAGATATTTCTTTCTGTCTTTATTTTACATTTGACGTTGCTGTTTGTTTATTTTCAGTCCTCTTTGATTAATTAATGATGTGACTCTGCTGCTGCGACACTATATATGTCATTTTAACATGTAAAAACTCTGCTTAAGAAGGATTTCACACACTTTTCTTGTATGTTTCTTGTATTTTTTGACATGTACTGACAAAAATTGTTTAATTCCTAAATGTAATTAAGAAATAATATGGAGCTATTTTGATAATCAATTAAAAGTTTAAGTCGTTTTTTCAAGCAAAAATTCCAAACAATTTGCTGTCTTCCTTGTTCTTTTACTTTTTTACACTAATTTAGTTAGATTTTGGACTGTTGGTCAGACAAAACATTTTATTTTTGAACTATTTTCAAACATAAAATAGACCAGATAAAATAAAATAATCTGCAGAATAATTGATCATGAAAAGAATCGGTAATAATTGCCATTCATGATTTATTTTGTGACCCAGGTTTTTAAAAGTGCTTTATTGTAACTGGGCTGAAAAGAAGAATCAGAGTTATTAAAAGCTGTCATCCTGGAGACACTGAGATTGACTGCTGACCATCTGACAAACTCGTTTTACATGTGTGAATGAGCTGTTCCCTCCTTCCACACAGCCATTGGTTTCAGCTCGTTTCCATTCAAATCAACCTGTAGAGACCTGGAACCTGCATTTAATCTGTCAGTCAACATGTCCTTATGCACTCTCTGACTGACTCTCCTCTGCATTACTACAAAACACAAACTGTACCTCTGACAAACATAAAGGCAGACACGATGCATTATCTCTCTGCTGCAGGTTTCAAGTCTCTGCACGTTGAATTTCATTAAAAGCTGTTTGATTTTTGAAGACGACACACAGACGGAGGATTCCCATCCAGCCAGGAAGTTTCTCCTGGGCTCACACCTTTTTTGGTCTTTGTGTTGTTGCATGTTAATCAGTTTCAGAGGGAGGTTTAACAGACTGACACTCCTCCGGCTCCCTGAACAGGCCTGAACCAGCCGGAGAATGTGGACAATGTCGGCTCTGCCTGACTCCAGGGCAATGATCACAGGTCAGGACTCTAAACCGGCATGCCGGGGCAAACCGGTGCTGTGACTCCACTGCAGCCAAATCCTGCACTTCAGTATTCTGCGATCAGTCACAAATATTTTAGGATTTGTGTATCTTCAGTGGTTGAAGAAGTACTCAAGTCAAAAAACCCTTCAAAGCATCAAAAATAAAAGTACTCATTAGGTGGAACTGGTTATATGATTATAGACATTATTGTTTTAATATTGCTGATTCATTAAAATAAAAGCAGAATTTTAAGTTTATGCAGATCAAGGTGTTATTAACTGCTTTATATGTTGTTATCATATCTGATAAATTCAACATATTTTTTGTTAATAAATAAAAATACTCAGGTAAGTATCTAAAAATTGTACTTAAATACAGTACTTGAGTTCATGTACTTCCCATCAGTGTGTATCTTAAATGCATAATTTTATCATCTTATTGCACAGAACCTGCAAAGTGTCTGGTCCCTGCATCCTTCAGGTAAATGTGTAAAACTGAAGTCCACAGGACGCCCCTGCAGCAGGTGTGTCTTTTGGTGGCATTTCTGCAGCAGCTAAGTCCATATATGGAAAGCAACAGCACGAAGTCTTTGTCAAAATACTTTTACAGGTTTACAGTAAATTCACAGGTAACACCCTGATTTTCAGTTTTGTAAGAACAAAGCAAGAATTAGCAGAACAATTCAAAAGTTAATGCCCAACAGAGCCCCCAAATCTCCCCTCAGCTCATGATATTTAAGGATTTGGGGATCTGAATCTTCACATCACATCACATTTATCAACTTATTGTTAGATTTTTGCCAAGTCTGCGGTACTTGCATCCTTCAGGTAAACGTTGCATAACCACAAACTCTAAAGTCACAATCTCTAAAGCTCAGTAAAGATCAGAAGGACTTCAGTGAATCGTCCCTTCACTTCTTTCTGCAGCAGGTGTGTCATTTGGTGGAATTTCAGCTGCAGTTTAGTCCATACAAGGACAGATGGGAAGAAGCTTCTGTCTGCTGCGCAGGGGGGTGGTCACACCTGGCGAGGACCGCCCCCGAAATCTGAAAATCAGACTCAGGTAAATCCTCCTGAAATCCTGTGTTATGTTTGGCCGAGTTGGAAGTTAAAAAAGGAAAAGATTTTGAGATTCTTGTCTGCACCCCCCCAAAGAAATATGTTTACAGCTTTAAGATAGAGGATAATTCAATGAAAGACGAGTTTTCCAGTGGCTGTAATTGAATGTACAGACATGTCTGTGCAGGTTCAGGGTGTGGACACAATAACAGGAACACCTCTGCAACATAAGGCCATGCAAGTACAACTATTGTGAAGCAGTCATGTTGAGTTGTTGTTGTGAGTGTGTAGCACAGATAGATTGTAATACCACCTTAACTGAACAATAGAAAGGTAATTATTTGAGCAGTAAAAGAGGATAAGAAGGAGAAAAGTCAGATCCTGAGTCAAGACAAGAAATGCAAAAAGAGAGAAGAAGGTGGCAGAGGCAGCTTGATGAGGAAACAGTGAGAAAGTAAAGGAAGAGAAATGAACAGACCACTGAAGGAAGCAGAGATGTTTGTGTGGATCACAGTCGACAGATGAAGGTCGTTGGTGTGAATGTGGAAGTTATTCAGTCTCTAAACCCTCGTCTGACATTAACTACGACACACAAACGCAACGCTGCTGTCTGATGTGAAAGTGTTGTGTGGAGCTCATTAAATCCAGCAGGAATCTCTGTTAGCTTTGGATTTAAATCATCAAACTCCATAATTTCTTGCATTGTAATCAGAAGAAGTGCATATTTTAATAACACAATTAAATACTATAAATAGCACTTAAACAGTCGGCCCTGTGTGTAAAAGTGTTTTTTGGGGGAGCTGTTTAATCTAAATCTAAACTTAGATTACAACCTTTATTTTAATGGCAATCAACATGTAACTGTCCTTTACTTAAGTAAGGATTTGAATGAAGGACTTTTACTTGTAGTAGAGAATTTTCATAGTGTGGTATTAATACTTTTACTGAAGTACTTCTTCCATGACTGGTATACAGTTTACACAACACAGAAATAACAGAAGTACAATTACACTAATACAATTGTTTTACTTCTCCAGGCCTCTAAATAATCAAACCCAACAAATCAAACAATAAGACTTCACTTAAACTGCTCACAAATCAGTTTAAGGATCCTGAGTGAGGACAAATGGTTGGAGGCCACTGATTCAGAGGATGAAGAAAGGAGGAGGAGGATGAAGGCAGGGGATGTGGATAAAGTAGAGGCTTCCAGTAAACTGACGACAATTAACCAGCTGCTCTGAATTCCACAGCGACACAAAAAACTGTTTGAGTTCACATCTGAGACTAAAAACTGACACCATTTTTCACATTTCAGTTAACCAACTAAAAACATTTTGAAGAAGTTCTCAGCTTAGAGCAGAGTAGGACTGGACATTTTTCAAGTCAGATTTTCTGTACTGACTTCCTCCATCTAACACAAAAAACTTTATCTTATTCAACAAAAGAAGCCAAAGTTGTCAAATGTAGATAGATAGATAGATAGATAGATAGATAGATAGATGATGCTTAACACATTCATTATGTTCAAGGAAGACACTTCTCGTGTGATTAATTACTAACCACTCTGCGGTCCCATGTGGGTCCATAACTACAAACCTTGAGACACAACTTTATTTAAAAAATAACCAGTGGAGACTCCAAACTTTCCAAAGATCCCAAACAAGCGTACATTTTGTAAAATGATGCACAAGACATCAAGACATTTTCGTTAAAGAAGAGAAGAGGTGAATGAACATCGTAATGACCTGTTGGGCCTGAACTGCAGGATTTACTCGCTGCTTGAAACCAACACAAAACCAAAAACATTCACACTGGAGTTCCTGTTTTCAACTTGTTGTTGTAACATCAGATAACGTCACCTGTGGCAAAATGAAGAACCTGAAGTACTCACAGATTTAAATAACAATAAAAAGTACAAGGGGCTTTTAAAAACTTTTGGGGGCTCAATAGAAAGCAGAAACTTTACATTCAGCATTCTGACACTCAAATACAATGACAAAGTTAATATAGTTGCAAATAAAAGGTGATTATGCACACAGTTTGAGATTTGTTATTTAATAGGTTAAACTTTTGATATAATTGCAATAGATTTAAGTTTTATTTAACAATATGTTTGATATTAAAATTGAAAGTAATGGCTTCTCGTTCTGCAGCTTTCAGTAACTTTCAGCTTGTTGTTTTGGTTCCCCAGCTAACAAAAAACTACAAAATGTCCCTTTGGTGTAAAACCCTGTGCAGCTGCTACTAATGCAGGAGCCAACTGGAGTAACTGGGGTTACAAGATCAAAGAGACAAAGACTCGTCCTGGTTGCCTTGTTGTTTGAGACGCTGAACGTGTAATTACGAGGTCCCTGGTTTCAGTCTGAGTGCATCAGGAGCTTTGTTGCTCGTTCCACCTCACTTCTCGACTGTCCCCATCATGAATGACGGCTGAAACACCAGAAAACACTTTCAGACAATAAGAATAATAATAAAGACATAAAAAATCATAGAAGTAGAAAATTGTTGTAGTGTTTCTTTACATTTTGAGCTGCACAAAGCTGATTTCAGAATGACGAAACTGTTTATTTTATTCATTTAAATCTTAAAGAAAGTGACTCTTGCATGATAATGACTGGATGATTTTCCCGATAAGTTCTTCCATCAAAGCTGATTATCAACTGAGAAAACTGGGTACCTGTCTGGAGCTTTCGGGGCCGCAGAGCTCCAGGTTTGCCACCTGGTTTGTACCAATTTTATTCAAAAGTTGTTTTGACAAATGCACAAGGGCCTTGGTGGGTCCTGCTTCACTTCCTCATCTTCCCACCTGTGTCAAAATGTAGATTCAAGACTTTTTATCCTACTGGATGTTATTTATCCATAAACATTTACTCGAGTAATGTATAATTTTTAGATTTGAGTATTTCCATTTTCTCCTACATATTTCTACTCCACTACATTTCAGAGGGCAGTATTGTACTTTTTTTACTACATTTATCTGACAAATTTAGTTACAAATTAAGATTTTACATTTAAAACATGTGATGAGCTTATAAGATAAGAGGCTTTGTTATAGATTGAACCACCCACCAGTAGTGCTCCACCCTGACCAACTACAACAGTAAAACGCTGTTCAACATGAATGCATCAGTAATAAAAATCCAATAATATGTAATAGTATAAAACTGCATTGACTACTTTCAATACTTTAAGTACATTTTGCTGATACTGCTTACGTACTTTTACTTAAGAAAAACTTTCATTGCAGGACTAACTTGTAATGGAGTATATCAATATTGCAGTATTGCTACTTTTACTTTAGTTCATCATCTGAATACTTCCTCCACCACTGTAAATTAACATGTTTATTCAGATTACTCGAAGGCCGTCCCATGGCCAGGTAAAGTTCCAGCATAGAAAAACACACCACAGAGAGAGGCAGAGAGGCGGTGAACTGGGCCTCAACTGGGGCCCAGCAGATCACTTTTGCCTCCAGGAGGTTCATCTGGTCATGTATGACATGCAGAGACCTGCTGTTTTTGTTTTTCTTGGACTTTTTCCGGCGTTTTAACAACCCGAGTGCCTGAGTTAGTCGTCCCTTATTTTGCTTATTTAAGAAAGGCCACTTAAATATGCCTTAAATTCAATACGCCTCATTGAATATATATGTTTTAAAAGCCCTTAATCATAAATGTAACAGAGAACTGAGTTGTTAAAGTCACATTCCACCTTAATCTTAAAACTGAATGTTGCAGGTTGTTTTTAGGCAGAGAATCAAGAGACACTGATGGTTATTTTCTTAAGTTGATCAATCTTTAAGGTCTATAAAATGTCAGAAAACAATGAAGTCAAGGTTACGCCTTTAAATGTCTTGTTTTTCTTTTTGACCAACAGTCCAACACACAAAGATATTCAGTTTATTGTGATATAAAACAGATCAAATCACAAAAAACTGCATATCCTGACATTGGAGAAACCGGAGAAAGTAAATGTTTGTGATTTTTGATTGAAAGTGACTTAAATGATTAATAATAATATGTTGATCGACTGATTGACAATGGTTCCACAGACACACATGGGCCTCTGACAGCAGAATATTATCATAAAAACATGATGACAATAACGTCCAAATAGAGTCACTTTTTAACTCTGTACATCCACATAAAATATAGATAGAAATACGATTAATATAGTGAAAAGAGAGAGTTCCATCATTTTTTAAAGACTGGCTCATAAAATGTTGAATAAATCATCAAAACCTGCCACAACTTTCTAACTTTCTTAAGCATAGCGATCAAACAGCGGCCCATGGGCCAAATGTGGCCCTCCAACAGAAATATTTGGCCGGTGAAAGCATAACTTTTCACTTTCCTAGTTTGCCACTTTCCTAGTTTGCACCCAACATTTTCATATTTTTATACTACTTCTACTGTAGGGAACAATGTAAACATAAGGCTGGAGTAAACGCGACCTTTATTATAACAGAAATGTAAACTGTCCGGCCCACAACTTCACGGTTTTGGTTTAGAGAAAAAGCTGTAAACTCCACTGTCCACGACCTGCTGAGCTGCAAACAGCAGACAGAAACACTTACAGACAAACTGGTGAACATAGTGAAACATTTAGCTGCTAAAGACACAGATATTTCCCTCAGGAGTTGGTGGAGACCAAAAACAGAGCAAAAAGAGAGGACAGACATGACGCCACATGAGGGCTCATGCTGCTGGATGTGGAAATAAACAGCTGTTCAACATATTAACTTAAAAGATGATGACGATGATGATGATGATGTCTTGCAGGTTTAAAGTAAGAGTGCTGGGTTTTTAAGGGGTTTAAGGTTTAAAATTAAGGGGTTCTCTTTATTAGTGGATGAAATAACATTACTAAGTTACATTAATGATCCATCTCATCATCCACTTCAACAAAGTAAATCAGAAATCCTCAAATTCAACATGGACAATGCAAAGAGCTTTCTGACCAAAACCTTTTTTTTTATTTAAATATGTTATATCTAGAGGGTATTTGTATGTGGAGAACGTTTTTTGGTTTGTGTGAAGCTGTCTCTTCACCTGCACTGTGAGACATTTTAAATCTCTGCTCAACCTTCCGGTCTGACGGGCCAATCACAGCTCTCCTGCTCAGGTGGAGCCCATGGTTTCAGGAACGACCCCGCAGGCTTTTCCTTTTCAGGTGGAGAACAAGGTTTTTTAATATTTCTCTTTATCCCGCGAGCCCCCTCCCCCTTGACAGATGCTTTCTCCAGCCAATCAGGACGCGAGCTGAGAGAACCTGCGGGATCCTGCTCACCTGGACCAATGGGAGCGCCGGATGAGAGAACCTTACCTTTTATGGACAACGCCAGCAGTCCCGCGAGCGCGAATAAAGCCGGTGTGTTTGTGCTCGTGATGCTGCATTCACCGAGCACAGCTGGGCCAGAAAACACCCGCACGACTCCACCGACACTCACCGACACTCACCTGCACAGGTAAGAGCCAGCTGAGCTTTCTGGCAGGTTTTAAGGTGTTTTATCTGCACAGATCTGAAGTGCTGCAGAGGAGCTTCATTGATCAGCTGATTGTCAGGTGTGTGGCAGGCAGGTGATGGTGGCCTGCTGGTTCTGTAACGCCCTTTTTTCTTCTTTGGCTTTTAGAAATGCGTTTGTTAGTTTTATTCTGGAAAACGTTTAAAGCAGCTGTTTAGTTTTCATTCCTCTGTGGTTGAAGCATCAATGCACAAAACATTTATTCTGTAAAATTGAGCTTTTGGACAGAAGCTGCGACAGGTTTTTCTCTGAAGCATCAGCACACAAACAGGCGTAGTTCTCCTCTAAAGGGTAAAGTGTAACCTGGTTGAGATCAGCGGGAAGATCTCTGCAGGTATGAGGATGTTAACTCAAAACCAACAGTCCCAGCAGCTACACCTGCTGTTTACAGCACCACTTCTAATGAAAAACACTGAATCTTTTCAAGGTGGACCTGAAAGTGAGCATGATGTAAATCAGTAAAGGTAACAGGGAGACAGCAGGAGATCCGGTCTGATAAAGGAAAGGATGTCAGAGAATCTTTAAGGATATTTCTCTAGTCAAGTCAGTTTGTGTTTTAATACTTTTAGTTTAAAGAAAATAAAAATGTCAGATTTTGCAGTGCTTCATGAAATTTCAGTAAATTTTTTTGGTAAAACACTTATTTATTTATCACATTTATTCCAGTAAACTGTATTCTAGGATTATAGTAACTTTTATGATGATCAGTTTCTAAGAAGAAATTATGACCTATGGCTAAATTAAAATAATAATAATAAAAAAAGGTGTGTGGATGTCCCGAGGGAAGGGCCGCTCCTTTCTGCATCACTTGCAACACTTCCTGTTTCAAACACTCAACAAATTGAAACCCTGGTTTCTCATAACCTGAATAATTTGTCGCCCAACAACAGATGGGATGCTGCACTTAACCTCCTGTGAGAGGAGTTATTACAAGAGGTGATTAAAAAGGGTGCAGTTAACCTATTAAAACATTTAAATACATGTTTCATCATTAATAGACAGCAAAGGGTCTGTAGCGTTTGTTTAACAGGAGTGGTTTGTGTTCTGCCTGAACTTGTTTGCAATGTCCTGAAGCGGTGGGACTTAAAAAAAAAAAAAAAAAAAAAAAAGTCCCATGTGTAAAGTTTATCAGGTTGGACGACTTAAAGTGCCACGCCTGGCAAACTACTGTCATTCCATGTCTGCTGCTGGAGGGAAAACTCTAAAATATGGAGAGAAAGAAGTGCAACTATGTCTTCCCCAGAGGGACACTAATGTTCAGAGAAACTACAGAACAGGATCATGCAGAGTGTTTTTTAAAAGTCAGTGCTGAGCCATTTGTGCAACGTCAACCACAAAGACTCGTCATACTGACAGGATGATGCGTCACTTTAAAGGTGCACTCCTGACTTTTTGAAGTGTTGATTCCCAAACGTAACTGGAAGTGTTCAAAATGTAAATCTCGCATATCCTCACTTTAGGACACATTTTCTGAAAAAAAACAGCAACTTCTCTCTTAACTGTTTTAGATATCCTTAATCTAAATTTAAATCTTTTACTTTTCAGTAGTTCACCTTTTGTTTATGTCTGTACCAAAACTCAAATATCTTATTGGCACTGAAATTTAAATGTGGGCAGGTTTTTAACAGGGTAACCATTACAGTTTAGAGATCCAGGGTAAATATGGATACAAACAGAACAATGTTAAATAGCTGATAATGGGAACAGTAATAACAAGAACAGTAATAGCAACAACTGCAAAAAAAGAGGTTGAAGCTCTTCAGGGAGGTTTTTTTTTTTTTTTAATGGGAGAAAAATAATCAACATGCTGCTCTTTAATCTACACGTTCCCTTTCAGAAATGGATGACGACGTCGCTGCCCTCGTTGTTGACAATGGCTCTGGCATGTGCAAGGCCGGTTTTGCCGGAGACGACGCCCCCCGCGCCGTCTTCCCCTCCATCGTCGGTCGCCCCAGACACCAGGTACCAACACCAGCATGAGCGTTACCTGCATCGCATGACTATAAATCTAAGATAGGCAGATACAGGCAGCTTGTATGTGATATGAGATGTTAAAGTTGTGTTTGTGTATCTGCAGGGTGTGATGGTGGGAATGGGACAGAAGGACAGCTACGTGGGAGACGAGGCCCAGAGCAAGAGAGGCATCTTGACCCTGAAGTACCCCATCGAGCACGGCATCGTCACCAACTGGGACGACATGGAGAAGGTGAGGACATTAACAACTTTACGCACACATCAGGAGCTCAAACATCCAGGACAGACACGAAACTGCCAGAAGTCTGTAACTTTAACCTGTTAAAATGTAGTTTTCTGTTGTCTGCATAGTGACATGTTGGAGGTTCAGATATGATTGTTTGGAAACACATGTCTGTGCTGCTGTTCAAATAAGAAACACTGCACAGAAAATGACTTAATCTATGTACATATATTACATCTAATGTCATCCTATTAGTTTGGGATTTAAAAGTAACTACAGCTGTTGAATGAATGCATGTGTTAATGTGTTAAACACTACTCTATACATTCAAGTTTCTTTACTTGAGTAAATGTACATGATTCTTTCACTACTGAAAATTTCCCGATTTTTAAAGGGGATTTTGGAAATGAGCTGACAACCACTTTGTTTGTCCTGCATGTATTTTTATTTTCAACTGTGTATTTGACAGGAACACAGTTTCTTTATTAGTCATCAAACTAACGAGCTCTCTGTCCTGCAGATCTGGCATCACACCTTCTACAATGAGCTCCGTGTGGCTCCTGAGGAGCATCCCGTCCTGCTGACCGAGGCTCCCCTCAACCCCAAGGCCAACAGGGAGAAGATGACACAGGTGTGTGGGCTTGTAAACAAATACAGTCTCTTGTTGACCATGATCCTGCAGCTGTGGGTTTCCTTTAAAGCCACATGCCGCCCCTGAGGTGCAGAATTCTAACTTACAGTCCCACTACTGTAGAAAAGCAGGGGGAAAACAAACTACAGGGTTTTGTTTGGTCTTGTGGTGTCATGGCTTCCACAGTGACACCTGCTGTCTTTTCTCTTTGGTCCAGATCATGTTCGAGACCTTCAACTGTCCTGCCATGTATGTGGCCATCCAGGCCGTGCTGTCACTGTACGCCTCCGGTCGTACCACAGGTGAGGACTCAACCACTAACATGTCTTTTTAAGCTTTAACATCCTGAAACATTGAATTCATCAAATTAGCTTCGGGTGGATGGATGGATGATGGGGGGGAAAAGTAATTTAACTAAGTTGTTGGGTTTTTGGCTTCAGTCAGTAGTTGGTTCTCTGGAGCAGAGTCTAGTGGGTGCAATCCATCTGAACACACTTCATTCATTGCCTAAATGTTGAACATGCAGAATGACTTCAAAGTGTTTTTTCCTTTTTGTAATTTGGTGGTTTTGTCTTGCAGGTATTGTGATGGACTCTGGTGATGGTGTCAGCCACACTGTGCCCATCTATGAGGGCTACGCTCTGCCTCACGCCATCCTCCGTCTGGACCTGGCTGGCAGAGATCTGACCGACTATCTGATGAAGATCCTCACAGAGAGAGGCTACAGCTTCACCACCACCGGTACATTTTACCCCTAAAACAAATAATATAGTATCTATAATTAACTTTTTAAAAGTGTAACTTCAGAGATGAAACCACAATTTCTTCTTTCTGAATATTTAACTTGTTTTTATAACGCAATTTTACCTCTTAACTCCAGCCGAGCGTGAGATCGTGCGTGACATCAAGGAGAAGCTCTGCTACGTGGCTCTGGACTTCGAGCAGGAGTTGCAGACAGCCGCCTCCTCTTCCTCCCTGGAGAAGAGCTACGAGCTTCCTGATGGACAGGTCATCACCATCGGCAACGAGAGGTTCCGCTGCCCCGAGGCGCTTTTCCAGCCCTCATTCCTCGGTGGGTGACGAGCTTTAATGCCGGCCGTAATTCAAAAACTGACTAGTGCTGTGAAAATTGGGCTTTTTTGGTACACATTTCTTTTTTTAAATAGCATAATGTTAATATCAGTCTGGACTTGGCTGTTCTACTTTTTCCTTTTTTATTGAGTCAACATCAAGAATCTTTCAGAAACATTTTTAAAAAAGTGAATGGTTTGTTGGCTCTGAGCTGTTTCTGGTCTTCTATGTGCTTCAAAACACTAAATGAGCTCTCTGTTTTGTCCGTGTGTTCAGGAATGGAGTCTGCTGGCATCCACGAGACGACCTACAACAGCATCATGAAGTGCGACGTGGACATCCGAAAGGACCTGTACGCCAACACTGTGCTGTCCGGCGGCACCACCATGTACCCCGGCATCGCTGACCGCATGCAGAAGGAGATCACCGCCCTGGCCCCACCCACCATGAAAATCAAGGTATGTTCTGTGTTTGTGCAAGAGTAAAATATTAGCCTCTTGACTACATTTATAAAGTGAAACCTTAACCTGCACACCAAGGTTTGAAAACTGATCATAAAACTGCACAGACAATACTACATTTATTTTTGCCTGAAACTGCTCAAATCTTCATGAAATAGTTTGAACACTTCAAATCCAGAAATATTACTGTGTATATTAAGGCCGTTGCATCACTGCTTCTTGCCTTACCACGTTTTCTCTCTTCTCCTCCAGATTATTGCTCCCCCAGAGAGGAAGTACTCCGTCTGGATCGGCGGCTCCATCCTGGCCTCCCTCTCCACCTTCCAGCAGATGTGGATCAGCAAGCAGGAGTACGACGAGTCCGGCCCCGCCATCGTCCACCGCAAGTGCTTCTAGAAAACTCCACGTCCTCCTCCTGCCCCAGCGGGGAAGTTAATATGCTTTTTTTCCAACTGTTCCATCCAACTAGAAACGTCTCTGGTTTATCTTGTGTGAACAGACTGAAAGATGCATGATGCCACACACAAGATGAATCGAGCGACTGTTTACGTTTTAATGTCTCAGCTCGGCAGATCCTCAGCAACCTGCTGCACCTACAACATCTCTGAACATGTTCCTAACTCTGCTCACATCTTTCACTCCCTCTGGTGATAAACTATTGTCAAAGAAAACAAACTGTATTATCACTGAACAGCTTTTCCTACCCATGTCTTTCTACATCCTTTAACAATAAATTGCACATCAACATTTTTCTCATCAATTCACTGTATGAGTCAGCTGTATCAATACTCCCCACAAGTGTTTACTTATCAATAAAAATCCCATCATTTGATGTTTCCAGCTTCTGTGATGTTGTCATTTGCTGCTTGAGTGGCACATTTAAAATGCCTTAAGTGTTTTCTGCATAGAGTTCAAGAAAATGTTTTTCTTAGCACTATATAGGTGCAACAGACATCAGAGCAGATTATCATTTCCTCTGAGGATAGGGTGCAGCAAATGTCCCTTTGACTTGCACACTCAACCTTCTTACTGTCTGCATTTATCAGAGGAGGTGATAATACTGATGTGCTCATCTTGATCACTTTCAGTTATTTGTGCAACTTAGCTTTGAACAGCAGTGAGTGTTTTAACAGACTTTCTTTACCCAGCGTTTGGGATGTTTCCTTCATCTGAACATCAAAAGGGTCTTGTATGCGGCAGTTGCTATAAAACCCTTGAGGTAAGTTTGTTAAGCCAAATACTTTCTAAGTAGAAACAGACTTGTCAAAGCAAAGGAGTACTTTAATATTGTCTCCTTTGCTTTAAGAAGCATAAAGGCCACTCAAAAATTTTGAAGCTTCTGATGAGCCCATAACCTAGAGCCTCATACCAAAAATAAAATAAAACAGGTGAGAACTGATAAATGCAAAACAGATTTATTCAAAGTAACGTTCACCCAGGTTTTTCTCAAATCAAGCTGACTAGAATGTAAATAGTTCACAAAAGCATCATAACCAATAATGAGCAGCTGTTTTGTGAACTTTGCACAGAATCATTTCCCATCAAGGAGAATGGGACAGAAGCAAAAGTGATGCTCATGATGACATGACAGATTTCCTCAGTTCCTGTTTTATGTTCTGAGACTTTGGGATATCTGTCTCCAAGATTTCTGCCTTCATGCTGTAAAATGTAGGTGAATTTGTGCTGATTAAATTACTGAAAAACTATAGTTTCAAAACGTTTGTTAAAGTTCTTCTAGGATATGAAAACAATGTGACACAAAACTGAGGCTCTTAACACACACAGGCCATCGATTTCCACAAGGGGAATAAATTCTTATTCTTATGAAATAATATAAATAGGACTATATACAGAAAAGTACATATTACGTGTCCAAACAAAAGAGAAGAAAAAAACATTGCCATCAAATACTCTCTTTGATATATGCTTAACGACACTTTCCTTAATATAGAAATGCATAAAACATAAGTAGAATCAAATCTGTACTTTCACATCAAATTCAAAAAGTTTCCTACTAATACAGTGTTAAATGAGGAAATAAAACAATTGAATTATATCATGATCACTCTAAAATGATCACTATAACTAAATTGGCTCTTATATGCACTGAGTTTCCTCTACATGGATTCATGTATCAATATATCACATACACATGTTTAAAATTTACAGATCCATTGTATTTTTAGTAGAAAGTAGAAATGTTTTATTTTTACCTATATACGTATATTTTATTTGTACATACTCTTGATACTAATATTCTGAACTTAGACAGCTAAAACAACTTACACATATATACAAATGTAGTGCACCAAAGAACAGGTGACTGACAGGAATTATGGTTCTCTGACAAATAACGTCTCTGCAGGTCAAACTTCCTGTAGGGAGGCAGAAACGCAAAAAACAAAAGAATCTGTTCAAGTATAAAAGAAACGGTAACGGGGAACGTCTCCAGCTTTAAACAATTATTACTATTCAAGGAAGCAAAATCTATAAATATAGGAATTTGTAAATTAATGTGTTTAAAAGGAACAATCAAATATCAATTACAGTAAAACAGGCTTCATAATAGTTCACAGTGGTTTTGTGGTAGTAAATGCAAGTGAACTATGACACAACTGTTGGCCTCCATCAAAGGTGCTGTCGAACTACTTAAAACTGTCTTATTTATGTGTAAGTATTTAACTGAATCACCTCAAGCTGTGAGTGTAAACTGAAGATGTAGATATTCATCTGTAAAGCCCATAAATATAAAACTGCACCCTATACCATCCTGGCAAGTAGTAAAACTCTTCATGTGTCTTCTTTTGTCTTAGCTTTCTCTGTAGTGTGTGTATGCATAACTCAGAAATATATAACATAATAAAACTGTTAGAAACAACAACAGCACAAACAAGGAATATGTCCATTTTCTTCTCTTACGATGGTACTCTTCTTGGAGCTTTTTGAAGTTTGTTTTCTCCTCCTCCAGGTTCTGTTTATCCTCCTGACGTATTCGTTCCCAAAGATCCTTTTTTTCTTTATCCCAGGCGTCTCGATCTCTCTTCATCTCTTTTCTATACAGCTCCAGCTTCTTCTCAGCATTTCCCCTTTGTTCTCTTTCTGATTGAACTATTTTCTCAGAAGCTTCCAGTTTTCTTCTCCAGTCCTGTCGCTGAGTTTCTTCTTGTTTTTTCCGTTTCCTTTCCTCTTCCTCCCGTTCTTTCTTCCTCTCCTCACGCTCCTTGTTGATGCAGGCCTCTTTGTCCTTCAGCTGTTTTGCTTTCAGTTTTCTCTCCTCTTCAATTTCTCCATTCTGTTCTTTGATTTTCCTTTTAAGTGTTTTCAAATCTTCCTCACGTTGTCTCCTGAGGTCCTCCTCTCTCCTCTTCATCTCTTCTTCCTTCTCTTTCAGAATCTTCTGCACTTGCATATGTATGAATACCTCTGTGTGGTCAAACATCTCAGTGTTGTAGCAGCCGCCATTTTTCTTCCCCATGGTCTCGATCTTGGTCAGCAGCTCACTGACTTGTGTGCGGTTTGTGTCGTCTTTGTTGTTGAAGACCTGGTATCTCCCTCCACAGTCATTTATGAGTTGTCTGACAAAGACATCACAGTCTTCGATATAACTCTCAAATGACTGATCTTGCAGTTCTTCTCCTCTGGTGAATATAATGATGATGAAATCTTCAGACTTCTTGCCAAAAACCCTCTTGATCAGTTCCACAGATTCTTTTTCCTCTTGTGTAAAGTTCCCGATCTGCAGCACCAGTAAGAACACATGAGGTCCAGGAGACAACATGCTGATGCATTTGTGAAGCTCCTGCTGAATTTCATCATCAGACAGAGTTGTGTTGAACAAGCCGGGGGTGTTGACCACAGCGACAGGCCGTCCATCAATCTCTCCTGTTGCTTTCTCACAAGATTTGGTCACAGACTTCGGGGTGATTCTGGGTTTGAAATGCTTTTTGCCTAAAATGGTGTTTGCTGTTGCACTCTTCCCACTGCCAGTCTTTCCAATCAGCACCATCCTGAGACACTCTCTGCTCTGATCTTCATCTTCACCTCCCAACTCACTCCTCCATTTCACATCCTGCAGTTCAGCTCTAAGTCTTGAAACCTTCTCCATCAGAGCCTTGGTGAACATGTCTTTTGTGAAGCATCTGGATCCTTTGACTCTCATGTTTCCCACAGATTCCAACAACAGAGGGATCTGCTGCTGGTCCTTGATGTTGAGAACAACACATCTTCCTCCACAGCTCTGATGGAGCTCCTGGATGTCCATGTTTTCTTTAACAAAGTTAACAACTTCTGGAGCTGCAGGATCTGACTCCACAGTGAACAGAATCACAATGAAGTCATTGACTGGAGAGCTGAATGTGTTCTGGATGGTCTTTAACTCTTTCTTGTCTTCATCAGTGAGGGGACCCACAGGTAGGACCAGGATGAAGGCATGGACGCCCTCAGGATCACAGAGGGAGAGACACCTGAATGATTCCTCCATCACTGCCTCCTGACGTTTTCCATACAAGGCAGGCAGCTCCACCAGGGAAACCAGACGTCCACACACCTCTCCCTGATGTTTAACACACTCTGATGAGTTGGAGACTGAAGGAAACTCTGTCTGACCTAAAATGGCCTTGGCTGTTGAAGTCTTCCCTGCTCCTCTCCTCCCACACAGAACCAGGTTTAAAGCTGGTCTGATGTCTTCAGACACAGACGTTCCTTTCATGATTAAACCTGAATCCTCATCCTCAAACACCTCATGGCTGACATGCTCTCCATTGTTTTCCTTTGCAGTTTGACCCAAGCGTGTTAACAGCTCTGGAAGTTCAAGGTCCTTCAGCTTCAGGTATCTGTATCTACACATTCTCATCATGTCTTTTAAGGGCTGGTCTGGTACATCTTTGTCCATGAAAGCTGAGCTCTCCTCTCTGGGTGTTGATATCAGAACCAGTGAATGATCAAATGATTGATCACTGAAGAGTTTCAGGACTGTGCAGAGCCTCAGTTTGTGTTCCTCAGTGAAGTCTTCAGGCTGTAGAACCAGCAGGAACACATGAGGTCCAGGAGCAGAGAGACAAACACAGTTTTTTACATGTTCTGTCAGTTTGTGTTGAGAGATGTTGGGATGCAGCAGATCTGGAGTGTTGATGAGAACTATTTCTTTCTCCTTCAACTGTCCTCTGACTCTCAGACAGCGGTCTGGTTCTTCCTCAGTGTTGAACTCAGTCTCTCCCAGTATGAAGTTCCCCACTGAACTCCTCTGAGACCAGCTGTTCCCCAGCAGAACAACCCTCAGCTCAGACACTGAAGAGAAAAAAAAGAAGAATTAGAAAGACGAACTAGCACTGACCTTGACCGTCCAGAACTTGGGCTCACCTTTGAGCTGTGTTGTCAAAGAGACATGTCATTCCACCACTAACAGATCAAATCTTGACTCTTCTCTACTGAAAACGTACAGGCCTTTCTGTAAGTCTTAGAGTCAAGACAAGTCACATGCTAACAACTGCATTATATGAACATAATATCTTCGACGAGAATCAGTCTGGTTTCCGTCTGTTGAGAAACTACTGAACTCAGGCCCATGTATCTCAAGCAGAAATGGGGATGAGACACTCGTCTCAACTGTAATTCCCTCTTCGCCTGCCTCAGCTTAAATTATGTTGACCAGCTAAAATTATCCTTTGAAGCCAGATGTTGTATTTGGATGCATCAAATACAGAATCTTGGTCAGTGGCCTTATGCCTAAAAATATGATGCTGCAGGTTCCCCTCTAGAGCCATTTCTGAATGGCGCCACTCCTGCAAAGGAAGGCAGTTGTGTTGGATGGCTCAAACACAGGCTGCTGTTTGTTTCCTGTGTAACTTCGGTACGTTGACTTCTTTGTTGAGACCTTTATTAGTTTTGCTGTCTAAGCCGAACCAAACTGCAACCCTTTCACAACAGCCTTTCCTGCAGGTCAAAATCTTTGCATATTTCTTATTGCTAACTCGACCGCAGAGCCCTGCACACTAAAAACTGCTGCTGACCCAGTGTGTTAAAAAGTGGCCCCAAAGAGGTCCTGACCGAGCCTCCGTATATGGCGAGTTGGGAGTGACACTGTGTTGAGGTTACTGTACCTTGAATAGCAGTGTTCTAGTATGAGTGAGCAACATGAGTAGATAATCAGAACCATGAAGATCACTGATACGATTGGCTGAGTGCTGATGATATATATGATTGTACACATGATAAACTGGCATGGCACTAATACCTAATACAGACAGCTGCACAGTTGGAGTTGATAAAGCTAAAGGCCCACCTTAAACTTATCTAACCACGAAAAGAAAAAGGAACCTTAATCTCAAATAATTCATTAATAATTCATTAAACTAAATCAATTAACTACAACCGAGTTTCAATCCAAGTGTTTACATTTTATACCAGTATAAATATCTTTGCTAAACTTTAGTGTTTAAATGCCAAATTCCCATCAAAGTGTCATTAAATCAATATTTAAATAACAAATAAATATTTTTTAGTCCCACTGGTCCAATGACAGAAACTTTTTGTTCATTTGATATCAATAAATCTACTGGTGCACATAACTATAGGAGTCATTTGTGGTCTTAAAAACCCTCAGTCATGATCCGGCTGTGAATACGCTGCACTTTTTGTATGTTTAGTAGCACGGCTCCAGACAAACTTTAATCCAGTCTGAAAGAGCACCTCAGAAAACACCTAAACAGAGTCCGATCAGTTGAACTCACGGGTCGGAGGGATGAACTGATAGCTGCTGCTGTGGCTCAGAGGTCTCCCCGTGTTTCCCTCTGGAAGAAAACAAAAAAAAAAGAAAATCAAACCTCAGTCAACTTAACATTTCAGATTCCTTTATAGTGGTGAGACAGGAGAAAAATGACTGTTTGTTCAAAAGACCTTAAGAGCTAAGTAGTGTGGATGGTGTGGAAAATAAGTTCATTAAGACCAGGATTAGGATTTATAATTTTTTTAACTTAATATATCAGCAAGAATTATCATTAATTATTGATATTCATATAATTTTTTAATTTAAAGACAGAGTGTGTATTCTCAAATCAAAGAGACAGCGTAGTTAAAAACATAGGGACATTATCAGTACTGATTACTGTGATGTTGGATTTTTTGAATCAAATATTGCAAAGATAAACTCCTTGATATAAAATGCTGTGTCTCCATCTAGTGGTATACAGTTGGTCTTGCTACAAGGAAACAACAAGATCCAGATAAGTTTCATTTAACATAAAACAAAGCGTCTCTGAAGAAGTTAGCAGAGTTAATGCACATTTCTTTAACTCTGACTGTTCTCACCAGATGCTGCAGCAGCTGCCATACTGTCACTGTGCTGGAGCCAGCAGACACACAGAAATGTCCTCCTGCAGATATGTTCCTTCTCTGTCCACTTCTCTTTTTCTGGTAAAGCTTTCAGCAACACATCAGGAACAGCTTTAGTGAGTTTACAAAGTCTCTTAAAACACAGTAGACGCTAAAAGACAAAAAGTGATATTTGCATAGGGAGAACAGATAATGGACCTCTCAGCTTTAACTCGACTTCACCACAAACTGTTCGCTCTTGTTTCTCTGCAGGAGTTCAGATCATCGCTTTACAGTAAAAACAGAAAGCAGCTATTTAAAACAAAAAAAAAAATCATCAAAATTCATAAAAAGCCCAAATCTTCAGACACACCGGAAACTTTTAGAGAACTGCATCCATCTTGTTTTCAGATCAAACCCGCAGCTTTAGTCTGCTCGACATTTATCTCCTGTCCAACACACCAGTGTGAGGCCGTGTGCAGGGCCCCAGAGATCCCTTCAAACACTCTGTGGTATCATGGCTGCATACAAACAAGTCTACATTTCTAATGACACAGAGTTCACCAGTCTGATTTTACCTGGTTTGGTATTTTACTCACCAGCTGCTTCTTGCTGCGTCAACAAGGCGGTGAAAGTGAAAGTAAAGACATTTCACCACAAAACCTTACACAACTTCTCCACATGTTCAAAATGAACTTTGAATTTTATCAAACTAATTCCCTTTAAAAAAAAAACACACACATACATCCTGTCTTTTTATTTATTTATTTGTCTACAATTTTAATATTTTACTATTTTCCTCACACCGGCTGGTTCAGACAGACTTCACTAGTCGGTGTTAGAGCGCCACCTGCTGGACGCAACAGTACAACACACAGAAGAGGTGCAACGTATTTGTGACATTAAGCGCTTGTTTGGGGCTCTGCTGGGGTTCATCCTGCTGACTGTCTGTCAGTGCTGCTGACGGTTTACTGTCAGTGACAATGATGCAGGTTTTTTGTGGTTGGATGAATTTGTAAAACGAGAAAACTGCATCAGCAACAATATTACAAGAAGATCTTCACTGAAGTGTAAATGTAACAGGAGGGTCAGCCCAGCACCACAATACAAACCACAGCAATAAAAGAAGCTTATATCTTCATTTACAAGATGAGAAATTTTAAAACATAAATGTAAATATAACAGTAGTTTAAATGATCAAACATTACGTTGCGAGGTTCCTGTAGTTTTTATTAATTCAGAATTTACTGCAGGAGAAAACACAGGCCTGTTCTGGATAATCGCAGTTGTTAACAGCATAAAGGAATAACAATACTCCTGTAGACATGCAAGTTTTAGTTTGAAAAAATATTCTGAAGTAGTTAATATGTAGTATGTAATATGAAGTATTTGTATGTGCATCGCTCATAATGTGAAGACGCTCTTACTGGCCAAGAAATTCTTTTGTTGTGGAACTTTTTGTCACTGATGTTTGTTGAGACATAAGATTCAGATGGTAAAGAAACACCTGTGTGCTTGTCCTGTATTTGTCCAGTTTAATGGTTTGTACTGAGGTGTTCAGAGATCAGTCACAGCCTGTTGACTCTGTCTGACCTCTATGAGGAGAAGCTCTCTGAGTATATAATATATACGTATATAGTTTTGTTTATTTATATGAACAAGGGGAAACATTTCAGAATAAAAATGAATCAAGATGTCATTCACATTCAACAATTATAGAAACCTCCATTAAAATATATATAATGTCTGTAAAACTGAATATAAAAAATAATAACAAATATGACCAAGAGGAAATATTAATATGCATGTAAAAAATCTTTTATTTCAGAAGTAAATCCAATATGGGTTAAAACCTGAAGAATGACTGTACCGTGTTTTTTATAAAATACCTACCACATTCATAAAAATGTAGATTTAGGAAGACAAAAAGAAAACTTGATCCTATAGTACCCTACATCTTTACATTGTATGTATATCTATCACTGGCAAATTTATTTGTGGATAAATTTGTGAAATTACTGGGGGGCCCGGGGGCCGGACCCCCCTCAATATATCATTGTCAACATAACTACATACTTCTAAATATTCTAATATGCATTAAAGGCAGTTGTGCTGATTGTAGAAAAAAAAAAACACGTTTTTAAGTTTCGAAAGATTGCCCATAAGCAAAGGTTGTGTCAGACATTTTCCTTTACTTCTACTTAACAGAAATAAACACATTTACAGTTGTAACCTGACTGCATTTTGTTCGCTCAAATACTTTGTGGTTGAATCTTGTGCGTCAACGTGGCCACCATATTCATACGGGGCGGCAACTCGCCAACGTTTCGACCACTTTTCAAGTGGTCAGGTTTGTTACAAATGCCAGACATGTATTTATGATACAGGATACTTGGTTAAATTAAAAATGTGGGTTTTCATACCAAAGTCCATTGTCTTTTGTAGATGGTAAGTAATATTTCTATAATATAAAAACATAAAAAACACAAGACATTTACCTATCAATTATCCAGAGCTGAGTGAGTCCAGCTTCTGAATGAGTGGCTGCTCTGCAGTGGGGAGTTCAGGTGCAGTAGCAGCAGTATTGACAGGGAGCAGAACGAATGCACGGCTCTGTTTAAACAGTCAGAGTTTGGGAAGGACAACTGGATTTGAATTGTAAACACTCGTTCACCATTACAGTGGGGTTTAAAAAAAACTAAACACTGGCTTTTCTGCTTAAAAAATTGCTCATGCAATGGAGCAGGGCCGTTGCTCCTCTGGGGTCAAAAGTCTCTCTTTCAACTCATTCATTTCTTTTTCATGTTCTTTCTGCAGTTCATCCAATCCGTCCCCTTGACTGTCTTCGTCTTGGGCCATAACTTGTTTCAACACCTTCATTTCTTGTTCATGTTTCTTCTGCAGTTCATCTACTTTTTCTTTCTCGTTTCTTTCATTTTCTTTCAGAAGTTTCAGTTTGAATCCATCCATTTTTTGCTTATGTTGTTTCTGTAATGTATCCACTTGTTCCATCTGAGTTTTTTGCAGTTGGCTCAAAAGTTCCAGTTTCAACTCATTAATCTGTTGTTCATGTTTGATGGACAGCGCAGCCCTTTTTATGCTCAGATCTTCTTTGTTTTGGTTTGAAGGTTCCTTGTCCAAAGCTTTCATTTCTTGGTTGTGTCTTTTCTTTAATTCATCAATTCGTTCCTTCTCTTTTCTTTTGTTTTTGGCTGAAAGATCTTTTTTAAGGTCATCCAGCTCTTTGTTGTGTGTTTTCTGCATTCTCCTTATTTTATTCTTGTTTTCTTTCTTTTGGGTCAGAAGGATCAGTATCAAGTCAGTCATTTCTAGTTTATGTTTGTTCTGTAGTTCATCCATAGCTTCCTTCAGACTCTTTTCTTTGTGGGTTGAGAGATCCTGTAATCTGACATATTCCTCCTTCAGATCCATCACTTCCTCTCTGTGTTTTTCTATCAAAGCTGCAAAGTCGATTTCCGTTCTCTCTTTGAATTCATTAAACTCTTCAGCTTTATTTCTGGCCTCCTCTTCATACTTTTTCTGTATGTTCTCCAGTTCAGTCTTGTACTTTTCCTCTAACTCTCTCCGCTTCTTTTCCTCTTGTTCCCTTCGGATTTCATCTTCTTTTCTTTCGTTTTCATATTTTTCTCTTTCTTGTTCGTATTCTTCTTGAAGCTTCCTCAGTCTTTCTTGCTCGATCTGTTGTCTCTGTTCATCTTCTTGTTTTCGTTTGTCCCACCATTTGTTTCTTTCCTTCTCCCAGTTCTCTCGTTCTTTTCTCATCTCTTCTCTGCTCTCCTCCAGCTTTCTGTCAATAGTTTCCTTTGATTCTGACTCTGATCTGATTTTTTGCTCCAAAGTTTCAACTTTTTGTTCCCACTCCTGTCTCTGAGTTTCTTCTTGTTCTTTTCTCTTCCTGTCTTCTTCTTCTCTCTTTTCCTGTTCTTTCTTTCTCTCCTCACGTTCGTTCTTTATGTTTTCCTCCTTTTCTTCAAGTTGTTTTTCTCTCAGTTTTCTCTCCTTTTCAGTTTCTTTTAGTCTTTCTCTCATATCTTCCATTTCTTCCTCATGTTTTCTCTCCAGTTCCTCCCTCTCTCTCTTCATCTCTTCTTCCTTCTCCTCCAGGATTCTCTCCATTTCTTTCTGTATTGCTGTCTCGGCCTCTTGCAGCATCTCATTGGTGTAGCAGCTGCCTCCATTATTCTTCACCATGGAGTCAATCTTGGTTATCAGCTCACTGACTTGTTTGTGGTTTTGTTCATCATAGTTATTAAACACATGGTATCTTCCTCCACAATTGTCAATCATATTCTTGAATGACTCATCACATTTTCTTTCAATGTACTCTTTAATGGATCGCTTCTCACGCTTTAGTTTATCTCCTCCAGTTAAAAGAACGATGGTGAACTTTTCTGAATTCTTCCCAAATCCTTCCTTGATGAGTTTTAATATCTCCTTCTCCTCTGGTGTAAATCTGCCGATCTGTAACACCAACAGGAAGACATGTGGTCCTGGAGCCAGAAGACTGATGCATTTCACCATCTCCTCATTAATCTCTTCATGGGACAAAGTTGTGTCAAACAGACCAGGAGTGTCGACCACAACAACTGGACGTCCGTCCACTTCACTCTGTGCTTTCTGACAACGTTTGGTGACTGATGTTTGGCTTGATTCAGCCTCAAACTCCTTTCTTCCTAGAATGGTGTTTCCTGCAGAGCTCTTTCCACAGCCGGTCTTCCCTATCAGCACAATCCTGAGACACTCTGGACTCTGCTCCTCATCATCACCTGTGAAATAAGAAGACCTGGAGTTAGTGAAATGCAGTTGGAAAAGTACAAACGTGTTCTCACTCCCAACCCATCAAAAACAGCAGCTTGTTCAGGACTGCTTGGTGTCAGTTTTAAATGCTTTAATAACTAATAATCAACATTGAGTTGGTGCGTAGCGTATGTCAGTTACGTACTTAACTTGCGTACGTCAGACATAACTTTCACCCAGGATACCACTGTTTCAGTCAGGACCACTTTGTCAAAGAAACTTGATCTAAATGCAGTAGATATATTTGCAGTAAGATGTATTTGGCGGTATGTTCTGCCCTTCCAGGTGCACGCATGGAAAGCCTAAGGCAGGGAGAGCAGCAGAAAAAAACCCCAGTAGGTTACAGAACAGAGCAGCATCAATGACAACAGAAATGACATCGATAAGTCAGACACAGCATGAAGGGAGGAGCTGGGGTGGAGGTGAGTTGTGAAGCGGCTTGCGGAGGAAGCAGCCAGGATAGGCGGCTGAAGCAGCTTAAATAGGGCGCCCTGAATGAGACTGCAGACTGATCCATCAGCTGATGTGGCTGCTGGATTGGCCATGGTCAGCTGATGTAGTTGGGATATTGAGCTGAGCTTGATTCTGTGCCCTGCCTGAACTAACACAATGCTCAATTTGTTTCCCGTGGGAAACAGTAGTCAAAATTGACTAATTTTTAACTTATGTGCGGCCTGATATAGACACCAGGTCATTTCCAAATATGGATTTTACATGACCATGGTCACGTTAAGTTACGTAATTTAGTTACATACGTTACATACTCATTTTAGCCCAAACCATGATTGTTTCCTAAACTAAATCCACGTAGTTTTGTTGCTTCAGCCTAACCAACCTAACGTCCTTTCCTGTATGTTGAAATGTTTCTTAGCAAGATTTATTTTGAAAGTCTTACTGGATCGCAGAGCCCTGCACATTGAAAATTACCCAGTGCGTTAAAAAGTGACGCCAAGGGGTCCTGACTAAGCGCCTGTATATGAGGAGTTGTGAGTGAGATTGTGTTGACAATATAAACTGCAAGGTGTAATGTGCAATGGGTGGTTCAGAACACAGAAAAAATGTTGTGATGATTTATTATTAATTATATTTATCTTTTAGAGTACTTACAGCTGATCCCTTTTGTTTTCTGCTCCTTAAGTTCAGCCTGTAGTATGGTGATGTTTTTCTCTTGTTGTATGATCTTTTCTATTTGGGCATGTGCAAATGTTTCTGTTGTGTAGCAGCATGGTTTGTCTTTGTAAGGTCTCAGTCTCATCTTTTCCACAGCATCCAACAGCTCTGGGATCTGCTGCTGGTCCTTGATGTTGAGAACAACACATCTTCCTCCACAGCTCTGACGGAGCTCCTGGATGTCCTTGTTTTCTTCTACAAAGTTAACAAC
This sequence comes from Lateolabrax maculatus, assembly GCA_031216445.1. Taxonomy (NCBI): domain Eukaryota; kingdom Metazoa; phylum Chordata; class Actinopteri; order Acropomatiformes; family Lateolabracidae; genus Lateolabrax; species Lateolabrax maculatus. Next base: position 3,112,456 of record CM062217.1, on the reverse strand, counting down.
AGCTGGAGCTGCAGGATCTGACTCCACAGTGAACAGAATCATGGTAAAGTCATTGACTGGAGAGCTGAATGTGTTCTGGATGGTCTTTAACTCTCCCTTGTCTTCATCAGTGAGGGGACCCACAGGTAGGACCAGGATGAAGGCATGGACGCCCTCAGGATCACAGAGGGAGAGACACCTGAATGATTCCTCCATCACTGCCTCCTGAGGTTTTCCATACAAGGCAGGCAGCTCCACCAGGGAAACCAGACGTCCACACACCTCTCCCTGATGTTTAACACACTCTGATGAGTTGGAGACTGAAGGAAACTCTGTCTGACCTAAAATGGCCTTGGCTGCTGAAGTCTTCACTGCTCCGCTCTTCCCACACAGAACCAGGTTTAAAGCTGGTCTGATGTCTTCAGTGAAGGTGAGGAAGGTTCCTTTGTTTTCATGCACAATCTTCTCAATCTTCTCCATCAACAGTCTGTGGTCATCTTCCAACATGCTGTAGTGTCTTCCTCCACAGTCTTTAAGGAGCTGACTCACAGTTGAACTTGTTTCCTTCCCCTCATGTGTGCTGATGACCATCGAGTGTTTAAAAGCATCTTGATCAAACAAACTCAGGATGAACTTCAGTGTTTGTCTGTTCTCCTCTGTGAAAGCAGAAGGCTTCACTAACAGCAGCAGAACATTTGCAGTCACGCAGCTCTTCATGTCTCTTCTCAGCTTCTCCTCAGACAGACTGAAGATGAAGCTGTTAGTGGATTTCTCTCCACTCTGCTTGCATTGGTTGTTTAGCTTTACTGTTTTAAATTGGAATTGTTTGTATAAGGTTATAATATATAATTCCTTACTGGCCAAGAAAACATTTGTTGTTGAACTTTTACATTGGTGGAAGATGTATTCAGATCATGTCAATACTACAAAAATACTCAATTCAAAGTTAAAGTAAAATAGTAAGTATTATCAGAAAAAGACTTAGCATATTTAATGTAAACATACTAAGTATGCAGCACAATAGAGATATGATATAACATTTTATTATTGGATTTTCATTACTGGTACATTAACATATAAGAGTAGTTACATTTTGTTGCCGGTGGAGGTGAAAATAAGTTTAACTACTGTATATACTGTTGGGCAGTTTAATCTGTTGCTCATCATTTATTTTGTATGATAAATTTAATCAAGTAGTTACTATTGCTGTCTGATAAATTAAGTAAAAAGAACTATCATAGGAAAAATGTACATCATTGATGCCTCAGCAGTGAAGAAAAGCTCACACTGACATATACAGTAGGAAACACAGAATACCGGTTAGTTTTATAGGGATTTAGTTTATTTTCTGGTACAACAGAATACTTGTAATAATTGTGGAGTTAAAAAAAAAAAAAAATCAAGAACCATGTCAACTTTAAAAAAGATTACTGTGTCCACAGTGAAATGTTCTACTTTCCTACAATTGTAAAAATCCATCATTACAAAACAATAGCAAATAGAAAATTTAGATCCACAGGTGTACTCACATAATAAAGTTTTTTAGTCATGTATTACATTTTATGCCATTTTTATCTACACATATGTTTGTATTAGGGTCTGTAAGGTTTTTGACATTCTTCTTCTGGCATTATTTTTAACAACATGCCATTACAGTTTGTGCTATCTACAGTGACTCCACTACTACTGTACGCTACCGACACTTTCATACGCACATACTTTTAAAATATGCCACTGATTCACAACCCAAATAATCTCATTCACTGCAATACTGCCTTTCTTTTTAATACACCATCATTGATGAGGCCACAAAAACAAAAAAACATCAATCATGAGATTTTCAAGCACATATTGAAAGACTAATAAACGTTATAAGCACAGAGATGTGAAGAGGGAGGGATCAGACCATTTTAATGTGTTGTAATTCACGTCACTGAATGTTAACAGGCCTGAAGCAGACAGAGAGGACTTATGGAAGTTGCAAATTTAAATCCCCATCACTAATATAGCAAAGCATTTACAGGATATATATAATAAAAAACACAAACAACACAGAAGTACTTTGTTGGATAAATAAGTTAAAACTTGTAGCTTGTTTAAGTACACCAAGCAAAGTTTCTTATCTTTTGTCCTCCCCATTCATGTCAGTAGCTGTAGATAAAATATTAGAAACACCCTTCAAGGCGATGCTGTCCAAATCACCAACATGTAGCTTCAAAATGACCATAAAGTTTGATCCACTCCTCTGTGACACTGACAGTGTGAAAATAGAGTTTCAAAAGAGATTCAATAAGGCACGATGTCAGGCTGTTGCATTGATGTAGTTAGGTGTACCTAATAAAGTGGACACTCAACGTAGAGCGTAGGGAACAGTTGATAAGGAAAAACTATTCATTTTAGATTTTCAGTCAGCTGACATGCAGTGACAATCCTAATCAGAGGATGATACATTTGCTTTGGTATCTTTCTTTCAAATCTTTTATTTCTTGTTCATGTTTTTTCTTCAAGTCATCAATGTCTTCTTTTAGATGTTTTTCTTTGACCCTTGAGAGGTCTTTTAACAGACTGTACTCTTTGCCGTGTCTCCCTTCTGTCTCCTGCATTTGTCTCTCTTGCTTTTGCTTCAGTTCCTGTATTTCCTCCATGTGTTTGTCTACCAACGCTGCAAAGTCCTTGGTGTATTTCTTTCTAAACTCATTGAATTCTTCTGCTTGTTTTCTGGCCTCCTCTTCATACTTCTTCTTCATTTCCTCAATTTTTTTCTGATAATTTTCCTCTAATTCTTTTCTCTCCTTCTCTTCTTGTTCTCTTCTGTTTCGATCTTCTTCTTTTCTTTTGTTTTCATGTTTTTCTCTTTCCTGTTCATATTCTTCTTGGAGCTTTTTAAGTTTTGTTTGCTCCTCTTGTCGTTTTTGTTCATTTTCTTGATTTCGTTTGTCCCACTCTTCTTTCTGTTTTTTCTCCCAGTCCTCTCGTTGTTTTCTCATCTCTTCTCTGCTCTGCTCCAGCTTTTTATCAATAGTTTCCTTTTCCTCTGATTCTGACTGAATCTTTTTCTCCAGATCTTTACATTTTTGATCCCACTCCTGTTGTTGAATTTCTTCCTGCTTTTTCCTCTTGTTGTCCTCTGCTTCTCTCTCTTCCTGTTCTTTCTTTCTCTGTTCACGCTCCTTATTTATGTTTTCCTCCATGTCTTTCAGTTGTTTAGCTCTCAGTTTTCTCTCCTGTTTAATTTGTGCTGTTTGTTCTCCTATTCTTCTTTCCATTTCTTGTATTTTTTCCTCATGTTTTCGTTCAAGCTCTTCTTTCTGTCTCTGCATCTCTTCTTCTTTCTCCTTCATGATTCTCTCTACTTCCAGTTTTATTGCTGACTCGGCCTCTTGGAACATCTCATTGGTGTAGCAGCTGCCGCCATTTTTCCTCACCATTGAGTCGACCTTCGTCAGCAGCTCTCTGACCTGAATACGATTCTTCTGATCCTTATTATTGAAAACATGATGTCTGTCTCCACAGTCATGTATCAGTTTTTTGATAAAGTCATCACATTCTTCTTCTATGTAACTTTCAAATGTTTGATTGTTTAGGTCGTCTCCTCTGGTGAATGTGACAATGATGAAATGTTGTGAATTCTTGCCAAAATATTTCTTGATCAGTTCCACTGAGTCTTTTTCCTCTTGTGTAAATCGGCTGATCTGCAGCACCAGTAAGATGACATGAGGTCCAGGAGACAACAAGCTGATGCATTTCAAAAGCTCCTGATGAACATCATCATTGGACAGAGTCGTGTCGAACAGGCCGGGAGTGTCGACCACAACAACAGGCCGTCCATCAATCTCTCCGGTTGCTTTCTCACAAATCTTGGTCACAGACTTCTGGCTGGGTCTGGATTTAAAATGTTCTTTGCCTAAAATGGTGTTTCCAGTTGCACTCTTCCCACTGCCAGTCTTCCCAATCAGCACCATCCTGAGACACTCTCTGCTCTGATTTATGTCATTGGTTCCCATATTACTTTTATGTTCTAGATCCCTCAGTTCAGCTTTAAGCCTTGTAACCTTCTCCATCTGAGCCTCGGTGAACATGTCTTTTGTGAAGCATCTGGATCCTTCAACTCTCATCTTTTCCAAAACTTCCAACAGCTCTGGGATCTGTTGCTGGTCCTTGATGTTGAGAACAACACATCTTCCTCCACAGCTCTGACGGAGCTCCTGGATGTCCTTGTTTTCTTCTACAAAGTTAACAACAGCTGGAGCTGCAGGATCTGACTCCACAGTGAACAGAATCATGGTGAAGTCATTGACTCTAGAGCTGAATGTGTTCTGGATGATCTTTAACTCTTTCTTGTCTTCATCAGTGAGGGGACCCACAGGTAGGACCAGGATGAAGGCATGGACGCCCTCAGGATCACAGAGGGAGAGACACCTGAATGATTCCTCCTCCATCATTCCCTCCTGACTTTTTCCATACAAGGCAGGCAGCTCCACCAGGGAAACCAGACGTCCACACACCTCTCCCTGATGTTTAACACACTCTGATGAGTTGGAGACTGAATGAAACTCTGTCTGACCTAAAATGGCCTTGGCTGCTGAAGTCTTCCCTGCTCCTCTCCTCCCACACAGAACCAGGTTTAAAGCTGGTCTGATGTCTTCAGTGAAGGTGAGGAAGGTTCCTTTGTTTTCATGCACAATCTTCTCCATCTTCTCCATCAACAGTCTGTGGTCACCTTCCAACATGCTGTAGTGTCTTCCTCCACAGTCTTTAAGGAGCTGACTCACAGTGTAACTTGTTTCCTTCTCCTCATGTGTGCTGATGACCATCGAGTGTTTAAAAGCATCTTGATCAAACAAACTCAGGATGAACTTCAGTGTTTGTCTGTTCTCCTCTGTGAAATCAAGAAGCTTCACTAACAGCAGCAGAACATTTGGTCCAGGAGGACAAAGAGTCTCAAAGCTCTTCATCTCTCTTCTCAGCATCTCCACAGACAGACTGAAGATGTTTGGAGTTTTCACCACTGTTAATGGTTTTCCTCTCCACTCTCCATGTGTTTTTTGGTGATGAAAACCTTGGTCCTTAATGATGAAGTTACCCAGTTTTGTCTGCTTCTTCTCACTTTTTCCCAGCAGCACAATCCTGAAGTCAGATGCTGAAATACAGCAGAGAAAAAGATAAAATGACATGAACTCATTATGAGGCTGAAATCACTGACATGAGATCTCTTCAGTCATCTCCAGACTTATACAATGTTCAAGTTCAATTCATAGTCAACATTTTGTTTCAATGTGCTGTGTCATTATATTATTATTGTAATGAATTTACTTACTGTGAGACAACCGGTTTCTGTCTGAGAGTGAGAGATGTTCAGTGATTGTTTTAACTCCACGCAGCCCTGTAAAAAGATGACATCTTTAATTTGCAGCTTACTGTTCTAATATAATGAAGGAGGATTTGTATGAACAAATCAGTGTCATTACTTACCAGCAGCTTTAACAGCAGCTGTGATGGAAGTCTGTGTTTTCTTTAGTTTTTGGCTTTGATGATCACCTGGTAAAGTAGATGTTGTGTCTTCAAACACGTCACAGCTGACATGTTCTCCATTGTTCTCCTTTACTATTTGACCCAAGCGTGTTAACAGCTCTGAATGTTCAAGGTTCTTCTGCTTCAAGTGTCTGTATCTACATTTTCTGATCATGTCTTTTAATGGTGGGTGTTCCAGGTATTTCTCCATCAAACCTGGACTCTCCTCTCTGGGTGTTGATATCAGAACCAGTGAATGATCAAATGATTGATCACTGAAGAGTTTCAGGACTCTGCAGAGCCTCAGTTTGTGTTCCTCAGTGAAGTCTTCAGGCTGTAGAACCAGCAGGAACACATGAGGTCCAGGATCAGAGACACGAACACAGTGTTTTACATGTTCTGTCAGTTTGTTTTCAAAGATGTTGGGATGCAGCAGATCTGGAGTATTGATGAGAACTATTTTGTTCTCTTCAAACGGTCCACTGACTCTCAGACAGCGGTCTGGTTCTTCCTCAGTGTTGAACACAGTCTCTCCCAGTATGAAGTTCCCCACTGAACTCCTCTGAGACCAGCTGTTCCCCAGCAGAACAACCCTCAGCTCAGACACTGAAGAGAAATGAAAAATCAATCAATCAATCTTGATTTAATCCAAAACTCAAATTGGATTAACAACCAGTTTTTTTTTAAACAGGGATGTGAAGAGAATCACTGAATTGCAAAATAATCATTTATTAATAATAGTAATAATTTATTCATAGTTTTTTGCCCTTTATCTTTGGGGATAGCAGGTAATTCATTGAATAATACCAACAGTAAATAAATTCATCCACTTTGGAAAAACTAGAAATTCAAATGTTGTAATAGGTTACACCATAATGTTTAATCCATAAATTTGACTCAGTTCATAATGACTCACTGTTAGGTGGCAGCAAATCATAGCTGTGACTGCGCTTGAGGGATTGCACGTCATCTGAGACTGTAAGGATACAGAAATATGCAAAAATCAATAATTCGTTAATGTAGTTTAAAACAGGAAAATTTTTCCTAATGAGTTTCTGGTCTCAGTCGCTAGTTTCAAGTCTTCTTCAGTACAGCAGGATGATCATTTAGTAAATTACGCCCAATTATAATAATAATTGATAATATCAATATCATATTTTGTGATCACACTTGAGAGACACAGAGTGGGAACATTGTCCTGGTGTTTATTTGAATGATTATCTAATCAGGAGATGATGACTTGTCATTTAAATAAATACAGGTGTATGTTCACTTCTTTACCTTAACCTGAGGAAGACCATCTGTGGTTCAAATAATCATAATCATATCCACATCAAACAAACACAGTAGTGTTCTGGTGTTTGGTTTTTTTTTTCTTAAGTTACTCGCTACTACCTTTTTTAGTAAATACTTTTATACTCATAAATCAAGTAGTTATTTTGATGACTACTTTTACAGTTGTGGCTTCTCTACCCACCACTGTTTATGACAGCTGGGCTCTACGGTGCAGCACAGCCCGGCCTTCATAAGGGAGAGCAGCTTTATGACAGCTGGGCTCTGCTGCACCAGCAGCTGCACGGCATTTTGTTGCATTACAGAGCGCAATATGCGAGTGACTGAGTTCTGGCAGAAAACATGGATTTGTGCTGAAAAGTCTACTAATGCCTCAGCTGGTCACGTGGCCTTCGTCTTGCATGTTGTAGCAGCTCTTCAAGAGTCGCCCACTCAGGAGTCCCACTCATCTGCCTGTCAGATCCTCGTCAAAGCTTTGGGAGTCTTTAATGAGGATTTTTTGCCATAAAAATACTGACATTTTAACTACTTAATTATCTATTTATTAAAATAAAATGTTTCTGTTCAGTTTAATTGGACTCACAGTTAGGGCGAGGTATCTCAGGGCTGCTGCTGCGCTGCTGGGGTTTAACATCATCTTCCTCTGTAGAAATACAGAAAAACTCAGTTAATAATAATCTAAGCTCAGACACGTACATGTGTACCTCAACTTATTTGCGGATTTTGTATTCCAAAACTGCAGCACAGGAGGGAATCAAATATGTTTCTGAACAAAGTCACAGTTTCACTTTCATTACGTATTTTTATTTTTAATGAATATTTCCAAGTGAAAGGACAATTTAAAGACCCTTTCTGCTGAAGGAACTTTGCTCATTGCTTTCGGGTTGAAGACGTTGTTTCGGTTCTACTCTTTCATGGACGTAGAAAGGACTTCAGTTTAAAGAACAAGTTAACAAAAAAATTCAAGTTTAATAAGAAGAAGAAGAAAGAATCACATTTATTGTCACATACACAATCGTACACAACTAATAGCGAAATGTGTTCTCTACATTTAACCCAGTGTTAGAAGCAGTGGGCAGCCACTGTGTAGTCATATATATATATATATATATATATATGTGTATGTATTTATGTTTCAGATCTGTGTGTCAGTGGACAGTGAGAGCAGACGCTGTGTTATAAACTAATAAAGTCTGACTGGACTCACCTGCTGCTGCAGTCTCCATGATGTGTTCTGCTCCAAACATCAGGGACTAATTCATCTGGAGGGAGAATAAATAGAATTGAGTTTTTCTTACGCTGAACTCTTTTATTCCATCACACTCAGACAGCTGTAATTAACTGATGAATAAGTGTTAATGTCTTTGGACAAACAGTGAATATTACCTGTGTCAGTGTTTCTGCTGTGTGTCCTCTGATCTCTGAGTTCTGCTGAAGTCACCAACTGTCCTGTAACATGTCAACATCCTCAGTCACCATCAGACAAGAAGAAAGCAGCAACATGCAGTTTATCGTTCATGTTGGGCAAACCAGTGAGTGAAAAAGGTGAAAAAGTGTGACAGTTTAAAGGATTTAATTTAGTTGCTTTTTAAAATATGTCCTCAGATAAATTAGAGGTAGAAGTCACTTACTCTTTACTTTTATATATTTTATAATTTTAAATATAAAGGAACCATTATATAGCAGATAATGGTTCATTATACCCTTCAGATTTTACAATTAGCCTACTGAACATTTGCTCTTAAAAATATAAAATATATAAATTATATATATATATATACACGTATAGGCCTACTGTATGTATCGCTGTGTGTGTGTGTGTGTGTGTGTGGACGAGCCCTGTTATTTGTAAAACTATTGTAAACTAAATGGCATCATGAAGCCTAAAATATGTTTCAACATATTTTACAGGTGAACTACTTGTTCCTTCTTTTTAAAGTGCTCTTAATGTAACTTTAATGAGAGTTAGACTGTCTGCTTCCTGCTTCTGTCGAGGCTCTGATCGTCTCATCCATATCGATGTTATCTACCGGAAATAAAACCAGGACAGATCCCACCTGAGCTGCACATAAACCAATCGAGAGATTTTTCACTTTAAACATTTAAAAACCAAGTCAATCAATCAATCCAAGCAACAAACACAAACTCATCAGTTTCCTTGCAGACAGTTTGATGGAATTTCGGATCGATGGTTATTTCAGTGAATCTTTGTCTTTCTCTGCGCCTCATGCAGGTCATCATCGATTATCCTGACCGATCAGCTCTGATCCGCTGCAGCTGATCATTTGTTTCGATCTGGTTTTAGTTGTTCACTCACCTGCTGGATTTCCTGATGTACCGTCAGTGGAGAAAACGAAAGTAAAGAGTGAAAAAAGAAAAGGCGTGACTCCAGGATATGAAAAAAAACAACAACCTGTAAATATGAAGGACACCAAATCATCGATGAACAGAAAACGACATTTTTTATATACATATTTTATATATAAGCAGTGAAGAAGAACCGTGCTGGTGGTTTTTGTTGGCTCTCACATCAGGAGGCAGGGCCACTCACAGTCCAGCTCCATATTTTACATCAAGTGATTTTACATTTAAATTGGTCCAAACCAAGAACCATCAGTAAGTTTTTCAAACGACAGGCATTAACAGAAAAGGTGGACAAAACAAAACCATGAAATATCAAATGGAAGAACTGCAACAAGCGGAGGCTCCTGATGATGTTACAGCGCCACCTGCTGGACATGGACACACTATCACACGATGGCTCCTGTGCTCCTCACACACCTCAAGTCAAGAATGTGGAGAAATGATTTGACAAGATGTTGACACCTGTAGACACCTGGTCATAATCAGGATGGAAAACAGGGGACCAACAGAGAAAAGGGTCCGGCTGTAAATCACTTCTCATCTTAGTCCTGTGATGTTTGTCATTTCGATCACTTTTGGATTCACATTTTCATTTTATGAAAGAGTATTTAAAAAATCCAGACTGGGAGAAGGTTGGTAAACGTGTGTTGAGAGGTTTTATGATTGATGTTGAATACAGAAGCTCATCAAACTCTTATATTTCTACTCTTACTTACTCTTATTATAATTACAAACCCAGTAAAATGTGCTGAAGTCCAGAGCCACAGATCCTGGAAAGAGATGCTGAAGTCTTCCCTGCTGCTCTCCTCACACACAGAACCAGGTTTAAAGCTGGTCTGAGAAAGGTTCCTTTGTTTTCATGCACAAAGACGCTCAATCTTCTGCATTAATGACATATGGAGGTTTTCAACCAAGCTGTAGTGTCTTCCTCCAGTCTTTAATGAGCTGACTCACAGTGAAGCTTGTTTCAATGAACATCGAGTGTTAAAAGCATCTTGATCAAACAAACTCAGGATGAACTTCAGTGTTTGTCTGTTCTCCTCTGTGAAAGCAGAAGGCTTCACTAACAGCAGCAGAACATTTGCAGTCACGCAGCTCTTCATGTCTCTTCTCAGCTTCTCCTCAGACAGACTGAAGATGAAGCTGTTAGTGGATTTCTCTCCACTCTGCTTGCATTGGTTGTTTAGCTTTACTGTTTTAAATTGGAATTGTTTGTATAAGGTTATAATATATAAGTCCTTACTGGCCAAGAAAACGTTTTGTTGTTGAACTTTTACATTGGTGGAAGATGTATTCAGATCATGTCAATACTACAAAAATACTCAATTAAAAGTTAAAGTAAAATAGTAAGTATTATCAGAAAAAGACTTAGCATATTTAATGTAAACATACTAAGTATGCAGCACAATAGAGATATGATATAACATTTTATTATTGGATTTTCATTACTGGTACATTAACATATAAGAGTAGTTATATTTTGTTGCCAGTGGAGGTGAAAATAAGTTTAACTACTGTATATACTGTTGGGCAGTTTAATCTGTTGCTCATCATTTATTTTGTATGATAAATTTAATCAAGTAGTTACTATTGCTGTCTGATAAATTAAGTAAAAAGAACTATCATAGGAAAAATGTACATCATTGATGCCTCAGCAGTGAAGAAAAGCTCACACTGACATATACAGTAGGAAACACAGAATACCGGTTAGTTTTATAGAGATTTAGTTTATTTTCTGGTACAACAGAATACTTGTAATAATTGTGGAGTTAAAAAAGAAAAAATCAAGAACCATGTCACCTTTAAAAAAGATTACTGTGTCCACAGAGAAATATTCTACTTTCATACAATTGTAAAAATCCATCATTACAAAACAATAGCAAATAGAAAATTTAGATCCACAGGTGTACTCACATAATAAAGTTTTTTAGTCATGTATTACATTTTATGCCATTTTTATCTACACATATGTTTGTATTAGGGTCTGTAAGGTTTTTGACATTCTTCTTCTGGCATTATTTTTAACAACATGCCATTACAGTTTGTGCTATCTACAGTGACTCCACTACTACTGTACGCTACCGACACTTTCATACGCACATACTTTTAAAATATGCCACTGATTCACAACCCAAATAATCTCATTCACTGCAATACTGCCTTTCTTTTTAATACACCATCATTGATGAGGCCACAAAAACAAAAAAACATCAATCATGAGATTTTCAAGCACATATTGAAAGACTAATAAACGTTATAAGCACAGAGATGTGAAGAGGGAGGGATCAGACCATTTTAATGTGTTGTAATTCACGTCACTGAATGTTAACAGGCCTGAAGCAGACAGAGAGGACTTATGGAAGTTGCAAATTTAAATCCCCACCACTAATATAGCAAAGCATTTACAGGATATATATAATAAAAAACACAAACAACACAGAAGTACTTTGTTGGATAAATAAGTTAAAACTTGTAGCTTGTTTAAGTACACCAAGCAAAGTTTCTTATCTTTTGTCCTCCCCATTCATGTCAGTAGCTGTAGATAAAATATTAGAAACACCCTTCAAGGCGATGCTGTCCAAATCACCAACATGTAGCTTCAAAATGACCATAAAGTTTGATCCACTCCTCTGTGACACTGACAGTGTGAAAATAGAGTTTCAAAAGAGATTCAATAAGGCACGATGTCAGGCTGTTGCATTGATGTAGTTAGGTGTACCTAATAAAGTGGACACTCAACGTAGAGCGTAGGGAACAGTTGATAAGGAAAAACTATTCATTTTAGATTTTCAGTCTGCTGACATGCAGTGACAATCCTAATCAGAGGATGATACATTTGCTTTGGTAACTTTCTTCCAAATCTTTTATTTCTTGTTCATGTTTTTTCTTCAAGTCATCAATGTCTTCTTTTAGATGTTTTTCTTTGACCCTTGAGAGGTCTTTTAACAGACTGTACTCTTTGCCGTGTCTCCCTTCTGTCTCCTGCATTTGAATCTCTTGCTTTTGCTTCAGTTCCTGTATTTCCTCCATGTGTTTGTCTACCAACGCTGCAAAGTCCTTGGTGTATTTCTTTCTAAACTCATTGAATTCTTCTGCTTGTTTTCTGGCCTCCTCTTCATACTTCTGCTTCATTTCCTCAATTTTTTTCTGATAATTTTCCTCTAATTCTTTTCTCTCCTTCTCTTCTTGTTCTCTTCTGTTTCGATCTTCTTCTTTTCTTTTGTTTTCATGTTTTTCTCTTTCCTGTTCATATTCTTCTTGGAGCTTTTTAATTTTTGTTTGCTCCTCTTGTCGTTTTTGTTCATTTTCTTGATTTCGTTTGTCCCACTCTTCTTTCTGTTTTTTCTCCCAGTCCTCTCGTTGTTTTCTCATCTCTTCTCTGCTCTGTTCCAGCTTTTTATCAATAGTTTCCTTTTCCTCTGATTCTGACTGAATCTTTTTCTCCAGATCTTTACATTTTTGATCCCACTCCTGTTTTTGAATTTCTTCCTGCTGTTTCCTTCTGTTGTCCTCTGCTTCTCTCTCTTCCTGTTCTTTCTTTCTCTGTTCACGCTCCTTATTTATGTTTTCCTCCATGTCTTTCAGTTGTTTAGCTCTCAGTTTTCTCTCCTGTTTAATTTGTGCTGTTTGTTCTCCTATTCTTCTTTCCATTTCTTGTATTTTTTCCTCATGTTTTCGTTCAAGCTCTTCTTTCTGTCTCTGCATCTCTTCTTCTTTCTCCTTCATGATTCTCTCTACTTCCTGTTTTATTGCTGACTCGGCCTCTTGGAACATCTCATTGGTGTAGCAGCTGTCGCCATTTTTCCTCACCACTGAGTCGACCTTCGTCAGCAGCTCTCTGACCTGAATACGATTCTTCTGATCCTTATTATTGAAAACATGATGTCTGTCTCCACAGTCATGTATCAGTTTTTTGACAAAGTCATCACATTCTTCTTCTATGTAACTTTCAAATGTTTGATTGTTTAGCTCGTCTCCTCTGGTGAATGTGACAATGATGAAATGTTGTGAATTCTTGCCAAAATATTTCTTGATCAGTTCCACTGAGTCTTTTTCCTCTTGTGTAAATCGGCCGATCTGCAGCACCAGTAAGAACACATGAGGTCCAGGAGACAACAAGCTGATGCATTTCAAAAGCTCCTGTTGAACATCATCATTGGACAGAGTCGTATCGAACAGGCCGGGAGTGTCGACCACAACAACAGGCCGTCCATCAATCTCTCCGGTTGCTTTCTCACAAAACTTGGTCACAGACTTCTGGCTGGGTTTGGATGTAAAAAGTTCTTTCCCCAAAATGGTGTTTCCAGTTGCACTCTTCCCACTGCCAGTCTTCCCAATCAGCACCATCCTGAGACACTCTCTGCTCTGAATTTCATCAATTCCAATCTCACTCCTCAGTTTCACATCCTGCAGTTCAGCTCTAAGTCTTATGTTAATGTTCTCCTGCTCTACAACCTTCTTCATCTGAGCCTTGGTGAACATGTCCTTTGTGAAGCATCTGGATCCTTCAACTCTCATGTTTCCCACATCATCCAACAGCTCTGGGATCTGCTGCTGGTCCTTGATGTTGAGAACAACACATCTTCCTCCACAGCTCTGACGGAGCTCCTGGATGTCCTTGATTTCTTCTACAAAGTTAACAACTTCTGGAGCTGCAGGATCTGACTCCACAGTGAACAGAATCATGGTGAAGTCATTGACTGGAGAGCTGAATGTGTTCTGGATGATCTTTAACTCTTTCTTGTCTTCATCAGTGAGGGGACCCACAGGTAGGACCAGGATGAAGGCATGGACGCCCTCAGGATCACAGAGGGAGAGACACCTGAATGATTCCTCCATCACTGCCTCCTGAGGTTTTCCATACAAGGCAGGCAGCTCCACCAGGGAAACCAGACGTCCACACACCTCTCCCTGATGTTTAACACACTCTGATGAGTTGGAGACTGAATGAAACTCTGTCTGACCTAAAATGGCCTTGGCTACTGAAGTCTTCCCTGCTCCTCTCCTCCCACACAGAACCAGGTTTAAAGCTGCTCTGATGTCTTCAGACTTTGGTCTCATGGTCTCTTCAGTGAAGGTGAGGAAGGTTCCTTTGTTTTCATGCACAATCTTCTCAATCTTCTCCATCAACAGTCTGTGGTCATCTTCCAACATGCTGTAGTGTCTTCCTCCACAGTCTTTAAGGAGCTGACTCACAGTGTAACTTGTTTTCTTCTCCTCATGTGTGCTGATGACCATCGAGTGTTTAAAAGCATCTTGACCAAACAAACTCAGGATGAACTTCAGTGTTTGTCTGTTCTCCTCTGTGAAATCAGAACGCTTCACTAACAGCAGCAGAACATTTGGTCCAGGAGGACAAAGACTGATGCACATCTTTAACTCTCTTCTCACTGGATCCTCAGACAGACTGAAGATGTCTGGAGTTTTCACTACTGTTAGAACATTTCCTCTCCACTCTCCACAGGCGGCCACACAGTGTTTGAAATGCTTTTTGGAATAAAAACCTTGATTCTCTAGGATGAATTTTCCAAACTTTTCCTTTTTGTCCTCACTCTTCCCCAGCAGTAAAATCCTGAGTGCAGACGCTGTAATAAAACAGAGGAGAAAAAAAGAGTTGGTGGCAACAGGTGTGTGGACTGAAATTCAGATAGTAGGAAACAGCAGGTAGTTTGATCAAAACTTGGCTGGAGCCTCCTTTCCACTGTAGGCTTTCTCTGGAACGCTATTCCTCATAATTGAAGGTACTGTAAAAATTCTTTCCACTTCAGTCCCTGAACTCAAACCTATATCTGGGAAAAGTGTCTATAGCGGACAGGCTTTTAATTCCTTTTACACAAAACTCTTGCTCAGAAAAGATGGGAAATACTATCAAATTGTTTATTTGAACCAGCATGAATATTGTAAAAAAAAGAATTTGAGGAATAACATATCAATTAAGAATCATTCATTTGATCCATCTCCAAGAAACAATGCGTCTAGCCAAACCTCATGCACATAGAGAGCGAGAGAGAGAGAGAGAGAGTCATTACACACAATATTCACAATTTGGATTCATTATTATTGTAACGCTGGGTATACGTCTGGTTATGTGTGTTGTTTGTGTGGTTTTATTGACCACTGTAGTGGGTAATGGGCTGCGGAGGAGTTACAGGGAGGAACCAAAGTTGCTGATTAACGGCAGAATGACAGAGACTACGGAGAGCGGAAGCAAGACATGTTTTGACGGAATATGAATGTCTGCTAACCACAATTAGTTCAGAGAACGAGTGGGTTGGCCACCCAGTTTTTTCGGGGACACCTCAACCTTATATTAGCTGTTTCTGGGCAAAGGAATAAATCTGTGCTCCGTTCGAGCTATCAAACGGCAACATCGTCTTCTTGTCCTTCCTCCTCCATCCCCCTAGCTACCCTGCAACGTTACATTATGAAAAAACCTTTTGATTATTTTGATCGGTTGACCATTATGGACTAAAGGAATATAATAACAGAGTGTCCATTTGCACCTTGGTGACAATAGTCAAACAACAGCTATTTCGCTATTCAAACCCGGTCCCACTGATATAGTATAAATACTGCTGTGGTGGGTCTTTTTCCTTTCACCTGGGGGTCCGGTGATTTTTTGTGTTTTTTACTTTTTTTCGGTCGCAGCTCAGTTAAGTTTAGTCATAGAGATTTAGCTAGTTTAGCTAATGCTATTTAGATGTTAGTTAGCCAAGTTGAATATGCTACTTCATTTTTAAAAAATTAAAGAAGAGCATTGTTAGCTAAGGACACCTGGGTGCTTGTCTCTGCCATGCTTTATATATATACATATATATGTATATATATATATATATATATATATATATACATATATACATATATATATGTGTGTGTATATACACACACATATTCACACATATATTATATCATGCTGTTTAGGAAATTACATATCATTTCCTAAACAGCATGATATAATATGCAGCGAACCTCACAAGCCGTGCAGGCAGGTCCTGCTTATCAAGCAAATGTTAGTTGAGGAAGAAACCTGCCTTCATCCTCACAGGTGCCCCTCAAAACAGCCCCTATCTGCAATCTTCGCCTGTTCACTCCAAAAGGCCCATGACATAGGATGTATCAATAGAAATTAATGCATTTGAATTGTTGTTAAAGAGTAAGATATTTTTTTTTAACCAGCCATTATATCGCTCTCTTCAGAACCACCAGACTCCATTGATAAAAACAGTATTTTACTTTGTGAACACAGGAGCTGGATCGATTAGTTTCTTTGTGTTATTGTTTTACTTTGGGGTTTTAGAATTAACCATTTAAAACGCCAACTTTAATAGTAGTAAGAATAAAAACATCAAAGTCACACAATAACCTGGAAGCAGTACAATTACTGTTTTTGTCAATGGAGTCTGGTTACTTTCAAAAGAGCGTTACAACTGTTATTTCAGGTTAAAGGAAGGATCTTACCCTTTAACAACAATTCAAATGCATTAAATTCTATTGCTGCATCTTGTGTCTTTGGCCCGTCCGAGTGCTAAAACTGTAGATAGGGGCTGTTTTGGGGGCACCTGTAAGGTTAAAGTTGTGTTTCATTCTGTAAACGTTTGCCTGATGAGCAGGATCTGCCTGGCCTGTAAGATTCCTGCATTCGGTCCTCCACGATGAAGCAGCGAATACATTTCTTCATTGGTCGAATTGCAATCAAATAGTATTGAATACGGTTACCGGTAATTGGCTCGTATTCTCAAGGATGTTAATTATTTTAAGATCGCTCATATAGTGACACTTCTTGCAACAGCCAGACTTTTTAGGGGGACTCAGTGTTTAATTGGGCCTCGGTTTTTAATTTAAGTTTTACGGTATACAATTCTGAGCCATACTTACAGTCCCCTATTAAAAGGTGAGAACTAGTCAAGCCAAATCAGTCAGTAAATTAGCTGTTCTGAGGCCTTTACTATGAAGCAGGATATGGGCTTAGCGAACTTCAGGTTTAACCCTGGGTTTTTATATTTATTTTATTTGCTCCCAGTCCGAGATTGCAGCTAAAAGAATAAGAATACAAGTGACATACATGCCATAAGAATGCATCTAAGCAACGCAGATTTTCTTCATTTTCAGGTTGGTTTTGTGATTTTCGAGCTAGTCATGGTTAAACGTTGTGCCTGGGGCATGTGTAATAGTGATTAACAGAAGGCTTACTCCTCCCTGGACAGACCCAACACCTCAGTCCGGATCATGTTTTTCGACTTCTCCAGCGCCTTCAACACCATCCAGCCCAGACTGCTGAAGGCCAAACTGGAGGGCACGCAGGTGAATGCTCCCCTCATCACTTGGGTCGATGACTATCTGACGGGCAGACCACAGTTTGTGAGATTACAGAACTGTGTGTCTGATCGTCTGATCAGTAACATCGGGGCCCCCCAGGAAACTGTACTGTCCCCCTTCCTCTTCACCACATACACTGCTGACTTTAAGCACTGCACTGAGTCGTGTCATCTGCAGAAGTTCTCTGATGACACGGCCATTGTGGGGTGTGTTGAGGGCGGGAGGGAGGCTGAGTACAGGGACCTGGTCGACCGCTTTGTGAAGTGGTGTGGGGAGAACCGCCTGCAGCTCAAAGTGGCAAAGACGAAGGAGATGGTGGTGGACTTCAGGAGGAACAAGCCCCTGCCCTCTCCTGTCTGCATCGGTGGGACGGATGTGGAGGTGGTACCTGCATACAAGTACCTGGGTGTCACACTGGACAATAAACTGGACTGGTTCACCAACACAGAGGCCGTCTACAAGAAGGGCCTGAGCCGGCTTTACTTCCTGAGGAGGCTCAGGTCCTTTAATGTCTGCAACAAGATGCTGCAGATGTTCTACAAGTCTGTTGTGGCGAGCACCATCTTCTTTGCTGTGGTGTCCTGGGGTGCGGGCATCAAGACAAAGGATGCCAACAGACTGAACAAAATCATCAGGAAAGCTGAGTCTGTGGTTGGCTCTAAGCTTGTCACCCTGGAGGAGGTGGTGGAGGACAGGACGCTGGCAAAACTGCTGGCGATCATGAACAATCCCTCTCACCCCCTCCACAAAACACTGGACAAGCTAAAGAGCAGCTTCAGCCACAGATTCATTCAACCCCGCTGCTCTAAGGAACGCTACAGGAAATCGTTCCTCCCAACTGCAATAAGACTCTACAACTCAACTACCTCTGTCAGAGCCACCACCACAGAACTGCACTAAATGTCTCCTTGCACTGTGTACCCTGTACAACACTCCGCTCCATATACTGGAACATTTAATTTCATTTAATTTAATTTATTCTATTGTATTGTATTTTATTGTATTCAAATATACCGGCTGCTATGACGACTTAATTTCCCTTCGGGGACGAATAAAGTAATCTATCTATCTATCTATCTATCTATCTATCCTCATTACCCGTAAGGAAATACGTTTCTTCAAGAAACATACTAGCATTAGCAGAGTAACGTTACAGCACATGAATCTTTAACTAGCATTTCTCTGCTATGCTAGCTACTGAAGGCATACTGAATGTATACACATGCTCCTTTGGCTTTTTAATGATTGTAACAATTGAGGAAGACGTCACATGGCGCACCGGTGCGCCCAGAAAGTGCACGTAAACACTTCACACAGGGAACTTAAGATGGGAGACGGGACAGTCATCACACACTGTGGCAGTCCCAAAACCTCCTACAAATGAGTTAGAAAAGAGCATAAGCATATGTCAGCTTGCAGACAATGTATCGGCTCTCTTCAGTGATGACTGTTTCAGTGATAACATGCCCAGTTGCTGAGCCAAGCACGTTCAATACAGAATGAGTTAGAGAAAACTCATGTCAAGAACATATCTTTCACTGCCATTCCTCTGAGGAGAACTGTGGAGGAGGACAGTGCTCTCATAGAGGGTGTGGGGTCCTCCCCAGACTCAAGTCATGAATACCAAGTCAAAGTCAAGTTGAGTCTTTTATTAATGTTGCAAATAATGCCAAGCAGGTCTCAAGTACTCAAATTTGCAGCTTTACTCGAGTCCCCCACCTCTGGTTACTGGAAGTCCCATTTCTGTTCTGACTGAAGCTAGCTGTATCCCCCCACCTAACTGAGCTTTACTGGAATTAGAAACGTAACGTAATTACTTAATCCCAAATTGTAATTGTAATAATTTACACTACTTCTTAATGAAAAAAATCACATTACTGCAGTGTGTTACTAAGTAATGTGTTACGGCCCACTGCATGCTACACATTTCTATTTATTTTACTCACATTGGTTGCTTGTGATTTCCACTGGTGATGGAGTTTTTGATGTAGGTTGAGGATTCCTCCCTGTTAAAAAACAAAACCACCAACATTAATGACAGGAAATCAGCATCCTCTTAGATCTCTAACTGCATGATAATCATCTGTAAGTGTACTCACAGCGGGTGACAAAGCTTAGAGAGTTTGACAGGAAACCTTTCACCCCTATAAAAAAGATAACACCATCAACTAAAAACCTTTAACTTAATGTTCAAACTTGATCATGGATTATAATAAGACATAGATTCTGCACTAACCAGGACCTTGAACAGGAGCCAAGTTGAAATTGACTCCTTCTCCTTGTTTCAGGTGTTGATGACCTGCAGGTAAATTGGATGGTGCGTCTTTGAAAACATCACAGCTCACATGATCTACATCGTTCTCCGTCATCATTTTGTCCATCAGAGTTAACAACTGTTGAGGTTCAAGGTTCTTGTTCCACAACATCCTGGATTTACATTTCTTGATGATGTCTCCTAATGGTGGATGTTGTATATATTTTTCCATCAAACCTGGACTCTCCTCTCTGGGTGTTGATATCAGAACCAGTGAATGATCAAATGATTGATAACTGAAGTTTTCAAGGATTGATTCTAGTTTCAGTTTGTGTTCCTCAGTGAAGTCTTCAGGCTGTAGAACCAGCAGGAACACATGAGGTCCAGGAGCAGAGAGATCAACACAGTTTTCTACATGTTTTGTCAGATCTTGAAGGGAGATGTCAGGAAGCAGCAGATCTGGAGTGTTGATGACAACTATTTTGTTCTCTTCGAACTGTCCACTGACTCTCAGACAGCAGTCTGGTTCTTCCTCAGTGTTGAACACAGTCTCTCCCAGTATGAAGTTCCCCACTGAACTCCTCTGAGACCAGCTGTTCCCCAGCAGAACAACCCTCAGCTCAGACACTGAAAAGAAAATGAGTTTAATTATTTAGTTACTTAACTATATGCACTTTTTAAATTAAATTCAATGTACAGCAAGTTTATTATGTCATCAAGTGATTCTGTTTTCAGTCTATAGATTTCTAAAAGTAGTTATTTGGCTTTTTCATCAAAGAGTCAACTAATTATGCTCTGCAGACCAAATAAAATAAATATTTGATTCCATTGCCTTGTACTAACTCTTCAAAATACAAGGTAATATCACCCCCCCCACACACACACACACACACACATTTAATGTCATGTTATACAGTATGCATGTGTTTTATGTAATGTTTCCTGATATAAAATTGTATGTATATAATAATAATAATTAATAATAATAATAATAATAATAATAATAATAATAATAATAATAATAATATTAATAATAATAATAATAGCAGTGGGAATCAGACATGTGATGACAATAAACAATCCCTGTACAATAACCATGTAGGCTGTTACCATTGCACTGTTCTTTCACTGAGTTACAGTTTTTATTGGTTCTCATATTGAGTGTTTCAGATCTGTGTGTCAGTGGACAGTGAGAGCAGACGCTGAGTTATAAACTAATAAAGTCTGACTGGACTCACCTGCTGCTGCAGTCTCCATGATGTGTTCTGCTCCAAACATCAGGGACTAATTCATCTGGAGGGAGAATAAATAGAATTGAGTTTTTCTTACGCTGAACTCTTTTATTCCCTCACACTCAGACAGCTGTAATTAACTGATGAATAAGTGTTAATGTCTTTGTACAAACAGTGAATATTACCTGTGTCAGTGTTTCTGCTGTGTGTCCTCTGATCTCTGAGTTCTGCTGAAGTCACCAACTGTCCTGTAACATGTCAACATCCTCAGTCACCATCAGACAAGAAGAAAGCAGCAACATGCAGTTTATAGTTCAGCTACACAAGGTTGAGTTACAGTTGGTTGAGCCAGTGATTGATGACTCAAATATCAGACAGTTTTTGGTAATGAAGCAACAACAATAAGCAAATAATTACAGAACTGTGACTTCAGCTTGTAAGAATTGTTTCATTCAGGCTAACAGGATACGTTGATTTATTTTATTACAAAGTTCTGCTTTCAACAAAATGGAAGAAGAGCAAGTGTGTCTCAGTCACATGATAACAAACACAAATACACATTTACATACATCAAATCAAACTTTATTTATATAGCACAAGTTATACATCAAAGTTCAACTCAAACGGTTGAACATAAAGAGTGGAAATAAGAATATGTTTCGAGAACATCAGACTTTAAACATGATAATGAATAATTAAAACAAAATAAAATAGAATATAGTTTAATAAAACTAATAAGAAATAAGAAGTAGCAGGAAAAGTGAAAGTTGAGTTAACGCACACTAGATAAAAGCCAGGCTGAAAAGGTGTTTTTTGTTTTCTTTTAAAGATATCCACACTCTCTGCCTCCTTCAGGGCCACGGTGGCTAAAGTCGCCTCGCTGTGGCTCTTAGACTGGACCCCTGGAACCACCAAGACACAGCTACCAGAGGACCTGAGGGATCCGCTGGGTACACATCTAAAAACCATGTCAGACATGTAGCCGGGATCTAATCCATTCAGTGAATTGTAGACCGATAAAAGAATCTTAAAATCAACTCTAAAACTAAAACAGGTGTAATGTGCTCTCCTACAATACTGCAGCCTACTAGTGGTAAACGCGTTCACTAGTATCAGTCAGTAAAATGTGTGAGAGAACAGAAGCTGCTTCCAGATCAGTTAGTCAAGTTACTGCAATCAAACAACCCGATCAAAGCCGTCAGTGTGATCTGAACAGACGACACCCCTGATGATCAATGATCAGTTTTCCATCAGAGGTGAGAATTCTCTTGTACGGTGACATTATCACATCAGTTTCCCTGTTCTGTACAGATTATCAATAGAACATAAATCCACTTTATATATTTAGATTTTGTGTTAGTTTACTCACCAGCTGAACTTGTTGCTGCTCCACCAGTCTGAGGCAAAATAATGAGGCCTGAAAATGAGATTATCTGGGATCAATTCTCAATATTTAAAAAATATATAGATAAAGAAGGAGCAACCTGTCTCATTAATTCAGTCACTCAACTTCTGGGTGTGTGTGTGTAGCTGGGTATGTGTGTGTGTGTGTGTGTGTGTGTGTGTAGCTGGGTGTGTGTGTGTGTGTGTGTGTGTGTGTGTAGCTGGGTGTGTGTGTGTGTAGCTGTGTGTGTGTGTGTGTGTGTGTGTGTGTGTGTGGATAAACTGGACTAACTTGTTCTCTGTAAAACTTTCCTAAACTGGAGGACTGAATATAAAACATGTATAAACTGTAGTTAACGTGAGACAAAAACATTTGTTCCTTTAAAAGTAATAAAAGTGTTAACTTTGACTTTATTGTAACTTCACAGTTACAGTATTTAACTCCTCTTTCTGCTTCTGTTCAACCAGTGAAATCTGAAAAGGCAGCTTTGATTTAAATGTTGACGACCTGAGATAAAACAGTAAAGAAACCTCAGTCAGACTCTCACAGAAAGCACTGATGTCAGACAGAAAACTCCATCAAACACAGACTGAGAAACTACCTGGATTTATCTCCTCACATCAACAATCATCAGTTTTCAGTTAATGATCAGTTCAGTTAAATGATCAGTTCAGTTAAATGATCAGTTCAGTTAAATGATCAGTTCAGTTAAATGATCAGTTCAGTTATCATTACTGATAGACTGCATTTACTTTCTTTGTAGGTGTTTAGTTGAGTTTTGTGCTCACCTGTTGAAAGTCCTGCTGTCATCACACGAAGACGATTAAAGTGAAAGTAAAGAAGGTTCAAAACATCACAACATGATCACATGATCACATGATCAGATGTTTCTACATATTTAAGAAATGACAAAAACGTATATTGTATTTTGTATAAATGTAACCAATTGTTTTTTTTTTTACAAAATAACTAAATTTCTTAGGCTTTATGTTTCTTTATTTCAAACATGTTTTACAGGATTTTTATTTTTGAACTCATCTCTAAACATTTAAACATTCAAACATTTAAAATTTAGACCTTAAACTCTTTTTAACATCTTATTTCTCTGATGTGGAGTTTAACTCATATCCAACTCGTATTTAATACTGAAATATCTGAACTGGGTGTGTCTTGGAAAACTAAATGTCAGGTATGTACTTTCATACATGTTCTTCTTCCTCATATCTGAATGAAAACTCTGATGATCTTTTATCAGAATATCTAAAGAACTCAAACACATTTCCATGAAATCCTGACAGACTGAGCCGAGAAGATTCACACAGGATCAAAATGTTGTCTCATTAAAGTGGTGGAGCATAAAGTCTGTGTGCAGGTTGTCTCTGTTTATCACACCAGTACCATTAAAAACTGTACAAATGTAAAACAATGTATCATTGAAACACTTGAAGGAAACACAATCTAAAAACAGATTTTTTTTAGGCTCTACTGTTCTGGAGATAAAAGTTGGTCCAAACATTGAATCAGTCAGGTGGAGCTGATCAAATCTTTTCTTTCTGTGTTGTTTACTTCACACACAAGAGAGTTGAAGAGCGAGTCTGTTGCTTTATCTCCTCCTACCTTCTCTGACAGACCAACCAGAGCTGAGAAAACACTTCACTAACTTTGTGCTGCTTGAGATTTTTTTCCAGGAACGTCACCACTGATACCCAGTAAAACTCACCAGCTGAACCTGTTGCTGCTCCACCAGTCTGAGGCAATAAAAACGAAAGTAACTGTTGACAAAGAAGGAAGAAGAGAGTGTCTCATCCACATCAGACTTCAAATGTTCAGATGTTTTAAATGATAGGAAAACATGTTTATACATGTGAAAAAGACTGTACAGGAAATAACTGTGTAAGAGGAAACTATTTAGTTATTTTTGAAACGTAAAAACTTAATGTTGTCTGTAAAATGTATTAAAATGTCTTCAACACACATTTTACATCTTTCTTGTGGATGTGTTGGAACATTCAGGCTAAATACTGGATAAACTGTAATAAAAATAAAAGTTTTTCATGTGAAAACAAAACCTGTTTCAGTGTTGATATGAACACCTGACTATTGTTTTAGAATCAGAATCAGAATCAGCTTTATAGACCATGAATGCGTACACATACAAGGAATTTGACTCCGGTTTTCCCGTTGCTCTCAACGTACATACACATGAATAGACAAATAAACAAAAAACAAGGACAGCAAAGGTAAGCATGAATATTTAACTACTATGTACAAATATAAAAATAAATACAAAGTATATATATATATATGAGCATAACACAACAATGACAATGAAGTGGAGAAATAGTGCAATGATATAGAGTGCAAAGATGCCTGGATAAATATGGAGACTTTATATACATAAGGTAGGTGGAATATGTATAAATATATATATATACACACACACATATATATCAGTATATGATTAAGTGTTCATCAGAGTGACGGCCTGTGGGAAGAAGCTGTTCTGGTGTCTGGGGGAGGAGTAAGACAGATTGTGAACTCAACCTTAAACTAGACAACAAATGTGCTGCTTTATGTTGTTACAGGATTGTTTAAATCAGAAGTTGTTTTAAACTTTAAACACATGAGTAAAATATGCCTATCCCTTTGATTATAATGGAAGGTATAAAACACAATATGCTCAATGCGTGCATTTTGTTGTCCATTGTCCAGACAAGATTCATGTTTTTGGTTGATTTATTTTCTAGTTCATAGCAAACATACATGTGTTTATCCTGCAGCTTCTCTCTTCCTCTGGTAAAAAAAACATGTCCCTTCCTGGTGCCTCACCTGACATTAACTCACCTGCGACCTCTATCCTAAATCCTGCCTGGTCTGATGCTCAGTGCCCCTAGTGGTTACAAATAAAAAGGCAGAAATAACAAATAATAATAAAACAAATGAAATGGCTTTTACACTTACCAAGAAAACTACTTTTGCAACTAATGAGGATATTTGCTGACACATAAAGAATCCTGTGTGCTCTGTTCTGTGTTTTTCTAGTTTATCTGTGTTAATAATCTTGGCTGAGATATGACACAAACCAGGCCTTTCCAGTTTTAGTGCGGTTTATTAAGATAATAATAATATGTTTCCCAATCATTCAGTTAAAATACAAAAAACAAACAAACTTTTTAGGCATTTAAGACAATGTACAGAAAATAGAACATAAAAGAATTAAAGATGCACGATAATGGTCCTTGAATCTTTATATATACATATACAGGATCTGTCCTGCTCATCAACACTGAACATACAAACATTCATATTCTTCTTAAATTAATTATTACAGAACAAAAATAACATTTATTTTATTTAAACAGAAAGGCTACAACATCGTCTGGCCCTTTAGCTAATTAGGTACCATTATTATCTATATAAAATCAGTAATGTTAAAGTAACCCTGACACCATCATCTTTTATTTAATATGTTCAGAATTCTCTGCAGAAACACCTCAAACAGAGAGATGCAGAGAGATCAGCGCCTCCTGGTGGTCAGAGGAGTCACGACATCTCTCTGAACCTGATGAAAATCTCCAGGTGGTTTCTCATCTATGTTATAAAAAGTCAACAATCCATTTAACATACTGGAGGAAAATAGAAACAGTGAATACAACACATGTTAAGAACAACACTTGACCTCGTAAATCATTATAAAATCACTTGATAAAAGCTAATTTTGACTCGTGAGTGATAAATAAACCACTTTCTGGTCCACAAATGATGTGCGTGGCTTCAGCTGTGATGAGATGCCGATTCTTTTTACAGTTCAGTTGAAGCTGTGTAGCTGCAGCATTTTTGGCAGAGCTCCACAACAGAAAAAACTAAATCAGTTGTGAATTAGCAGTGATACTGTTGTTAACATTTAATCAATTACAATATGTAATATATTTACAGCCAGCTGACTATTTTGCCATATTTTTGTATGTGTAGGCAAACAATAAAATAAAATTGCAAGCATGAAGATATAATAAAAAAATAAAAAAAAGATCCAGTTTGGAACCAGAAGTGTCCGAAACTAATAGATTTGATTTGGTTGTTCTGTTCAGCTCATATTTGTCAATAACTGTCAACAGGAAAAGACATTTCTAAAAAAAACAGCACTCTCACAGGCAAACCAAGATAAAAATGGTCATTATTAACAGGACTGCAAATGAAACTGGCTGCTGTTGGGACACTGAGATCAAAAGATCAAAAAATCTCATTGAATTGAACATGACCATGTGTCCTCTGGGGTTAGAAGTTTCTCGTTAGGAGATTCATTTTTATTTTTCTGTCCTCTTTTCTTCGAGCTTGTGTTTACCTGTGCCCAGGTTCACCATTTTATTTGTTTGCCGTCTCATCTGTGTCAGTCCAGCCAGTCTTCAACTGCCAGCTCAAGCTCACTCTGCCTCCGTCCGGTCTATCTCCGTCTCGCCTAGTGACCTGCCAGCTTACACTCCCTGCCTGCTCTGTCCAGTGTTAATAAACTGCTTTTGGTTCTTTTTCTAACACCTCACAACACTTTACCATGTTTTTCCTGTAATTCATACATTTTAAAAAAAAAACATCCTCTTTGAATTAATTCATCATTTTTTTCATGTTCCAGTAAATTCTCATTTAGTTTGGTTCAATTTTGTTCCTGCTGGGTCACATGTTCCTGTTTCAATGTATTCATTTCTTGTTCATGTTTGTTTTTTAGACAGATCAGCCCATCTTGTGCTTTTATCTACTTTGTTTTGGGTCAAAAGTTCCTTCTCCAAGTCTTCCACTTGTTGGTTGTGTTTTTTCTGTAATTCATCAATTTTTTCCTTCGCTTTCCTTTTGTTTTGGGTTGAAAGATCTTTTTAAAAAGGTTATCCAGCTGCTTTTTTTGTGTTTCCTCCAATTCCTTAATTTTTTTCGTATATTCTTTATTTCGGGTCAAAAGTATCAAATCAGTCATTTTTTTGTGTGTTTCAACATCCAAGTTTAGATTTTTGTTCTACAAGTGAAAAATAGTCTTTATATTTATCTGACAGTTTATTTAAAACATGTAGATAGGGAAAAAAAAAGTACGAGTACAAAAAACAAAACAAATTATCCAAGAAGTGAGTGAGCTGATTTCCTTGGTGGACGTCTTGTATGTTCTTTGTCACATAATCAGAGGATTTTGCATTTTTTTTCCTTTTCAGTATGTTTTTCCTTCATGTCTTCCAGTTCTTGTCTCAGTTTTTTCATTTCTTCCTGACTTTGTTCAGTTTTCTGTTCCATTTCAGATATTTTAGCTTCTAGTTTTATTTTCATCAGTTGCATTTCTTCATGATGTCTTTTATTGACACTCTGTAACTGTATCTGTTCCTTTGCCCATTGGAACATCTCAGTGTTGTAGCAGCCGCCATTTTCCTTCCCTATGGTCTTGATCTTGGTCAGCAGCTCACTGACTTGTGTGCGGTTTGTGTCGTCTTTGTTATTGAAGACCTGGTATCTCCCTCCACAGTCATTTATGAGTTGTTTGACAAAGACATCACAGTCTTCAATATAACTCTCAAATGACTGATCTTGCAGTTCTTCTCCTCTGGTGAATATAATGATGATGAAATCTTCAGACTTCTTGCCAAAAACCCTCTTGATCAGTTCCACAGATTCTTTTTCCTCTTGTGTAATGTTCCCGATCTGCAGCACCAGTAAGAACACGAGGTCCAGGAGACAACATGTTGATGCATTTGTGAAGCTCCTGCTGAATTTCATCATCAGACAGAGTTGTGTTGAACAAGCCGGGGGTGTTGACCACAGCGACAGGCCGTCCATCAATCTCTCCTGTTGCTTTCTCACAAGATTTGGTCACTGGCTTCGGGGTGATTCTGGGTTTGAAATGCTTTTTGCCTAAAATGGTGTTTGCTGTTGCACTCTTCCCACTGCCAGTCTTTCCAATCAGCACCATCCTGAGACACTCTCTGCTCTGATCTTCATCTTCACCTCCCAACTCACTCCTCCATTTCACATCCTGCAGTTCAGCTCTAAGTCTTGAAACCTTCATCTGAGACTTGGTGAATGTGTCCTTTGTGAAGCATCTGGATCCTTCAACTCTCATCTTTTCCAAAGCTGCCAACAGCTCTGGGATCTGCTGCTGGTCCTTGATGTTGAGAACACCACATCTTACTCCACAGCTCTGACGGAGCTCCTGGATGTCCTTGTTTTTCTTTATAAAGTTGACAACTTCTGGAGCTGCAGGATCTGACTCCACAGTGAAAAGAATCACAATGAAGTCATTGACTGGAGGGCTGAATGTGTTCTGGATGGTCTCTAACTCTTTCTTATCTTCATCAGTGAGGGGACCCACAGGTAGGACCAGGATGAAGGCATGGACGCCCTCAGGATCACAGAGGGAGAGACACCTGAATGATTCCTCCATCACTGCCTCCTGAGGTTTTCCATACAAGGCAGGCAGCTCCACCAGGGAAACCAGACGTCCACACACCTCTCCCTGATGTTTAACACACTCGGATGAGTTGGAGACTGAAGGAAACTCTGTCTGACCTAAAATGGCCTTGGCTGCTGAAGTCTTCCTCCCACACAGAACCAGGTTTAAAGCTGGTTGCTTGAGACCCGACTTCAGTGATGAAACAACTAGCCCAGACACTGAAATAAAAACACTGAATTAGAAACGCCAACTTTGAACAGCCTTAATCCAAACTGCAATAAACAATGCATGATTATATTTGACTGAAGTCAAAGAAAAAATAAAAGGATACACGTCTGATTGTAGACAGCAGGTTTGGAGAAACTACTCTTTAAACTAGCAAATCATCAAATAAATGACATGAACTTGTGGCTCAATGCCAGAGTCAAGGTTCGGGCACGGAAAGGACCAGACAGAGAACAAAGGAAACCCAGGGACATATATGCACACAAGACTAATCAGCAACGAGACACAGCTGGGGTGGGCAGGCAGGCAGCAGGAGAAGGAGGGAAACACAAGGGCTGTGCAAACGAGATCTAGACACAAAACAGGTGCACAGAGAAACACAGGGAAACATGAGGAAAAACGAAAACACACGGATCTGGACCGTGACAGCCAGAGATTCCCTATCTACTCATGAAACCTGCTTAATTCATCCAATTTTAGACTGTGTTCTCACCTATTGTTAAATGTAAATGTTATGTAATTCACAAAACATCAGAACAGTTTTGTCTCAGTTCAGTTGTACTCACTGGAAGGTGGTAATCTCATGCTGTCGTGGGACTGCAGGAGTTGTTCCTTGCCTCGATCTGTAAGGCCACAGAAATAATATATAATAATTGTTTTCATATTCTAAAATGTGCAGTTCTATGTAGATAACAATGCCCTTTTTGCCAAGAAGCCAGTTCACTGGTGTGAATTATTTTTCAGAGTTTAGTTATAATCAATAATAAAGTGCTACATCAATTTATTAAATTTCCCTTTTTGTTATTTAAACGGTGACCCAATGATTTAATTTTAAAATACCTACAGTATGTGTCTGTCTATCATAGTCCATCTCAAATTCCAATTCAATTATTTGTATTTTCTATTACACCAACGTGGTATGATAATTGTGCCTTTATTTATGAGAACAAAGTGATTGCAAAAGTATGTAAAGAAAGTCTGTCAGAGAGACTTTGTGTGAATTACTCAGGTCTCATTGATGTTGTAGCTGCAGGTTTTAGATATGAATTTCCCCTTCATTATTGTAATAATTCAGATTGTTTACAGTAACCAGCAAAAGCTCATCTCTAATGGTTTTAACATGCACAATGTGAGAAGTGATCTTCTCTAATAAATGGTTTTGGTGTTAAAGAGTTTACAAGAAAAAAGAAAATGTTATTCTCTCACTTTCACAAAAAAAAATCACATTTTCAACTATTAAGTACGACGTGAACAAAAGACTGTGGACAGAATTGCCAAAATTTTAAATAAATTAAATAAAAAGTGTGGCTGACCAATGATGGATAATGTTTTAAACCTGTAGCTACAACCGATTATATGTAAACAACACAAGATTTTTATGTGAAATAGACATAAGGCCTGTACATACTTTTTGTCTTTTTTCTAATCTCATTTTCTTAAATTCACAATATGAATAGAATTGACTTTACACAATTTGTTATTTCATAAATGTTGGATAGATCTCAAACAAAACTAATCATTTAATTCTACAGAACAACCATGTAGAAAAAATATTTTTAAAAGCACTGTATATAAAGTAAAATATATATATTGGGTACAGTTACTATTTGGTTTAAAAAGATTGCAATCTTAACAATCTTCTCTGAATAAAGATGTATTTTAGCTTCTGTTCTTATTCATATCAGTAGTAATGGTGGCGGTAGTGGTACAGAGTCCATGTGTTATCAGTGGTGGTAAAACCACTAGTATTGGTGTTGTACTATTTATCAAAGGAGGATCTTTATTCGCCTTTAGTCTGAAGTCTTACCTGAACATTTAAAGACGAATAAAGGCATCAGTACGTTCCTTAGTATCAGTTAACATTTAACACTGTGGGAAACTTTATAGCATTGGGCTTCTTCTTCTTCTTTTTTTTTTTTTTTGGATTCACCACATTTCAAAACAATTCATGCAAGCTATTCATTTCCATGTGATGCTTACCTGAGGTGTCTATTTCTGTTATCTT
Organism: Lateolabrax maculatus; assembly: GCA_031216445.1. Lineage (NCBI taxonomy): Eukaryota > Metazoa > Chordata > Actinopteri > Acropomatiformes > Lateolabracidae > Lateolabrax > Lateolabrax maculatus. Next base: position 3,081,472 of record CM062217.1, on the reverse strand, counting down.
GTGTTGTTGGTCTCCCATCGTGAATTTTTTAAAATATATTGCAGCTCAGTTCACGTCGTTACTGCGTGACTACAAACAGTGAATCTGGTCCAGTTAATCACCAGTCCTGAATGATCAGCGTACACCTGAGGATTAACAACAATCCAAGAATGTTATATTTCTTACAATTACACACATTTCTCTGTTTGAATTCATATCTCAGATGTGTCTACTCACCAGCTGAGATCCTCTTTGCTTCCAAGTACATGTAGAGTGAAATAAACTCCACACTGACTAACTCACCTGGAACAACCTTTTCTTTCAGACTGGGCAGGTCACTGCACAGACATGACATCAGGTAAACAGCTGAGTTAATGTTTAACAGTCCCTGAAGCTCAACAGCAGGAACAGGAAACCTGACACACAGATCAGCTCAGCACTTTACCTTCTTACTCAACATACATACATACTTTTTCTTTAACTCCATGTTGCAAACATCGATACTGTCTGCTTGAAGTATTAAATCCTTTAATGACGATAATGAAATTCCATTAAATTTGTGGAAGACTTAAGATCAAAATCCTTATCAAATCAGTTCCCACCTTAAAACAGCAATGCATTAGGAAGAATAGGGCCGGGTTATGCTTGAAAGGCAAAAAGTGTTTGTAGTTGTTCCTAATAACTAAAAACCTGCATACAAACATCACAGGCTGTGCGGTGATGCTGCCTTTGGTAAAAATAAAATGAAAACAGAAATCTGTGATTCACAGATTCACCACGGCTGCCACTGACACAGAGGCATGAAAATGAAAGCACGTTTACTTGTAACCGTGTGAATAACTCATGACTATATTCTGTAGAATGCATTCATAACATGAGTAAAAGTTTAACTGGGCAAATATGAGGAGAAATAAAAGATTTGATAACATGCATTAGCATTTAGACTTAAGAGAATCCAGGTTATTTGTCAACCCGGGTATCAGAACTTGCTACACAGTGAAATGCTCACAGTGCAGAGAACAGCTGTGCAACAGAGTACAGTAAAGAAAGGATCAGCATTTCATCCCGTTTATTTTAGAAAATAGCCATGAAAATCTTTACAATTGCCTCGGGACATCTTTAGTTTGAGTTTACCTTTTAGTTTAAATATGGGGTCTTTACTGCAAAGCATTCATAGTGTTGGATTCTTTTGTACACAAAAAGCAACAGAAATAGTTGTGTATAGATGAAAATGAGAGCTTGTTTGAAAGGTTAAAATCCTGCTTACTTTCTCACCTCTGAACACTCAGAAAATCAAAGCATGAAATGTGAATGTCAGACAATCACTTGTCTTGGAGAATACTGATGCCTTTACAGTACTTTAAAAAGTACTTCTTGAGAGATATTACTACCATTTAATACAAATCCTATTTTTTTAGACGATCGTCTGAGAGACTGGTGGTGACCCACCTGAAGGAAATCACAGGCCCCCTGCTGGACCCCCTGCAGTTTGCCTACAGGTCAAACAGGTCGGTGGATGATGCAGTCAACATGGGACTGCACTACATGCTGCAACACCTCGACTCCCCAGGGACATACGCAAGGGTCCTGTTCGTGGACTCAGCGTAAAATACTTTTGTTGTGAGCTATCTTAGATTTCTTTTCTTTGCCTTTTTGTTAGTAGACATAGATTTCAAAGTTACAGCACAGTAAAATCAGTTCATATGAGCGCTGTGTGACGCGACTAACTGCCGTGGAGTTATCCAATGATATCAACCCTGAGAACGCGTCAGGGCCTGGGGGCGAGGCTACAGCACAGGCCAGCTACAAGTACGTTGTGTAACACCTTCATCCCCAGAGGTATGGAAGTCCATTTGCGCCACTGTGAGAAAAAAAAAAAGAAAAAACGATCCTGTAAGTCATAATTATAAGATACTAAATCTTAATACTGAGATACTATCTCAGAGATGGTATTGGATAATTATGACTTACAGGATCGTTATTTTTTCATCACACTGGCGCAAATGGGCTTCCGTACAGATGTTGCAAATGTCAAAGAAAAATAAAAAGAGGTTGCAGTTACTCATTTGTGAGATTGTAATCATCGAGTTGTGGTTGTACGGGAAAACGAACTTCAAATATTCTAATCCAGCTTAACTTTGTGATCATATAATATATATATAGAATATAATATAGAATTTTTTACAAGTGAAAATTTGAACATACAACTTCATATTTCTGTTCTACAACTTTTAACATTAATACAAGCTCTCACATTTTGCAACATATTTACTTTTATGTGAATTAGGTTTTTTCACTTTTACAGTTTTAATCATATATCAAATTATTATCCTTTTTGGAGACAGCTCTTATCCAGGGCAAAGAGAACAGAAAATACCTTTGTCACTAGAAAAGGCTTTTCCGAGTTTGTCGGTTCATTATCAAGTCGAAGATTCTTCTGTTCGCTTCGTCACCAAGGTGAAATATTGTCACACTTTTCTTTTCTAACGATAAACCATGAAACCAAAGAATCAAATACAGAACATACGATTAAAGATTCATCTGAATTATGTCTTAAGTTGATGAAATCAGTTATAAAAAATCCATTCTGATTTGACATGTGACAAAACAAAGAAACATCAAAGCATTCATTGTCTATAATGACATTTTTCATCACTTTGATTCATCTGATCAGCACTTTAAATGATTTTCATGTTTGTTTAATTTTGACTATTTGCTGTGATATTTGTGATTTGGGTGTTGCAGAGAAAACAGGGTGATTGATATCAAAACATTTACTTTCACTTAGATTACAAACATCATGTTCTTTATCATATTCAAAGGAAAACAAAGAAAATCTCTATAATAATAATAATAATAATAATAATAATAATAATAATAATAATCAACTTATTTTAGGAGAAAAAGATAATATTCTCTCTCTATAATAATAAGATTTTATAGATATTATTTTTCTTGACAAAGTTAAACAGATCCTGAATGTTACAGATTAAACAATTATTATTTTCAGTGATTTTTTTACCAGAAATTTAAAAATATATATTGTATATGTATTGACCCAGAGGGAAATATCAGCAGGGACGGTTTGATTGATAATCAGCTGATCACAGATATATCTGTATTGATCTGTTTGCAAAAAGGAAAAAGGCATGAAAACTAACTGAAAGAGTTCAGCCTTAAGCATGAAACCCACCAGACTAATTAACATTTTATTATTTACAATTGATTAACAATTATGCAAAAACTGATGAACAGTTATGGAACAGATGAGAAGCTGACTGTCCATTTGTTAGACAAAGAAATTTACTTAGACCCGTTAATTCGACATGTTAAACCGACTCTTTGTATCCTGATTTTAAAACTCCATCCATTCAGGTTTCTGAAAATCAAACTTCCAACTCATTTTGAGAACGTGCAGTCTTTTCTTTTCTATTTTACTGTTGACACGGTCGTCTTCATTTGAAGTCACATAGTGAACTGGGGTTTAACTTGCCCGACATGAAGAGAACTGAATTTAGGGACCATAACGTTCAATTTCTAGTCTGTCACTTAAACACACTGTTATTTGTGTTGTCAGTCAAATGGCTGGGGAGTAGATCAGCAAGTAGTAAAACTCTTCATGTGTCTTCTTTTGTCTTAGCTCTCTCTGTAGTGTGTGTATGCATAAGTCAATAATATATAACATAATGAAATAACAATAACAACAGCACAAACAAACAAGGAATATGTCCATTTTCTTCTCTTACGATGGTACTCTTCTTGGAGCTTTTTGAAGTTTGTTTTCTCCTCCTCCAGGTTCTGTTTATCCTCCTGACGTATTCGTTCCCAGAGATCCTTTTTTTCTTTATCCCAGGCGTCTCGATCTCTCTTCATCTCTTTTCTATACAGCTCCAGCTTCTTCTCAGCATTTCTCCTTTGTTCTCTTTCTGATTGAACTATTTTCTCAGAAGCTTCCAGTTTTCTTCTCCAGTCCTGTCGCTGAGTTTCTTCTTGTTTTTTCCGTTTCCTTTCCTCTTCCTCCCGTTCTTTCTTCCTCTCCTCACGCTCCTTGTTGATGCAGGCCTCTTTGTCCTTCAGCTGTTTTGCTTTCAGTTTTCTCTCCTCTTCAATTTCTCCATTCTGTTCTTTGATTTTCCTTTTAAGTGTTTTCAAATCTTCCTCATATCTCCTGAGGTCCTCATTCTTCTTCCTTTTCAAATCTTGCAGTTCAGCTTTAAGTCTTATGTTAGTGTTCATCTGAGTCTTGGTGAACATGTCCTTTGTGAAGCATCTGGATCCTTTGACTCTCAACTTTCCCACATCATCCAACAGCTCTGGGATCTGCTGCTGGTCCTTGATGTTGAGAACAACACATCTTCCTCCACAGCTCTGACGGAGCTCCTGGATGTCCTTGATTTCTTCTACAAAGTTAACAACAGCTGGAGCTGCAGGATCTGACTCCACAGTGAACAGAATCATGGTGAAGTCATTGACTGGAGAGCTGAATGTGTTCTGGATGATCTTTAACTCTTTCTTGTCTTCATCAGTGAGGGGACCCACAGGTAGGACCAGGATGAAGGCATGGACGCCCTCAGGATCACAGAGGGAGAGACACCTGAGTGATTCCTCCATCACTGCCTCCTGAGGTTTTCCATACAAGGCAGGCAGCTCCACCAGGGAAACCAGACGTCCACACACCTCTCCCTGATGTTTAACACTCTCTGATGAGTTGGAGACTGAAGGAAACTCTGTCTGACCTAAAATGGCCTTGGCTGCTGAAGTCTTCCCTGCTCCTCTCCTCCCACACAGAACCAGGTTTAAAGCTGGTCTGATGTCTTCAGACACAGACTTTCCTTTCATGATTAAACCTGAATCCTCATCCTCAAACACCTCAAGGCTGACATGCTCTCCATTGTTCTCCTTTACTATTTGACCCAAGCGTGTTAACAGCTCTGGAAGTTCAAGGTCCTTCAGCTTCAAGTATCTGTATCTACACATTCTCATCATGTCTTTTAATGGTGGGTGTTCCAGGTATTTTTTCTTTAAACCTGGACTCTTCTCTCTGGGTGGTGATATCAGAACCAGTGAATGATCAAATGATTGATCACTGAAGAGTTTCAGGACTCTGCAGAGCCTCAGTTTGTGTTCCTCAGTGAAGTCTTCAGGCTGTAGAACCAGCAGGAACACATGAGGTCCAGGATCAGAGACACGAACACAGTGTTTTACATGTTCTGTCAGTTTGTGTTGAGAGATGTTGGGATGCAGCAGATCTGGAGTGTTGATGAGAACTATTTCTTCATCCATTAACTGTCCTCTGACTCTCAGACAGTGGTCTGGTTCTTCCTCAGTGTTGAACTTTCTCAGTATGAAGTTCCCCACTGAACTCCTCTGAGACCAGCTGTTCCCCAGCAGAACAACCCTCAGCTCAGACACTGAAAAAATGAAATAAACTTGGATTTATAATCAATGAGAAAGTCACGGCTTTTTTCAGGTGGACTTCAGTGAATGTGTCAGCTGTTATTAACTTGATATTTGCAAAGTGAGCTCGCAAATATTCAAATAGAATGAAAATGTGAGTTTGTATTCACCACATACAAACACTGTAATTGTAGATATTAATTTACAGAAGAATAATTCTGACTCAGTTCAGTTTAACTCACTGTTTGGTGGCAGCCATCGAAAGCTGCTGCTCCTCTTCAGTGGTTGCAGATCACCTGTTGCTGTAAGATACAGGACATTGATTCATTCACATGTTATCTTTAATTTAATGTACAATGTTTCTGGAAGGACAAATTGCCATTGATTATTTTGTAATTTTATGTGTTTTTACTTGTATAAAACAAGCAAAACAAGATGTGTGTAAGAGTTTCTGTCTTTGATCCAGACGAGGGAGAGTCTACAGGCAAAACTCAGATTAACGTAACATATGGAGAAGACTGAACGACAACATGGAGCATCTCTGAAAAATATCTGAATATTAAATTCCAGAATTCAGAGACCTTAGGACATGAGCAGAATTGATTATACGAGGTGGCAGATTGAGTCAATCATCTAATACAGTAAAGGTAAAACAGGGAGTGATATGACTCATTCTTACCCTAGCTTTTAAGAGATAAAATATACAATAAAATACAATATACAATCTTTTGCACAATGTCAGGTGTTGTCAACTAGTTGTTGACTCAAACCTGCACACAAAGTAGCCCTAGTGTAATGAGGGTGACGGGCAGTTAAGTTACAAGTGTTTGATAAAATTAAGTCTTTACATTTAAGTTAAATAAAATTTGTAATTTTTGGAAATCATGTTATTAGCAGAAAACAAATAATGAAGAAATCACAAGCGTATCAAATACAAAAAAATATCAATTGCACTACTATACAAGGCTAAGGATCTGATAAGTCAGTGTCCTATCCTGCTCAGTTAATCCACACAACAGCTACTGTGTGGAAATATGGGGGAATGCAAACAAAACCCATAAAAATCTAGTGAAAATATCACAAAAGAGCCATAAGAATTCTCTGCCAGGTAGCAACACTGTTGACAGTTTGCATGTTGTACAAGTGCGTCCCCGTCTGCATTAATAAATCATTTATCCTGATGATTTCTGTATCTCTGTTCAGCACTCAGATAAAAATATCTGTGTTGATTTCTAATCATTCTCTTGAAGGACACTCACTGTCTGCTTAGCATTGTGCTTCATTAATTAATTAGTTAATTAATTAAAAAGTGTTTTAACTTGCTGCTGTCAACATAGCTTGAGAGAGGGTTCATGCTATCAGTTTTATTTCATTCTGATGGTCTGAATTGCCTCAAAATTATTAATCCACGTTAAAAGCGCATTTAGTTACTTATTTCATTTTCACTTTGGGATTTTTTTTTGAAATTCACATTATTTTACTATTAATTATCATTGTATTTTCTTCACTTTTGTTTTATTACAATATATCCTGTTTTGTTGTCATCAGTTAAGTCATGTTATACAGTGTACCAGTGTTTTATTTACTGTTTCCTGATATTATATTGTATGTAAAAAATCATTAATCCATTAGGACTCTGTTGGCTTTGCCCTGTTTGATAAAGGAAGCAGCAACATTAAAGTTTAAATACAAAATTAACTTAGATTAAAAGAAACTGCATCAGTGAGGCTGCACAAAGCTCACCATACTGACAGAAAATAAATCTTTTACAAAGTAAACAGTGGATATTGATGAATACTTTATTTTAGGAGTGACTCAGTTAGTCCACAGGACTGTTTCTATAGTGATGATGTGATAACAATGAACCCAGAACAACCTTTTTCAGCAGAAGTAGACATGGTGCTCTGGAAACCAAATGACTTTGAGTGCAGGAATAAGAAAGAGGATGCAGGTGTTGTATGCAGCTGGTGAGAGCAGACAGTGTGTTATCCAGACTAATAAAGTCTGACTGAACTCACCTGCTGCTGCAGCCGCCATGATGTCCCTCTGCTGGAAACACCAGACACTAATTCACCTGGAAACCAACTGCTGGGTTTGAGAACCTAAAGAGAGGAGACGATAAAATGTTCAACTGTCTTCTTTGTTAACTTTTCTCTGCTCCTGCCTTATGTTACATCAGTAAACCTCCTGACACAAACAGTCGACAATCAAAGTAGATTTAATAAGTGTTTTCAGCTTTTAGTTAAATAATAATGTGGCCCGTCAATGTGAACTTGGTAAGTGGCAGAAAATGGATGTATAGATAATGTTTTAAACCTGTAGCTACATATTATATGTAAACAACACAATATTCTTTTTGTCAAATAGACACAAGGCCCATACAGTCGTTTCAGAAAATTCAAACTTTCATTTTTCACATTTTCTTAAGTTCATAATGTGAATAGAATTTACTTGTATAGTTCTACATTGTATAGATCTCAAAAAGAAAGAAAAAATCATCCGCGTTTGTAAAAAACTCCAAGAAGATTTTATATCAGTAGTAATGGGGGTGGCAGTGGTACAGAGTCCATGTGTTATCAGTGGTTAATCTTGTTTTTATAGCTGTTGTAATATGTATCAAAGGAGGATTTAACTTCCTTGTTCACCTTTGGTCTGAACATCCCACTCTGGAGTCTTAACTGTACATTTATAGACAAATAAAGACATTATTACTTTTTCTTAGTATCTGTAAACATTTAACACTGTGGAAAACTTTATAGCATTTTTTGAATTTATTCAAACTATTCATTTCCATGTGATTGCTTACCTGAGGTGTCTATTTCTGTTATCTTGTGTTGTCGGTCTCCCATCGTGGATTTAAAAATATATATTGCAAAAAGGATTTATTCTTTTCAGCTCAGTTCACGTCGTTACTTCGTGACTACAAACAGTGAATCTGGTCCAGTTAATCACCAGTCCTGAATGATCAGCGTACACCTGAGGATAAACAACAATCCAAGAATGTTATATTTCTTACAATTAAAGAGAGAAGAAGATTACAATTAGGTTTTTTTGAATTTTTATTTGAGAAGTGTCTACTCACCAGCTGAGATCCTCTTCACTGTCAAGTACATCGGACAAATTACAAACTCCACACTGACGCTAAAGTCACCTGAGTTTCTGAGTTTCAGACTGGGCAGGTCATTAATGAGTTAATGTTTAACAGTCCCTAAAGCTAAAAGCTTGATCTTCGACCTTTTGGGATATAAAACAATCACGAGAATGGGACGGACGGATGGATAACTCAAAAACATAATTAAACCACAGCAGTCACTGGCACAGAGGCATGAAAATGAAAGCACATCTACTTGTAACCGTGTGAATAACTCATGACTATATTCTGTAGAATGCATTCATAACATGAGTAAAAGTTTAACTGGGCAAATATGAGGAGAAATAAAAGATTTGAAAACATGCATTAGCATTTAGACTTAAGAGAATCCAGGTTATTTGTCAACCCGGGTATCAGAACTCGCTACACAGTGAAATGCTCACAGTGCAGAGAACAGCTGTGCAACAGAGTACAGTAAAGAAAGGATCAGCATTTCATCAGGTTTATTTTAGAAAATATCCATGAAAATCTTTACAATTGCCTCGGGACATCTTTAGTTTGAGTTTACCTTTTAGTTTAAATATGGGGTCTTTACTGCAAAGCATTCATAGTGTTGCATTCTTTTGTACACAAAAAACAACAGAAATAGTTGTGTATAGATGAAAATGAGAGCTTGTTTGAAAGGTTAAAATCCTGCTTACTTTCTCACCTCTGAACACTCAGAAAATCAAAGCATGAAATGTGAATGTCAGACAGTCACTTTAGGAAAATAACAGAAACTGTGGGCATCCGACAAACACTTGTCTTGGAGAATACTGATGCCTTTACAGTACTTTAAAAAGTACTTCTTGAGAGATATTACTACCATTTAATACAAATCCTATTTTTTTAGACGATCGTCTGAGAGACTGGTGGTGACCCACCTGAAGGAAATCACAGGCCCCCTGCTGGACCCCCTGCAGTTTGCCTACAGGTCAAACAGGTCGGTGGATGATGCAGTCAACATGGGACTGCACTACATGCTGCAACACCTCGACTCCCCAGGGACATACACAAGGGTCCTGTTCGTGGACTCAGCGTAAAATACTTTTGTTGTGAGCTACCTTAGATTTCTTTTCTTTGCCTTTTTGTTAGTAGACATAGATTTCAAAGTTACAGCACAGTAAAATCAGTTCATATGAGCGCTGTGTGACGCGACTAACTGCCGTGGAGTTATCCAATGATATCAGCCCTGAGAACGCGTCAGGGCCTGGGGGCGAGGCTACAGCACAGGCCAGCTACAAGTACGTTGTGTAACACCTTCATCCCCAGAGGTATGGAAGTCCATTTAGGCCACTGTGAGAAAAAAAAAAAAAAAAACGATCCTGTAAGTCATAATTATAAGATACTACGTCTTAATACTGAGATACTATCTCAGAGATGGTATTGGATAATTATGACTTACAGGATCGTTATTTTTTCATCACACTGGTGCAAATGGGCTTCCATATAGATGTTGCAAATGTCAAAGAAAAATAAAAAGAGGTTGCAGTTACTCATTTGTGAGATTGTAATCATCGAGTTGTGGTTGTACGGGAAAACGAACTTCAAATATTCTAATCCAGCTTAACTTTGTGATCATATAATATATATAGAATATAATATAGAATATTTTACAAGTGAAAATTTGAACATACAACTTCATATTTCTGTTCTACAACTTTTAACATTAATACAAGCTCTCACATTTTGCAACATATTTACTTTTATGTGAATTAGGTTTTTTCACTTTTACAGTTTTAATCATATATCAAATTATTATCCTTTTTGGAGACAGCTCTTATCCAGGGCAAAGAGAACAGAAAATACCTTTGTCACTAGAAAAGGCTTTTCCGAATTTGTCGGTTCACTATCAAGTCGAAGATTCTTCTGTTCGCTTCGTCACCAAGGTGAAATATTGTCACACTTTTCTTTTCTAACGATAAACCATGAAACCAAAGATCAAATACAGAACATACGATTAAAGATTCATCTGAATTATGTCTTAAGTTGATGAAATCAGTTATAAAGAATCCATTCTGATTTGACATGTGACAAAACAAAGAAACATCAAAGCATTCATTGTCTATAATGACATTTTTCATCACTTTGATTCATCTGATCAGCACTTTAAATGATTTTCATGTTTGTTTAATTTTGACTATTTGCTGTGATATTTGTGATTTGGGTGTTGCAGAGAAAACAGGGTGATTGACATCCAAACATTTACTTTCACTTAGATTGCAAACATCATGTTCTTTATCATATTCAAAGGAAAACAAAGAAAATCTCTATAATAATAATAATAATAATAATAATAATAATAATAGTAATAATAATAATAATAATCAACTTATTTCAGGAGAAAAAGATAATATTCTCTCTCTATAATATAAGATTTTAGAGATATTATTTTTCTTGACAGAAACACAAAGTTAAACAGATCCTGAATGTTACAGATTAAACAATTATTATTTTCAGTGATTTTTTACCAGAAATTTAAAAATATATATTGTATATGTATTGACCCAGAGGGAAATATCAGCAGGGACGGTTTGATTGATAATAAGCTGATCACAGATATATCTGTATTGATCTGTTTGCAAAAAGGAAAAAGGCATGAAAACTAACTGAAAGAGTTCAACCTTAAGCATGAAACCCACCAGACTAATTAACATTTTATTATTTACAATTGATTAACAATTATGCAAAAACTGATGAACAGTTATGGAACAGATGAGAAGCTGACTGTCCATTTGTTAGACAAAGAAATTTACTTAGACCCGTTAATTCAACATGTTAAACCGACTCTTTGTATCCTGATTTTAAAACTCCATCCATTCAGGTTTCTGAAAATCAAACTTCCAACTCATTTTGAGAACGTGCAGTCTTTTCTTTCTATTTTACTGTTGACACGGTTGTCTTCATTTGAAGTCACATAGTGAACTGGGGTTTAACTTGCCCGACATGAAGAGAACTGAATTTAGGGACCATAACGTTCAATTTCTAGTCTGTCACTTAAACACACTGTTATTTGTGTTGTCAGTCAAATGGCTGGGGAGTAGATCAGCAAGTAGTAAAACTCTTCATGTGTCTTCTTTTGTCTTAGCTCTCTCTGTAGTGTGTGTATGCATAAGTCAATAATATATAACATAATAAAATAACAATAACAACAGCACAAACAAACGAGGAATATGTCCATTTTCTTCTCTTACGATGGTACTCTTCTTGGAGCTTTTTGAAGTTTGTTTTCTCCTCCTCCAGGTTCTGTTTATCCTCCTGACGTATTCGTTCCCAGAGATCCTTTCTTTCTTTATCCCAGGCGTCTCGATCTCTCTTCATCTCTTTTCTATACAGCTCCAGCTTCTTCTCAGCATTTCTCCTTTGTTCTCTTTCTGATTGAACTATTTTCTCAGAAGCTTCCAGTTTTCTTCTCCAGTCCTGTCGCTGAGTTTCTTCTTGTTTTTTCTGTTTCCTTTCCTCTTCCTCCCGTTCTTTCTTCCTCTCCTCACGCTCCTTGTTGATGCAGGCCTCTTTGTCCTTCAGCTGTTTTGCTTTCAGTTTTCTCTCCTCTTCAATTTCTCCATTCTGTTCTTTGATTTTCCTTTGGAGTGTTTTCAAATCTTGCTCATATCTCCTGAGGTCCTCATTCTTCTTCCTTTTCAAATCTTGCAGTTCAGCTTTAAGTCTTATGTTAGTGTTCTTCTGCTCTACAACTTTCTTCACCTGAGCCTTGGTGAACATGTCCTTTGTGAAGCATCTGGATCCTTTGACTCTCAACTTTCCCACATCATCCAACAGCTCTGGGATCTGCTGCTGGTCCTTGATGTTGAGAACAACACATCTTCCTCCACAGCTCTGACGGAGCTCCTGGATGTCCTTGTTTTCTTTAACAAAGTTAAAAACTTCTGGAGCTGCAGGATCTGACTCCACAGTGAACAGAATCATGGTGAAGTCATTGACTGAAGAGCTGAATGTGTTCCGGATGGTCTTTAACTCTTTCTTGTCTTCATCAGTGAGGGGAGCCACAGGTAGGACCAGGATGAAGGCATGGACGCCCTCAGGATCACAGAGGGAGAGACACCTGAATGATTCCTCCATCACTGTCTCCTGAGGTTTTCCATACAAGGCAGGCAGCTCCACCAGGGAAACCAGACGTCCACACACCTCTCCCTGATGTTTAACACACTCTGATGAGTTGGAGACTGAAGGAAACTCTGTCTGACCTAAAATGGCCTTGGCTGCTGAAGTCTTCCCTGCTCCTCTCCTCCCACACAGAACCAGGTTTAAAGCTGGTCTGATGTCTTCAGACACAGACTTTCCTTTCATGATTAAACCTGAATCCTCATCCTCAAACACCTCATGGCTGACATGCTCTCCATTGTTCTCCTTTGCAATCTGACCCAAGCGTGTTAACAGCTCTGGAAGTTCAAGGTCCTTCAGCTTCAGGTATCTGTATCTACACATTTTGATCATGTCTTTTAATGGTGGGTGTTCCAGGTATTTTTTCTTTAAACCTGGACTCTCCTCTCTGGGTGGTGATATCAGAACCAGTGAATGATCAAATGATTGATCACTGAAGAGTTTCAGGACTCTGCAGAGCCTCAGTTTGTGTTCCTCAGTGAAGTCTTCAGGCTGTAGAACCAGCAGGAACACATGAGGTCCAGGATCAGAGACACGAACACAGTGTTTTACATGTTCTGTCAGTTTGTGTTGAGAGATGTTGGGATGCAGCAGATCTTCAGTGTTGATGAGAACTATGTGTTTCTCCTTCAACTGTCCTCTGACTCTCAGACAGCGGTCTGGTTCTCCCTCAGTGTTGAACACAGTCTCTCCCAGTATGAAGTTCCCCACTGAACTCCTCTGAGACCAGCTGTTCCCCAGCAGAACAACCCTCAGCTCAGACACTGAAAAAATGAAATAAACTTGGATTTATAATCAATGAGAAAGTCACGGCTTTTTTCAGGTGGACTTCAGTGAATGTGTCAGCTGTTATTAACTTGATATTTGCAAAGTGAGCTCGCAACTATTCAAATAGAATGAAAATGTGAGTTTGTATTCACCACATACAAACACTGTAATTCTAGATATTAATTTACAGAAGAATAATTCTGACTCAGTTCAGTTTAACTTACTGGTAGGTGGCAGCCATCGAAAGCTGCTGCTCCTCTTCAGTGGTTGCAGATCACCTGTTGCTGTAAGATACACGACATTGATTCATTCACATGTTATCTTTAATTTATTATTAATTTATTATTTTGTAATTTTATTTTTATGTGTTTTTACTTGTATAAAACAAGCAAAACAAGATGTGTGTAAGAGTTTCTGTCTTTGATCCAGACGAGGGAGAGTCTACAGGCAAAACTCAGATTAACGTAACATATGGAGAAGACTGAACGACAACATGGAGCATCTCTGAAAAATATCTGAATATTAAATTCCAGAATTCAGAGACATTAGGACATGAGCAGAATTGATTATACGAGGTGGCAGATTGAGTCAATCATCTAATACAGTAAAGGTAAAACAGGGAGTGATACGACTCATTCTTACCCTAGCTTTTAAGAGATAAAATATACAATAAAATACAAAATATACAATCTTTTGCACAATGTCAGGTGTAGTCAACTAGTTGTTGACTCAAACCTGCACACCAAGTAGCCCTAGTGTAATGAGGGTGACGGGCAGTTAAGTTACAAATATTTGATAAAATTTACATTTAAGTTAAATAAAATTTGTAATTTTTGGAAATCATGTTATTAGCAGAAAACAAATAATGTAGAAATCACAAGCGTATCAAATACAAAAAAATATCAATTGCACTACTATACAAGACTAAGGATCTGTTAAGTCAGTGTCCTATCCTGCTCAGTTAATCCACACAACAGCTACTGTGTGGAAATATGGGGGAATGCAAACAAAACCTATAAAAATCTAGTGAAAATATCACAAAAGAGCCATAAGAATTCTCTGCCAGGTAGCAACACTGTTGACAGTTTGCATGTTGTACAAGTGCGTCCCCGTCTGCATTAATAAATCATTTATCCTGATGATTTCTGTATCTCTGTTCATCACCCAGATAAAAATACCTGTGTTGATTTCTAATCATTCTCTTGAAGGACACGTTCACTGTCTGCTTAGCAGTGTGCTTCATTAATTAATTAGTTAATTAATTAAAAAGTGTTTTAACTTGCTGCTCAACACAGCTTGAGAGAGGGTTCATGCTATCAGTTTTATTTCATTCTGATGGTCTGAATTGCCTCAAAATTATTAATCCACGTTAAAAGCGCATTTAGTTACTTGTGTCATTTTCACTTTGGGATTTTTTTGAAATTCACATAATTTTACTATTAATTATCATTGTATTTTCTTCACTTTTTTTGTTTTATTACAATATATCCTGTTTTGTTGTCATCAGTTAATGTCATGTTATACAGTGTACCAGTGTTTTATTTACTGTTTCCTGATATTACATTGTATGTAAAAAAAAAAAAAATTGGTTACTTTTAGGAAAATTTACTTGTATCTCTTATTTTAAATCCTCTTTTGATTATTTATTTGATTCCAACAGCACCCACAGAATCGTTTGTAGTTTTCTTCTTTTTTTGTGTGTTGAACAATTGTTTTCTAAGTTCCTTGCAAATAAATAACTTTATTATACCATTACCATCTGGTTTTATGTTGCTTCCTCTTCCACTAGAAGACTGGGTCGTAACACTTTTCAAAATCTATTTTTATCTCCTCGCTTTTACAGTTTCAGTTTGAAGCAAGTGCTTCATGGTTTTCTTTTTTTTTTCCCTCGGGCACTACTACTTCTACCTTCTCTGAACGTTTTTTGGGTCTGTTTCCCAACTTGCACCTGATGAGTCTGGACAAAATATCATGTGTGCCATGCGTTGCAAGTACAGTAGACATGCAATGTCTCATGGGAAGAAGGAACAAGATGAGACTTTTCAAATATTTCAAAAGCAGGAAAAACAAATCTACTTTTGAGTTATTAATATTTTACCAGCAGATCACATTGTTTACAGGATACCCAACCTCTGATTTTTAAAAATACATTTGTTGTTCTGTATTCTTGACTTCTTTGTTTATGGGGATTGTATAACAGAGATAAAGTATGTCCATGATATGAGTTTACAATTCATTACAATTCTTCTGCGGCATTGACAGCAGAGCGTGCAGCCAGGTTTGGTCTATGCTGTTTTTGTGGTTACACTCATTGCTTTTTGCTTCTTCACAGAATGTTTGGTTTATACGCCACGTGGCACAAGGCCGACGCCACGGTGTCTCGAGCAAGCATACAGTAAACAAAGCTTAAAAATTCAGGACTGCCTGCCCCTATTCATTTTGAAAGCGCAACGGTCAACAGAGAAACTCCAACACACAACCAACCAATGGTGTAACATCATCACTCACTCAGTAAGTCAGGGACAGATTTTAGTATTTATCCAACGGTCCAGCCAAAAACATCAGCATAAAAAAAAAATATATATATTGCTATAAAAAGACAGGCAGTTTAACTTCAAGTCAACCTTTTTATGGAGAAAAGAAACATAAATCCTGGTTTGTTTTAAATAAATGAAGAAGATACTGTAAAACTAAATTTGAATTCCAGGTATTTTTTCTCTGTGATGTAGAGTTGAGTCTGACTGTGGTGTAGCTCTGAGCTGTGTGAAGCCTCTTCTGTTCTTTCACTGAGTTACAGATTTTATTTGTTCTTATATTTGGTGTTTTGAAACGAGGCAGTCCAATCAGATCAGCTTCATTCAGGACTCACAGACCTGTTTAAGATCTGTGTGTCAGTGGACAGTGAGAGCAGACGCTGTGTTATAAACTAATAAAGTCTGACTGGACTCACCTGCTGCTGCAGCCTCCATGATGTGTTCTGCTGCAAACATCAGGGACTAATTTGGGACAAGCTGCTGGGTTCAACAATCTAAAGGAAGAACATTTGAAAATGTATGTGTTGTTTAACATCAAAAAACATACACAACAACATGTTTTAACTTTAAATTTGTGAAGAATTATTTTCTGGTTAACATTTGGATCAAACCTTTAAGATTATACATCATTAATGTAGACTTTGAAATAAACCTGTGGATACTTGTCAGTGTTTCTGCTGTGTGTCCTCTGATCTCTGAGTTCTGCTGAAGGCACCAACTGTCCTGTAACATGTCAACATCCTCAGTCACCATCAGACAAGAAGAAAGTAGCAACATGCAGTTTATAGTTCAGCTACACAAGGTTGAGTTACAGTTGGTTGAGCCAGTGATTAATGACTCAAATATCAGACAGTTTTTGGTGTTTCAAGTTTTCTTTTAAGGAAGAATTTTGTCTGAGTGATAAACTAGTGATAAAAGCGTTCACTAGCCTCTCAGTGTTGGCCTGGGAGATAAACTGGTTCACTGTGGAGGTACATTTTAGACTGCTGAAGGCAGATTTGGTCACATTCCTGATGATCAGGGTTTGATTTATCAGTTATCAATTTGTTGTCAGTCTGTAATTATATTTGTTGTCCTGACCCATCTGCATTAACAATAAGCTGCATTTGATTTCAATTTATACATTTAGGACCTGACACCAACAGGCACGTGGCCCTATTGAAGTGCAAGGCATTATTAATCTTCTTAACCAAAATGAATCACAGTTTTGAGGGCCAATTTTCCACGTGCATTACACCTGGTGAAAAATTATATTTTTTAATGGTCATGGACCATTGGACATGGGCGTGGCTAAATGGCTCCATAGCGCCCCCTACAGAGTTGACCCCCAGAAAAGTCTCTTGGTGACATGACCTGAACCCTACAGGAAATCAGCCATTTTCAATTTAATGTCACTTTTTACCGTATTTCAGTCCATTTACAGGGTCATGTTTTAACGAACTGATCAGATCGTTTAAGAACTTCACATGCTTGATCAGAGTCCCGGCCTGCACACATCTAAACACCAATTAGGTGTCATAGTCACTGCGCCACCTACTGGCAACAGGAAGTAAGCTTTGTGTGACAATCTTCATCAAATTTACATGAAATTCTCACGTGTGCTCTATACATAATATACAGCATTGGTGACCGGTCACAAGGCCGCAGCAGCAACAGGCCCGGCGTGCACACGGGTGCGAGGGCCCGATCATCGCTGCTTGAAGCTTTCATTTAGTTTGAATTGGAGCGTGACCATATGGGAAGGACAGTCACACACACACAGAGACAGAGAGATTCTTCCTTTATAGTCAGATGATCTCTTTGTCTGTCTACTTATGTGTGTGTGTGTGTGTGTGTGTGTGTGTGTGTTTGTGTGCGTGTGTGTAGCTGGGTGTGTGCGGATAAACTGGACTAACTTGTTTTCTGTAAAGCTGAATACAAACATGTATAAACTGTAGGTAACGTGAGACTAAAACATTCCTTTAAAAGTAATAAAAGTGTGAACCGATACCCAGTAAATGTTTCAATACTGCAAATACAAGGATTTCCTCAGGGACCGTAGACTCAACCACGGCTGTGTTACCTCATTCAGTGATAGATAGTGACTTAACAGACATTTCTTTAAATGAAAATCTTTGAGATTATATCTTTAAATAATCCACAAACATGAAATAAATGAAGATCTTCCTGCCTTCTGTGAATACTTTGCCTATTGTTTCCATGAACTTAATGAGGTCCAAATAAAGGAGCCACGTCTACATAACTGATTCCATCTGCTGAAACTAACAAAACCTGTTTTGATTCAGTGCAAACAACTTCTGTATATATGTATTTTAAAAGTATTAACTGTAAATTTGTTATTCATACATCATTGAATTGTGAGAAATTAATTTTTTAGCTGTTTTTGACAATTTTTTTTCTTGTGCATTACTGATTTTCGTTTAGTTTCTATTTTAACATTCGCTGTCATTTCTGAACCATTATGATCCAAACACAACTTGTGAAAAATACAAACAACGGTTTAATGTAGATCCAATGAATGAAATAATGTTTGACAGTCTGCAGAGTTCAGTTTGGTGTCTAAACTCTGCAAAAACAGGTACAACAGCTCTGGAGGCTGTGACGTTTCAATGTATTTCATTTATTGATTGAGCAGGTGCTAGATAACTGATAAAGTAGGACCACAATAATGTTCTAAAACAGAATAAATAAAAGAGAGAAAGCTATTTTTTAATAATGAACTAGAACCATTAACACTGAACTCTGTGTGAGCACTTTGTTCAGGTTGAGAAAATGTGTGAATTCTGTTTGAAATATAAACTTCTTTTTTACTCATTTAATTGTTTCTCCTTTTCCTTCCCAGCTGTCTGAGCCGACAGTGGATCAGTCAGTAAAATGTGTGAGAGAACAGAAAGCTGCTTCCAGATCAGTTAGTCAAGTTACTGCGATCAAACAACCCGATCAAAGCGTCAGTGTGATCTGAACAGACGACACCCCTGATGATCAATGATCAGTTTTCAATCAGAGGTGAGAATTCTCTTGTACGGTGACATTATCACATCAGTTTCCCTGTTCTGTACAGATTATCAATAGAACATAAATCCACTTTATATATTTAGATTTGGTGTTAGTTTACTCACCAGCTGAACTTGTTGCTGCTCCACCAGTCTGAGGCAAAATAATGAGGCCTGAAAATGAGATTATCTGAGATCAATTCTCAATATTTAAAAAATATATAGATAAAGAAGGAGCAACCTGTCTCATTAATTCAGTCACTAAACTTCTGGGTGTGTGTAGCTGGGTATGTGTGTGTGTGTGTGTGTGTGTGTGTGTGTGTGGATAAACTGGACTAACTTGTTCTCTGTAAAACTTTCCTAAACTGGAGGACTGAATATAAAACATGTATAAACTGTAGTTAACGTGAGACAAAAACATTTGTTCCTTTAAAAGTAATAAAAGTGTTAACTTTGACTTTATTGTAACTTCACAGTTACAGTATTTAACTCCTCTTTCTGCTTCTGTTCAACCAGTGAAATCTGAAAAGGCAGCTTTGATTTAAATGTTGACGACCTGAGATAAAACAGTAAAGAAACCTCAGTCAGACTCTCACAGAAAGCACTGATGTCAGACAGAAAACTCCATCAAACACAGACTTAGAAACTACCTGGATTTATCTCCTCACATCAACAATCATCAGTTTTCAGTTAATGATCAGTTCAGTTAAATGATCAGTTCAGTTAAATGATCAGTTCAGTTAAATGATCAGTTCAGTTAAATTATCAGTTCAGTTATCATTACTGATAGACTGCATTTACTTTCTTTGTAGGTGTTTAGTTGAGTTTTGTGCTCACCTGTTGAAAGTCCTGCTGTCATCACACGAAGACGATTAAAGTGAAAGTAAAGGAGGTTCAAAACATCACAACATGATCACATGATCACATGATGTTTCTACATATTTAAGAAATGACAAAAACGTATATTGTATTTTGTATAAATGTAACCAATTGTTTTTTTTTTTTACAAAATAGCAAAATTTCTTAGGCTTTATGTTTCTTTATTTCAAACATGTTTTACATGATTTTTATTTTTGAACTCATCTCTAAACATTTAAACATTTAAAATTTTGTGAAATAAATTTAGACCTTAAACTCTTTTTAACATCTTTTTTCTCTGACGTGGAGTTTAACTCATATCCAACTCGTATTTAATACTGAAATATCTGAACTGGGTGTGTCTTGGAAAACTAAATGTCAGGTATGTACTTTCATACATGTTCTTCTTCCTCATATCTGAGTGAAAACTCTGACGATCTTTTATCAGAATATCTAAAGAACTCAAACACATTTCCATGAAATCCTGACAGACTGAGCCGAGAAGATTCACACAGGATCAAAATGTTGTCTCATTAAAGTGGTGGAGCATAAAGTCTGTGTGCAGGTTGTCTCTGTTTATCACACACTTTTTGAAAGGTAAAAGTCATCACATTTTTAAGTAATGTCGTCTGTAAAATGTATTAAAATGTCTTCAACACACATTTTACATCTTTCTTGTGGATGTTAAAGTGTTGGAACATTCAGGCTAAATACTGGATAAACTGTAATAAAAATAAAAGTTTTTCATGTGGCTCTACATGAGAAGCCTCAAGTTGAGCCTGTTGAGACTATGACAAGCTGTACACACCTGTTGTACCTGTGCAGGTGTATCTGAGGTATCTGTGTATCAGGTAATGAAGTCTCTCATGTAACAGACTTCAGCAGCTGAAGTTAGAGCGCCACCTGCTGGACACAAGAGTGAAAAGTGACTGTGATCTAAATGTGAACAAGAGGGTCACTGAAACAAAGAGCTGGATATAAATATATCACAGATTGCATGTTGGACACAGGTCTTAAAGGATAGGTTCACAACTTTTTAAGTCAGTTCATAGCAAACATACATGTGTTTATCCTGCAGCTTCTCTCTTCCTCTGGTAAAAAAACATGTCCCTTCCTGGTGCCTTACCTGACATTAACTCACCTGCGACCTCTATCCTAAATCCTGCCTGGTCTGATGCTCAGTGCCCCTAGTGGTTATAAATAAAAAGGCAGAAATAACAAATAATAATAAAACAAATGAAATGGCTATTACACTTACCAAGAAAACTACTTTTTGCCACTAATGAGGATATTTTCTGACACATAAAGAATCCTGTGTGCTCTCTTCTGTGTTTTTCTAGTTTATCTGTGTTAATAACTTATAACTTAATAACTGAGATATGACACAAACCAGGCCTTTCCAGTTTTAGTGCGGTTTATTAAGATAATAATGTGTTTCCCAATAATTCATATAAAATACAAAAAACAAAGAAACTTTTTAGGTATTTAAGAAAATGTACAGAAAATAGAACATAAAAGAATTCAAGATGCACGATAATGGACATTGAATCTTTATATATACATATACAGGATCCGTCCTGCTCATCAACACTGAACAT
Source organism: Lateolabrax maculatus (assembly GCA_031216445.1). Taxonomy (NCBI): domain Eukaryota; kingdom Metazoa; phylum Chordata; class Actinopteri; order Acropomatiformes; family Lateolabracidae; genus Lateolabrax; species Lateolabrax maculatus. Next base: position 3,060,093 of record CM062217.1, on the reverse strand, counting down.
ACAAACAAACATTCATATTCTTCTAAAATTAATTATTACAGAACAAAAATAATGTTTTTTATTCAAACAGAAAGGCTACAACATTGCCTGGCCCTTTAACTAATTAGGTACCATTATTATCTATATAAAATCAGTAATGTTAAAGTAACCCTGACACCATCATCTTTTATTTAATATGTTCAGAATCCTCTGCAGAAACACCTCAAACAGAGAGATGCAGAGAGATCAGCGCCTCCTGGTGGTCAGAGGAGTCACGACATCTCTCTGAACCTGATGAAAATCTCCAGGTGGTTTCTCATCTATGTTATAAAAAGTCAACAATCCATTTAACATACTGGAAGAAAATAGAAACAGTGAATACAACACATGTTAAGAACAAAACTTTACCTTGTAAATCATTATAAAATCACTTGATAAAAGCTAATTTTGACTCGTGGGCGATGGAATAAACCACTTTCTGGTCCACAAATGATGTGCGTGGCTTCAGCTGTGATGAGATGCCGATTCTTTTTACAGTTCAGTTGAGGCTGTGTAGCTGCAGCATTTTTGGCAGAGCTCCACAACAGAAAAAACTAAATCAGTTGTGAATTAGCAGTGATACTGTTGTTAACATTTAATCAATTACAATATGTAATATATTTACAGCCAGCTGACTATCCTGCCATATTTTTGTATGTGTAGGCAAACAATAAAATAAAATTGCAAGAAGATAAAAAAAAAAAAAAAAAAAAAATCCAGTTTGGAACCAGAAGTGTCTGAAACTAATAGAATTGATTTGGTTGTTCTGTACAGCTCATATTTGTCAATAACTGTCAACAGGTAAAGACATTTCTGAAAAACAGCACTCACACAGGCAAACCAACATAAAAATGGTCATTATTAACAGGACTGCAGATGAAACTGGCTGCTGTTGGGACACTGAGATCAAAAGATCAAAACATCTCATTGAATTGAACATGACCATGTGTTCTCTGGGGTTTCTGTTTCTGTCCTCTTTTCTTCGAGCTTGTGTTTACCTGTGCCCAGGTTCACCATTTCATTTGTTTGCCGTCTCATCTGTGTCAGTCCAGCCAGTCTTCAACTGCCAGCTCAAGCTCACTCTGCCTCCGTCCGGTCTATCTCCGTCTCGCCTAGTGACCTGCCAGCTAACACTCCCTGCCTGCTCTGTCCAGTGTTAATAAACTGCTTTTGGTTCTTTTTCTAACACCTCACAACACTTTACCATGTTTTTCCTGTAATTCATACATTTTAAAAAAAACATCCTCTTTGAATTAATTCATCATTCTTTTCATGTTCCAGTAAATTCTCATTTGGTTTGGTTCAATTTTGTTCCTGCTGGGTCACATGTTCCTGTTTCAATGTATTCATTTCTTGTTCATGTTTGTTTTTTAGACAGATCAGCCCATCTTGTGCTTTTATCTACTTTGTTTTGGGTCAAAAGTTCCTTCTCCAAGTCTTCCACTTGTTGGTTGTGTTGTTTTTTTGTGTTTCCTCCAATTCCTTAATTTCTTTCTTATATTCTTTATTTCAGGTCAAAAGTATCAAATCAGTCATTTTTTGTGTGTGTCTGTTCAGTACTTCACTCATAATTTCTTTCAGACTTTTGTGGGTTGAGAGATCCTGTAATCTGTCATATTCCTCCTTCTTCTCCCGCATGTCTTTCTCCTGCTGTTGCTTCTTCCACTTCCATCATGTGTTTTTCTATCAGAGCTGCAAAGTCGATTTCCTTTCTCTCTCTGAATTCATTGAACTCTTCAATTTTATATTATATAGTATCTATTCTTAATTTCTTAGTTTGGTCTTGTTCTTTTTCTCTAATTCCATTCCATTCTAATTCCCTTCAGATTTCATCTTTTTTTCCTTTTGTTTGCATATTTTTCTTTCTCCTCCTCAAATTCTTCTTTAAGCTTCCTGAGTCTTTCATGCTACTGCTGTCTCTGTTCATGTTTTGATATCATTACTAGCACACTTTGTGATGCGAGAGCATATTTGTAAAGTTACAGTGACTGTTTTGAGAGATTGAAATCATCGAGTTGTGGTACTGGAAAATGAACCTAAGCAAAAAAAAGAAAAAAAAGTGAAAATTTAAAACATCCAAGTTTAGATTTTTGTTCTTCAAGTTCTCACATTTTGGAACATATCTGCCTTCATATGAATTTGGATTTTTACTTTTATAGTTTTAATCAAATGTTAAATTATTATCATTATTGGAGACAGCACCTATCCAGGTGCAAAGAGAACAGAAAATACCTTTTTCACTAGAAATAGCTTTTCTAAGTTCGTCCATCCATTATCAAGTCGAGGATTCTTCTGTTTGCTTCATCATCAAGGTGAAAAATAGTCTTTATATTTATCTGACAGTTTATTTAAAACATGTAGATAGGGAAAAAAAAAGTACGAGTACAAAAAACAAAACAAATTATCCAAGAAGTGAGTGAGCTGATTTCCTTGGTGGACGTCTTGTATGTTCTTTGTCACATAATCAGAGGATTTTGCATTTTTTTTTCCTTTTCAGTATGTTTTTCCTTCATGTCTTCCAGTTCTTGTCTCAGTTTTTTCATTTCTTCCTGACTTTGTTCAGTTTTCTGTTCCACTTCAGATATTTTAGCTTCTAGTTTTATTTTCATCAGTTGCATTTCTTCATGATGTCTTTTATTGACACTCTGTAACTGTATCTGTTCCTTTGCCCATTGGAACATCTCAGTGTTGTAGCAGCCGCCATTTTTCTTCCCCATGGTCTTGATCTTGGTCAGCAGCTCACTGACTTGTGTGCGGTTTGTGTCGTCTTTGTTGTTGAAGACCTGGTATCTCCCTCCACAGTCATTTATGAGTTGTTTGACAAAGACATCGCAGTCTTCGATATAACTCTCAAATGACTGATCTTGCAGTTCTTCTCCTCTGGTGAATATAATGATGATGAAATCTTCAGACTTCTTGCCAAAAACCCTCTTGATCAGTTCCACAGATTCTTTTTCCTCTTGTGTAATGTTCCCGATCTGCAGCACCAGTAAGAACACATGAGGTCCAGGAGACAACATGTTGATGCATTTGTGAAGCTCCTGCTGAATTTCATCATCAGACAGAGTTGTGTTGAACAAGCCGGGGGTGTTGACCACAGCGACAGGCCGTCCATCAATCTCTCCTGTTGCTTTCTCACAAGATTTGGTCACTGGCTTCGGGGTGATTCTGGGTTTGAAATGCTTTTTGCCTAAAATGGTGTTTGCTGTTGCACTCTTCCCACTGCCAGTCTTTCCAATCAGCACCATCCTGAGACACTCTCTGCTCTGATCTTCATCTTCACCTCCCAACTCACTCCTCTGTTTCACATCCTGCAGTTCAGCTCTAAGTCTTGTAACCTTCATCTGAGACTTGGTGAACGTGTCCTTTGTGAAGGATCTGGATCCATTAACTCTCATCTTTTCCAAAGCTTCCAACACTTCAGGGATCTGCTGCTGGTCCTTGATGTTGAGAACACCACATCTTCCTCCACAGCTCTGACGGAGCTCCTGGATGTCCTTGTTTTTCTTTATGAAGTTGACAACTTCTGGAGCTGCAGGATCTGACTCCACAGTGAACAGAATCATGGTGAAGTCATTGACTGGAGAGCTGAATGTGTTCTGGATGGTCTTTAACTCTTTCTTGTCTTCATCAGTGAGGGGACCCACAGGTAGGACCAGGATGAAGGCATGGACGCCCTCAGGATCACAGAGGGAGAGACACCTGAAGGATTCCTCCATCACTGCCTCCTGAGGTTTTCCATACAAGGCAGGCAGCTCCACCAGGGAAACCAGACGTCCACACACCTCTCCCTGATGTTTAACACACTCTGATGAGTTGGAGACTGAATGAAACTCTGTCTGACCTAAAATGGCCTTGGCTGCTGAAGTCTTCCTCCCACACAGAACCAGGTTTAAAGCTGGTTGCTTGAGACCCGACTTCAGTGATGAAACAACTAGCCCAGACACTGAAATAAAAACACTGAATTAGAAAAGCCAACTTTGAACAGCCTTAATCCAAACTGCAATAAACGATGCATGATTATATTTGACTGAAGTCAAAGAAAAAATAAAAGGATACACGTCTGATTGTAGACAGCAGGTTTGGAGAAACTACTCTTTAAACTAGCAAATCATCAAATAAATGACATGAACTTGTGGCTCAATGCCAGAGTCAAGGTTCGGGTACGGAAAGGACCAGACAGAGAACAAAGGAAACCCAGGGACATATATGCACACAAGACTAATCAGCAACGAGACACAGCTGGGGTGGGCAGGCAGGCAGCAGGAGAAGGAGGGAAACACAAGGGCTGTGCAAACGAGATCTAGACACAAAACAGGTGCACAGAGTAACACAGGGAAACATGAGGAAAAACGAAAACACATGGATCTGGACTGTGACAGCCAGAGATTCCCTATCTACTCATGAAACCTGTTTAATTCATCCAATCTTAGACTGTTCTCACCTATTGTTAAATGTAAATGTTATGTAATTCACAAAACATCAGAACAGTTTTGTCTCAGTTCAGTTGAACTCACTGGAAGGTGGTAATCTCATGCTGTCGTGTGACTTCAGGAGTTGTTCCTTGCCTCGATCTGTAAGGCCACAGAAATAATATATAATAATTGTTTTCATATTCTAAAATGTGCAGTTCTATGTAGATAACAATGCCCTTTTTGCCAAGAAGCCTTGAGTGTTCACTGGTGTGAATTATTTTTCAGAGTTTAGTTATAATCAATAATAAAGTGCTACATCAATTTATTAAATTTCCCTTTTTGTTATTTAAATGGTGACCCAATGATTTAATTTTAAAATACCTACAGTATGTGTCCGTCTATCATAGTCCATCTCAAATTCCAATTCAATTATTTGTATTTTCTATTACACCAACGTGGTATGATGATTGTGCCTTTATTTATGAGAACAAAGTGATTGCAAAAGTATGTAAAGAAAGTCTGTCAGAGAGACTTTGTGTGAATTACTCAGGTCTCATTGATGTTGTAGCTGCAGGTTTTAGATATGAATTTCCCTTCATTATTGTAATAATTCAGATTGTTTACAGTAACCAGCAAAAGCTCATCTCTAATGGTTTTAACATGCACAATGTGAGAAGTGATCTTCTGTAATAGATGGCTTTGGTGTTAAAGAGTTTAAAAGAAAATAGAAACTGTTATTCCATTAGCCTTGGAATCAAATGGATCTGCAGCTCATGTTTTATTTGCTCTGGTAGATACATCTGCCAGAGCAAATAAATAAAAATGATTGTATAGTAAATAAAAATGATTGTATAGTATAATTGTATTGTATAGATCTCAGACTAAACTAATTATTTAATTCTGCAAAACAACCAAACAAAAACAACCAAAAAGACTCATGAGGTTTTCAAAGAACTCTATATAAAGAAAAAAAGAAATTATAAATATATATTATATTTATATATATATATATATATTCGTTTTTGGGTACAGTTACTATGTTTGATGCTGAGTTTGGTTTAAAAAGATTGCAATCTTAATCTTCCCTGAATAAAAATGTGTTATATGTTAGTTTGTGTTCTGGTAGTGTTACAGAGTTCATATGTTGTCATAAAACTTGTTATCTATTGTTATTTTTATTTTTTTTAATTCACCAAATTTCAAAACAATTTATTCAAACTATTCATTTCCATGTGATTGCTTACCTGAGGTGTCTATGTCTGTTATCTTGTGTTGTCGGTCTCCCATCGCGGATTTAAAAATATATATTGCAAAAAAGGATTTATTCTTTTCAGCTCAGTTCACGTCGTTACTGCGTGACTACAAACAGTGAATCTGGTCCAGTTAATCACCAGTCCTGAATGATCAGCGTACACCTGAGGATTAACAACAATCCATGAATGATATATTTCTTACAGTTACACACATTTCTCTGTTTGAATTCATATCTCAGATGTGTCTACTCACCAGCTGAGATCCTCTTTGCTGCCAAGTACATGTAGAGTGAAATGAACTCCACACTGACTAACTCACCTGGAACAACCTTTTCTTTCAGTTCATGTCTAACAGTCCCTGAAGCTCAACAGCAGGAACAGGAAGGATGAACACAGAGGCCTACCTTCCTCCATGTTGCAAACATCGATCATCAAGCAAAATATTATTTAAAACTCATTTCTCAAGTCAATACGTTGTTTTAACCCTCACTCCCTTTACTTTTGAGGTTATTGAATGGTAATATGACGGCTGGCTGACTTGTTCCTGAACTACGGGTCATTTTTGGTTCATTAAAGGATTTGTTCTCTGTCATCTTGGTAATATCATCTTCTTTACTTTGCCCCGACTGCTAAGGCGCTTATCTTACTGTGTAAATTTACATTTTTGGCGTTTTGTTGAACGTTGGAGAAAGAGTTGTAACTAAAAGAACACGTCAAAAAATCTAAATGAAGAAAACAACTTCAACAGTAATGTTAATTACCAGGGTGATGTGGCGGAAGATGGAGTCCGGCTCTCCTTAATCAGCATCACTTTCCTCAGGTGTGTTAACCTGCAAGAAGAAGCCGGAAGGCGCGCGGCCGACAGGTGATTTGACTAACCTGTTTCCTCTTTTTGTTCAGATATTCAAATGTTGAGCCTGGTCTGAAGGCAGGGACAGACAGACGGCATCTGCGCTCCAAACAGCCACTGAACTGGGGCGGTTGAACCTGAACTCCGGGGGGGCCGACCGGTGATGCAATGCGGGGCCAGAGGGGACATCAGCCAGCGGGGATTGGAAACGGTAAGAGCGGTGTTGGCGCACCAAACCTCATTCCTAAATCTTACAGTTTTGTTTCCTGATTATGTACAAAGGCACACACGTAGTAGATTCGTTTATTGTGTAGGTTTTATAAATCGAGAGGGTCTTAGGGTGAATTCGGCATGGATGATTGCCGACAAAGCAACGCTTAACCCCGACAAAAGGGCAATCTATCGTACAGGTGAACACCGCAACTGGCTCCTTCCTCGCCTCCGTCCATCATGGTGCCCTGCGCATAATAACAGGCATTGTTTACCAAAATAAATGTTTCTTGGTGTTTAAATGTGTGCCGAATTGAGAGGCTGTTCGTACTGATGCTTCTGAAACTACTATGAAATCAGTTCCTATGAGGTGTTTTCCTAATAACAATATAGATTGTAAGTTGCTTGATTTCTTAAATGGAGTTTGGTGTCCAGCGCGAGAAATCGTTTTCATCTTTGTAATTGCGTGTATTTCAACAGTTCCTGCTTTGATAACGTTCAAGCATCTCTGATACAGCTGGTCCAGTGAGGAGTACACATGACATATAACCTTTATCAGTCAAACCTAACCTAACTCAGAATTATTTAGCACCAGTTTAATGTTATATAAACAGTTTAAAGGTTTTTTAAATTATGGGCCTATAGAGAGAGAAAAGGGATATTTTTGCTGATCTTCATAAACTTTTTTATTTTTATGCATTGAACTCTTTCCAGTGTTTCTACTAAAACCTCCCTTTAAAATAAAAAGCTCAGGGTGTGGACTGTAGTTCAGGATAAGTGACACTGGGCTTTAAGGGTTAAAGCCCTGACTGATTACTTCACACAAAGGTTCTGGTTGTTTTTCCCTTTTTATGGTTAACAGATGTAATATGAGGAGGAAAATAGGAACAGACAGGAGATCAGCTGTTCTCTCAGTGATAATCAGTCCTAAATATGAGAGTACCTGTAATTTACATGAGGAAGGAAGTATTTATACCACACACAGGACCTTTTATGTGCAGCCAGTAGTATACAGAAAGCCATTTGACACACACTATAAAACACCATGTGTAAAATCTCCAGGTTGGCTGGAGATGAATAAATTCTGCTCTTATAGCAGCACAAAGGAAAACCTGAAGATAATTAATTCATTACTGGCTCAAAAAACATCAAGACAACATTTAAAACAGTCAAAGTCAAGGATTCAGATTATTTTGATAGCCAGAATGTGAATCAGATGTAAATAATACAGAAGCTAAATATATCTTATTGCAAATCTGGCATCATAAAATAGTTCTCATCTGCTCCTTTTTGTCCACAGGGAGATAATGGACTTTATAAGTATTTACTGTAAAGCAGACTTGTCCACTGTCACGAGAATCCCTTAAACTAAACGTCACTACATGTGGCTTTAATTGGGCTGTCTCTCTATCTATAGCCTACTTGTAGTGTCAGGGTTTCAGATGCATCTACATATTGGCAAAAAAGTCTTGTGTATTGATTCAGCATTATATTTCTGTCAGTATTTGTTGGCTGACACTCAACTGAGTGTCAGCCTGAAACAAAACATTTTCTGAATCCAGATTTAAATTAAATTAAAATGTAAAATTTCTACAGAAATCTCGGCCTGACCATTTTATTGGCAATTTTTCACAGTTTCTGGTCTAAAAGAAAAAGCCAGAAAGAGAGAGTAGGTATATCATCAACACCTGTAAAATGTAATTAATCAGCCTTGCAATTAATACAGTAGATTCAAATGTTCAACTGTGTGAGAGATGCCTCAACTCTGGTACTCATAGACTTGAGTGTGCGATACTGAACTGTGTCGGGGTAAAACAGATTTTTGTTTCTGGTTGTGTTAAGAGCTGAGGTGATGCCTGCTTGGTGTTTCTCGGCGTCAGAACGGGAGGCCAGCTTGTTTTGCATGTGATTTCCTTTTTGTAAATAAAACAGACAATGCAAATGTCCGTCCTGTTAAATCCCAATGGACTGGTAAATGAATGCAGTTGTTTGGTACTGTGTTACTCGTTCAGACGTAGACCAGTTTTACATAACCTGAAACCTGCACAAACCAGAGGAAATGTGATCCTGAGCAGTTTAGTACGGAGAGCGAATGTGTTAAACGACTGCAGTTCTCCATAACTGTGGAGGTAAGTTTCTCTTTTCTTTTGATAAATTACCCATTAGGTTTCATTTAAGCTTTGGCAAGGAGCATGAAGTACATATTCCAGATGTTTTGAGCATCATTTTATACATTTCAGCCTGATATGTTTGGTGTCTTTGGGAATCTTGGGAGCTCCTACTAGAATGTATGAACAAACAACATGAGGTTGTAAAGTTAAGAGCACTTAGTTGGTCTGGCAGGGTTTGAAGTTTGTCTTTTTTTCACTTTGTTTTTATAACATAAAGTTGAGAGTTTGATCTTCCAACATCTTTGCTGCGCAATGTTGTTTTCTTCTATTTCACTTTCCAGTGCTGGTAAAAGAATTGGACAAAACAGAAATGAACAGTGAACGGAGTGGGCGTTGTTGAGGCGGTTTTCCCTGAATCAGTCGGCCTGTAGAGTTTGTATGATGACGTTTAGTTTCCCCTGTGTGTTGGCAGTGGTTTAAGCTGAACCGAATCCAGATCGAGCCAACTGGAAGATACAATACATAGCCAAAAGTATGTGGACACCCCAAATTGCAGCCATATGTGCTAGATCAACATGTTGTTCCAGCTGGTGAGGTCCAACACTGATGTTGGGCGATGAGGTCCGGCTCACAGTCGGTGTTCCAGTTGATCCCGAAGGTGTTGGATGTGGTCAAGTTCTTCCACAGCAAACTGGGAAAAGCAATTTCTTTAGGGAGCTGGCTTTGTGCACACGTGCATCGTCATATTGAAACAGGAAAGAGACAAACACAAACTGTTGACACAAAGTCGGAAGAACGCTGCTGTCTAAAATATCAGGAACAAAAGGGGGCTCGACCAAATCAGGAAAAACAGACAGGGGTGTCCACATATTTATGGCCACATAAAATGATTGTCTCTATTTAGTATCTATTGAGTCCGTAAATAGATTAAATCCTGTTGGTTTGCAGTGTTTCAATAATGTCTTGTCATCTATAGACTGACTGACTGAGGCTGTACAAGGAGTACCTTCATCATTTCTTCATCATCCCTGCACCCCCCATGTGTCTGATGCTTCCTGTCCCCGCCGACCGCTGAGACTCAACATCCTCCATCTGTTCGTCTCCTCGGAGCTTCACTGTCTTCTTTCACTAAATCTGTCCTGTGGACATGAATCCCTACAGAAACACTAACCCCAGCTCTCCCCCCTGGCATGGTGCCACTGCTCCGGGCTCTTTACCAAGTCCGCCTCTGTATTCACCTCATGACTCTTATAATTCCCCAAATCCATCTCTGTCCACCTTACCGCTCCCAGTCATCCAGACTGGTCATAGCTCTGTGAGAGTTTTGAGCCATAATTTCCCTCCATATCCAGCCCCCTCAGACCAAGATGGAGGTGAGAACCTGGTCCGATCACCAGACTGCTCCACCTTGCCACTCCCAGCCTCAGATCCAGGCTTCAGCCTCATATCCAGGCCTCAGTCCAGCCTAACTCCTGCTCCCACATCCAACCCTTACCCTGCCCCCGCCACACCCCCATCCCACCAGGTCTCCGTCATCATCCCCTCCCCGGACCTCCGCCCGTCTCCTCTCTCGTCTCAGTGCTCTGAGGACGCCTGCCCGGACCTGGAGTGCGCCATCTGCTTCAGCCAGTTCAACAATGTCTTCCGCTGTCCCAAGATGCTTCACTGCAAACACACGTTCTGCCTGGAGTGCCTGGCACGCATCAACGTCAAGTCGGCTCAGCCCAACGCCATCCAGTGCCCGCTGTGCCGCAGCCTCACGGCCCTGCCCGCCCTCGGGCTGCCCAGACTGGCCACGGACTCCGACGTGCTGTCTTACCTGCCGGCCGCCATGCAGAGAGTCTACAGCATCCGCTTCCTCCGCAACAAAGGGAAGCTGCAGGTCAAAAGGTCAGGCCGTCGGAGTAACCGACCACTTCTCTTTGTGCTTTCAAAAGAAATATGATTGAACAATTTCTATATATATATATATATATATATAAATTAACTTCATATTTCCTTTCACTCAAAGAAAAACTGCCAGTTTTTAAACCCAACCAAACAAAATGAGGCTCCACCTCCACACTGACGGTGGACTGGGGGTAAACAGGCTTTGTCAAATGTTTTGTTTCATAATCATAACCCGTCAAAATGTAATCATCTTATATTTCACTGTCTAAATTCATTTTGTTAACTTAAATATTAACATTGCTCACTTCAGAGAGCTCCTGTTAGTTGTTCCTACATGAATCAGATTCATTGAGAGTTCAGTTTTCCTCTGTCAGGCCTCCAAACCAAGTTCAAGATTTCCCACAGTGAAGGGATGATATCAGCGCCATAAAACAGTTATCATGTGTATCTTTACTGTGTCTGTGGTCCCTTTTTTTTAAACTTGTCTGTTATCTTTAGGCTAGTGGTGGAAATCTCAGCCGGGAATAGCACTGTAGCTCATGGTCTGCAGTATGATTTTGATAAAGGTTGCACCTCTTTGTCCAAAGGTTTTCACCATATTGCAAAGAGAAGATAGAAAGTGCATTTGAGGCCCAGAGTTTCAATGAAGACTGCTTACGGTCTAATGATCTGCGTAACTTCCCTTCAGTATTGTGAAGAAAAATGGCAAACAAACCGTCTGGCAATTTGTTGACGATTGTTTGATTACTGCTCAATAAATGTTATCAGATTTTTACCGTCCAACTGCAGGTAAAACGTCTGTTTTATTAGAGCACATTTGTTTGGTTGGAACAATTTATATCTGTTACAAATCAATCAGTACTCGTTTTTCTGCATATACTTTATAGACTTTTAAATTGATTGAAAAATAAGAAGACTCATTTTGGAAATAAATATATAAACTACACAGCTACATCTGATCACTAACGTTTTTTGTTTCTTGTTAAGGACGTCTGAACGTCATCCGCGGTGGGGTCGGAGGTCGCTGAACCGCTCTCTGGATGTGGGGCTTCCCAGCCCACCCGCAGGGGGCCACGGCGGCACCGGGGTAGGCGGAGCTCTGTTCAGGCTGACGGGGCGTCCGGCGTGCCGAGCCTTCCTCCTGACGTCTGTGGTGATGATGATGGTGCTGCTGACGGGCATCATCATCTTCCTCCTCACCTACAAAAAGGACAGTAAAAGTGGGTGACTTCACATTACATCACAGCCGGTCGTGCTTCTGCTTTTATTTCTGTGATGGAAAAACACAAAACCCATCGAACAGTAAAATTCCACCATCTCGAGGGAATTTTTACGTCTGAATCCAGTTAATGAGCAACATCTGTTTCACTGCTGTGCTTAAAGGATGAAAACTGATCCAGATGTGCAATAAAACCCATCCTTCCAGGCTGTTGTGCAACAAGCAGCTTTTAAACTCGCTGATGACTTCCAAAGCCAAGACACAGAGAGGAAGAAATATTCTTAAGTCAACACTCTGGGAATCAAAGTCACACCTGAGCTAAGAAAGGGCCTCAGAAACTGAGAGGCAGTGGACTTTAATCTGCTTCATAACATCTAACTTGTGCCAAAAGTTTCAAATAATCAAGTAGATGTCTTTATTTCCAGACTTCTTGTTTAATGTTCCTTCCAGAAAATTAAGTTACAAAATAAAAAATCATAACCGCTGAGGTGGAAAATGATCTAGAAAACTGAGAAGCTGAGAACTTTAACAGCTTCACAGCACTGAACTCGTGCCAAAAGCTTTCAGTAGATTAGCTAGCTGTTTAAAAAAAATACTGGACATGAGAACTCCCTGTTGAATTGTATTGTTTCAAGTCAATAAATAGTTGTCAGGTAACAGCCGAGGTGGGAAAGCACTGGAAACTGAGAGACATTGGACGTCTGCATCACGCCACTTAAAACTTTCTCGACTATTCAACTCAAGTTTGGAAAAAATGTACACAATCGCCACGTCTTAATGTCTGGAAATCAGGGTACAAAAAGGCAGTCAGGTGAAGAGAAGTAGAAGACTGTAAAACAATAGACAGCAAGCTTAAACTTGTGATTCCAGGGAATGAAACCCGAATCTCTTTCACTTTGTCACTTTAAAAAACTCCATTGAAACGTAACGTTACTGAAACAAAGCCTCTGACCAGCCTGTAGTTTTGGTCTCCTAACCTCACTTTAAACATAATTCATATTCTCCTGTTTTAACTTGTTCTAGCAGCTTTCAGCACTTTACAAAGAACCCAACGACTGAATGTTACATGTTCTCGTTCTGTGTGTATTTATTCTGTCTTTAAAACTGCCTGTTGTTTACATTCGAGTCCAGGCCTTAACCAAATGCTGTTAACAGGAGCCATGCAAATGACCGGAGCCACGCAGTGAGCTCAGAGGATTTTCATAGATGCTGAAACCCCAATATATAATGGTATCTGTGTTGCAAAGAGGATGTAGCAGCTGATCAAACTCTCATACAGCTAGAGAGTGGAAAGGATTAGTTTACCCAGATAACAAAAAGACATTTCATAGTTTTGGTTTTATTTGTCCGTGTTTTAAGCTGAAAACCTGGACGATTTAAAACTATCTGCATTTTTAAAGAAGCAAAAAGTTGATTACAGTCAAGTTCCTGAAATAAACGTCTGGTCAGTATGTGGTTTAGAGAGCATCCGGCCCGCCAGCTCGATGCTGGGAGTTGTTGGACGGTCCCTGAGTGCTGCTCAGGTATCATGTACAGAGGGACCGTGTGCTCAGTTAGAAACTCCATCATGTTTAACTGGCCAGTCATGTGCTCAAAGTGACCCTGTATTCTCGTGCTCAGCTGAAAATGAGAGTCCACAAGTAAAACTTTTCCCCAAAAACACTTTGACTTGCAAATCAAACTCGACCTGAGAGCAGAGAGTAACTTCACTGTGCTGTTCAAAAAAAGAAAAAACATTAAAATATATATTTTAAAAGATTATTTACCTTAAGTCCCAAATATTTATGCAATGGTTTAGGACTGCATCTGAGAGGGACAGCACATTTTAATCCAATGTGTATCTTTCTGTTTGACCTGTTTTACTGTGCAATGTAAAATAAATAATTTTATATATTTTATATAACTGTTTTAGCAAAGCTGGCACTATCACCCTGTGTTAACCTTAAACTTGAATAAATTCCTGTTTGAATTATACGGTTTGTCTTCTTTACTAAGCAGATGAAAGTTGGACTGATTGAACCTGTTTAAAGGGGAATGTTAGAGGAAAATCTAGAGTGGAAGTTTCCTTTGTTAAATTAATTATTCCCTGCAACTGTTTATGTTCTGTATGTAGAATTTCAAACAAACTTCTGTTGGGTTTAAGTTTGCAAACTGGGAGCTAATGTTGTTTCTGCAGATTTTTAGAGATTAAGTGCAGTCAGGAGACAAATCCAGGAAAACATTTTTAAGATTTCCAAAGTATACTAATTTTTATTTGTATTTTTTTGCAACCCAATGCCAATGTTCTCCATATGTCAGTAAAGAGTCTACCACAGTTATAAAGTCTCTAAAGTCTCCCTCTGCTGGTAGAAAACACCTGCGCCACAATGTCGAGTACATTTTGTTTATAGAGCTCGAAGTCACAAATGTGTCTCAAAGGGTTTTACGATCTGCGACACAATCCATCAATCAGGAAAAGCAACAGAGGAGGGATTGCATATATTGTAACATGATGTGTGCACAGATAGAAATAACTGGTAAATAAAAGTGACAATATTTGGTAAATAAAAAGTAAACTTGCAGAAAATAATCATAAAAGATGTCATCTGGACTTGGATCAGTGACTCCTGATGAGCTAACACACATGTTCTTATTTAAAACATGGCTGATCATATCTGTATATTGTTTTTATTAAGATTTGTCAAGTCTTTGCTCAATTTGAAATGCTTCCATAATCCTCCTTATTGTGTTGCACCTTGAAGCACCCAGCAGGTGGCGCTGTCGCATCAGTAAATGAAGTGAAGTTTGTATTGAAACAAGAGGTGTGTGTGTGTGTGTGTAGATAGTGCAGGATGGGGACCTGGATATGACAGCCACATAGAACAACTAAAACTGAACATTTAATCAATGAAAAATAGATTACAACTTAAACATACATACAGTGTACAGCTACATCATGGACAGAAATATATGCAGCCAGTCGTTTTCCAGATTAAAAACTGACCAAGTAACTCCTGCTGTGTTTCAAATAACTCCTGATCAGATGTTTATAGCACGAGAACTTATTAGTGTTAAAGCAACAAAGTAATTTTATCTGTTACAAATACTCACATATGTTCAGAGGGTCATGTTGCCATGTGGAGTTTATTTATTTTATTTGACAGGGACAATGCTCATTTTACAGACTACAGAATATAAAGAATATAATTTTAGATACACAAGAAACACACCGTGCAGTTTTCATCAATTAATGCTGCCACTGGATGATTGTGGCTAATTTGTCTGAAATTTGACCAAAACACTTCTCTGAGATGTCACATTCTTTGTTATTTTTGTATATTTTTCATTGTAATTCCTCACATTGGGTTTTACGTGTTGTAATCTGTTTTTTTTTAACCGTATGATCAGCTGACCATTTGGTCCAGTCGGCCTCGGCCCTGCTGATTTTGTGTTGTATCCAGGATCTGCAGGACCCAAGGTGAATTCGGCCCTCCTGTGTTTGACCAGCAGCCAGTAAAAAGTGAAACCACATCAGGTTGAGATGTGAACTCTTCCTGCAGCATCCTGATGTGTCATGGGTCCCGCCAAATTCACAAAGAAAACATCTTCTCACTTGAACCTGAAGATAGATTTTGAGGTTTATGCGCTGGGATTTTTTTTCTGCTTGTGGCACATTGTGATATCTCCTGTACATCCGTTATGACACAGTGTGGGTGTGTGTGTGTGTGTGTGTTTGTGTGTGTGTGTGTGGGTGTGTCAATGGGTGGCTTTGTGTATGATAGAGGCAGACACACCTTAACAACACACTGAGCAATCAAACAAGCCGTGTCCACGGAGACCAGCCATGTGAACCATGTCCTCAATCCCACTCAGCTGAAGAGTTCACATCCTGCACAGATCTGTCCTGAATGCTCTGCTTTCTATCAGCTGCTACATGCCCTGCCTCCACCCTGAGCACCACAGAACACCCAGTGCAACACTACATCCCAGCTGGGTGTGGTCACAAGTAGAAAACAGAGATTTATTCTCCAGCAGGGATTTGAAACGGGTTTGCAAGGCGCAGACCAATGATGTCGTCCTGCTGATCTTGTTTATTTTAGAGGCCACATTTTGACTACATAACATCAGACTATAGCCTGACAGACATGCACATCAGTGAGCATCCTCTGTTATCCTCTGCAGTGTCTGATGATGTCTGAACAGAGCGCTCTTCAACTGTAACATGGAGAGGAGAGAGAGGAACCATGTTTTGGTAATCCTTGGTAACCCTTTGACTCCCACCCTCCTATCAGGAGCATTAAATGAACCCCACCTGTGGGGGTGACGTCACCTTCTGCTCACATATTGTCCCACCGTCACTCACTTTCTACAGGCTGAAGGAAAAAGATAAAGCCCACCTTCACTTCTCCGTCCCCACGATCGCTTCCAGCTTCACCCTCATTCAGAAGACAGCGATTACATCTCCGGGCTGCTGCTTGTACTTTGTGTCTCCCTTCAGATCCTGGCAGGCGTTGATTGTACCACGTTTTTTGGTTTGTTTGTTTGGTTTGGTTGCATTTATTTTACACCTTACATCACTACACTTTCACACATGCCCTCACTAACACTGCCGATTGACCATTTCATTCATTTAGTTGATGTTTTCTGTAAATAAGTATGATTGTTAGTTCTGCATTTCCCTCCTTGTGTCACGGCCTAAGAGCCGGTCGTCACAATACAGAAACATTCGCTGTTGGTGCTGCAGAGTGAAGTCCCCCCCCCACCGTACCCGTCGCCTCTGTACAAGTAATGAGAGACGGCAAGCTCTGATTGGTCCAAGTCCAACCTGTAGTCTGCCATGTCTCTCAGCAGCCACGCTGTGACAACATAGTTTTCTAGTTCTTTTCTAGTGTCTTTTTGTTTATTTTGTTGATCATTTGTACTCACTTAACTAATGATCAATAATTCAATTATTGTCTTTCTTATTTTTATCTTTTGAATGTCTGAAGACCAACATGTGTTGGATGTTTTGATCCGACACATGTTCTGTTAGACTTTCTCCTCCCTGGATTCTGTTTTCTATTATTCTTCACTGAATCTTTTTAATAAAATGTATTAAAAGTTGTTGCTGTTGTTTATAAAAACATTCATGTATAGAGAAATACTTGCTGGAACAACTTGACAGAGATTTTTTTTCTGTCAGTGGGGGGAAGAGAGGACAGAAGAAGGTTTCTTTAGTTTGTTGACCTCATTCAGACCAAATTCATTCATCTGTCCAGGACACACACACACTCATCTTGTTAGTGTGATAGAAGGCTTGTTGTTGCAGCAGGAGAGAACATCCACATTGTCTCATGATGCTTTGCCAGTTTCCCAGGATTCATTCCTCTGCGTGGGCACGTAGTCTGTGAGAGTCTGAAACTTTTTGGACGCTCAGACAGAAAAGCTCTGATGCAGCCGATCGCAGATCCACAGGACAAAACTGCTCTCGTTACGACTTCATGCTTCTGTTTTTTTGAAGTTTGTATTATCTCTAATTATTTACCACAACATGCTGTGTAATTAGATGCTGTTAACTACTTTGTTAGCATTAAGAACATCCAAACTTCACTGCATCAAACAACTGAAATTAGTTTTCTTAAAGCCCCTGAAACATTATATATTCATGACTAAATAAGCAACAAAGTTAAGAAATCTTTAGGTATTATTAATAATCGAAATAACCTGCGTCATCAAGACGGTGTGGGTGTGGTTTGATCAGATTTTATTGGCAGTCAATAAACAAATTCACATGTTTCTAAATCCCTCAAGTCAATTTTATTTATATATATAAATGAAAATATCACGTGTGACATCACCTGTTCCTAAATGAGAGCTTTGGAGCGGCTGAAGGTGAGATAAAGTCGTCTCAGCAGCAGGTGGAGGTGAAGGCAGAATGACTTTCACTAATGATCCACAATGTATTGACACCAGATGTTGCTGTAACTGGAGCTGATTTAGTAGATTTTCTGCAGAAAAAGTGATAAAATCCACACATGTATTACGTGCCTCATGACTCTGTGTGTGTGTGTACGTGTGTTTGTGTGTGTGTGTGTGTGTGTGTGTGTATGTGTGTGTGTATGTGTGTGTCAGCTGGACATTCCAGGCTGTCTCCAACTTCCTGCTTTACCAAAATCAACACACACACACACACACACACACACACACACACACTGTTGTTACTCTGCTGAGGGGAGGGAGGGCTTCTACTGCATCATGTTACATCATCACACCCTCCAACACACACACACCAGCTGACCATCTTCTGTGTTTTCCAGAGTAGACCAGTCACACTGCACTGACCGGGACGTCCGCTCAGAGTCACCTGGGAATTTTCACGGTAAACTGTGTGTGTGTGTGTGTGTGTGTGTGTGTGTGTGTGTGTGTGTGTGTGTAGTGCAGGGTTAGTTCCCACCTGCCTCAGCAGAAACCCAGGATTTGATTCCCATCAGGAGAACCTCCGGCCACATTTTGAGTACCAAAGAACACGTTTGTGGTGGGAAGCCAGTGAGGGATCAGGACCTTGTTGCCGCGCCGGCGACTGATTGGTCGGGACGCCTGCAGAGTGGGGACCGGCGCTGGCTGGATAATATGTGAACTTCCCAAGTCTGCTTTTGCTCCGTCTGTTGGTCCACCGCCAGAGGACTACCGGTCTTGGCCTACCGAATAGACCTTCATTAAATTTGGTTCAGACATTCACGTTCCCTCTCAGGATGAACTGTAATAACTTCCCATAACTTTTCCTCTAGCGTCATCATCAGGTCAAAATTTACATTTGTCTAATACTTTGGTTTATTTTATTATTCTGCAAAACAGGTTTGAACAGTTCTACAACAATCAGATTCTGTATCAGACAGTTAATCAACCTGATTAAACATAATTATATTTCAACACATTTTCCTTTAGTTTCTTTTCCCGGTACGTCTTTGTTATACTCGATCACCTCAGGGACGCAGGGATGTTTTGTCTGGATGCTTCGACCATCCCGCCCTCTGTTTGCCTGTAAAGTCGGTTGTCTAGGAGTTAAGGAAACTTTACCCCGCAGCGCACCGTACGAGTCTGTCGGCTCTCTGGGTGAAAAGTGAAAAAGTAAACTGATAGCCCAAAGGAGGATTTTTATTTTTTTTTACATTCATGCTTACAGAACAAGTTCAAAGCCTGCGGGACATTCAACTCTCATCTCCTGTAAAGTGTGTTGACAGAGTAACAAACTCAAGCCCTGCTCAGCATGAATTCAAACGTCTGTCTGGCGGTGTGGGATTTACCTGCAGAGAGTTCCACAAGCTTAAACTCAAAGGGAATCCCGAACTGCTTTGACAAACAGGAAGCCGGAGCGGCAGGGCTGGGAGTGCAGGTCGGGATGGAGACGCTTTGTCTTCCACCACCTTCCCTCTGTGTTTTCAGTCGTCTCCTGCCGCGCCTCCGCCTGCCCAGAGCTCCGCCTCTCCTCGCTGTGAGGCTCAGGGATTTTTTTATAAATGTTTGACCTTTGACCTCGGCTTTGCCCAACATTTTGCACACACAGCTGAGATGATCACATTTGTATTTGCTCGGCGCGCCTCTAATCTGTGATTCCCTGATTTATAATGAGTTGACAGCAGCAACCAGGCATTCAAATTGGTTTGACATACAGTCAACAATCACATGGCTAAAATAAATGTTCAAAATGCATAATTCTTTGTTTTTTTTATCTCCTGTGTTGAAGCACTGTACTTGTAGTATAGTTCTGAGCTGCTTGTACTTTATTTGAGCATTTCTATCTTGCGCTACATTATTCTTCTACTCCATCACATTTCAGATGGAAATATTGTACCGTTTACTTCCCTACATTCACTGACAGTTTTGGTTACTCTGCCTTCAATGCATTACCACTAATAATACAGTGATATAATGGATACAGTAATATATCAGTGTGAAAGGGAAAAGTTTTTTACTCCTGATGAATAAGTATTGGACTTTGATCATAAGTAAAGGACCTGGACTTCTTCCACCTCTGGGTGTTGGTCGGAGTAGCCGAAGGTAAAGGGGATGTCTGACCTGTCTGGATTAAAACCAGCCGAATCAAACCAATGACTCATTAATCAATGAATCACGGACGTTATGATATTCCAGAGCTGAGAGTCTGCAAGGTTTCATCTCAAGCCATCAGACGCTGCAGCGGAAGCTGAAGCAGCCGGGTCAAAACTGTTTTCACCGTCAGGATCAGTCTGAGAATGATGGCTGCTTCCTGCATGTTGCCCTCCTGCTCCTCCTGCTCCTCCTCCTGCTCCTGCTCCTCCTGCTCCTCCTCCTGCTCCTCCTGCTCCTCCTCCTGCTCCTGCTCCTCCTGCTCCTCCTCCTGCTCCTCCTCCTGCTCCTGCTCCTGCTCCTGCTCCTCCTGCTCCTCCTCCTCCTCCTGCTCCTGCTCCTCCTGCTCCTCCTCCTGCTCCTCCTGCTCCTCCTCCTGCTCCTGCTCCTCCTGCTCCTCCTCCTGCTCCTCCTCCTCCTCCTGCTCCTGCTCCTCCTGCTCCTCCTGCTCCTCCTCCTGCTCCTGCTCCTCCTGCTCCTCCTGCTCCTCCTCCTGCTCCTCCTCCTGCTCCTGCTCCTCCTGCTCCTCCTGCTCCTCCTCCTGCTCCTTCTCCTCCTGCTCCTCCTGCTCCTGCTCCTGCTCCTGCTCCTCCTGCTCCTCCTGCTCCTCTCGTTCTGCTGCTCCTCGGTCACTGAGGCCAGGCGCTGTCTGAAAACACAACAAAGACAATGACTGTGTTCGTATCCAGAGGGGGTATAGCTCAGTGGTAGAGCATTTGACTGCAGATCAAGAGGTCTCCGGTTCAAGTCCGGATGCCCCCTGTGACTGATTTATGCCACCTCACAATAAGCAAACTTCCAATTTCCAAATGATGTCTGTATGTAGATGGTAAACAAATACAAATACACAAGTACAGGCTTCAACACTCTCATCCTCTAGTAATCCTCCAGCTCCTCAACAGCTGACAGGACCTGCTGTGTTGGACCTGGAGGATTCTATCGTTCTGGACGTGCACTTTACCAGAGAGCTGCTGGTCTTCATCAGCTGCTTCACCTCCTGATTTCTATTTGATGATGTTTCAGATTTGCCATCATTTTGCAGCTTTTGTAAATAATATCTAAAAACCTTTACAGTTTTTAAGGCTATATTTTTTTGTTTTTAAAAGTAGGTTAATTTGCCTTGACGGGAGCAGGTGTGTCTCACATTAGTTTCTGATCTGTCATAAAACAACACATTAACATGTTATAACAGTATGTAACGTTGAAAGAGCTTTTGTTCACTTTTATTGTGATTTGCAGGCTAAAATATGGGGGTATAGCTCAGTGGTAGAGCATTTGACTGCAGATCAAGAGGTCTCTGGTTCAATTCCGGATGCCCCCTGTGCCTGATTTATGCCACTTCACAATAAGCAAACTTCCAATTTCCAAATGATGTCTATATGTAGGGTAAGTATATGGTAAACAAATACAAATACACAAGTACAGGCTTCAACACTCTCATCCTTTAGTAATCCTCCAGGTATTAAAGACTCTTAATGGGAGATTGCACTGAGTTACAGAACTTAGTAGAACAGCAGATGTCATAATTAGTTTCACTTTTTCGCTCACAAACACTGAGTCCAGGTCCTAGAAAGACCGAGCACGACAGAGACTCTGGTAGGAAGGCCAGTGTGTGGGGGTATAGCTCAGTGGTAGAGCATTTGACTGCAGATCAAGAGATCTCCGGCTCAAATCCGGATGCCCCCTTTATCAGAATTATTTAATGTGAGGATGCTGTTGGGATCTGAAGGGCGTCTTTCAGTTGTCTCTGTCAGCAGGAGGAACAACTCTCCCATCAACGCTTTGGGGGCTGCACCAACATCTTTTTGCAACTTTCCAAAACAGGCAATATGACAATCATGCTCTTTACTGAGCAATGTCAAGAACACAAATCAGTGTGGAGAAGGTAACAGAATGCTGCCTTCAGGGACTGCTTGGAAAGTTCTAACCTTTAAATCTTTAATTTTGTGTAACTAATATTACTATCACTATGTAACTATAGAAATGCTATATAAATAAACTTTACACAAGTATTTATTCATATGATTTTTTCTAATGTATTATTAACATTATTCTTATGGTAATTTATTGAACACTTAAAGCTTCATATGTTCTGTGCCATTGTGGTTCAGATGGCATCACGTTCACACTGAGAAATTAATGAAACACTGCAAAGTGAATGTGCTTTATCTTTAATATTTAAGCCAGTTTATTCTGCAGTGCTGCTCTTTGAGAATTAGTCTGGATTACATCAGATAGCCAATATAAAGAAAATGTCAATTTAACTCAATGAAATGCAAATGCCGGTGAAGGACCTGACCTTGACAGACGAAATGTGTTTTCATGCATTGCTTTTCTCATTCCCGGTAATTAATTAAAGTTCTATCATAGACTGTTGACCACGACACTTTTCCTCCGTTTTATATAACGTTTTTTTCTTACATAGTTGAGTGGAGCAGAAAGCAACTCTGTATGAGTTAATACATGATGTATCATGATCATTATGTGCCACGTAGTAACAACAAGTAACTCAAATAACATTTCTGAACAAGCCCAGTCAGTAACATCTTTTCATAGTCAGAACTTGTGAAAGTGAAATGTTTGATAACCAACCTCCCTGTGAGTTGACCTGAGTTCACTGAACCAAGCATGCACCTGTGTGAGGACACCTTCAGGTGGAGTCAGTCATTTTCATAGCTGAGGTTTCTCCTCTGCACACTGTCATAACCTGTGTGGTGTCCTGCACGCTACCTCCACCTCCCACAAATATGTAGCCCGAGGCCGGCTCACTGTACCTCAGCTGTCTGTGTTTTACTGTCTGCTTTTCTTGGCTGTATTTATGTCCTCTGCATCCGCCCACCAGAGTTTAGCCTGGGAGGATGATGCCTTTAAAATACGAGTGATGTGCTCTTTGCACGAAAAGTGAGAGGAATAAATTTCCTCAGTAGGAAAGGATTAGACGGAGGGAAGGATTAGACGGGAAAGACAAAGCAATTTGTGGAGGAAAGTGATGGTGTGGAGGTCGAGGAGGCGCATGAGACGTTCAACTCTCACGACAGGAGTTCAACTCCCCAAAAAGTTTTCATTTTACCAAAACTTTAATCCTGCGATGAATCATGTGTTTCCACTTACCTTAGATACCTTTCTAGTTTGACTTTTGAATATGTCATCCTTATTAAAACCCACAGGCAGGACTGTGCAGTAGCTTCTAATGAGGACACTTTTTTCTGTATTTTAAGACTCCAAAAATTCACATTTGGCTGCTTTCAGGTCAACAGGATTGAGGAGATAAAAACAGAATTTAGGAGACTTTGAAACAGCATTTAGATCATCATACAGAGAAATAAAATGTACAATTATAACAGCTCATTGAATAAATACAATGTTTAAGACTTTTTGTCTAAAGGGCTCATGATGACCTCAGTATTCTAAAATCCCGTCCACAGCTCTGACGCCTGAACTCTCACATCATTCGTAGAGAACATGTTCAAATAGAAAATACACGTCAGACACAACAAAAGCAGAGCAATAAAAAGAAATAAGCAATAATAAGTGAGGCAAGGAACACAAAAGAAAACCACCCAGGAAGTTTAAGCCACCCGGTGATCAGCTGGGTGTCTGGCAGTGTTGATACTAATCGATGTTAATTATTGGTTGACAGCAGAGACACGACAGAGGGAGTCTGGTATATGTTCCCTGCTGACCATGACTATGTCATCAAAAAGTAAGTAAATTAATGTTTGTGGTGAGAAAACAAACTGCATTTGAGCAGGGAACTAATTTGATCATGTGAAGTGTTTTCATCGTGTGAATACAAATACTGTCATTTGCTTTTTGGGGCCTTCTCAGTGGCATCTCAACTCATGCCACTGTTAGATCCTAGTTACATGTAATAGATTTCTAGATAGACCCTACAAAACCTTTATTTAGTTAATTAGCTTTAAACCCCAACAACAGCAGCGGGGGTTTGTTTTTCTGGGCGCAGGAGCAACAGATCAACACAACCTGAGAACAGAGCATGACCTGCTGCAGGCTGCAGGCAGAGCAGGGGAGAGGCACGCATCAAAATAGCTCACGAACTTATGCTATTAACTTATCCGTATGAAAATATGTCAGCTGTTTGTATCCTAGTTGTCATGGCAGTCTGTAATTAGACTTAGACATACCAGGTATTCATTTGATAAGGCCCAACACATCAAATAGCTTCAAACATGAGCTCTTCCTCCTGTTGATCTCAGATAGTTTGGTACTGTTACCTGCCTGCTAATGTCACAAAGAGATTTAATGCAAACAATTCCTAAAACTGGTCCATTTTCTCCCTGTTGTGGTGTCTACAAGTGGAAGCTACATAACTCAAACACTGCAGATGGCCTTATGAGGCTATAGTTGCTCTATACTGTTCATATTCCATGAAAAACCTATAAGGCTCCAAACCCACTGGTTCCTACTGAAGGTGCAAATCTTTAAAAACACATATATAGTTTCAGTTTTTGCTACCTTAAGCTGCTCATGTAGTGCCTTTATTGGGGACTACTTTCAGCAGCAGATTAATCCACATCTGGTGCTCTTGTGAGTGTTTGGGGCAGCAGGACGGTGTGTGTGGGGTTGAGTCACAATAAACTACAGTGTGTGTGTTCATGGTGATGCAAGAACATCCCAGAGCAACAGTGGTGTGTTTTTGTTGGTTTTTGGACAACAGTGGAGCTCTGAGGCTCAGAGGAAGAAAATATATAAGAGAGTTTTCTGTGACTTTCTGCAGAGATAATAACTGATCCCCAATCAGCAGAGACACACCCCGAAACACAGTGATCGTCCTTAGGTCGAAACCCAACGTGCTCATTTATAAATTCCACCCCCAACTGTAACTATCATCATCAGGCTCCAGTTTAGACGTTGTGCTGTGAGAACAAATAACCGACACAACAAAGAGAAACAAAACCAAAACTGTATTTAGAAACCAATCATTGACTCAAATTAGAGCTTTTAGACATTTTCTTTTCACTCTGCTCTGAACACGTGAAACAGGTCGGGATGTTAACAGAACACGTGACAGTATCACTGAAGTAATCTCAATGAAATCTTCTGCAGGAATGAAAAGACTTCACACCGATCCAACCAGACTGCAGTGAACTAAAACAGCGTTTAAATTCTACTTGACAATGGTTTGACCATGACATACTAAAACACACTAATTACACTGCAATAAAATGCTTAAAAATGCCTCATTATTAGAGCTATAACTGTCACCTCCAGGCCACTCCTCATACAGATGTTTACTCCCCCTTGCTTTAAAACTTTGGAACGCTGAAATTGATAAAATAAAATAAAATATTATATATTAAAACTGGGGTGAACCCATACTTTATCTTCATTATAAAACTGTTTTTACTGTATAGTTGAGAACCTTGAGGATGTTTAATATTTCATGGATGAAATAATTCTAATGTTCGCCTTCATTTTAATTCCTTAATAAGAATAATCCTAATAAGTTTGACCAGCGGGAACAGTGCCAAAAAGACTGAGGTTGGATAAAACTGGAATTTTCCTTCATACCGCCCCTTTGAGTCAAGTTAAATGATGAGGCTGAATTCTTTCATCAGGGTATTAGCTGCTGTGGTCTCAACTCTGGGAAACATTTATCTGTATTATTAAGCTGTAATAACTGTGGTTTTCAAGCTCCAACGTGCCTCCGCCTCCCGCTTCCTGCAGCCGAGAGGCCGAGCCTTTTCCTCTCTGCAGGTATGATCCACCACATCGGTATTCTGCTATCATGCCAGTGCAAACACCAGGCAGCAGCTACTGCAGCATCACCCAACATCAAGGACAGTGAGAAACCTGAGAAACAGGAGAGTGAGATGTTCCCAGGACAGGGATGGACGATGACCTGGGGAAAAGCGATAAAGCATCTTTATTAATGCAGAACTGGTTAGCTGGTATGTGGCGGCGCTGCCCTCTAATCATGTCTTTGTCCCTCGCCCTGACTCTCATCTCCGGAATTTGAATTTCACTGAATGTTGTAACAGAGAGGGCGGTCATATCCGCTCTATCATGTTACTTGTATGATTTAATGCAGATTATTTACATATTGGTACATGAGTTCTTCCCAAAATCTCCTCCCTTTCCACAGGAAAAAATACCTGCAGAAACCAGGTCGCAGTTATCTAGTATGCACCTGTGGGTTCACTTACTGAAAACATCATGCTGAAACAAAAAGTTTTAGAGATAACATGCCATGAGTTTCTCCAGCTCATTTCTTAAATGCCATACAAATGAGAAACCTGGTTCCTGTAATCCACTCCCCTGATCACAGGAACATGATTCCCTCCGGTAGATTTCTATCGAAGCGAAATAATAAGTAAAGAATTATTCCATCCAAATTCAGACTGAACCTGAAACTAACATTTACTATCCTCTAGAAAGTCAGTTTCCACCACAGAACATTTGATTCTTTGTAAATTCAGACACTTTTGTGCTGTGAGCAGCCTTCGCTCTTCTCTCACGACTACAGATGAAAAACGGAACGCCATGCTTCCTAAAGAAGGTTTTTTAGGGTAGAAATCAGATTACTTAATGTACAGTTTACTGTAAGTGGATTTACAGTAGCCAGATAACACATACTCCAAAATGTGTTTTATCAAAAACTTTACCATTTTAAATAATTTCTCCTTTGTGCCTCTCAGGTCCAGATTATTTTGCATGTATGTGAATGTTGTAAATTATTTATATGAAATATTTGATCCCTTTGCAAAAGAGATCATGTATCTTGAGAGACATTATTTATTAAGTATTAAGTATTTTGTAACTTGAACTACAAAATTATTGTTTTCCATTTTTTCAGAGGATAAAACTCTTTAAAATCTTTTTAAAGTTGTAAAATCCTGTTTCATAGTTTTATATAGACCATCTGAGAGTACTTTAAAGTTCAAACTCATGGACTTGTTTTCTAAAACTGGACTACTGGATAATTGTATTTCATATTTTCACTTGTACCTAAAGCCACACACCAACACAGAGCGTTTTGTTTTTTAAACAAAAGGATATTTTCGATCTGAACTTGTGTCACAGCAGCGTGTCTGCGCACATGGAAGCATTCTGATGTCAAACTTTAGTGGTATAAAGTTTCATGTGGCATGTTGTGTGAACAAAAGAGTGACCTTACCGCTGTGAAAACACAACACACTGACGTACAAACAGCTAGAGCCATGTCAGAAGAGGATTGTGACCAACACACTGTTAAAAACAAAGTGGAGACTTGAACAACAGAAGCTGCTGTCATCAATCAAAGCAATTTATTTTGTTAATGTGACATGATGTTTAATTTAGTTATGTGTGCAGGAGCTTATTGATACATGAATCAACAATTCACGTACCAGAGAACAATATGATCTTTTCTGCTTGTTAGAAATAGATTTCCAGCACATCGATTCTGGTTTCTGGGATCAGCTTAGTGTGTTAAAGGTGTTCTCGTATTTTTCTGACATTAGTAATTACATTCAGCACACGGCTCTATGGATGGTCTGGATGGAGTGGGATGAAATGTGGTTCAGACATTCATGTTTCCCTCAGGATGAATTTTAATAACTTTGGTGATCCTCTTACTTTACCTCCTGAGACATCGTCAGGTCAAAGTTTTAATTTGTCCATGACTTTGGTTACAACCAAATTCCTGCAAAACGAATGACATTTGACTTTGTATTGTACTGCTAATTAGTAAATTTTAGAATGCTAAAAGTAAGATGGTGAAATTGTAAACATACCTGCTGAACATCAGCATAACTGCAAAATCCAATTCTCTTAACGGTTAAATTCACCTTTTATCTTCTACATTAATCAATAGTTTTAATGACTGTGGGTGTGGACGGACCGAGTTCATGAACCTAAATAAAAATAATATCTGGGAGAAAGACAAGGAGTGAAGTTTGTGTTCAGGCCAGGGCCTGAACCTCCGACACTCCCTCAGTGAATCACAGTCAGATCGACTCTGAGGGTTTTGAACTAGCTGTGAACTATCTGTAGTTTGAACCGGACAGGGTTCAAAGGATCGAGAGGCATGAGAATCGGGATTTAATGAAGGAGAGGGTCGGACTGCATTTCTACCAGCTCCATTTGTTGTTGCAGCACGTACGTCATGGAGACGATCCAACATCCAGTTTGTCTCCAAATGTGAGACACTGTCATTCTTTTATCCTCTCTGCAGTCACCGTTCTCCTCTTCTTCTTTCCTCACATGTGACACGTGGCTGTATCTCAGCAGATTGAAACACAGTATGGGGGGATGTAACCAAATCCAAAGTCAGCTTTGTGACTGACATGTCTGTGCGTCAGCCATTATGTTTCTTCAAATCAATTCATATCATTGCCCATTGTGTTTGTAGCATAGGACTTTGCTTTCACTAACTATCTATTTCATTTACTACACATTATTGAAAAGTGATCGCTATATTCTGTAGTCGCCCCATTGAGTCAGATCTCATAAGATCCTGCACAAGACGCCTCCTGCTCCTCGATGTGAGAGTTTACCTGAGTGATACCTGTGAACGGTCAGCTCTCAGCACCGGGACGGAGCCGTTTGAGCTCAATCTGCTCTGTTAATTTCTCATTTATGTATTTATTTATTCATTCATTCCATATAAATGTGCTAAATCACTGTACATCACTTACTGTAATGTAATAATGATATACAATATATTGCATGCACTGATGTCTGTGTGTGTGAGTGTGTTGCGTGCAGAGAGAGAGGAAAGCTGGCGATCAAAGCTACTTAAATAACATTCCTGAAGTTTTGAATTTCTGTGGTCGAAGCCTGAGGAGAGACGAGGAAAACAAAACTAACACGCAAGGAGAGGAGAGCAGAGAAAACAAGGAGAGGAGAGGAGAGGAGACAAAAAGAGTCACAAGAGGAGGAAATGCATCTGTGAATTACATAGGAAAAAACTTGACTGTCCTTTTAAATGACATGGCCTGTGTTATTTTCAGTTATTTTACAGGCAACAAACTACATGCAGATTACTCATTCATGATGCAATTATAAAGGCACATAAAAGGCAAAGGGATGAAATAAAGATATTGAATGTGGATGACATGGTGGAGGTAGAAACAATGACAACAAGGGCTATGAACTCTGCAGAGTTGAAGAAGTGAGAAAACTTCATTAGACTGGAGTGACATTGCCATGAAACCTGTTGGATCAGTGGTTCAATATCTTAAAATTCCTGTTTCCTGCATACTGAAATCTCTGTCGTAATATACATCTGCTGCTTGTGCATTGTTTTTTTCATGGTTTCGTGGTTTCATTGGCCACCTTTCATTTCACCTTAATGGAAGTAAAAGTGATGATGCAGGCAGAGCCAGAAATCCTTGGCTTCACCCTCTGCCTGTCGTGCAGCTGCAGTAGGGATTTCCCCGAAGCTGGAAGACAGAAGAGGAGGAGATGGAGGAGTTTTCTGGGGGGGGGGGGGATAAGGAGTTTGCGTGCATCTAAAAATAATTTTTAACTTGCAACAACAGTCATTTGAGATGTGGGCGGGTTCTACCTGGCTACAGGCAAGTGGACAACACCTACTCTGCACATATTTAAACAGTCTGTGTGCTGAATTTAGAACTAGATTTGTGATGGAGACTTCCACAGCAAGAAAGAGAAAAAGTAAGGAATGATATGCACAGTCAGAATCTCTGATAGCAATCTTGTTTCAGGCAGAGATTCTCAAGTCAGAACAGGACTGATAGAGAGACTCAGGGGGTAAGAAAGTGCACATAGACTGAGATAATAGTGCAAAAGAGAAGACTACAAGATTATATAAAAATCCAGTTTAGGCTGTTTAGGTTGTAAAAGTCTCCTAATAGTAAAAGAAGATCATCAAACATCGACGATGCCCTCCTCCTCCTCCTGCAGGCCGCTCCCTGTAGCCCTGGGGCCTTTGGAGGCAACCAGCACCTTCACCTTCTCCTCCCTGCGTCCCTCTCCTCCGCGGGGTCGTCGCCCCTGCCGGGTCCTGTACCCGGCCTCTCAGAGCAAGAGGCCCCGGCTGAGGGAGGCCCCGGACCAGGCCCGCCGCTGGCTGCTGCTCCTCTCTGCTCTCGTCTTCCTGCAGATCTACAATGAGGAGACGTACACCTGCACAGGTTGGTTTGCAAACATTGATACATGAACCATTTATAGGCTCACGCCTGATCTTTCACAACACAATACAAAGACTCACTAACAGGGAATGTTGTGCAAATATAATGATAGCGGTGATGAGGGAAAAAAATGTAATAAAAACTTTGTTTTGTTAACTTGCAGAGTTCCAGTGCCAGTGCCCAGACCTGCCTGCGTCTCAGCCCCAAGAGGGTGAGGGGAGCGTGGGCACAGTGCAGGGATGGAGGGGGGAGGAGCCCTGGAGGGTCCAGACAGTGGGAGGAGCTTCAGAGACTCAGCTGGAGTGTGTGGTGGCGTGATGGAAGAGCAAATCATTTTCCCTCACACCATCTTCTGTCCCCTAAGAAACTGGATGCACTTGGAGGGAAGCAAAATAGAAGAGAGGCTGCAGATAGATAAAACAACGTCAGATGGATCGGCAAGTTGAGCTCACTTCTTCTTAAAAACTCCATCCAATCTCCATTCATATCAGTTTGACAGTGTTGTGTGTCAAGGTCTTACAAGACAACAGTGTTATATTGTTGCAGTCGGGCTTGAATGCATAAGACTCTTCTTAAGTGTTTCTCCTTGGAGGAGAATCTAAAAACCGTGAAGTGCAGTGACTTGTTCAGCTGGTATGCTGACGACGATGTGCTCTTTCTTTGTAAAGGACTGGATATAAAACAAGAATTCTTCAGCCACACAAAGAAACTTTTTCATTTCCTGCAAAACTGCCGACAAAAATATGTTTTTTTAAATTGTGCAAGACAGTTTTGCAGGACGAAACATCAAATATGAGAACTGTTAAATATTCTTTTACTTTATTGCTTTTCAATTGTAAAAATTTGAATAAATCAGTCTTTAAATGTGGTTGTGTGTTTGTCCGTGTGTGTAGCAGTGGTGGAAAGTAAAAAAGTACATTTACTGAAGTACTGTCCTTAAATACATTTTTTATGTACTTGTACTCTACTTGGGTATTTCCATTTTATGCCACTTTACACTTCTACTCTGCAACATTTCAGAGGGAAATATTGCAGATTTTCCCGCACAGCCAAAGTTACAATTACTTTTCTGATTATAATTATACACTTCATAAAAATATATATAAAACAATCTTACAAAGTATGATAAATTGGTGTAGATTAACAACTGCATATCGCTATAATTGGCTCCAACTTGACCAGTTTCAACATTAAAGTTCTACTTCCACATTAATGCATCTGTAATAATAATCCATTCATCTAAAATGTAATAATATAACACCCACAGGACCAATTCTTATGAGTACTTTTTAAGTACATTCTGCTGATAATACTTGTGTACTTTTACATGTAATGGGACATTTTTTCACTGTGGTACTGCTTATTTTATTTAGGTTGTGAATATTTCTTTCACCACTGGTGTGCAGCACAAACTCTGTATAATCAGACAATGAATGGAGCGGTTTCCAGTTCAACCTGCTCAGAAACCCGACAGTGCCACTTACGTCATCAGCCAACCAACACTGATGTTTCCTGCAGCAGTCTGGGAAACTGTGTGAGGCCTCCATGTGTGAGTGTGGAGGGGTATGAGGGGGTATTTACTTTGAGCGCAGGGGTCTTTGAACTGATGCAGTGACTCAGAGAGACGAGGTAATCCCTCGCTCAGCCCACGCAGGCTGAGAAAACAAACAGACGCTAGTCTGAGACTGCCAGAGGAAATATGTGACTGGCTGGTATCAGTGTGTGAGAAAGTGAGTGTGTCTGTACATGCCCTGGTATGTGACAGCAGCTGTTTTATATATATATATATATATATATATATATATATATATATATATATATATATATATATATATATATATATGTTTAGTCATATAAGATAAGACTTTATTGATTCTCAGGCTGGAAATTCATGTTGAAGCAGAAAAGAAACAGGCTAAAGTGGTAGGAATCAGAAAAATAATAATATTTAAAATCAAAATGAAATAAATAACATAATATATACTTTTATATATACTATACTAGATATTTGTGTAAATATATATTGTTATATTGTTGACCAATATAAATGTTGGTCAATGCAATTTGGAAAGCTTTACTGAAATTGTAGCTATAGTTACTTGAGTCATATTGAAATATAAACAGGTAGCTATAGTGTATGTACCATACATTAGTATAGGATAATAAATAATACAAAAAATAGTACAAATAAAATATATGAGAATATTTTCTGCTCTTATCTGATCAATCTAATCTAATCATGTAAAATAATGTTTTACTGTACAAAATATCACAATATCAAATAAAATAATATAATGTAAGATAATATATAATATACAATATATACAGAAATTCAGGAGTGTTTAATCTTAATTAAATGTTCAATTAGTTAAAACACTTATAAAATACTTTTAAGTACAAGGTTATCATGTATAAGTAAACTGTGTTCAATCAAAAACTTTTAAAAAATTGAAAATTGAAAATTGAAATTGAAAATAAAAGATTGGATCCTAGAAGCAACCTGAAGTAGCATCTTTAAGAGCTGTCGGCAAACTATCAGTGAAAACAAATAAGACTCATTTAAATCTATAACATGATCAATTACAAGACACCACACATCAGATTATACATCAGCAGCCAGAGAAGAGAGCATATTTTTTTCTGCAGTAATAATTTGATATCACAGAACAAAAAGAATTTAGTATCTTTTATAATAAATTATGGAAGTTGGATGGATGGCTAGAAGCACAGGTGAAAAAAAGAGACTGTAGAGATTCATACATTCTGCCTCCAGGCAAAATGATGTCAGTGTGGATTTGTAATATTGCTTTCAGTTCACTCATAAGATGTTGGTGTACTGAGCTCACCATGTTCTTCATTAATATGAACACAAACATCACGTCTGTGATGACAGTCTACTGCAGATCAGAGAGCACGAAGAGCCTCATCACCTCAGCACATGAGCCTCAGCTACTGAAGCAAAGACTCTAAAAGGAAACCAATGCAGCCAAACATGTGGGCGCCCTGTCCTGGAGGTCCGTCCCATTCGGCCTACGTGTCCTAGCATGCATTGTGCATGAGATTGTTAACAGAGATCCCTCAGACCAGACCAACTGAGCGAGGTGCCATGCCTACTTGGCTGCTGTGGAGGAATGCATGAGTGACTACTGAAAATATTTTTTTCTGCTTCTTTAACAAAGTTCCAAACTGAAAACTTTTTAGATTTTAGATTTTGATAGAAATTGCTCAAAATGCAGTTCAGACCGAAGACCAGCAGAATTCATTGCCTTTACTGTGTATTTATAACTGTATTTTTCGACTATACTAACCCCTTTAGCAATAGAAACATCAGGAATCAATCAGGAATCAGGAATCACGTTAAATCCAAGCGGCACCCTCTGGGGCTGGAAATCCCCATAGACCCCCATGTTAAAATGCCGAACTTTACAGCAGAAATAAACATGTTTACAGCCTGGTATATAGCTAATTTTTCCAGGATTTTTCTATAACTCACCCGTTTAAATTATAACAAGGAGAATTCTCTGATTTTCAAGTGTGTTAGAAAACACCTGGAGCGTTTTTCAACTCTCTGTGACCAGAAAAAAAAATCAAAGATGCAGCGCTCAGCGCAGAATAAAAGCTCAGCGCCTCGTAACTGCAGGGGTTTTTTTAGCATAGTGTAAATACTGTGTGTACATGTCACGTGTAGATCTGAAGGGAATTGCTTTTAGCCTCTTTCAGCTCCTAGTGTTTAGCTCCAGCAGCATCTGGCAGCTCTGATAAACCCACTGTACAGTGGTGGAGCCAAACAACAACATCTGGGAGACCAGGCTGAGACACTTTGGGGTGGGAGAGAAACTGGTTTCTTGTTGGTGTATGGCTTTGGGACAAATGGTCAGCATTTTAGATCACATTGTCTCTCATTCACTAAGGCCACAGGAAAGCTAAATGAGTGTCTATTTGTAGATTAGTATGGCAGTAATAAATAGACAAACCCAGACAAAGAAATAAATCCTATTTTAATCCAACATTTTTAAGAGTTTTGTCATAGATGTGGCAAAGGACATCAGTTAATATCATCAAAACAGCTGATAATCATCACCGTAAACAGCCAGCATGGGGTGACGTTTTCAAATACTCACCTGGCTGAACCGAGCCGGATACAGACGGATGAACAGACTGGCGGACGTGTTTGATGGGCGAGGTGTTGTGGTGGATTTTGTCACCGTGTCAGAGTGACTCCTGAAGTGACTAAAGTTTGTGGAAGAAGAAGAAGACGTCATGTCACCACAGAGCAGGGTGACAGTTTCTACCAAGGCTCCCATGAACGTTTGTGTGTGTGTGTGTGTGTGTGTGTGTGTGTGTGTGTGTGTGTTTAAATGTGTATTGTGATTCACGGCTGTGTTGAAAGATAGAAATTGGCAGTTAAATCATGACACATACTCACTTCAGGTGTTCACAGGTGTATGCACAGGTGTGTGTGTGTGTGTGTGTGTGTGGGCTGGTTTTACTAATGTTGTGGGGACATAAATCTGTTTACACAGTCACATTGTGGGAATTCGCCTTCCTTATGGAGACAAAATGCAAGTCCCCATGACCTTAGTAGTTTAATTTAAGGGTGAAGACTTAGTTTAAGGTTAGGGACTGAATGAGAGTCAATGTAATGTCCCCAGAAGTGATGGAAACACGACTGTGTGTGTGTGTGTGTGTGTGTGTGTGTGTGTGTGTGTGTGTGTGTGTATGTGTGTGTGTGTGTGTGTGTGTGTGTGTGTGTAGTTTTAGTTTATTAACTTTAGTTTCATAACTTAGCTTATATAATAGCTTTAGTTTAATAACTAATAATATGCTTGTTGTGTTCAGTTCCTCACAACATTCCTCACAATAGCCCATTATATATTCAGAAAATACAGAACCTTCTGACACTTAATTTAACATGTTAATTTGCACGTTTGCAATTTTCAGTGGAAACCTGTCCAGTGGTTGCTTTCCTGGCTGATCAGTCCTTTGTGCCTCCGGCAGAAGGAAATAGCTGAAGGCTTTTGTTCTTTATTGTTCTGCAGGAATGTGTGCAGGTGTTCATCATCATCATCGTCAATTTGATGAGTCTCTGGCTGAGTGGATGCTGTGTGAATGTGACTGTCTTAATCAAAGTCCAGTTCAATCAGGACAAGACATAATCAAAAAAGAGGCTTAAAGGGAACAAATGTATTAACATGATGCAGAAGATATGAGGAGTCTTTGGCGATTAGACCCCATAGTGATGTTATTTTGAGAGGGAAGTGATGCCATGAGATGTAAAGGAACATCCTCCTGATGGAGTGGTGGTGAAGAGGTGAATGGCTGAATATCTGTGGAGATCAGAGAGGGAGAACAATGAGAAAGCATTAAGATATTCAGTCTATTTTCTCCAGACACACTTCTGATTATGGTTTCAGCAAAATCCTGAAAAATGCTTAACCTCAACTGTTTTTTAAATAATTTCTCTCTACAGTATCTCCACATGGAAACTACTTAAGGACTTTAAGTCATGCATGAAAGTCATCTTATAGTCACATGTTCTATATTGTTTCCATATAAACAATTTGGCGCTCACTCTATCTGCCACACCTCAGCCTACTTTTAACAAGTTTGTCACCTTTCACCTCTTCAGCATTATAGATTTAATTGAAAGTACATTTTGATCATTTATTCTCGATAGGTGTTGATGTTCATCAGGTGTTGTGTATCTCACTAACATGAGCAGAGTCACATGTGTATTACTGTTGCCATAAATGTTTGACATCTTGACATGACCGACCTCTGTGAAGTGAGGTTATAAATTGTGGTTAAAGTGAGACAAAGATCTGACAGACACTGTTAACTCATCTCTGTCTCATGTTGTCACACAGGTGTCACACAAATATTATGAGGACGATGCAACCACTGGTCCTTGATCTCCACGCTGTGGACACACATTTTTTCAGCCATTGTTTTCCATCTGTGTCCGTGTAGAACGGAACATCAAGTCTGCACTGATTATCGTTGGAAAACCCAGAAGGTCGATAAACAGCGTTACCATGCAGCAGTTGCAGAGCTCGGAAAAGTATCAGTGGTGGAAATATTCAGATACTTTTCTTAAAAGTCACACTGTAATGCTTTTAGAGTAAGTAAAAGTACTCATTATACTGCAGATTTATCCCGGTCTTGTAAGAAGTATTTTAATCCTGTAGCAGATTAGGATGGAACACATTTTAATTACTTTTTATGCTGATGGGTAGTTTAATCTATAACAATGCATCAAACATGCATGTTTGTACAATTTTAATCTGTTCAATAAACGTGGTGGTAGAAGTAATAAAAAGTGTTTACCTCTGAAATATAGTGGAGTAGAAATATAAAATAGCTCAAAATGGAAATACTCAGGATAAGTACAAGTACCTCAGAATTGTATAGTTTCAGGTTCTTACAGGAATGGAAAACAATGGCACCCTGGTGACCCAAAGGTGTTGGATAGGATTGGGCAACACTGACATGTTGAAACAGGAAAAAATATAAACTGTTGACACAAAGATGGAATACCATTAATGTCTAAAATATCGTGCTATTGCATGTAAATTATCTTCATTAGAACTAAGAGGCCTGAACCAGGAAAATCTGCCCATCTAGGCAGGCGTCCAGATTCTTTTTTTCCTGAAACTCTACAGCGTAGTTTGCATAAGCGTTGCAGTAAAAACTGTATATTTGTAGATAAGAAGCTATAAGTTTGTTTGTCTCAGGGAATCACTTTCCTATTTTTAACCAACCGAAACTTGAACCTCTGCAGGTTATTTATGACCTGACTGAAGCTAATCCAGCAGTGTCATTTTGATCGCCCTTTTGACACATATTACCAAACTTCTTCCTGCTTTCCACTGAAAACTGTCAGTCAGCAGCACTCTGATGCTGTCACTGACAGCTCACATTGTTTGTAAAAGGTCATTTTTAAAAACCACACCTTGTGGAAGGTGACATTCCTATGCTGCCATTTAGGTTATTACACAGCAAGAAAAAAAAAGAGAAAAAAAAGAGCTATCAAGACTTCAGATAATCACCTCAAGGGTTTCCTATATCCACCTGAGCCAAAAACAACAACAGGTAACTCCGTGCTGGTTGGGTTATATTTCAGCCTCAGTGTTTCCATTTAACAATCACTGGCTCGAAGCCCTATTTGGCTCCACTTTCTCAAGGTGTGATGCTTTTTTCCATGAAAGCCTCTTTAGATAGATAGATAGATAGATAGATAGATAGATAGATAGATAGATAGATAGATAGATATTCATCCTCGAAGGGAAATTAAGTCGTCATAGCAGCCGGTATATTTGAATACAATAAAATACAATACAATAGAATAAAATAAAATAAAATATTGAGGTAGAAAGAATAAAAAACAGAAACACAAGATAAATAGGTAGATAAGATAAAGTGCAGTGGCACGATGATGGTAATAGTACTGATGATATGATGGTGATGTTATTGTTAGACAGTGTATAAAAAATAGTACAGTATATATAGTATATAACCTCGAGGCTGCAAACTGGCAGCATCCTGGGTGCAGTAACTGTAAAGCTACAAGATGTCCACTGTGACAAATTGTTCTATTGTTTGTTCTGATTGTCAGTGATACTAATTCCACCCCATGTATATGACTGAAAATGTCTTCTCTTCCTGCTTTGTTTCCTGGTTTGTGCATGGATGTGTTTTCACCCTCTGTCACTGACTGTCAAGCACATAAAAATATTTTTTAAACAATCAAACAACAGTTTTACAAACATCAAGGTTTAAAAATTCCCAAGACAACTGTCATTGTTAATAGTTACTGTGTAGTAATTGACCTGTTAAGTCGCAATTCTTTGTCACAAACCTTGTTTGCAGTTTGAGGTGTCCTGTTTACAAGAAATGGTAGGTGACAAAAATTTACTGACAACATATTTCATTTGGTTTCCACCATACTATCAAATGTTGCAAGTATAAATGCCTGTTGGGATCCAGGGGATTTTTTTTTATTGCAGTAAGTAGTTGGTCACTGGGACAAACTGGCAGCAAGGCTGAATCCAGCTTTCTAAATACTTCCAGGACTTTTGAAACTTGTGTTTTCTGAATTCATATTGCATTAAAACAACAACCAGCAAGTTTTAGC
The DNA here is from genome assembly GCA_031216445.1 of Lateolabrax maculatus. Lineage (NCBI taxonomy): Eukaryota > Metazoa > Chordata > Actinopteri > Acropomatiformes > Lateolabracidae > Lateolabrax > Lateolabrax maculatus. The sequence goes on along the minus strand of CM062217.1, from coordinate 3,021,832 downwards.
TGCCATGTCGTGAATTCTAGGTTTAGGCACATAAAGCACTTGGTTGAGGTTAGGAAGGCATCGTGATGGTTAAAAGAAACCAATGTTGACTGTTGGTAGGAAACGGGAGGCAAAATTGGATGCTTTTTAATTTTTTTATACTATTGATACTATTTATACTTATGACACACAGTGACAATATAATGACACGACAAAGTAACCTCACAAAAAAAAATTATACAGTAAAAGAAAAGTAAATCAAAATAAAGAAGACAATAAAATAAAATAATTAGGATGCCTTCAGACGTTTTGTTGACCCATCCATCCACGCTGACCTCCCTCTCCTGACTTTTATAACAATGTCCCATGACTTCTGCTCCCTACATGCTGTGTTCAGGTCTAAAATAGTTCTACCATGAAACTAGTCTTTACAGCTTGACTCAACAGTCTCAAGATCTGTTCGGTCTGTACGGCAACTAACTTTAGAGCTGGTGCGATTATATACAGAGTCGATGGAAGCGTGAAGCTGAGGTGGAGATCTGTACGAGTTTAAAAAGTGAAACATTTCATGAACGTAGAGAGTCAAGAGGAAAATAACATCAACAACAGGAGTTGTTTTGTAGTTTTGTAGTTTTTAGTTTAGTCACCGTCTGAGCCACTGCAGATGTTAAAAGCTTTCAGAGTTGATGCGCTGAGCTGATGTTTAATCAGTGAGGACGTCATCACCTGCAGAGCTGACACTCATTTCCAATGAGTAAACATGATATTAGTTCATCCAGCCTTTCTCTATGAAGTGTTGTTTGGTTCTATTTATTTTTAACTATTTTAGATTTGATCTGTTGCAAGAAAGTGTTTGCATGTTTTTTTGTGGGGAACTGAAACACTGCGACTGCTGTTTGTTTGTGTAAAAGGTTCATAATACAACAAAAATATGAATTTGGGTTTTAAAATCACCTCGATACCTTCGATAATTTTACAGCTTAAAGTTTAAAAAAATGCAAGTCACTCTTCCCCCAGTAAAGTCTTTGTGTTCTGAGTAATGTGTTTATTAAGGAAGCGCCAACATCAACATTTGAAAGTGTGTTTTATTTTCTTCACAGGAATCTTTCTGTCAGAGCAGATGATCAATCGCTCAAACCTCCTCAAACTCAGCGGCATCTGGGATTTTTCGGCTTTGGGTTTACAGGAAGTGAGAAAAAACAAAGCAGTGACACAACAGCGTGACATAACATCTTCCATATGTATTTTCTAGCTGAGATGAGCTGTGGACTTCGGGCCAGGTGCTGCTGCTGACGTCGCCCGGCAGTCAGAAAGTTACTCAGAGCCAGTCATCTGTTTAGTTTCGCCGTCAGCTGTGAAAATCAACACGTTTCTGGACGGTTCAGCGGCTCTCTATGAACCACTTCAGTTCTCCTCTAACCAGAACCAGCTGGGATTGGTCAGGAGGTCCTCCCCGGGCCCTCCCGAGACCCCCTCCCCCTTCAGACCTGCTGGTCCAATAAGATCGAGATGGAAAATGACGAAAGACGAGAGAAATCTTTCTGCTGTGGAGGCGGGAGGCCAGAACCGTCTGCTGTCCAAAATTAACCCTTCAGTGGACAGAAGCTTGGAGGACAGAGATGCTCTCAGTGCTGTAACACATCACACAAAACACAGGGAAGGTTTTAATAGAAGTTTATGAGATTTCTATTGAAACTAAATTAAATAAATTAAAAACATATGATTTTTTAAAATTTACTTAAACTCTGCTCTTTACAATTTTGGGTTGTGCAGACAAACTTTTCTGAACATAGACCACTTGCCATCTTCATTCACAACTTGACAACTTTCATGCAGATTACTGGGGTCAGGAGGGTTTGGGGGCCTAAAAATTGGGTGAAAAAACTAAAAATAGAATTTTAAAAAGGGAGAAATTAGATTTTATTTGTCTGCATTTTATAAAGGTTTTCCCAAACCAATGAGAATAAAAGAAGAGGCTCCAGGAGGATAATATAAAAAAGGTATATTTCAAACCATTTTAACCCCTTAAAGTTCTCGACCTTTCTTTAATTAAACAAACAAACCCCCCTGCTCCCCCGTCTCTGCAGCCGGTCGTCGCCCGCCGGACACTGCCCCGTTCTGCACGTAGGCCCGTTCACATGGCGACAAGCCAGCACAGCCAATCAGAAGTGTCTTTGATCAGAATTACTGCACAATAGTGACCCACATCACATGGTCGCCATAACGACCTGGCAGCCATGTGATCAGTGAAGGTGACCAGTTAAAGTGTGTGTGTGTGTATGTGTGTGTGTGTGTGTGTGTGTGTCTGTCTGTCTGTGTGTGTGCTGACTGAACCTATCCGTGACTCCTCGGTGGTCTGAAGGATCAGAAACAGTTACTGTAAAAAAAAAAAATCAAACAAACCACGGGTGCAACATTAGACGCATGACTCAAACTAAACTCACTCACTCTAAAAGAAAAAAAAAAGATCAACTGCTTTAGGCTTTTTGCTGGAAGTCAATTCATCTTTTACAGTAAACGTGGAAAAGAGCCGACAGAGCTGCATCACAATGTAAACGTGTGGAAGTTTTGAATAGCAGATGGCAGACGGAGACGTGAGGTCACTTTACTGTCTGTTACTGTTACTGACCGATATGAAACACTTGCAGAGAAGGTCCATCAGTGTCATTAGAATAACACGCGGGAGCTTTTACAGACATGAAACTGCTGTTTTAATATGAAAGGAAGTCTCACCTCAGTTTACAGTCAGAGTGGAAAAGACTTTTCAGACAAGAACCCTGTCCTACACTTAAACTCTGTGACCTTTCGATTTTCTTCTTGAATTTCACTCAAGCTTCTTTTTCTCACACACAAGTCCTCACATCTAAATGACAAAATAGAGTCACTGAAATGATCCTTACGGTGTATTCTGCATCATTTAATGCCGTGTTCTGATCTGTCTGTTTGTGGCTCATAGCAACAGTCTCAATGTGAGAATTTGATTAACTCTAAGCTTTAAGTTGCCTGTTGTTGTTGGAGTCTCAGTGTGAGACCATGATCATAAGGGACTGATGCCGGGGAGACTTCAAAATCACAATTTGCAACATCTTGGCGCTTTGTGTACTGTATAAGCCCTAAAAACACGGCAAATTTTGAAGCAAAGACAATCTGTAACATCAAATAACCCTTAACACAGTGAAATCCTGGAGACGTGAACATTTGTTTAGGAATAAAAGTACCATGCACAATATTCAACATAAATGTTAACAGCTATAGCTTAAAAGCTCATTTTCATCTGCAGTCTCTTGGCCGATCACCAATAAATACATCAATACAATGACAGGAACAAAGCAAAATGAAACTTGAAAGTCTGTCACAAAATCGATTATATTTGTGTTTTTACCAAGCTTTCCCATAACTGTCTGATTCTTGAGACTCATTCATGATTGACAGGACTGGTTTCACTGATGGATGTCTCCTCGAATCGTTACACAACAGACTCTCACTCTCTGCTGTCGGACCTGTGTGTACACGTTGTGGACTAATAAAGCAAAACCTCTTCCTGCACTTGAACCACATCAATTTTTTGGTTGTTGCATTTCACACTCTGCTCTCTTGTTTTTGACTTATCCAGTGGACTCGATGAAGGAATAAATAACGTTTCTGAAGGAAAACTTGAAGTGTTAAAACAATTAGAAGAAGTTTGGGAACGATTAAAATTCATGTTATTAGATTATTTCAAATACGTTTTTGTTTTATTTTCAATAGTGCCATTTAACTGGTCACAAACAAGATTTAATGTGCTAAAAATGTTCACAAATACAGGCCTGAAGAACAAAAAGCCTGGAGCGTTTCATCAGAGGTTTATGCTGAAATACAGTAAAAGCTAGTGGGATGTTTACAATATATAACGAATAATGAAAACATGATCCTCTGACATTATGACGTAATAAACACAGTATCAATTCAAAGCAGGTAAAAAATACACAATAAACAGAACTATATACAAATATACTACATATATGTGGTTGAGCCCATGCAGACACACTTTCTCAGGGTTATTATGAAATCTTCAGGATGCTCACAGATCACTGGGTATCTGGGACAGAGCGTTGGACCTGACCTGCCACCACCAAATCATTTACATATCATCTCACATTTCAGCCAGTTTTGCCGTTGGCGACGATGACTCGCCTCGCTGCCCGCCATGTTTGGAAACACATGGTACAGTAGACTGTGTGTGCATATGGATGTACAGTGTCAGGAATCTCACACCCTGCTGGGTTTGTGACACATTTTCCAGCCATGTTCAAACTCCGAGACATTCAGTCAAGGTTCCCACTACAGGGTGTGTGTGTGTGTGTGTGTGTGTGTGATGTCATGCTGATGGCGTCCTCGTTCTGCAGCAGGTTCAGATGCTTCTGATTCTTTCTGCTGAAGCTCACTCTGAAACAAAAGGAACAGAAGTATGTTCCAGGTATTTTAAACATGCAGGATGTGAACGCAACAAGTTTCACTTCAAAGATCTGAAGCAATCTGCTTGTGAAAGTGTTCAACCACCTCTGATTTTCATGGAACATTGAGCACAGTGGCGTACTAAAGTCTTTTAGATGGATGGTGGAAAAGGGGGCCTTGAAAACAAAGCGGAGACCAGAAGGGAGTGTGAGAGAAACCAGTCTTACAGAAGTTTGAAGTAAAATACATAGTATCACTTGGTTTACCAGCTGCAACTCTACATGCTGTTGGAATAAGGTCAGGGCTTACTAGGATGTAGTAACAGAAGATTAGATTTCTGTCCAATGATTACTTAATACTCAGTGGGCCACTTTGAATGAGCACACTCTTGTGTTAACAACTAAATCAGCCTGTTTCCTGCTGAAATGGGTTGTGGGGTAAGTTTTAGTTGAAACTGATAAAACACATCCATGTCAACCTCCCTCTGTACTTTAAAAGGAATCTTTAACCTTTTAAACTGGCTTTTAATTTGGAGTGATGTAATACCCTTATTTTACATGTTTTTTCCTCCTTATTTATCATTTCATTCTTGTGAAAAACATGCTCAGCATTCAGATGCTTCTTTGATAAATGAAAGGCACAGTGTCATGTCACGTAGGAGGACCTTATCAGATGAAACTGTATGTAATGTGATGGCACTGTTCATTTATTGCACTTGAATCACCTTAATTCTTGTCTGTACTTTAATGTCTTTGTACATGTTTTATGTATTTTTTATTGCACCTTGTATGGTCTCAAAAATGACAAGAATTGGAAAAGAAGAGCAAAAAAACAGAGCATTATATACATTTTACAACCATATTTGCTAATGGGGGGTAGTTGTATTAAATTTAACTGAGAATATATTTTATAACCAAATTGGTCTGAAAATAGATGACCTAAAAAAAAATGCAAGCTCTTTTCCTGCAGAGCAGGATAGGATCAGACATGTCGTAATATAATCTGGTAGAAGTGAAACCCAACAAGTTGGCACAGACTCTACATATTCCTGGGAACAAAAGGAAAGAAAAAAAAAAAGACGATTTCATAATTTAAAGGTGCATGACTGAAAAATGAATCCTCATTATTCACGGGTTTTCAACTGAAATCAGCGTCATTGAGGGGATAACTAAAATAGGATTGTGGTTTAATTGTTCACTTGAGATTTTTTCGGTAAATAAATTCAGGACCTGTGCCAAAAAAAAAAAAAAAAAAAAGGTTCTCTCTGTTGAGAACACTAAGGGTTTGGTTGGAAAATTACATTTTGCTTGTTGTATTTCTGCTAATTACATTTCTACCTTTTCCAATTTCATCCAAACTTGACATGACATGAACCAGTAAGGGAATTAATTTAGTTTTTTCCTAAACTGACTCTAAACAACAGTCATATATGCACCATTTTTCTCTTCTTCAGAAATTCCTAACAAATAAATAGACATTTTAAGAAAAACTGAAATATAAACCATTCAATTAAAACCAGTATAAACAGCTACTCGGTCAAACACACGGTTTGTACGTGGAAACATCGTGTCTTCCTCTTTGCTTTCACAACTGTAACATCCTATGGTTTCACCATTCAGAACGACCGCAGCTCAGGCCGACAAAAATCACACGTTGAATAACCCCCAAAACTCCCCCGTTACTGTACATTTTTAGGCAAACAGAGATATTTTTAGAATCAATTCAAATCGTCAGCAGGCGGATGTAGCTTTTGAGGATCTGGATTTTAATAAAGAAAGTCTTTAATTTTAATTCCAGTTGTTTAATTTGTTTACGTTTGTCTCCAAAGCTTAGAAAAGACAGCAGATGGACTATTTAACTACTCCGATTCAGCTCCAGAATTAAATCCTAAATGTATTCATCTGTGATTTATGAATTTGGTTGTAAACAATGAAGATTTGATTGTGAAAGTTGTTTAAGTTGTTTCTCAACCATCTTTTTAATTGTTTGAAAATGTTTACGCAGCGCTGTCTTATGTCAGTATATGATGTCTTGACAATAAAAAAACACCTCATTCGTTCATTCTGAATATTCAGATTTCTGTTTATACTGGAGACTGTTTTGTGTCACAAACTGGAGCTGTAACAGCCTTTTCTTCACATTAAACGTTCACCAAATCTAAATTCAGGTGCCATATAGGCAACATAATTTATGAAACCACAACACAAAGATAACTGGACTATATTTGTCTCCACAGTTTTATATTCTGCTTAATCTCACGGCAATTAACTCCAGTTAAGATTTTCACATCATATCTTAAGACAAGTGATTTCTACTTTCTATTCTCTTCAGTGTAATTTCAACAAATGACTAATTTAATGAACTTTTCTCCGTGTTTTGGTGTCAACATGAGGTGAAGTCATTTTGGTTAAAAGAACGCTCATTGCTTTTGTTACAAAACTCTCCAAAACCCCAAAATGACGCTTCATCACAGTGCTGTCAAACTTAATCAAACCAGGCCTGTTTACACTCTCTGGCATGAAATCTGTGTGTGTGTGTCAGTCCAGCTTTAGGAAGGTAGTTTCAACACCCACATTACACAGATCTCAGTCTATATTTGTGTTTTCTGTATATTTTTGTGTTTTACATCATCTGCATGACACAGTCCCCATCCTGCCTGCAGGTCAAAAAAAAAACAGATGTCATTCAGAAAACATCCACTCATCCATTCATTCATCCATGTGTCTTGTTCAGGTTTCAGTTCATGTGCAGTAAAAAAAAAAAACCCCTGTGGATGATTTGAAGGAACTTTCCAGCTCTCACATGTGACTGACATGTTGTTTACAGTCAGCTGAAACCTTGTGGGACCTCTGACTGACTGATGATCATGTGGGGGGGTGTAATGTTACAGCCACAGTCCTGGCAGCTAATTATCATATTTATAAATATTTTCATGATTAAATAATAGCCTCTATTTTCATCATAAAGTGAATTTTAAATTATGAGAATGTCTATAAAATAAAAGTAGATTTAAATCAGGGGTGCTTTATTTGATCAGTTCCTGCATAGTTGGGTGTCATTATTTCACCTGGTGATTCAGCCTGCTGCTCCGGAATCAAACCCAGAAAAAAGCAGATTTTTCGGTTATTTTCCCACTTGAGCAACAAGTGATTTCAAGGGAGTGGCCTGCTGGAAGCATGGGCGTTTCTAAAACACACAACCTGAACTTATACATAAATAGAGAAGTCTCTGGCTGTGGGGCATATCTGACTTTCTGAGCAGCTCCGAGAGAGGAGAAAAACCCAAGAGAAAGCGACACAAAACTCTAAGAAAATGTACTCACGGTCCGACAGCATGACTCTGACTGTGAAGCGGGAGAGCTTCGCCCTCTCCAGGATGGCGACCCGCAGCACGGAGCCCGAGGTCTTCACCTTCGAGCGGATCCCGGCCCAGGCCACCGCCGTGCCCTCCTTCGTGCCAATCCGGCCGAAGAAGCGCTGCACCCGGGTTATGTACCCCGCCAAAGTGCGCATGCACCTTCCACCGCCGGAGAAGAGCCAGGCCAAGCGCTGGCTGGTCGCCCTGTGCCTGGTGGTGCTGTGGCAGATCTACAGCGAGGATCCGTGCGCAGAGGCCGCGCTGGGCGGCGCAGACGGCTCCGTCAGCGACTACCAGGGCTTCGTGCTGCAGGCAGCGGAGGAGCAGGCGCGGCAGCTGGCCGGCCTGAGCGCCAGCCCCGAGCTCCGGGCAGCCCCGCCGGCCCGGTGTGAGGACGACGGCCCATCCAGCGAACACATCATCCCGAGCACCACCTGCCCCGAGCCCGCCGAGGAGAGCGAGGCCGGCCGGTCCTTCGAGCAGAGCGCCGGGAAGAGTTACATGGTGGCTCTGCTGGTCTACCACAGACTGGGCGGCGATAACTAAGCCAACCGGGACGGGTTCAACTGTAAACCGCCGGAGTCTGACCCGGTGATTTATTCTTGGATTGAAAATAAGCCGAGCTGGAGTTGATCCTGAGTAGCTCATGGAGAACAGCGGTGCGCCCTGCGCGGCGCAGCCGGGGAGGGCGCTCCATGCGCCGGCTTCTTCCTGCCAGCAGTCCCCGTGAGAGCGGAGGACGCACAGTCTGGAATGGGACACTTGAAAGAAAGAAAGAAAGAAAGAACTGTGAACACTTACAAAAAACTGAAACTTGAACTCAAGGAAACTTGAACTAATCTGTGTGTGACTCCCACATAGACTAACTGCACTAATAGGCCTGCTGCAAACTGGATGTTCTTCATGTTTAATTCTGTCATTGAAAACTGTCACTCCTGTAGGCCAACGAGCTGAAACTGATTCTGTCTGTCCTCTAAATGTCTTATTTAGTTATTTATTCTATTTGCTATTTATTGATTCCTAATTTTAATAAAAAAATATTTAAAAGAAGTTACTGTTTCCTGCCTCTTCATGTTTTCATTCATCTAAATGTCTAATGAGTATTGTGATATATTAGATGTTTCTTGCAGATTGCATTGGATCATAACTAAGACATTTTAATCATTTACAAGCTTTAATTCCATTCTCAGAATATGGGGGAAAAGCACTACACATACAACTGTTAATTACAATAAAAACAAGGTCTTTTTTAAACCAAAGAGTATCAAACAAAATTATACAACACATCAAATGACCATATTTTATCTACGGCAACAAATTTTCAAATTCTCTAAAAGGTTTTCCTGCTATTCTATCAATCTTTACAAGAAGCTTCACAGAACCTGGTTTGCACACTTCATGCAGCTGCATATTTTCTAGAGGTGGCTTGCAAAAGATTTTTGCAAACACTCAACATTTTTAACTGCAAACCAGAAGCAGAAACACTGAGCCAACAGGGATCCAGAAAGAAACGGTCTGATAACTGGGATTGACACACAAGAGGTGAAAATAACTTCAAAATATACTTTTAAAAAAAGAAAAAGAATGCCTTTATTTCTCCTTCATATGAACTCAGGGTGCCTCATTACTTTGCAACCTTAGGAGACAAAGCCAAGTCCATAAAGAAATGTCTGCACAGAGCTCGGACCTAAACCGATCACCGACTGTGAGCCAGACCTGATCACCAACATCAGGGTTGGACCTCGCTGGTGCATCTTGTGGCTGAATGGGAGCAAATCCCTGCAGCAGGTTAAAATACTTATTTATTATCTGTATATTGGTACTTACTGCTATTGCACTTCTGGTTAGATGCTAAACTGCATTTCGTTGCTCTGTACATGTACATGGGTAATGACAATAAAGTTGAATCTAATCTAATCTAAAAAACGTCTGCTGGAAAGACTGAGAGCAGAAGAGAGGAGGCTGTTTGAGCAGCAGAGTAATGAACATGGTGATGGTAGTAAAAATGTTACTTTACTGCATCTAAAACTATGCAAACAGACAGATACTGTAGACACTGAAGGATATTTGGATACTGAAGGATATTTCAGCATCAGTCTGGAGTGATTTCTGCAGACTCTGAGGAAAACTTTCTTCTGCAGAGTCACTTTCATTTTTTATTACTTTTCATCTTTTATTTTCCAATTTATCAAATCTGACGGGTGCTGAGTCATGAGCCGCCGCTGCAGCTTCAGGTTACGTCACATCTTCATCCAGCGATGAGCAAGTGTCTGTAAACCCCGCAGAATGTTATCTTAATGATTAATAAACAGCAACTCATATCATTTACATTTATCTCACGGAGCTGATTCACCGCTTTTTGATGCATTACCTCACTGACAGGGTGTTGCACTGACTTCATGCTGCTTGCACTCGGTGACTGAGGTCAACCATCGCCTCGGGGCCTCGGGGCCTCTGGGGAAGACCTGTTGATGTTGATGTTGGAGGTTGCCATGTAGGCATCATCGTTCCTCACTCACGTACACTTCGACAGGTAATAAGGCAGATATGTGGCCGGGGGGGAATCCTTGAGAACCTAGGTTCTGTGTCTCTTCATATGTGACACAGACAGAAACACTTCACATATGCGTTGGACCACTTTCATACATGTTTATAAGTGGATCCGTCCCGGTTCTGTTTCAGAAGTAAGAAAACCTCATTCAGAATCCCATTGACATTTGTCACAACTCTAATAACTCAAAATCCAGCCTTGAAACAGAGTCTTTCTCAACAGTATATTAATGTGGCTCACTTCATATGTTTAGAGAAAGTACAGGACTCTTTAAAAAAAAAAAGAAATATAGTTGTTTATTCGATATTTCTGTTCTAAGCCACCTAAAGAACACCATTATGAGCCCACATTTTCATGTATTAATGTGAGGGAAGTTACAGTCTCCTTATCACTCCACACGGAGCCGATGTTTTCAATTCCTAAGTTTAAGTCACTTGGTTCATGTACGTCAGCATTTATTCATTAACTCTGTTTCCATTAGTTTTTTACCCACACACCAACTTTCAGACAACAGGAAACACTGAATGAAAAGTGCTTTATGGGTAAGTACCCGTGCTGTCACATTGGTAAATATTTATGGGAGTTGTAGTTTTTTGTATGGCAATAAATAAATCGTTGTTTAACTTTGCCATCAAACTTTTAAGTTGTTCACAGGGCTGGCCCAAGAATATCCGGGGCCCTGAGCCCCCCGATATCCCAGAGCAAAATAAGCAAAGAGCAAGTCCAAACTACACTGCACTTCTAACACTTCCGATCACAACATTACACATTTTGTTTGCCTTAAAAGTTTATTTCCTTTCACCAACATCTGTGTTTGTATGTGCGGGAAAAAACACTGTTGACAAATGAATGTAATGTAATGTCTAACCACCGGATAACTGTTTCACGCGCAATCATCCAAACAGCCGCTGATAGGGGCTACTGTAGCAGTGCCAGATACACTGTAAAACTACAGGCAAAGATGCTGAATGACATGTGAGGACCTGAACATAAATCTATATAGGTTAGGTGTGTATAACAGCTTAGAATAACATTAGTATTATTATTGTTAATATTCAGACTGTGGAACCTGAACACAAAGATTACAATGAGTCTGAGCCTCCATCAGTCCAACCTGAACTGACCATCAACAGCAGTTTATTTTAAGCTCCTCACTCAGGTGAACATTAACACCGAGTAACTTCATGGTTCCCCTTGCAGGATGCTGGAGTGTGTTTACAGTGAACCAGAGAAGTCACAGAAGAACAAGGTGTCCTGCAGAAGCAAGAACTGGAAGCTTTGTGTTGTTAAAATGGTTTTAGGACCTTTTTTTTCCCCCAAATCTGTTTTATCAGAGCGTTCATGTCCTCAGAGCACCTTGTCCAAAATGGATCAGGAAGTATCTCAACCAACTCGAGGAAATGAAAACACATCGCCTCTATTTTGGTGTCCTCAGAGTCGTGACTGATCAGGTTCAGACTGGATTCTGTGACTTCACTTTTAACCTTTATCCACTTGTTCAAACGTAGTCTTACTGATCAGCATTACCACATTAATGTTGTATTTGTAGGCTGCAGTTAAAAGTTTATGTGATCTTTGCCTGAATGATGGTGTGTTTATTGGTGTGTTTATTCACAGTTTTAACCCTAATTTCTCTAGATGTTGTGTAAATTAGTGCAGGTCAGATGTTTGTGCCATCTACAGTGAATGTACTGTATAACAATATTCATTTCAGCTGTAAATCAACCAACCAAAAGGTATTGAATCCCTGCAGGAACAACACTTTTATTACAAATGTTACAACAACAATCACTCATTAAACTATGTTTGATATCAGAAGAATACAGCTGTGAGATTCCTTGTGTAAACATGAGCTGGTTCTGCAGGACTCCTCATGTAAACCACCATGTAAGTGAGCAGTTATCAAAGCTAATCTTCCTCCAGAATACTTCACGTGCTGCTCTATGTTCAGATGTTACATCATAACCAAATATTTGGTTCAGTCCTGTCTGAACTAGTCTCAGCCTCATTATCTCAACTGGTTTCATCCAGCCACAACTGCAGTGGAAAATCACCTTAAATCTCATCGTTCCTCTGTTTCTAGTTGATTCTCTTAGACTGTTACACAACACGAAACCAAAGCGTAAAAAAAAGAAAACTTGCTTTGTGAAAATTTGTTTGTTAAATTGTCATTCACACAAGCTGAGACTTCATTTGTTCTGTTCCATCTTCCAGCTGGAAACCTGTTTCTCTGAACTGGGTTCGATCAGGTGACACCTGAAGGCAGCATTAATAAGTCAAATCTTCTGTCTCCGTCAATAAGAGTCATTTGTTGAGAATATTATCATTCTCATTTCCTGTTGGAGAACAATGTGTTCAAATTCTTTCCAAAGCTTTTCTGTTTTAAAATATCTTACTCTTATCTTACTGATGGATGTTCGTGAGCTCCTTCCACCATCTCAGTACCATATACAGTATATCCTTCATTCATTTATTAAACTTATTGTATGTGGTGGCCAACCAAAATATGAATTTTGACAACAATACAGTTGTCACATTTGAGTCACTCAAGACATTTACATCTACTTTACCTTAGATATTTCATCATCATTTAATCTTTTTTTATCATACATTTTTATGTTTTGTCAGGTATTTCCATTGGTCACTATAAAGGGCCACAGTTTAATTTTGAGAATTTGAATAAAGTCATAATATTAAGTCAAGTAAAATTTTATTTATATAGCCCAAAATCACAATAGAGAATACATTTGTAATTTTTCCCGACAACAGTTGTAATATTTCTGTAAACTTATACATCATGTAACAGGTTTAATTTCCCCCTGATAATAAGATAAAATGCTTATTGGTGAAACCTGTCATTTCAGGTCATTCGACACATAGACAGACTGCTCTCATCCGTTTACTACGACAGAGTTTTAAAATTGCGACTTTATTCTCATGATATTTTGACTTTTTATATTTTCCTTATATAATACTCCTATTCTAAGGGAAATGTCACATCCAACTAGTGGACACACAGTACAAACATGCCTCTCCTGTACTTGGTTTCCTTTGAGCTTGTGTTTTTTGTCTATTTATCCATCCTACCAACAGCAGCAGAAGTTATATAATTCAGCAAAACACTGAAATCAGTTCCGGCCTCCAGATTTTCACAATGTTTTGTTTGTGTTGAACAACACCCACTGGATGTCCAGCCAAGGTCAGACAAACAGAGATTACTCACCAAACTTTATTTACATGAGAGTTCATATCTAAACCTCCAACCACACTGACTTCCAACAGTCTGCTATCAGGTCTGTTTGAAGCTTTGCTTACTGTTTATCTCTGTGAGAGCGGCTACAGTAATTCATTATGTATTCAACTGTTAACAATTCACTTGCTTATACAATCTCATTTTACTTTTCGTTTTGTTTATGGCATACATGGATTGACCGATTGTTTGTTTTCTGCATTTGCTTGAAACTGACAAATCCAACAACTCAACTAAACATTGAGAAAATGCGAATTAATGCTTGTTTCCATCCTCTACCCATACGTGACTATTAGGAGTCGGTTCAACGAAATGAGCAGTAGGTGTCACCAATTATACAGTCGCATTTAGGAAGAGGGCACAACTAGATGGCGTAATTAAAAGCCAGTTCTACGTCAGACTGTGAAAAACACTGTAGAAAATACAATGTAATGGAAGGAAGGTTACATCAGATCTCTGTGGAGCGATGAGGAGACTGTAGCCATGTTTTCGTGCGTTATGGGAATATCTGACAGAATATCTGAGAGTGGAAACAGCTGATCAGTCCTGTGAGTTAAACAACGTCAGAACTAATCGGAAAACGGTGTTTCCATATCCCAATTTAAAAAACCATCGAATGTTCTTTAGAATTTTGCCGTTTCCATCTACCTTTTCTAATCCGATACTTCAAAATGTGCATACAAATACGCTGATGGAAACACGGCTATAGGTGAGATGCATTTATGGTTCCAGGTCACTGGTTAATATTAAAAAACAGAAAAAAGAAGTGGACTGAAAGCTGAAGCAAAAGAAGACATTTGTTGCTTAAAAACAGTGCAGATTGATTAACGGGAGGAACCACACAGCGTTGTTTATCAGTTGTGTTTGAGCTTAATTACATGTGTACTTTTACAATTTTGCCACGCACTTCTGAATGAAAATCAACAGTCTTTTCTGTTTATAACTCTGATTACAGATTTTCAACAAATGCCTGGAAATATTGGGCGAAAAAAAACTGATTCAAATACTATATTCAGATCAAAACACTCCAGCATCGTTTGCAAAATGATCAGTTGTGATAAAAACTATGAGCAACACATAGTAAATGGGCGAAAACTTGCATAACTACTAGCATGGTCCTCATATGGAGGGATTGTGTGTATTATCTGTGAATCTACAGCGTGTCGTGCTGTTGTTTTCTCTCTGTGACCTGTTGTTATTGTTGCGGTGGTTCTTCGTGTTGTTCTACTGACTGTGCACGGTCTGACTAACAGGCTTTATCTGTCAGAGGCTCAGCCACAGTGTGATAACACACTCAACTCAATGATATCACAACATTTATACCTCAGCACACACACAGGTGACCTCACCAAACACTTGCCAATCGGAAGTTGTGGTCGTCGTCCGCTGCCCACACACACACACACACTAACAAACACTCCTGCAGCAGAAACCTCAGTGGAAACTCTCCGCTCAGCTCCCCTCGCGTGATGGCTCTTTACACACAACAAGCAGTTACACCAACAAACTTCATCCTTATGATGTCACTGGTAAACACACTCACAAACACACACACAACCAGTTCTTTTTTCACAGTTTGTATAACTTTTGCGGGTTACGGTGTTTCCTAGAGCCTTTGAAAAACACCTCCTGCTGTCTACATGTTATGCACTAATTAACTATATACTGTATATAATGATGGATCAAGGCCCCCAGTTTCACTGTGAGCTGCTTTCCATGTCTGGATTAACCCACTGTGGGGCAAAATGAGCTGTGGGCCCCTGCTGACCCCCTGCTTATAGTATAATATTGTAAAGCACAAATTTATTTCGTAATTTGCACAATGGAAATGTTGACACAGGTAGACAAGACAGATACAGGACCCACCTCATGGGGCTTAAATTATTTCATTGATATTGATATCACAAGACTAATTCGCAAATGCGTATTAGTCTGGAATCTCTCAGTTCGTTTTCGATTTTCAAGAGACAACCAATCAGAGCAACAAAACGCCCTGTCAGAAGTACGGCAAACACATATTTCTTATCAACATAAAGTTTAAGTGCAGTTTTTCTTTTAGAGAAAATTTACCATCAAGTCTGTTTAATACTGCCGCCTGATACCAGTACCATGTTGAGTTTGGTGTGTAATGTTTACCATGTTAGGTTATTCCCCTGTATGTTAATATGTTAATATTTAGTATGTGTCCTTTGTTTACATGCATGGTTGCTATTATTTACTTATTCTACTTGTGCCTATCGTTTTATGTTACCTGCTATTATTTAACAGTGCAGCATGGTATTGTTAGCAATCTTTGAGCAGAGCTGAAGCTGGCAGAGGTTAGTTTTATCTGGACCAAAGTGCTGCACTGACAAACAGACAGATATTCCCTTCCCTACATCGAGGGACACACGACTGAACAAATTCATATAAATAAGACAGATTTAGTTGTATCCTTTCACTATTTGTTGCTGCAACAACCCTTATTTTTCTCCACCAGATCCCTGCAGTTCCTTCCTATTTTAGCCACTTTGCTGACTCTGTAATCCATGTAACAGTAAACATGGCTCGTGTGTCCTAACATCCTTAAAGACTTAAAGAGAGAAGGAGGGAAAAGAAAGGAAAAGGAAAAAGTTGAGTCGAGAGGTGAAATTATCTGGGGTGAAGAGGACAAAGAAAAGGGTTTCCTCTCCGCACTCCTCCTCTATCCATCCTCCTCCTCCTCCCCCTCCTTTTCTTTCCATACATACCATCACAATGAGTCATCGCTCGCTGTAAGCATTTGGTTCAAACCAGAAAGGAGAAGACGGGAGGGAACGATGGAGGACCGGAGCTGAAATCTGATAGAGAAGAAGGAGGCGGAGGGAAGGAAAAAGCCAAGGAAAGAGGAACAAAAGGAAGGAGGGTATTTGATGGGAGATTCCCGGACTCCATCAGACAAGAATCAGAAAAATAGCAAGCCAGGATTTCTGAAGAAACTTGAGTGAGCCATCAGACGTTATGACATTTGAACCTGAAGAAAACATTTTCACTAGAGGGGCTTAATCATCTTTCAGGATGCCATGACAGCTTCTTAAAAAGTCCTCAATCACAACTGTGGGTGCTAAACACTTTGACAATACCAGGAGTATGAGAGAGGTAGCAGCATGTCAGAGAAGTTGAAATTGTGGGAAATTCCATTTTCTTGGAAAGTTATGGAAGTTGACAATGAGCCAAAAAAAAAAAAAAAAAAAGACATTTAACAACATCAGACCCTGAACTCAAACTGATGAACAGACTTCACAAACAGAAGACAAAGATACCAGAATCTATGCAGGGCTTCAGAGAGATGGATTCATCCAGCAGGACAGGCAGTTATAGAATATAGTAATAAAGACTATTTAGGGCAGGGAAGTATAAAAGAAGATGAACATTTCCTACAAACAGCCAACAATGGTTTCTTTCAACCCTGCAAACCATAACCAAGTAGTGTTTGTGCCCAAACCTGCCCAAAGATCAGGAAACGATCATATTAATCATTTTTCTAACAGTCAAATGTAAGAAAACCCTCACATGTGTCGTTTCTGAAGGTAACGATGACCTATTTTGATGACTGATATTCTGTTCAGGTGATCAGTGCAAACTATTCAGTGAGGAAGTTTTACCAAAATAATAACTGAACTGTCCAGATCTCAGTTCACGGAAAGGCTTTTCCAGTTTCCTTGTATTCAGTATCTGCCACTGTGTGAAAGGAATGAGAGCAGCATTACAAGCATACCAGGAAAGCGAAAGAGTAATAAACCATGTTGTGTGTGACCGAGTGCAATTTAAAACTCACGTTTTAACACTCTTCAACCTACCCTATCCCTTACTTCTCATGGAGCTCCAAACTTTACACTGCACCAGAAAGAAAGGGCAGGTTCCCCTGAATCATACGATGTACAACACTTGACACTGACTAAAAGATAAGTTTAGAATTGGCAAAAAAATGTCCAGGCGTTTCTATGTTTTAAAGGGTTAAAGAGCGAAGTTTGTTTGTGAAGAATGTTTAATTGTGAAAGTGTGTCTGTTTGGAGTTTATTCCCCACAAGGACCAACTCTACGTTGTTGAACTCTGCAGGGGAAAACTTTACCAAACATGTGGCGTTTATTGCTCAACGATGATAAAAATTTGTGGTATTGTTACATAATATCGTTACTCTTAGTGCAAGTTACAGGGAAATGAACATGTGGTTTTGTAGAAAATGCACATACTTCAGTCAAACTGTGAAAACATGTTCATGTGTGCTGACCTTTCTGATTCAACAGTTATTCTTTATGTCTGATTGATGAGTAAGATGAAAATCCTTTAATGAGTTATTTTTAAATCCCCTGGGCTTATTTTGCCTCAGAGCTGCAGAAATGCAGGATTACAAGAGTATGCAGGAAGTATTTGCAGTATGTGTGTGATGGGGAACGCCCAGAGGCCCGGCCGGGTGGAGCGGCATTCAGGTGCAGAGTCATACATCTAACAACTGTCAAGTGTGTTTCTAATCTGAGCTCTTTCCCACACTCTCTCAACAATGCCGCTTCACACCGCACCGGACCAATCAGAGGACAGATCACCTGCATACAGAAGGGCCACCATCATACCTCCGGCATGACCATTAACATACCGCACATACCGGAGGTGGTACAGACGCTGGAGGACTATTACAGCAGCATTTCTGAGATGACAAATGAAGGTGCAGCATGGAATCAGTCACTGCAACACACCTGAACACATCACTTGCCACTTTCATGGGATTAAGCAGCTTCTTTTGAATGTTCAGGGGTTGGGGCGCGCCTTGTCTTTTCACGCAGTCACTTACGGTGGTCAGTGTGACCTTTTAAGTGTCAAACTTGAAAAATGGAGTGTAATATTTTCAGTTTATTTTCACCTCTGACACATCGGATCACATTAAAATATCTTCATAAATACTTGCTGTTTTGGATACTCGTGCTCCCCAGAGGATGAACCCCTTTGAGTTTATTTAGCTGACTCTCAGGACAAACTGAGGGTCCCAGTGTGAAGGGTAAAGTTTATTAGGTACAGGAAGGGGGTCGACGGTGGGCGTATCGGTTTAGATCCTGATCAGGTTTAGGCAATAAAAGCACTTTGGTTAAGTTTTGGGAAAGATTGACGTTTTGGTTAAATGTTAATAAAGTACATGTTGAGTCATTATTTTACATAACTTTATAAAAATGTAAAACTGCTGTTCAATTTTATATTTTTGAAAACAACTGAAACACATTTTACTGATGTGTTGAGAATCAACTTTTGAGCAAATTTCCAGATACATAAAGTAACAACATTTCACCTGGGTGGTTTTAAGTAATTAGATGTATATAAACTTAGTTTCTAGGAGGTACAGGTCTGTATTTGATACATACAATACTGTAGTTTGAGCATGTTTGAGAAAGAAGGCTGTTCTTCAGTCTCTAATTTTTTAGATCATTTGTATGGCTTTTCCGTGAATTTATTAGTTGTTTTATTTGTGTGACTTGGCTGTTCTAACACCACAATTTCCCTTTTGGAGGAATTGATCTACAACCAGATACATCCACCTATAGCTAAAGCTAATGTAGTCTACTGTCATACAACAGTCCTGCAATAAATCCTCCCTTCATGAAGGTTATAATGTTATAGTTGATTTAACTTTATGTGTTAGATTGTGCTGTAGTTTCTTAGTCTAACTGTGTTGTTAAGTAGGAGGAAACACCTCTCAGTAAACACAACAACAGCCTAAATGGACTGAAACTCTGTCGCAGTCTTGAGCTTTGCCCATCCAACCATTACCATTACCTCCCTGCACTTTCTGAGCAGAAGAAGAACGTCATGCTTCTTGGAGAAGAAAAGGTGGTGCCTGTGAAGTGGAGGCAGGGCGACGAAAGGGCCATTCAGAAGCACTGTTGAGTCAATCCCTTTATTTCTTTGTGCAGCACACAGACACACCCAAGACACACGGTGGAGGAACTTAATCTGAGGTGATGAAAGAGGAGCTTCCCTGCTGTGTTGAAACCCAGTTTTGAAATAAAGATGAGTGTAACACTTCCTTTTCTTTTATTACGTCAACATCCTGATACTCTCTGATTCAAAAAGAATTATTAAATTCCCCATATTTTCTTCCCAGTTCCCTGTTCCTTTTTTGTGCTACAGTAGAACAAAATAAAGACGAGTGGATTTAACTGAAAGTTTTGTTCAAGCTTCATTTTTTAAAATTAATTTATTTTTTACATTTCTTTTTCGTATGTATCTGTTTTAGTTACAATAATATTTCATTTACAAGTAAACTCACGAAGATAACGGTGATGATGAGTATCATTATTATTATTAGTTAAACAGATATTATCATTATTATTCTTTCATAGGTTTTGAATAGAAGGATGTGTTGTCATTGTAATATCATAACCACAAGAATTATAATATAATCACATGCTTTGTTGTTACTTAAAAGTGTTTAATTGCCTGTAGTGAAATTAACTCCTCCAGCTGCTTTCGTTTCTGTAAACACCGTGAAGACTTAAACTTCCCGGTGAACCTCTCGTTAAATCAGGTCTTCCTCTTCCAGCTCGGAGAGGAGTCGATCCTCCAGAAGAACAACAGGAATGCTGGCAGAGAGACAGCGAGACGATGAGACATGTGGAGCGAAGTGAACTCACTCACACCTTCACCAATCAGACGGAGGCTTCGGCTTTTCTGTGAAACATAAACTGGAAGTGACTTCACTCGTCAGCCTTCAGCGAGAGAGAGCGACGGGTGGAAAACTACAGGAAGACGACAGGAAGGAAGCTGGTTCAAAAGTTTAAAATCCTAACATTTGGGGATAAGTTAATTAAGTTAATTAACTTAAGTTAATTAATTTATTTCAAATTAAAATAATAACATTTAAAGAGCCACAAGTCTACATTCTTTCAACTGGTTTAGTAGAAATCACCTCATCGTAAAAGTTACATTAAATCCGTCAATACATTTACTTAAATTAGACAGTGTTGAAATGTGAAAATTCAGAGGTCAAAGGTCGACTACAGAACAATCAGCTTCTGTATCCTCCAAAGACAGAACTTATGTATTGTTCTGAAGTACAAATTTCAGGTACTTATGTATTCTGCTTCTACTCCACCACTTTTTAGAGGGAAATAATGTATTGTTTGTTTCACTGTATTTATTTGACAGCTTTAGTGCACACAAACAAGATTTCATATACATTAAACTTCCTAACAGTACAACAAGTATAGCTGAAACAATTAGTCGATTAACTGAGAATAGTACAACAGGCACAGGGGACATTTTTACTTTTAATACTTAATACATTTTCCTGATTATTCTCACATGCTTTTATTTAAGTAACAGTTCCAATGCAGGACTTTTACTACAAACAGAGTATTTTCACAGTGTGGTAATAGTCATTTTACTTGTGCCAGCTGAATGTTGGCGATGGAAGTTAATTAGAGGTTTGGAATCATCCAATGCAGATGTAAGTGCTTTGGATTCTGGGCTGATTTTGTTTGTGAGGATTCAACCCAGAGTCATCTAACATTGTCTGTGGGGAAATTAACTGGACTGTTACTGCTGGAATGTCCAAACAAACTCCTCACACTGACTTGCTGCTCTGTGTTTCACGTTGCTCATGTTTTTGTCATCATGTTTGTCCGACTGAATCCATCAAACTGGATGAATGAATCTGCAGGACAGCAGCCAGCTGGAAGGTGCCCAGATAAATCTCCATCTGACCTTCAGTCCTCCTCCGCTCTGTTTGTGTTTGTCTGAATCATAAAGTGTTAATGGTGATAACAGCGTTCGGCGGTTTCTGTGAATCAATCCAGAGGAAACACTGCGGTGTCAAACTGTGACGACCACCGCATGGAGTTTCTCCCTCCTGATAATCCAGAAATAAACCCTCCCCCTCCTCTGCGCTGAACACTGACCTTTATCTAGAGACTCGATGATGACTAAAGAGCTCTTTTCAAACACAGACGCTGTGGAAATATTGGGTTTTTTGGAGTGAAATTGGATTACATGACATGTTTTTTGATGAATCTGAAAAAAACGGAGAGGAGTCCTGACTGCTGTTGGAATTCCATATGAAAAATCTTTTTTTGTCCCCCCAAATTTTACAGTTTTAGCTTGATTTATTTACTGAAATCTCTAATGTGCCTTGAGAACATATTTTCTGTCTTCACTCTGGTGGTTTCTATGCATGCGTATAGAGGTTTTGGTTTTATTTGTCCAGGTTTTGAGATATCTCCCTCTGAGATACCTGACATTTTCAAAATGAAAATTCATGTGTGTTTTCAGAAATAATGTCCTGGTCACTCGGGATAATCCACAGACTTCACTGTTTTAAGATTTTATTGGAACTATTTTCTACCAAAGCAGTTGGCAGTCGCACTTAGAGAGATGCAAAAGATGTTTATTTGTCTTTTTTTAATGTACATTTAGGAGGATTATTTGTCTTTCTGTCCAACATGAATTGTGTCTTTGTGTGAAGAACAGAAATGGGGACATGAACTGGGTCAGACTTCAGTCAAATGGACTGCGTCCATCTGTTGAATAATCTGATGATCCACCAGCTCATCCCAACCTGAGAGTCTGCAGACAGATCTGTCTTCACCAAGGTCCTTCTCTTTTGGTTTCTTTAGTCTCCTGAAATCCATTGAGTTCTCTCCTCTTTCTCCAGTTTACCACTGATTTTTTTTTTTTCAAATTAATTGGTTAATCGTTAATCGAGTGCAGGACTTTTAGATATAAATCAACATCGATTACATTCAAGCCTTCACCAAACGAGTTCACACAGTGCTGATTGAGCCCGTCACCACCAGTTAATCTCTCTGTGTTTCGCTGTATACCAGAGTTTTAAAGTCTGGTGTCTGTGTCGACCTCCCCTCGATGGCGCTCCTGTAACAACGGAGTAGGCTACAGCAACGAGGAATATGGTGGAAAATATACATCCCTTTATTTACAGGGGAAGAATTGGAGAGAGCGCTCCTGAGGGCAAACATCATGAGCACGAGGCGACAGTGTTTGTGTAATTACTGTCAGACAAAAGTTCAGCACTCCACTTTGAAGTCTTCTTTAAAGGTCTTGTTTTATCTGATTTACAGGAACTTTGCGAGGAGACCAAGAACTTTCGTGATTCAGGAAGTAAACCTGTTCTAGGACCGGAGGAACCAGCATCTGAATTTAGTTTCAGTAAGCAATAAAGGACAAAAAAGTCCCTGCTGTCGGGGGGGACTTTTTGGGCCTGGTTCGTACAGCTGACAGTCGCTGATTAGTTGAACACAGACACAGCGACCTCTTCAACTTATGTACTGCTTCATTCACTAAACAACAAAGGATGAGGGTCGGAGATTCCTTTAGTTCCCAGAATAGTTTTTCTGGTTCCGCAGCTCCTGAACCTTTGTGGTGGAAAAGAGGCTGTAGATAAATAATCCTCAGGTTTGAAAGCTGGAACGAGAGAATGTTTGGCTTTTCAATTGAGCTTCAGTTTAATTTTTGACTTTTGCAGTTTGACAATAAAACAACTAAACATTGATACAGCAGTATGTACAGTAAGTAGTTACAATGTCCTCCACCTTCACCAGCTGTAGTATTAAAGTGATGAACACATTTAATGCATCAATAATTATAAACAGTAATATAATATATATTATTTTGAATGGGCCATTCTGCATGACAAGTACTTTTACTTTTGGTACTTTAAATACATTTTGCTGCTAATATTTGAGAAGAAATGAAAGAAGTGAAATAGTGTTTGTTCATAATGAAAAATGAGCTGCAGGAAAAAGCAGAATAATCTGGAGAGGATCTGAGTGACTGATGTGACGCAACCAGCAGAGCTTTACGAGTTTGTTAAGAGGCTGAATGTGAGGAGGAGGAGTAAACTGATGAGGAAACGAACGGGTCACGAATGCAATGTTTACAGTCCGAGCAGGACTGCTTTTTGCTACATTTGGGCAAGTTTACATGTGTGAGTCAGTGCTGTATCTGTTTGGTTCCTGATGCAGTCGCCCGTTATCATCAGTCATGTTTCATCTTGCTGTCTCGTGTTGGGATGTGTAATATCGGCCTCACACGACTAAGAACTCGGTCCTTCTTTGCAAACATTAATATTGAAACATTAAATCATGACATCTGTAGAGTTTGTCTTTTGAATGCAGCCAATTATAATCATTGAGTCACACAACTCACTCATGACTCCCTTCACGAGCGCTTCAAAGCATTTCAAACATTTTTCTTCAGGCTCGCCATTCAATGACGAAGTAAAATAAGTAAAATGGTGAGCCAGAGGTGGGAGTGACTTTGTAACCCTGTTCATGGGATCTGTCCATCCACCATCGCATTTAAATCAAACATTTTGTTTAGTTTCTTTGAAGACAAACTGCTGTCTTTTTTCTGTCAAAAACAAACCTAAAAGATTCAACATAAAAACATGATGCTGGAATATGAGATTTTCAAAATAAACTTCACATATAATGTTAAAGTTTTTTTTCTTCATCCCTGTTCTTTTTTTTATCAGTTAACTGATGAAAACAAATATTGAAATTTTTCATTTCTCACGTAAAGTCAACAAACAAAATAGCTACACAGCTACGTACATATTGTACCAATATACTGGCGCATGTTGTAATGTGCATCTTTCATGCATTTTACCCATTTCTACTGAATTCCCTTTGCTGTTGTTGTAACTGCCTGTTGTCCTCAGTGTTTATGTGCCCTTCTAGAAAAATTTGCTCATCAAACAGACGGATTTCAGCTGTAATTTAGAGTGAAAAAGGAGAAGCAGCCTGAAGATTTCACTGCAGTTTTTATTACATCAACCCAGCAGCAAACCGCCTGAACGTAAATTCAGTGATATTCGAAGCTGTGATGAAGAATCCGTGTCACACATCCAGCTGTAGATGGACATTCCTGCCAAAGGCTTTTAAATCCTGCAAATGCAGCGATGCAGCAAATCTAACTCACTTGATTTAAAAAAAAATTCTGTGTCTGTCTGGGCAGGTGGTGTACGGTGGGTTTATCAGAGCAATATTTCCCTCTGAAATCTAGTGGAGTAAAGTATCATAAAATGGAAATACTCAAGTAAAGTATAAGCACCTAAAGCACAATACCTGAGTAAATGTTACTTTCTACGAAGACTGAACGATATGCAAAAAAAAAACAAAACAGATATGAGTCAGGATTTTAGTGAGAATGGTCATCTTTGCATTTCATTTTCACCGGAAAAAAAATGATGTTGATGTGATTTTTGGGGTCCGTACCAAACAAGCATGTTCCCTTACGTCTGGAGAATTCATTTATAATGGTATGATGTGACACATTTGACCTTGCAGCTCCTTTTGGGTATTGCACTTGGACATATTTCAATTTTGATAACATTTTGATTCAGTGTTCGGCCCTACTTTCCACCACTGGTATTTGTATAATGATAGTGTAGAGACAGACAGGACATGTGGGGGGAGAGATTGGGGATATGAACTGCAACAAAGGTTTCAGACTGAGACCTTTTTGAGGCCACCGGGACGGCCCACCTCCTGTTTACCAAGACTGGAGCAGAGGAGGTGAAACGCAGCTGTACAGCCTGAGTGTAAAATGGGGAAATCAACAAGCGCGCAACAGTTAAACATATTTCTTACAGTTAATTTCAGGGCAAAAAACGGTAAATAAGACCACATTAGAACAGTTTTAAGTTGCATTTTGTCACTAATTCATTTTTTAAATGTAAATACAAATCACAAATGCTAGTTGAGCAGTGAGGCTTTCATTAAACATACAGAACTTTAAATGTTTCCCACAGACACCAAAATTTGCTGAGCTGAAAATTTTACAAGACAGTTACAGTTTTTATGTGTTATGTGTCTTTATATGTCTTGAGTTTTGATATTTCACTCATTCTAAATAAGAACAAGCAGATTCAGACCTTTAATTGTAATGTGGACGGTAGCAACAGTACATTCGACTCCTCTGAAGGTCGAGAGGCTACCGGATGTGTCACCGGGATGCTGTGAGTAATGTTGGTTTTTACCATGACGCCACTTCCCCTGTATGACTACTGCCCGCTATGATTATATATCTGAGATAAATGTCAAAGGGACACACATTTGATGAATGAGTTAAAACTGATGTACGAGGACAGAGTTTGTGAGGCTCTGTGGATGGTGGCGGTCGGCCATCCAACTATTGGATGGATTGCCGGGATTTGTTGTACAGACACCGTAACCCTGGTGACTCTGTTGATCCTTTGACTTTTCATCTAGCGCCATCATCAGGTCGAAATGTGTCCAATACTTTGGTTTATGACCAATTATCTGCAAAACTAAGGACATTCCCATCAGCCTCAGCTGCACTTGCAAACATCAGTGTGCCAACAGGCTGAACGTGGTAAACATTAAACATCAGTTTGTCAGAAAATAAAAACGTATTTGGTTGAAGTTTATATAAAATAAATAATGTGATGATCAAGAGTCATTTTTATTTATAATCAATGTTTTCTTCTTATTCTTTGATTTGTTTTGTGCTGCATCATTACTGTAAGTTGTCCTACTTCTATATTTATATATTAATACTACATATGTATACATTTGTATGCTTCATATTATACAGTTTGTATGTGTCCTGAATATTTGGATCAAACTGAGGAGGGAAATTGTTTTTGCTGCCAAATTGTCATTATTTTCCAGCAACTTTACACTTATGTTGTGACGCTGTTGTGTTGTTGAAAATGTGGTGTGTGTGTGGGTGTGTGTGTGTGTGTGTGGATTCTTTCTAATTTCATCTTTGTTTTAGTGTACACAGTACAAAGGGCTTTTGCGTCATCAGACACACACGACACTGGGTGACTGGGAGAAACATCAGGGAGGAAGTGACGTCCTGTGTGGGGTGATGAAACAGAGGTTTGAAGAAGAAGAATGAAATAAGAAAGAAAGAGCGCCCCCTGCTGGATGATTTAATCTGTTGATGGAAAAAGTAGCTACTCACTGCCACAGACTGAAAAGACTGATGAAATAACCTTAATAATCCACTTCCCCCCCATATGCTGCTCACTGTGTCTCGTTTTTCTAACGCTTGTGTTTTTAATTTTACTAATATTTTTATTGTACTGACTTTTATTTGTTTTTCTTTATTGAACTTTATTCAACAGATTGTCTTTGTTCTGTGAGCACTGACAATAAAGACTAACCCATCAATGAGGAAGAAGATGGTTTGAGTTTCTGCAACTTTAAAGCTTTCTGTGTTTAACTGTGAAACTCTGCTGCCCCCTGCTGTCTGAAACACACACTCACACACTCACACACACACTCTCACACACACTCACACACACTCACACACACACTCACACACACACTCACAAACACACACACACACTCACACTCACACTCACACACACACTCACAAACACACACACTCACACACACACTCTCACACACTCACTCTCACACACTCACACGCTCACACTCACACTCACACACTCACACACACACTCACACACTCACACTCACACACACACACACTCACACACTCACACACACACACTCACACAGTGTTACAGTGTTGTGCTCAGACTGACTGTGAACAGCCGTTTACGTCACTCAAATTTAAGGTACAACTTTCTACTTTTACTCCACCACATTTCAGAGGCAAATATATAATCTATTATAATATAATGTGTATATATAAATGTGTTGATGTTGAATGTTTGTGATAAACTGAAGGATGAAGAGTTTATGTGCTGAGAAAATTCTCCTCCTTCTGAAATAAACTATTTAAAAACCCTCTCGGATCAGCTGGAAAATGCATCGTCACAAAGCTGAAACCTTTCAGAGATACGTGGTTCTCACAGGACGGCGATGTTACAAACCTGATGATCATAAAGACCATGATGCATTGCTGCAGATTAAACTAGGATATAAAGGAGTTAAAATGAGCTCAACCTTAAACATCGACAGCAGGAAACCCAACAGACATAAAAGAGAATTTTAAACCTTAATGACGCCTTAAAGTGATCATTAATATTACTCAAATATTTCAAATTAATGTGTAAATTAAGGGGAAAGTCACAAACCCTTATAATCTAATTTGTCTAATATAATTTGTTTATTGGACTTTTAAAATTAAGGGTTCAGATTTCACCTTTTTAAAGTAACTGTCGAATGAAAGGATGTCTGGTGTGTTTTCAGGGGTGCTGCAGGTATTCTAAGGTCCAACAGCAAATACCTGAAAGTACCACTTTAAATCCTTATCGGTGATGGAAGAAGTATTCAGAACTTTTTACTTAAGTAAAAGTAACAATAAAACAATGTAGAAATACTCTGTTACAAGTAAAAGTTCAAAATGAGGATTAGCATCAAAATATACTTAAAATGCCAAATGTAAATAATAATAGACAATAAAGTTTTATCTCAATCTATCAGGATTTATTTGTTGATTATATTTTGTTTTATTATATATTCAAGTGGAGTAAAAAGTACAATATCAGTCTCTCAAATGAACAGGATGAGAAGTATAAAGTGGAATAAAATGGAAATACTCAAGGAAAGTACCTCAACCTTGTACTTGAGTACAGTACTTGAGTAAATGTACTTAGTTACTTTGCACCACATGTCCTTACAGACTTCATTAGAGATATTACAGGATTTAAACTGGTGGAAAGGTAAGAAAAGTCCCTCTGCCCTCCGTAGTTCCCTTCGTAGGGCCCTTCTGCGGATTTCCTCCAAGTTCTCAGATGTCAGACACTCAGGGGGCTCATGTTGCCTTCCTCCTCCTCCTCCTCCTCCTCCTCCTCCTCCTCTTCGGAAACGGGATGTGATGTAAATACACAGCAACTTTTTTTTTTTTTTTTTTGTTCCCCTCTCTCTGGAGTGTGCAGATCTCGTCCTGCAGCTCCCCGCTGGAGGAAAACGACAAGTAGGACATATAGAAGAGGGACAGCGGACATTAAAGCGCCACAGGGACAAAGTCACCGTGAGTTTCCTCCACCATGATCCTCTGAGCTCCGGCCCCTCAGCTCACGACCGGACTCCGACAAAGACAAGAAAAGGAGAAAAAACCGCACGACCCCCCCGCAGGGACCGGAGCGCAGAGAGGCTCGCTGCTGGTGAGGATCCGGAGGGGCCGCGGACAGGTAATCAGCTGGCCCCGGGGCTGAGGGGCGCCGAGGCGGGGAGGTGCAGCCGGGCGGGAGGGCTCACACCGCCGCTGGAAACTGTGAGATGTGCGCCGCACTCTGAGGCCTTCCGTGCACATGACCTGCGAGAGCTGTGTTGTCTGCAGGATCGATCCGCTGATCGGAACCTGTCAGCTCCGGTAGTCTCTGATCATACAGAAAGATGCAGACAGACAGAGGGAAGCACATAAACTCACTACTGACACATTTCACTGCCATCACAATATTATACAAGTATTACAGGACAATGTGGACAGTATTTAGTGTGTAGGGACTTCAGAGTGAGGCTATATTATAGGATACAGAAGCATTTGAGGTACTTGTACTTTACTTTTTATTAGTGTTTTTAATTGTATGATACTTTATACTTCAACATTTCTTCTTCTTATAAATAAAAAATGCCTTTTTAAAGATTAAATCAGTGTGTGGTTGTGTCTCATGCCATGGTTCAGATGTCTCTGACTTGTTTTCAGGTCCATCAAAGAGACATTTTTGACACACTCTCTGTTTAAAGAGGTAAAACTCTCCAATATTTCACAAAAAGAAAACCCCTCAGAATTTGAGAAAAGTCCAAAAACTGAATTTAAACGTGCCTATCAGAATTTAGTTTTTTCTTCTTTGGTCCCACAGCTCTCAGGCCAGGTGGACACAGTTTCAGCTTCTTTATACACAGTTAGCTGGTTTAGTTTCCAACCTAGGGGTCGGGGCCCTCCAAAGGGCCACCAGATAAATCCGAGGGGCTGTGAGATGATTGATGGGAGAGAAGAACAAAGCTCAGTTCTGGTACACAAATCTGTATTTGGGTGTTGGACTCTTTGCTTTTATCGTGAAATATTGAGAATTTGACCTCTAGATGAAACCATGTGAGAAGTTTAGAGGTGAAATGTCTCTTTGGTGAAGCTGACGACAAACTCAGAGACTCTGAAACCTGACGAGGAGACTGAGACGCTGAATTTATGTCAAAAGGGTTTGGAAACACTGGTTTAATCTTTAATCATGTGTTGTTTTATGACCTGTTTTATGTAAATTATTAATCCGAAAAGAAACTCGTAACTGTAGCTGTCAGATTAATAAAGTGGAGTAAAAAGTACAATATTTCCTCCTGAAATGTTGTGGAGTAGAAGTATAAAGTAACAGAAAGTAGAAATACTGAAGTAAAGTACCTCAAAATTGTACTTAAGTACTTGAGTGAATGTACTTCCACTCTGACTACCTGGTCGACTTCCCAAAGGAACTGTTATCTCCTCCATGTTTGTAGTCAGTTTTACCTGTAGCATCTGTGCCGTTGCTATGGTTACCTGCACTTTAATGGACTGTACCCCGAGTACTGACGCTGTTAGAGTCAGTGTGTGTGTGTGTGTGTGTTTGTGTGTGTGTGTGTGTGGTGTGTGTGTGCATGTTGTGTGTGTGTGTGTGTGTGTGTGCGTGTGTGTGCGTGTGTGTGGGTGTGTGTGTTGTGTGTGTGTTTTATGTGTGTGTGTTGTGTGTGTGTGTGTGTGTGGTTGTGTGTGTTGTGTGTGTGTGTGTGTGTGTGTTGTGTGTGTGGTTGTGTGTGTGTGTGTGTGTTGTGTTGTGTGTGTGTGTGTGTGTGATGTGTGTGTGTGTGTGTGTGTGTGTGTGGGTGTGTGTGATGTGTGTGTGTGTGTGTGTGGTGTGTGTGTGTGTGTGTGTGTGTGTGTGTGTGTGTGGTTGTGTGTGTGTGTGTGTTGTGTTGTGTGTGTGTGTGTGTGTGGTTGTGTGTGTTGTGTGTGTGTGTGTGTGTGTGTGTGATGTGTGTGTGTGTGTGTGGTGTGTGTGCGTGTGTGTGTGTGTGTGTGTGTGTGTCGCTGACCTCTCGACCTCCGGCGAGGTGCTTCAGGGATCATGTTTGGGTTATTTTCGTGCTCAGAGCTCAGTCGGCTCAGTTTACAGGGACGAACCGACGGCTGAGTTTCAAACCTTTAAACTCTGGAGTCGCAGCTCGTCGCCTCAGACTTTCTCACCTCACTTCCCTCAGTTTCTTGAAGCCCTTTAGGACGATTAGTTTGTGTCTCTGACTTGTTGTCTGTGATGTAAATTTGGGCTGAGCTGCAACCTGGTGGAGAGTTAATGGACAGAAGTGAACCGACAACCTGAAATCCCCCCAGTTACCTCACTTTTATTTCCTTTGGTGAGTCTTGTGCAGAAATTTGACATTACAGTCTCAACTCAAGGTCACGTGCGATGCTTTTCCAGAGCTCTCGACCGCACGGCCTTCATCTGCAGATGGCGTTTCCTCCGTTGTCATAGAGATGGCTGTGTTGACCTGTAAGCTGTTATGATTCAGTCCGTGCCGTTTTTAGGACTTTTCGTCCACGTTGGCTTAAAAGTTAAGCATCAAATGCCTTGGATGCATTACTGATAGTAATGGTGCAGAAGTTATCACCCATATTGATGAGTTATTCGATTAACAGAAAATTGATTGACAACATCTCTGATTATTGATCATTTATGTCCAAATGTCCAACATTCTCTGGTTCCCACAGTAAGCTGAATCTTTCTGGATCTTGGACTGTTAACATTGTGTAGATTAAATTATTAATTGGGAAAATAATCAAAGAAAAAGTGAGTTCTGACTGGCAGTAATTCAAGTTCATTGTTGACTGATGGTATCAGCCCCCTGCAGGGACATTTTCACAGCTTCATGGCTGTGATATGAAGCAGTAAAAGGCTGATTTATTGTCTCCTGAACAGACTCTGAGAGCAGCCTGGGGCTTCGGAGAGTCTTAGAGTGATTTCACAACAACAGCAGCTCAGTGTTTGGCTCAGACTGTGAGAGCTGACGCCTCTGTTCACTCACAGAACAAACTCAAAACAAAGCAATGGAAGACAAACTTTCACACTGCTGCCACTCAGACAGACAGGGATCATGCAGACGGGTGAAGTTTAGTAGCATCTGTCAGGTGTATCCACAGCAGTTCAGTATATTATCAGATAGTGTAGGATTGTATTTGTGTAGTCCAGTGACTGAGAGAAGAACAACCAGCATGTGAGCAGGTCCAGGACTCTCCTGCTGCTGCTGGCGGGTTTATATTTCTTCGGAAACTCACATGATGTCTGTTGTTCTGGATTTGTTTCTGTGTTTGTCTTTGACCGTCAACCTCCACTGAGGTGAACCACAGCAGGTTCGTCCTCATGTTTGTCTCCTGAGGGTGAATAAAAGCCTCTGAAGAGTGGATTCTCGTAAACGTACAAAATAATTTGTAATTTAAAACACAGGTCCAAACATTACCAGAACTAACAGAATGTTTATAGCTTCCAAATCTAAAAGTCATGTTTATTCTTGTCAATGGCTCGATTTTCAGAGCTGTCCTGCACACAGGATGTTCAATACAAATGTAGTTACTTCCTTAAAATATTGCTTATAAATCATGATGTTACAATGGTAGATATACAGACGCACTGCCCAAGTTACAGCCATTGGGAATAAAAGAGGTGAATTGTATTCAGAACATCAGATATAGAAATCAAAAAATGTATTTACCAGTAGTTTTTAACTCCACCCTGCTCTATCTGCAGGAATATTTCACTCTTTGCTTTTGTACTTTTGTGGCACAAAAGGAAGTGATGGATCTCACGAGGACCCTAAAGTCTTCCCATTGGCTGGCAGAGTTCCCCAGAGTGAAACTGCTTGAATCTG
This sequence comes from Lateolabrax maculatus, assembly GCA_031216445.1. NCBI lineage: Eukaryota > Metazoa > Chordata > Actinopteri > Acropomatiformes > Lateolabracidae > Lateolabrax > Lateolabrax maculatus. Next base: position 2,989,463 of record CM062217.1, on the reverse strand, counting down.
AGTATGCATCGCTCATGACTCTGTAAAAACATTGTACTGCTAACCCACATGATGGATTTGTTAATAGAAAGCAGGGGACAGTCACATCAACAGTCTTTTAATGACGTTGGATGCTGTGCCCTCAGTGCACTCAGCGCACTCTTGCTTTCCAATAAAAGATAATTCATCCCGTCCCGCTATCTATCATCCCGTCCCAGTTTATACGGCATTAGATCCAGATCTCTTCTAAAATCTATCCAGCTCAACCTGGAGCCAATAAAGTGATCCGTCTGTGAGATTTTTCGGCAAAGATTGATCTGTTTGAGAGGTTGTATCTTGCCTGTTAGCAGCAGATACGCAGGAAAACACTATAACACAACCTCCTTCCAGTGAAATCCTTCAGAAGTTTAGATAAACGTTTCCAAAGACATCTAACCTCAGGTCATTAAGTCACCGTGTAAAGTCTTTGACCCTCTCATCAGGCTGTGATCTGAGCTATGATGCTCTCATGATGCCTTTTTGGATAAACAGCACTTGAGCCACACCAACAAACACAGGAAACAGTCAAAATGGCTTCTGGAGAAACGTGTGCAGATAGTAGCTGTGGTTCGAGTGGAAGCGGCAGATTACAGATTGAGTGTAAATGAGCGAGTGTGTGTCGAGTTTCCATCTGCCGAGCAGCAGCCAGCGACTCATTAAACTATTAAGAAACCACACGGAGGATCTGTTAGAGGCACATGAAAAACTGAGAGGAACAACACCGAACATGGCTGCTGCTGAGGGGAGCAGATGCAGGCAGAAATCAGCTGTTTTATCAGGCAGAAATCGGGTATAAAGAAGAGTTAAATGTCACATTGAGCCAGAATCATTTCCCCTCAATGTCCCTTGTTCTGAAATGGTACTGTAAGATCATTTAGAAACATCTGTGCTGCCATATTAAGATTTTATTTTGGTTGAAATGTTTAGGCTGCCATAAACCGTCACTAAATAAGGGAGGTATTTTGATGATTGTCTTTGTTAAAAGTTCAAATGAAAAATGGACGTCCTGGCTTCAGTGGATTCTGATGGGGCGCCATGACTTACAGCCACAAGTGGTGCAGGAAATACTTCAGCATGTTAGACAAACCTCCTCCCTTGCATTAAATTGTTTTCATGCAGTGAAGCTCGGCTGCACTTTTGAGCGCTGGCACACGTTGCAAACATTCAACAGACATCAGAAATCTATAAGCAGAATCCAACAGCACGTTTATGTCAGATTGCTGGGTGGATTCAGCTGGTTGGTTAGCAAGAAAGTCCTGGTTTCTGTGTTGAGTTTGCATGTTCTCCTTATGACTGTGGGGAGTTTACATAAATACATGCAGACTAAATGAGCTGGAAACTGTAAATTACCTGTACTGTAGGTGTGAATGTGGTCGTCTGTTATTTGACCCCAAAACTTCAGACTTCAGGTTGGATTTGGTTCATTTTAACTCCTGCGTTAATCTATAACAATCTATTGTGATTTATGAGTTTATCATGTTCTTTATGTAAAATCTTAATCTGAAAAGTAACTAAAGTTATCAGATAAATGTACTGGAGTGTAAAGTGCAATATTTACCTCAGAAAATGTAGTTAGTGGAAACACGATGTAGCATGAAATGGAAACACTCTAATAAAGTACCTGGACAACTTTCCCCCACATGCAAAAACAGCTTTTTGTTTCCGGTCGGGTGTCAGATTTGGAAGTCAGTTATAGGCAAGTGCAGAACTCTAGTCTGTACGTGTCAGCCCTGTAACAGACACTGGCCTCTCACCCAGTGCATGCTGGGATATATATATATATTGGATGGATTCTGAAAACCCAACCCAATCTGAACCGTTAACAGTGATCTCCTCCTGCCACCCTGCTGGCCTGTAGAGTTTACACGGGTTCTGGAGAGAACTGAGGCCTCGGGTAAGGAAGAGGACATTTTTTTAAAGCCGCAGGAGTCGTCAGTCTGAAGCTGTAGATGCTGTAAACAAATGTTAGTTTAGAGTCCTGCAGCTGCAGTTTGTGTCAGCTCAGTGATACGTGACTCGGCCTTACAGAGAATCCCGAGACAGACGAACTCCTCTGCACCCTCCACCCACCGCTGACAGAGTTATGATACCCTGCATACCTGTGTGTGTGTGTGTGTGTGTGTGTGTGTGTGTGTTTGTACTGAGACTTTCGTATCTTCAGGGCTCGTTTTCATGATTCGAGCTGCACAGTCTTGAGTGACACGTTGGACGTCACGAGTAGTTGCTGGAAAAACTTAAAGTCTCATCCTGAAATCCAGAAAAGATTTGACAAAGCAAAGTTTTAAACTCATTGGACAGTCCAATTTAGTCTTTAATGAGAGGCAAAGTGCACTTAATGTATTTGAACTACTGACAAGTTCAATAGAGCTGTATTCTGTGGTTGGATAAGGGTGGAAAAGTTTAAAAAACACTTAATATTCAGGTCAAATTCTTCAGCAACACACTTTCCACATCCTCTGTAAATCATGAAACTGGGTTAAATAATTCCACATTCAGGTTTCCAGGTGTGTTTGATAGCATTCACCTTGTCCGTCAGTTCAAAGCTCTGCATGGTAAATCAAGCGCTCCTCACATTCTTTTTAAGCCATCTGCTGCTCTGCTCGGGCTCAGACCTCGTAACCACCTGCTCTCAGGTCACATTTGCATTTGGGGGCATTTCACTGATGCACATGTGACAGTTTCTACACCGAGTGCCACTGGAGCAAAAGCCCCAAACGTCCACCTGGAAACACCGAACTAACAGAGACAGCAGTCAGACAGGAAGTTTAAACGGAATAATTCAATCTCCCAGATTTTACGTGTCAAAATGAGTTTACATGTCGCGGTAAAACAGTTGTATAATATCTTCTGTTTGCTCTTACTGTTAGCCCAGTTTTAACTTCGATGTCTAGACATCTTGTGACCTGCGTATCACAGACTCAGTGCTCACTGCCCAAAAGCATCAACACAGTCAGTAAACACACACTGTGGTGGACTGAACATCAAGTTGCTCCTGGTTTGCGGCTGAAAGTGAAGATTTTATGGTGTACTGATGTTTTATCAGGTGATGCTGACTCTTGGGAGGACACTCATTAAATTTAAAAATGTATTCACACTGATTTGGTGTCTGGTGCTGCCACGTGTGGGTTTTGATGAGATATTAATGTGCAAAAATGTTCTAAATATTGCCATTGTATTGCTGTTATAGTTTCCTGTTGATAACCAGCTAGGAGTCTTTGCTGTCTGACAGTCAACAGTTTGTCATTACATTACATCTGGACCCAACTGAGCTCTTTGTGTGTGTGTGTGTGTGTGTGTGTGTGTGTGTGTGTGTGTGTGTGTGTGTGTGTGTGTGTGTGTGAGGCCTCTGCTCAGCTCTCAGTGTGTTTCTCATTGTTTGCTGTGTTGTATAATCAGACAGTGCTGCAGCTACAGAAAGGCTTTGTTCAGACTGAAAACAGGGTCTGTGCTGCTGCGGGTGTGTTGCTACAGGTACAGGTGAGACGATAGGATACATACAGGAAGTCCAGTTTGACATTAAATGGCCAAATGTGTTTAAACCACACGGGAGAAAGACATTGAAGGTGTGTACTTTCACATTTCACTTACTGGCAGAAATGTAAATTATACTTTGCAAAGCACTGAAAGTCAGCCTGATGTACATTTTGTAATCTACAGTACCAAAACCCACCAGGGTCTGCACAGACCGCTCACAAGCAGCCTACACTGCATGACCAAACGCATGATTGGTATGGACCGTAATCGCCCACAAGCAAAGGATTTACAGGACTGATGTGACTCCCTGTTGGGTCTGTAAATAATATTTTAAAGAGTTTGGTCTATGATAACTTTTGTTATGATTTGGTGCTTTACAAATAAAATTGACTTGACTTGACGTGACTCACGGTGACTAGCTGGCTCTGTTTATCTCACAGTGAATTGAATCAGACTGATCTGTGCTCTGGGTTTGTGTTTGTTGATGACGTATTATTATTATTAAGCCTTTGAGAGGGGACTGAACAGTGGCTGAATTCTGCTTCGTTCAGTCTGTCCCTGCCTGTCAGGCTGAAGACACACACACAGATGCAGATGTTTCTGCTCTCTCTGTTTGGAAACTGATTATTATCTGTTACTGACAGTCCGTAGCTTTATGGGATAATCTGTATTAATGAGGAGCCTTTCAGGTGGTGCAGGTCTTCTCTTATTCTTGCTCTTGCGCAACATGAAGTCTTAAAAATATGATGTTCCAGTCACATCTTAAGTCTTCTTGAATTTTGCAGGAAAAATTCTAGGAAAAGTCCTAGTAAGGATTAAAGATTATTTATCCGTTGCGGAGAGAAAGATGCAGTTATACCTCTTCTTTATCTGACTAGAATCCATCTCAAACGAACTCCTGAGCATTAGAGACAGATTTAAAAATGTTGAATCAGAATCAGGTTTATTGCCAACTAGGAATTTGCGTTGGTGCAGAACAAATAAACATAGTAAGAGAAAATAAAAAAGATAGAAAGTAAGTACTGCAAAAGTCAAGAAACATTAATAGACACATTGACAACAAAAATAAGAATGTTTGTACAATATAACTGTTTTTAGTATGAAAGAGCTGTACAGTTGTGCAGGAATGTGCAAAAGTTCACAGTATGAATATGTGCAATGTACAGAGATAATAATAATAATAATAATAATAATACAAAAGATGAGCGTTAATGTAACGCACTGAGAAACTGTACTCGCAGCATGAAGTTTTGGTCCTGGTGGCCTGCAGTGTCGATCATTTGCTGCTTTAACATTTTTTTGATATCAGATAACCTCTGACACATGTGAAGTGGCCGAGTGGGGGCTTGTGTTTAAAGACCAGCGGTTTCTAATCTACACAGTTATGTTATCCTCCATCTCAACAGTTGCGAGCTGAACAGTAGATCGATACAATTCAGGTTATAATCCACCTGGAACGTGCACTTGCATGTATATGATCGGCCAACTCACACAATCTTTATAAGATTTCTGGGATCGAGTTTTGAAAACATTAAAACTTATGTTCAGTGGGTTAAACAAAAGCAGTTTATATGTTAAAGATGGAGTCTGATGGATCTGATATTTCTACTCCATACTGTTCTATTGTGTGTTCTGTTTTGTTCTCAGTGAACTCTCTCATTCACCCCTCAACCAGAGAGAGAGAGAGAGAGAGAGAGAGACATGCAGATTCCTGTGTGTAACGGTAAGAGAGAGAGAGAGAGAGACTTGGAGAAAGGCATGTGGATTCCTGTGTGTTTGTGTGAGCGAGAGACATAGACACACACAGAGAAAGAGAGAGAGAGAGCGAGAGAGCTCTGGGTTGCGTTGAATGTCAGGAATGTTGAGGCTTTTGGCTCCAGGTTGTTCTGACGGAGGGAGGAGGAGATAAAGGAGGAGGGAGGAGGAGAGAGGAGGGACAGAATGAGAGGAAAAGGAGGATAGAGGGAGGGACGAGGGAGGAGATAAGGAGGGAGGAAGGGAGAAGGAGAAGACAAAGGAGAGGAGGCAAAGATGGAGGAAAAGCAAAGCAGAGAAAATTATGAAAAAGTAAAATACTGTAATAATAATCAGTTCATACTATCATCCGGTCTGCAACTGCTAATTCATTTCACTGTCAATATTTAGTTTTTATTGATCAAGTTGTTATTCAGATATAAAGACAAACGGTCGACTCAAGTTTCTAAAGTTTTAATGTTATGTACGCCACTGTCATTCGTTTACAGTCATCTCACCAAGATTACATTTAAACGCTACACACAGCAGCAGCGTTGTGATGCCATGATGCGTTCAGGCACATGATGTTGTGAAGGTCGACTGTGTTATGGCAGCGCTCAGAGCCCAACACACAAGCCCTGTAGTTACGCTGTTTAATGTTCCTGTTCCATAAGGTGGGCGACTGAAACGCCTCCTGTGTAGACACTCATCTAATGTCCTGATAGACTTGGTTTTTAACTGCGATTGTCCAATCGTAGCTGAACGGCAGACCCGTCACACTTTGCATCTTTACACTTTACACAAACACAAGAACAACGTGTATTTAAAAGAAAGTTCTGCTGTTACCAAGTGGGCAAACTGTCAATTGTTCACATACTTGCTCGTCTACTTTAACAAGTGTATATCAGGGCTGAATCCTCCATGGTAACCATGAGGTCACTGTCAGTAAGAGTGATGAGAATACCTGTCTCTTTTCATGACCTTGTTGTGGTTTATTCAGAGTCTGTTGTTAATCTTGTTCACGTCCTGATATTCTGCCTCCTCCATCCATGTGCTTAATTTCTCCTTGTGGATGCAGAGCGTTAGTTTCTGAGGACGTGTACAGTCAACACCCTGACACACGGGGTAGCCATCATGCAGACAGCATGTATAGTGAAAAGCAAGGACACACACACACACACACACACACACACACACACATACATATATATATATATATATCACAGTCAATCCTTTACAATAAAGGTAGCAGATGATATATACACTTAAGTCAGTTGGCTTATATTCCCCTAAACTCACTTAACAGCCTTTTAGTTTCCAGAAATCTGTTGAATCCACATTTTTAGCCTCAAATACAGTAAAAAGGAAGTAAAAGTAAGTCTTTTCAGGGTAAAAAGAATCCATAAATACTCCAACAGGAAACAGTTTGTAATGAGGCTGGATTTGTTTTTGTTGGTGTTGATCTTCAGATGTCTTTTTCTTTGTCTTTAAGTCTCTCTTGGTCTCCTCTGGATCGCTACTACTGTGTCTGTGTCTCCGTCCATGTTTTTCCTCTCTCTCTCTCTCTCTCTCTCTCTCTCTCTCTCTCTCTCTCTCTCTCTCTCTCTCTCTCTCTCTCTCTCTGGTCATGTGATTTCGCTGTAGAGATGAGCAACAGTGCAGGAATCTGAGCTGCAGCCAGCACATTACATAAAGCTCTCTCCCCCTCTCCCTCTCTCTCTCCCTCTCTCCCAGTCGTTGCCAGAATAATAAAAAGTGCAGCGCTGCGTTCTCGTGCAGCGCGGCCGAAGTGAATGAACTCACTTCCTGAAGGCAGAACAGAGATCTGCATCAGAAAAGACAGATTGTTTCGAGGATGGACTGTGTGTGCTCGGGCTGCTCCAGCTGTGAGGATCCTGACTGTGAACCAGGCTGTAATCACAGAGCTGCTGCAGCTCGTTGTCTCTGTAAACTGATTCAGTTTGATCAGATTAATTTGTTTCCAAATGGAGGTTAGGCTACTGTGACTCAGTGGACTGTTTTGTCTTTAACTGCAGTCTTTAATCAAAAACACACCAAAACACAAACTATAACTGTTATACAGCCGGATTTACCCGAGAAAACATTCAAACTCGACCGGCCAGTTTTTTTTTACCACAAAGCAAACATCACTGACTGCGCTTACATCATGCACTTAATATTCCACTATTATTCCAAATATGACAATAGTCCGAATTCGATTTGGGTCATGTAAACCGCATATTCCCAATAAGGCCTTATTCCCAATGTAGCATTTTCGGATGAAGTCCTGTGTGATATGCTGATATTATTCTGGTTTCAGCAGCATTCTTTGGACATGTATACAGCACATCCAGAATCTGCGTCTCAGTTGGTGTTTTTATGGCCTCTCGCCTGTTTACGTCGGCTCTGTGCGTTGGAAACAAACCAACCAGCCAACAGTTTTCCAGGCTGCAGTAGAGATGCTGCCCAAAGGAAAAGCCCACATTCCTGGTGGGAAGGAGAAACACACCGACTGTTAAACACTTTGATATCAGCAGGTTTTGATGGGGGACGTACGTCATGGTTGTTAGTTGGAGTATGCACGTCTGCATTTTGAATATTTTGTGCATGTAAACATAGTCACTGTCCACCAATAATCTTCTTCGTCTTGTCACAAAATGGCTCAAAAGTGTGTGACAAAAGACGGAGAACACACATAGGAACACACATAGTCTGCAGGTCTGATTTGTAGAGCTCAGCCTGCTCAGGTGTGCTGCATCTCCGACAAGGTCTCAGCTCCATCCATCAACTTCCTGGAACAAAAACACAGCCAACAAGGTGTTAACATCGGTGACATCACTGCTGGGTGTGGTTACAGGTGCACCCAGGTACCAGACTGTGATCAGAGAGGGCAGCCAAACCCTGTTGCTCCTCCAGCTCTGAATGTCTCTGCTTCTCACTTCCGTCCATTGTTCCCTGGTTCTCTCCCCCTCTCCTCCCTCTCTTTCCTCTCCTGCCTTGACTTTGTCTCCCTCCTCTTCCTCTCTTTGTGTTTTCTCTCCTCTTGTTTCCTAATTTTTCTTCGTACCCGTCCTCGGCCTCACCCTGTCTGCAGTCTCTCTCCGGTCTGTCTTCAGGTCTTCTTCTCTTGGTGATTCTCCCGCTCCATGTTTTCTATCCTGCTGCCTCTCTCTCTCTCTCCCCCCTCTCTGTCTGTCTGTCTGTCTGTCTGTCTGTCTCTCTCTCTCTCTCTCGCTCTCTCTCTCTCTCTCTCCTCACGTCCAGCTGTTTTCTCCTGCAAGTTGATTTTCAAATTTTGCAACAGAAACTGGACAGCAGACAAACTCTAGAGACAAAGAAAAGATCCAAAATAGGAGCGAGACGTCTCTTATACTTTCAAATATAAAGTATACATCTGTTAAAAACTTTGATTGAGAGAGGAGGCTTCTGTAGTGTGTGTGTGTGTGTGTGTGTGTGTGTGTGTGTGTGTGTGTGTGTGTGTGTTTCAGTGTTGCATAACCTCTGTGAGTGGGCCGCTGTTTGTGTCCAGTATTTATAAACTGCTCTGCTCCAACAGCACTAACATTGTGAAATCACTCACACACACTCACACTCACACTCACAAACAAACACACACACACACACACGCTCAGTAAATGAAGTTGGGAGTCGTTCAGACGGATCTTCTTCATCCATCCTGCTGTGGTTGTGTACAGAGGTGACAGTCGGAGACAGTCGGCCTCCTGCAGTAGAAACATTTTCAAGTCTTTTCTTTAGGATTTTGTACAGAGGGTCCGCAGTTATCTGAGTCAAATATTATCTGTCCCGGCAGGACGCCGGCGTCCCGGCACCATGTTAAAGTGAGGCTTGCACTCCAACCGAACAACATATCAATAGCTGTCACACTGGGTGGAGACCTCTCTTTATCTCTTTTGGATGTGTCCTATTCTCCCTGGAACAGGAGGCTATACAGTTATTTATTGGTTATGATGCTTTAGCTGTATTCATTTTTCTATGTGTTGACCTTTGACCCCATGAAGTCAAACCTGAGTAAAAGTTACTTTGAGTAAATCTTTGTTGTTTCACTTTATACATTTTTGCCTGTGTCATTTATTATTAATGAGTTCATTTCTGCTGTCAGTGTCGCCAGAAACCTCTCAGACGTCCCTGGTTAGTTGTGTCACTCTTCTGTAAAGTTTCTGTAAAGTGTAAAGTTTTCACATCTAATAAATCTTCATTTTGAAACTGTCCCGGTTAGTCCCGGTGAGACATCGCCCTCCTCTCTGCTCCGTGTTGACTCACAGAAAGTGAATCACTTTGTTCAACAGCTCTGACCATCTCCAAACCCAACCCAGCGACAGCAGCTACTAACAATCAACAACCACAAACAATCCCAGAAATTATACTTCAGTATTCAAATGTCCTCACATCCTTAACCTCTCTCTCTCTCTCTCTCTCTCTCTCTCTCTCTCTCTCTCTCTCTCTCTCTCTCTCTCTCTCTCTCTGTCTCTCTCTCTCTCTCTCAGAGATGTAGCGTGTGTGTTGGTAAGATCGGCGGACCATCATGCACCTCTTCCTGCTGCTGATCCTTCAAGCCACAGCAGCCTTCGGACAGATCGACCCCGGTACACACACACACACACACACACACACACACACACACACACACACACATACACACACATACACTTACACAGAGTAAAATTTGTGTTTTTAAATGGCTGATTGTGATTATTGTGTGTGTGTGTGTGTGTGTGTGTGTGTTTTCAGCACACTGTCGCTATGCCTTGGGCATGGAGGATGGACGGATTAAAGACGAGGACATCACAGCATCCAGCCAATGGTATGAGACCACGGGACCACAGTACGCCAGGTGAGTGTGACTTACAGAATCATGTGATTGGTTAATAAGATATAAATAACAGTTTATTACACTTATTCTCACATGTTGTTCAATGCATGTTTTATCTGTTTATTATTTACGCTGTAGACTGGAATACTTTTATAGTTTTTACAACAAATCTTGAAACAAAATTCATTTTAATTCTGACATACAGAATTAAAAAATATAATTTGATCCCAGTGTAGACGGTTACACATGTAGGATGTTACACATGTCGTGTTTCGCTAGTGACAGTGGTCATGTGATGGTGTATTTATGAAATAAAATCAAATGTAGAAAAATAATTATCAAAAGAATCTGACTAAATAATGAAAACTTCTTCATTTTCTACACAATAAATAATAAAAATAGTTTTCCATTCAGCGCCTTTCAAGACGCTTGATGATTCTCAATGATTTACATGACAGATTAAAATCTATTTCACCACTGAAATGAACAGAAAAAACTTGCTTTGAGGGTTCAGCTCTTCATCAATATCATCAAACGTTCCCAGGATCTGCAGAGCCTGTTTGAACTGTGTGTGTGTGCAGGTTGAATCGTGAGGAGGGCGACGGCGCCTGGTGTCCTGAGGGACAGCTGGAGCCTTCTGACAGCCAGTACCTGCAGGTTTGTGCTTTAGAGAAAGTTATTACTGGTTTCTTGGTGTGTCTCATGATTTGACAGAAACCTGACTGTGGGTGTGTTTTCTCCAGGTGGATCTGAGCAGGTTGACCTTCCTGACGGTGGTCGGGACTCAGGGACGATACGCCAGGAACTCCGGGAACGAGTTCGCCCGAGCTTACCGCCTCAACTACAGCAGGGACGGCCTGCTGTGGAAGTCCTGGAGGAACCGGCTGGGAAACACGGTGAGTGACCCAAATATTTCCCCACAGAGCTTTAAACAAAGCAGCGTGGGTCGGGACCGGCCGGGGCAGATGGGAAATGGAGTGAAAAAAGGAAAACAGTCTGATTAGCAGAAAGAATAGAAGAAAGTCTGGAGCGGAAACATGTGACGGAGTGATAGAACAGAGCGACGGAGGGAAGAATGGGAGAAAGAGGAGAAAGAAAGTAAAGAAAATTATGTATTTTTATCACTCCGAGCTGCTTCTGGTCATTCAGGCTGGAATCAGAGGAAGTGACATTTACTCACCAGCTTCCTGTTGGCCTTCGAGGTCCCAGGCAGCTACAGCAACACCATTAGGACACAATTTAAACACCAGGTCATGTTTTTATCTGTCTGAACAGTTTCCTCCCTCACATTCAAACGGGGAACTTCCCAGAAACACCACAGTTACTGCTCTGTAAAAAAAGTAGAAGTCTTACATTCAAAAGTTAAACTTACGTAAAAGTACAAAAGTACTAACATCAAAATGTACTTATTTGTTTGTAAAGTAATTAGTAACTAAAGCTGTCAAATAAATGAAGTGGAGTAAAACGTACAATATTTCCCTCTGAAATGTTGTGGAGTACGAGTGTAATGTAGCATAAAATATAAATAGTAAAGTAAAAGTACCTCCAAATTGTACTCAAGTAAAGTACTTGAGTAAATGTACTTTGTTACTTTCCATCACTGATTGTAAGCATTTTAAAGCAATTGTTAATGAACCGAGATTAGACGAAAAGTAGAATAGATCAAAGAAAAATGGATTTATTACAATATATATATATTATATTACAATAAGATATGGAAACGCAGATAAAACAAACATTTTCATTCAAAGTCAGGTTTTAACACAGAAAGACTTTATTAGAGTTCAGCTCAGTTCAGCTTTGTTGAGTCTGTCGATGATTGGTTTACACATCTGTGTGACCCAACCCAAAAAAAAGAGGTTAAGCAATCTCCACCTTCAGCCTCTCAGATCTTACTAACAGAAGATGGATGCACGTGGACGTTTCTGTCCAGGTGTTTTTGAGGCATACACTGTAAAAAACAAATTCCCCCTCCAGGACAGGTGCTGATCTTGTTGTTTTCTGGTGTGATAATTGTTCCCAGGTGATGGAGGGCAACAAAAACGCCTACGCCTCCGTCATCAATGACCTCCACCCTCCGATCATCACCCGCTACGTCCGGCTGATCCCGGTCACCAAACTGTCGACCACCGTCTGCATGAGAGTGGAGCTGTACGGCTGTCCGTGGGAGGGTAGGACGCACGAACACACGGTCACACTGCAGATGAGTGTGTGTCCTTTAGCTCTGCTGACATTAGAGGTTGTTGATTCAGTGGATTTGGACTTTAATCTCTTCTCTGAAATGTTTACTTCTCCTCAGAGACGAGTAAACTCCTTGGAAACCTTTTCATTTAAAAATGTCAACATAAAAACTTGCAGGGATTGTACAACCATTTTTAATCTGTTGTGCAATAAAACTAAAACACAGCAACACATTTTATGCCAAAACCTATTAGAGATTTTATCACACAGTTTATCCACAGAAGAATTTGCATCAAACAAACAGACATTTTATCTAAACTGGGTCATATAAAAAAGTGGTTATGTTCTCTTTGGGTGGCAGGTCCGGAGTCACAGCAGTAAAACCTAAATATTTTTTGTATAATTAATGTACCTGTAGCATCAAGTATTGAAAACTGTCCAACAGCTGACATTCAACAGTTCAGATTCCCAACGAAGTTTAGGAAATTAAGTAATACTGTACATTCAGGCAGACTGAGGGAGACTGCTGAAAATATTACATTGTCATATAACTTGTAATAAACCTAATAAATCCTATCATATTGGCACCTGCATTAAAACCTTTTGAATGAAACCTGCCCTGCCACAAACATGTTTTGCCCTGACGGTGCGTCCAGATGAGAGGAAATGGCTTGTTTTAGGGGCAGCTGCACAGCGGGTCGTCCGCTGATCACAGGGTTCGCGGTTTGATCCCCAGCTGCATGTTGCTGGGATAGAAGCGCTATATATAAATGCAGCAATTTACCATTTTAAATGGTCTTACGCTTTAATCCACATTGAGGTTCAGTATCTCTGGATTTCCTTTAAGTTTACTGAATACATTCCTGTTCCCCAGAAGATGAATACTTTTGACTTTGTATCTACTTCCACCACCAGGCCGATCTACTGGTGGTCAACCCTTTAACCTGTCCTTGCCTACCGTTTTGCAGACGGCCTGATCTCCTACAGCGCTCCGGAGGGTCAGCTCATGATGCCGCCTGGTTATCCCATCGCCAGCCTCAACGACTCCACGTATGACGGAGTACATGAGCGGAGGCGAGTCGCACGCACTGCTCACACGCCACTGCTTCCTGTCTCCCTGCTCTCTGTGTGACTGACAGCTGTCTCGTCCAACAGGAGGCTGTTTGGCGGGATGGGCCAGCTGACGGACGGCGTGATCGGCCTGGACGACTTCCTGCTGACGCGTCAGTACCACGTGTGGCCGGGCTACGACTACCTGGGCTGGAGGAACGACTCCCTGGGGACTCAGGGATACGTGGAGATGGAGTTCATCTTCGACAGGCAGAGGAACTTCACCTCCATGAAGGTTTTCAATTCTGCTCTCTTTACCAACGTTTTGGTTGCGTGTTTCACTCCATTCATACACTCTTTAAACAAATACGCAAGAATATGCACAGTAAAACTAACATTTAATTCCGATTATGGATGCAGGAACTGACATCAATCAGTATCTACAAATGTAGTAGACCGTAAACCAGGAGCACAGTGTTATTTTTACAAGATAAAACTATTGTGTCATTAATAACTGCAACTCCCATGAGGCTTTGACTGTTCTTCTGTGGCTAAGATGGGTGTGATAAGTTGTTACTAAACACTTTAAAACATGTACAGATTCACCTTTCTGCACATTGCTTGTAATTTGGGACATTGTAACTGGTACATCGCACTTTCATTAATGTACCATTAATTAACTTCTAATTAATAATTAACTTCTAATTAAATTAAACTAATTTGTACCATTTATTTCTTTTTTATACTTTTATTTGTATTTTACTATAATTTTAATATTTATCTATTTTATCTTTTGTAAGTATATCAGGCATCTTGGGTACAAAAATCTTCCTCAGGATGAAATAAAGTTCTATCTCATCTAATCTCTCTTATCCTGTTCTTTTAAAACTGAATATACTGTAAGTACTCATTTATCTTCAAATATGGACAGAAAACTCTTCTATCACATTTTGGAGATTTAAAAGAAATCCACTATGTGAAAATAGCATTACCAGTATTCTCAAATAAATCCATGAGCCCGTTTAAAGTTGATCCTTTAAACCACTACAGGAAGTCAGCATAAACATTTTTTAATAAGAAAAGCAAGCCTTTAGTTTTATATTAATATAAAAATGAGTGTTCTTATAAACCTTATCTCCCCTCCGCCAGGCTCACAGTAACAACATGTTCTCCCGCGGCGTGAAGATCTTCTCCTCCGTCTCCTGTTGGTTTAAGCCCCGCCTCATTGCCGGCTGGGAGGCGGAGCCTGTGGCGTTCAAGACGGTGCTGGACGACAGGAACCCGAGCGCCCGCTACGTAACCGTGCCGCTGAACCGCCGCGCCGCCAAATCCCTCCGCTGCCGCTTTTACTTTGCAGACGTCTGGATGATGTTCAGCGAGATCTCCTTTCAGTCGGGTAACACACACACACACACCTACACACACACACACACACACACACACAAACACACACAAACACACACATACACACACACATACACATACACATACACACACACGCGCACACACACACACACACACACACGAGTATTTCTGTCAAAACAGAGAAATTTAATGACTTCCCCTTATTTGTCCCTCAGAGGACACCGTACTCCCGACCCAGCTGACCCTGGTGGTGACCTCCCCTCCCGCCAGCGAGGAGAGCACCATGACAACCACGCTGACGACAGGTGTGACCTTTGACTTCAAACTTTTTATTTCACATGAAATAATCTCTAAAATTCAGATGTAACGTCCGTGAATGTAACATCAGTGAAGCGTCACCACATTTAAACTGTGATATTAAGATTCAAACAGACCGACAAGCGTTGAGCCTCTAACCTGCTCCTCTGCAGCAGCTAATCCGTCAGCCAGTGAGCCGCCAGACGACGCCAACACGCCTATTCTGATTGGCTGCCTGGTGACCATCATCCTGCTGTTGGTCATCATCATCTTCCTCATCCTCTGGTGCCAGTATGTCTGCAAGGTGCTGGAGAAGGTGATCAGATAAACCACTGACAGAGTGGAAACTGAATCTATTACCTGTAGATTGAACTTTTTACTTCAATGTGCTTTTGTTTATTAAAGTTTCTTATTTTGCCGATATAAATTTCTGCCGCATTCAAGGCAAAACAGATGAAACGAATGAATAAGAACCGGTTAAAGACCTTATGATGAGGTTTGAACTCCCAGTCTGAGACTCACCAGACTCGTCCCAACGGTTTCCTAATACATCCATTGTCTTCAGTTCCCAGTAAGTCTCTGACAGCTTTAAGCCACCAGTCGAATCTGAAACTGTTTTGATCTTCTGAAGCATCTTATAGCAGCAGATCTAAACAGCTGTTCTACAGAATAAGAGGTAGCTGTTTGTTTTCTTTTTTAAGAACTAAAACTAAAGTTTGAAAACCGTTCAAATTAACCTCAAATTGGAGACGTTTTCCCAACCTTTTCCTTATCAACTAGCGCACTACGATTTCTCCATGAATATAATGAAGTGGAAGTCTTTCTATGCAAAAGTCAACAAATCAAAAAGCCTCACGACCGGGATAAAAGTCTGATCAACGCTGTTAAATAAAGAACAGGAGAACACACAGATTATTGTTATTATGAACATGCTTATTCCTTAAAGCTGAAGAGACGTTTCCCCTCTCCAGGCTCCACGTCAGATCCTTGACGAGGAGGTGACAGTTCGGCTGTCGTCCTGCAGTGACACCATCATCCTCCAGACCCCCCCTGTGCCCCCCCGCTCCGGTCACGCCCCTACAGGTAGACAACAACAGAACAGAAAGGTTAACCACGGGTTTGAGTGTCATGATCGGATTTATAGAGATCAGATTTATATAAAAGTCGGCCTTTCCCTATAAAAAAGAATCAGTTAAGGAGAATTGACGGTACAGTTGGAGTTACTAAATGTCCTTATGTTGCTTATAACCTTTGTTTAATTACTATTTCAGAAGATTTAGATCAGGGCTGCTTGGTTTTTTCCCACCTCACACATTTGACTCTGATTTCCCAAAGTTGAAGTCATTAAAGGTGGTCTGACTCAGGTTCAGCTGCAGCATCTGGTCCTGTTGTCCTGGGACTCAAACGTCCTGCCTCAGCTGACGACGAGCTGTGCTGTAACAGGTCTACAGTTTCACACTTGAACGTCTGAACCCAAAGCTGCTTTCCCTGAGAGTTTGGTACATTAATCGCACGCTGTGATCTGGAAGGCTGCTCACGGTCTTGGGTTCACCACAAAACCGTGGTCTGGCGTTTGCTTCAATGAATTTACGTAATAACGTAGTCTCTCATCATGTGCCGTGTTTTTCCTGTGATGGGTCCCTCTGACAGTTAATACAGACCAAATATATTAAAACCATATACTTTAGACAAGAACTGCACACAGCCTGCGTGACGTCAGCCACCGTTTTGAAGCCTGGGCATTTTTTGCTGAAGCCATCTTGGTTTTTAGCATCAATCAAAATAATGCAGGTTTAAGGCAATGCCTTACTATGCATAACTTTCAGCCTTAATATAATTGTTATAATTGAAACGGGTGAGTTGTATGAAAACAGTTGTCTTGAACGGGGAAATGAGCAATATTTATTAAAACCTTTTATTTTTTTGTGTCAGGCTGTAAACATGTTTATTTCTGCAGTAAAGTTGGGCATTTTGACATGAGGGTCTATGGGGATTGACTCACTTTTGGAGCCTCACGCGGCCATTCAAGGAACTGCAGTTTTTGGCACACTGAGTTTTGGCTTCATTTTTCATCGCCGGAGGTTGCTGCTTGAATAAAACACACTGAGAGTACAGCACAATGCATTCGGTGAAAGTCTGCATTGTTTTTAAACTTTATCAGAGAGACGTCTGATTGAAAGTTTGGCTGTGGTTTTCAGGTTTTTGTCATGTGGTATCAGGACCAAAGTAACAGCATTAAAATATTTAAAGAAAAGCATCTTAATATTCTTGTTGGAGGAACTCACCTGCTCAACAATGTGACATAGTATGGTGTTGTTATGGTTAAATGTTGCAGAAACACTCCAGGGTTTGGTCCCTAAATGACTATTGATTAATGATAAATATCTGAGTCACGTGTGAAAAGGCCCTTAATTGATTCAAATTGCCGTCCCGCAGGGTGGTTCGGACTTTGTGTGCTTGATTAATCCATGTTTTTTGTTTTCCTCAGGCCCCGACAACACTGACCCTCACTATGAGAGAGTTTTCCTGTTGGACCCACAGTACCAGAACCCGGCGGTGCTGAGAAACAAGCTGCCAGAGCTTTCACAGAGTGCAGAGGCCTCAGGTAAACAGACTGCAACTCATTTTTTACAGTAACCATAGCAGAAGAAATATCAGAGTAAGGTTGACACATACTGGAATTTCCCTTTAAAAGTATTATATTCATCTTTTATTGACCATCTGTGGAGTTTTGGAGGTAGTTAACTAAGACCTACCACATCTAAGGAAACATAAATGTGTTTGGACGTAAACCTGAATCAGTGATGCCTTAAAAATGCTCCAGATCTTCCGTGATGACTTGTTAAGACACGACTGTGTAGAGCTGTCAGAGGGAGTCGAGGCCTCCAGTAAAATACATGAAACTGCTGCAGTCTGCCCCCTGCTGGCACGTCGACAACAGGCACCTTCACCTTCCTGTCAGTCCTTAACAGCTTTTGAATTTCTCTGCTTTTAACTTCCTTTATTTCCACTAGAAATCATTGTACAATCTCTCTGTCTTTCTTTTATTCTCTTTTTGTCTTCAATATTTTCTTGATGATGGAGTAAAAACTGAATGTGCATGCTCATTCATTCTGCAGTTTTTCTCTCTTTTACCTCCCAGCCCTCTCTGTCTCTGTCCATGTTTCCTCCTCCTCTTCCTCCAGCTCTCCTCCTCGGTAATCCTCTCTATGACCTCCTCCTGCTGACTTCCTGTCACATGACGTCAAGCTGGCTGCGTGGTAAGAGCTGAAAGGTGTGACTTCAGACATTTAAACATCTCTCAGACACAGTAGACAGGACTGAGAGGCGGGGACGTTTGATCTTTTGAATTGCTTTTTGATTCCTGTGCATGTACAGCATATTTTATAGTCTTCTCTCTACAATTTACTGTATGTTTTTCTGCTGTTGATGCGTTTTCGGTGTCTATCGAAACATCAAGTTCTTGACTGATTGTAATCTGTTAAATTTAGGTTCAAAATTAAATAGTTATGAGGGCTGAAGTCACAAAAATGAAATAACCAAGACACAGTTTCAATTGTATGCCAGGATCTATGGATATTCATTTACCCGAGAACAGAAGTTAATTCTAAAGATAACAGAGTAGTTTACTCACAATAATGTGTTAATTATATTTTATCTGTTCTGAAGAAAGCAAATTGTTATTAGAGCCATAATATTGGCATGGTCATTATTATCACTTTATCACATATATATATATTGGTATCTGTATCTGTGTATGTGTATATTGATAATTAGCTGTACAGAAAATATGTTTGAGGTAATATAAGTCTTCATTGTTTTACGCTGTAAAATGTCTCAGAACATGTTTGGTCACAATAACCAACTGTTGGTAACCAGATTTGATGGACCCATATCAAAAATGTTTGTGTGTGTAAAAAAAAGATTTTTTCTTTTTCACTCTCACTAATAACTTTGTTGTTGGTGTTTGAGATATCAAGATAGTTAACTTGTTATCATGAAACAAATTGACTCGTGATATAAAAATAACAGGATTTTAAAATAAATATTGCAACTATGGAAAATCTCAGCTTCTAAATAAACTAATTAAGTATTTAGAGACATTTTAAAGCATTTATTAGTCATTGGAGAGACAACAGGCTATGATGAGAGACATGCAAATATATTAAACTACACTAAATTCATACAATGTTGTAAAAATGTTTTCTGAAAAACAGTAATATTAATAATTCTTAATAAGTAATCACAGAGAAAGCTGGCACAACAAAAACTAAATAAACCAACACCTCTTCCTTCTCTCTCCATCAGCATGCGGAGGAGGCTACGCCGAGCCTGACGTCACCCAGTGCACGCCGCACCAGTGTTTCCATAGCAACGCGCCGCACTACGCCGAGACGGACATCGTGCGGCTGCAGGGCGTCACCGGCAGCAACATGTACGCCGTCCCCGCCCTCACCGTGGACTCACTCACCAGGAAGGACATCTCCGCCGCCGAGTTCCCACGGCAACAGCTGATCTTCAGGGAGAAGCTGGGGGAGGGGCAGTTTGGGGAGGTGAGCGGGGAGCGGGCGGGGGCACAGACAACAAGGACGCACCGAAAATCTGGATTTTAGAGAATAGAACAAAGTTATAAAGGTTTTTGAAAATATATTGATGCGTGTATTCGACTGGGATCAGGTGGGACTTTTTAATTGAAAGCAAAAATCAGAACATCATCCTTAAACTGCACCGGCTACAGTTTGGGTTCTGTGTGTAGGAAACTATCTTAAACTCTTTTGCTTGCTTCCATGTTTAAAGTTTGCACTTACTTGTCCCCTGCAGGTCCACCTGTGTGAGGCCGAGGGACTCCCAGAATTCCTTGGGGAGGGGTCGCCTCTCCCTGACAGAGATGGTCGTTCGGTTCTTGTGGCTGTTAAACAGCTGAGGGCCGACGCCACCAGCCAAGCCAGGTACACGATGTGTCTGCGTGATACTGTTTTTATGTATGAAGCCAATGCTGAAGTACCTTAAACCGGCATTCTCTCTAACAGCCAGCAGGGGGCGACTCCACTGGCTGCAAAAAGAAGTCCGACTGTATAGAAGTTAATGAGAAAATGAACCCACTTTTCACCTGATTTATTACTTCTGGAAACATTTAGATTTTCAGATCTTGACCTCATGGTGGCACTGGAGGAAAGGTCAGAGGATTACAAAAATCCTAAGGATTCATCCTCTGGGGACCATGAATATCCACAGAAACTTTAGTGGAAATCTGGCCAGGGGTTGTAGAGAAACCAGCTTCAGGCCTATCAAGTGGTTAGGTGACACAAAGAGTTTTATCGTGGAGGAGCACCTGAAATAAAAACCTCTGTTCATCATAAAATGTATCACACTTTTTTAAAAAAAACCTTAACCTTCAGGGGAAAACTGCAGAATCGTTTCACACAACAAATACTATATATTTAATGAGTGTAGCTGTTGTTTAGGCTTCCTAAAGTGACTGAATTGATCAGGACAGTGATAGTGAAAGCAGACGGAGGACTGCTGCTGATATTACACTTTCCTCATTAATTGAATGTGACTTTAACATTTTGTCCACATGTGTGAAAAAAACAAGACAGTCTGAAACTGAAAGCTGAAAGTATCTCAGATGAAAACGCCTCCTCTCTTCTTCCTCCATCCGTCTGTCCATCAGGAACGACTTCCTGAAGGAAATAAAGATCATGTCCCGGCTGAACGACCCCAACATCATCCGGCTGCTGTGTGTGTGCGTGTCGTCCGACCCGCTGTGCATGGTGACCGAATACATGGAGAACGGAGACCTCAACATGTTCCTGTCGCAGCGGGAGATCGAGAGCACGCTGACGCACGCCAACAACATCCCTTCAGTCAGGTTAATACACCCACACACACTGTTTACACTCACTAACATACTAATACCATGAGTCACACTTCACGTTCACCAGTTCATGTTTTCATGCAAGCAGCAGGAGGCATGATTGCTTTCAAGGCTGTGATTCAATGTAGGAATGAAGGAACACACATGATTGTAAATACGCACCTCCTCTACTGTCACTTGACTTCCCTCTCCAAACATACTCTCCTCCTCCTGCTCCTTCCTGCTCCTTCCTTTTGTTCCTCCCTCCAGTCTATCCGACCTCCTCCACATGTCGGTGCAGATCTCATCGGGGATGAAGTACCTGGCGTCTCTGAACTTCGTGCACCGTGACCTGGCCACCAGGAACTGCCTGCTGGACCGCCGCCTCACCATCAAGATCGCCGATTTCGGGATGAGCCGAAACCTGTACAGCAGTGACTACTACCGCATCCAGGGCCGGGCGGTGCTGCCCATACGATGGATGGCCTGGGAGAGCATCCTGCTGGTGAGGGAGGGGGAGTTAACGTACGATAGGACAAAAGACTGAAAGAAAAGAATAGAATTTACACCTGGTATACAGCTGTTGTTCCTGACCTGCTTCTAATGACGGTTTTTAAAGTAAAACCACTTAATGCCTTAACGTTTCCTTGGAATAACTTTACTGTTGTATATTATGAATTAGGAGAATTTCTGCAGCTGTACAATTATGTTACAATATGATGGAAAAGTTCAAACTCTCTGGTGTACAAATAATCAGTGCACCAGCAATCCAAAAGCAGAAAATCCCAAACACACCTTTTATTCTTGACCTGGTCTATTTGGATCGAAGCCCGCTGATAGAAAGTGGCGTGGAAGCTTGGCAACCTCGTGACTCGTTGGGCTACTCGGTGAACAAGCAGGCTGACCGGTAACACGAGTCAGTCATAAAAGATGGAACCAGCTCGCTAAAAGGTCGGCACTGTCTAGACAATTTGCTATCAGCGTTGTGGATTTGCGTGTCAAAGTTCACCGAGTTGAACTCAATGCAAAAAATTCACCCATGTGAGCGAATACTTGATCACAGCGATTCCATTTGAAACTAATTGATTCTGCTGTGTAGATTTCAGCTCTAAAATGCTTGTGGCTCAATACTGAATGCAAACAAAATCTTTTGTAATCAGGTTTGTAACTCAGTTCCTCTGGGTCACTTTTGGTCCGTTTGCTCTCAGGTTCATCTTGCCTTAAATTAACAGCTTTGTCACAGGTATGTGGTGGACCGTCAAGGCCTGTTTATTGACAGATGCAACCTTTTCCTTTTTTTTCCAGGGTAAGTTCACCACGGCCAGTGACGTGTGGGCGTTTGGCGTCACCCTGTGGGAGATCTTCACTCTGTGTAAGGAGCAGCCCTACAGCTTGCTCTCCGACGAACAGGTCATAGAGAACACTGGCGAGTTCTTCAGGAACCAGGGCAGACAGGTGAGACGAATGCAGCGCGCCCACAGGACATGACAGGCTAGGACTACTTAAACCTTTCAGACATGTGGCACTGCATGGAAGTAGCTTGTAATTCACTGGACAAACTCACAAAATATGCTAACCAGTTCACATTAAGCAGGCCGCAGTTCATCCACAAGGGAGAGCTGTTCAGCCATCCAATCCCACCTACAGCAGTGGTTTCCTACCTGGGGATCGGGACCCCCTAAGTGCTCGCAAGATAGATCTGAGGGGTCACTAAATGATTGGCAGGACTGGAAAGCAGAAAAATACTTTTATTCTACGCAAAATTATATTATTCTAAACTTTTTTTTAATGAATTACTGGATCATTTTACCTCTTCATACCTCCCATTGGTAGATCTGGTCATAACTCATGAACACATGAAGCTGGTGTGTAATGCAGTGTTGTCGCTGACCTACAGGATAGGAAAGTCACTGCAGCAGCCGTTTAGACGTTACGGCTCATTTTACCTTTCACCATTTCTAGATCTCTAAAAGGTCCTTCTATTTTCATTAGGTAATGCTCGATACTATTCTGTGTTTTTTGATTGAGTTCGTACACCTGACAAATGCTTTTTTCCGGTCCTTTACTATCCCATCTCTTTAACTCCGTATTTCCCAACTAGATCTTCCTCTATGGCCCTCCGCTCTGCCCACCTTCGCTCTTCGAGCTGATGATGCGATGTTGGAGTCGCGACATACCCGACCGACCCTCCTTCGAGGGACTTTACCAAGCCCTGAGGCCCCACGTCAACCAGTGAGCCGAGGCCGCTGGGACGTCCCGCTCGGGCTTTCCCCCGGCAGTGGGTTTGTCCACCTCTGGACTCCTGTAAGATGACAGACTGACACGAGAAGGCAGAGGACTGGAATTGCGTTACAAGAGCGAGTCGCTGTCAGAGGGAATGAAGAAACTGGCGGATCTGTCGTCAGAAGGTTGGTTTGCTTTGTGGTAACAGCAGCACTCTATTCTGAGAGACGAGATGGAGAGAAGGCTGGTCAACTCAGAGGAGAAACTTTTTGTGAGATCCAAATCTTTCAGTCATTAGTGAACAAAGATTTCTAAGCTTTTTAAAGATTTCTATCAGTGCTGATTTTACAGTTTCACCCATCTCTTTAAAGCCCTTTTGACATATCTTCTTTTCATGCTGTTATGGTGCCAAAGGGGCTGTAAACTTTATTTTCTTCCTCTCCTTGGCTTTTAAAGATGCCAAAAACTGGACAGACCCTTCAGTCTTGGTAGTTTCTCCTGTCCCTGTGGTTTTTATTAATATTGTAAAGCACTGTCTGTGTCTCTCAGTTATTCATGTTCATATATTAACCCACACTGGAGCTAGGGCTAGGGTCAAATTGTAGTTTAGTTTTATTTTTAGATTTTTATTCTATTTTATTTTTCTTGTTTTACAGTATTTCACTTTTGTTGGTCTTTTTTGTGGATATGAATGTTGTTCAGCTGAGGTTCACGTCACGGTGCCAAGAGGCTGCGATGAAACCTGTGTGGTTCACAGACTGGAAATCAGTCAGTGGGTATCTGTGTGTGATTATGGAAAGAGTCTCGACTGGAGGCACATTGAAACCAAATAACAGAAAAAAATGTGTTGTGCCTTTCTTGTGTAAGTGATAAAACATTTACAGGATTACATTAAATTTGTAAGACTCATTCTCGTAAATGGACTTATGGCTAAACATAATACCAGTAACATCTGCCAGTTGGTGGATGCTTTTATACAAAGTGCCTTACATTTGTAGCATGAGTGGTACCACGGGGAACTAAGCCAACATGATCGACACGGGTACAGCTAGTGAGGAGAGTAATCAACCAAAGTATCTAATGGGAAGATCTAATGTTGGGTATCACTTTACCTGAGTCTGTGTTTGTGCCGGGGCTTATAAAATGTATGTGTGTTAAGTGTGTATATGTCTATGTTGGAGCCCATAGACCTGTAGGTGTGTATTCCTGGTCTCCATGAGCCCTGTTCTGCCTTCATCAATCAGACCACATCAAGGTCAGAGTTCGGCAAGTGGAGACGAGACACGGCATCTGCATGTCGGGCCGTACGTAGCAGAAACTACTGTGTTAGGATGGGACCTTCTGAGACTGAGGAGGATGAGCAGATACACCTTGGACTGATGAAGCCGCCAGACAAGTCCCGCCTCTCACTGCTTTAACCAGCCAATCGCTGCAGCCGATCCCAAAGCACTCAAGAAGATTCATTTAAGGCAAGACGCTGCAGGTGAATATGGTTTAACTAATAGATCACCACGAAACTTCCCCAGTTACTTACATTAAGACAATTGTGTTTAAATATTCAAATCAGGCATTATCTAATTTAATAAGTCCTAATTTGCATACATTGCATATATACAACAAAATCTGAACCAGGTTCAAAATTCTTCTTTATTTTGTTGACATATTAGAGAAAACAAATAGAAAAAACGATGTCGTTGCCTGCAGTGTCTTGCCTTAAGAAAATATAAATTCCTTTTTCTGCCATTAGAGGGTGCAAGTAAAGGCCTGTCAACAAGTTTTTCTCATAATCAACACTGATTTTGTACAGCATAGCATTCGAAAGAGTCTTGTTTACAGAACTAATGCAGGATAGGTGCAGCACAGAACAAAATGAATACAGGGCTGCAGACTTTACTGCGCCTACTTCTTGGTGGAAAGGTGGATGTGCAGAAAGTTATTTAGTGATATGATGTCGATAATGATGATGAGGAGTTTTTCGTACGTGTACTGCAGCATTTCTAGCAATAATATCAGGATAGTTAGGGGATCAAGCTTCAACCAAGCAAAACTAAAGGTGATATGTTCTTCCAGTTGGATCTCTAAAGGGGCGGTCAACATTTTAAACTGCAAAATTTCAAAACAAAACCAGTTTATTTCAATGGAATCGCTGCAATCAGTGATTCAGGTGAAGTAAATCTGTGCAGATCTACAATGCTGAATTCTTTGGTGAACTTCGACCAATAGCAAACCATCTTGACAGTGACAATCTTCATTGTCAACATCTAATTTGTAAAAGTGGTAAAGCACATTTTTGAAATTTCATAATTTTGTGTCCCTTTTTTTAAATGTTTTAGTCACTCAGTTAATGTCAGCGTGTTATATGCAGTACATGTGTGCAGTATTTTGAATTCTCCCTTAAAACGAATACTTCAACAAACATTTAAAATGCCGCAAATGCAAATCAACATCACCTTTACAGGAACGAGGGAGGAAGACCAAATATTTTAAGTTTGAGTGCATCTTTGAGAGTTTTTGTTGTTACAGTATTGTTTTGTTATCTGTACTGTATCTTAACACTTCTATGTGTGTGTGTGTGTGTGTGTGTGTGTGTGTGTGTGTGTGTGTGTGTGTGTGTGTGTGTGTGTTTTAAGAGAAAGTGAGTTTTGTGAGTGTTTTTGACATTCCTTTGAGCACTGGGAGCTAGTTGGGATTAAAGTGGTTAACCAGAGGTGCTCTGTTGTGCCAACTTGTGTGATTAAATGCGGGATTTTTAAAAGCAAGAGGAAAAAGTACAGAAAGTAAGGAAACCACTAAACTCAATCTCCCAGAGTCCTTTGCTACAGTGAGCCTGTGTATTTTGTTCTGGTTCCATTAGAGAGATAGACAAGTCTTTTAGTTTGATAGTGTACAGTATAAGTGATTTATAATATCTCAGTGTGTGAATGCAGATTAGGTGTGATAATTGTTATTGATAATTGATTATCTCTCAGAATTTATAGTAGCTATTTCTCTGATTATTTCTATTCTGGGAAGGTGTTGGGTTTTTTCTTTCTTTTCAACAGGAATTCAGCAGTTTTGAACATTTCTAACAGAGATGTGCTGTTTCAGACATGTATTGTACATAGGCTAGTAGCTGTGTATATTAATATATTGGGATTAAGAACTTGTGTTCTGTCGTCCCAAGTCATTTTCACTCTGTCCCCTCTCATGTCTTGGTTTGTTTTTCTTATAATAAACAGTCAAATTTGTCAATCAGAAGAGTAGAGATTGTGTCTTATTTTACACAAATAGATTCAAATGATATATGTCTGTATATAGTTGGGCTCTATTGGACACTTTAACCTCAAACTAAATGTACTTTATGTATCAGAAGTGTCCCATTTTTACTGCTGAGCTCTGAGCTAATAATGATATTTAATGCCCCAAAATGTGTTTTATCACAGAACATGTGGGTATAGTTACTGGAAAACAGTGGCAGTCAGCAAAATGGGTCACCACACTTGACTTTTACCCTAGAAACAACAATTTGTCACTGTTTTTTGAGTAAAAAAACAGTTTTTCCTTAGATATCTGTCCGTTTGTACTTTAACATTGCAGGTATTTATGGCTGCAGTCTACACACCTTAATGAGTCTAAAACAATCAAATTGTATTACTTAAACTTTCCAAAAGGCAAGAGAGTCTGCATGTTGTACAGAATCTGAAGCTGTCAAACTGGCAAAATCATAAAACCAAGTAAAGTTAGAAAATGCAGCAAGCAGACTGTAGTAATGTAGATAATGTAGCCTCATAAAGTAGAGTAGGCTATTATATAATTCTCATGACTGTTCAGAACAACCAAACAAAACACTTTTAACTAATAATATAATAATTCAGCAATAATGTATCATTTGGCCACTTGGTGGCAAAGCAACAAGCTGTAAACTTTATAATAATAATAATATAATCTTAATATTATCACCGTACAAAGTGTTTTCCATTTTGAGTCGTGTTTTTGGCCAATATTCCCACTCATTTTTTACTTTTTGTTTTCAACCAACTCTTGAGAAAAAAAGAGAAAGAAAGCGTGTTTGGCTGCTGTTCGTGTGCTGGATGTCAGCAGGGGGCAGCAGAGAGACAGAAGCCTTTCTCTCTGAATCCTGCAGAGAACTTCCACTCCACAGCACAATTTATGTGAGATTTGGTTTTGAAGGGATACCAGACACATTTTCTGCTCTTGTAATGAAAACCTCTATTTTATACTGGAGTTTGTTTGCACTTGGAACAGCTTGAATGTTCTTTGTGGATTCAAACATGAGGCTTGAGTTTGTTAGCTGTATGAACTCTGAGCATCTCAGGAAACAACATGGTGTATTCTGTTTTAGGGTGGATTTCCTTCCTTTTTCCAGGATAAACAATGGCTTATGTGTTCCAGTTTAACAACAGGGTTCATGGTGGGTAGGAATGTTTTTGTTACCCATGACACTGGTAATAAAACTTTACAGCTAACAAATATGGACGCAATAAATACTTTGCATTGATTAAAGCTGAATTAATAGATCTCTTTTAAGCCACTAGGGGGCAGAAGAACTGGATTACTACACACCCAGCCCACACGAGAAACATGATATCCCATTGGAGTCCTGCTTGTGTCTGGTGAATGTAAGTCCAATATTCACTCTTCTTTCAGCTCTGGTTTGGTCTCCACCAACTCCTGAGAAGATATTCTGTTTTATTATCATATTTATTATTTATTTATTGTTATTTAGGGGTTGATCACTATAAGTGAAACCTTTCACATTACATACTCATTTGATTCTTTGTTAATAAGCTCAAGAAATCACTATATATATATATATTTCAAACCCTCTGACATATCTATACCCCCACTCTGCAAACTTATCTCAATAATTCAAACTACCAATGGCCGATTTAAACTTGTTAAGCCAAAGTGGGTGCATCTTTACTTTTACATGAAACACCATCATTCTCATTAAAGCATCAACCGGAGAGATCCGAGAAAGAAGTTAGTGACTGGCTTGGTTTGAAACCAGGACGATCTTTGAAATAAAGTTACATCAGTCACTGTATGAGTTGTATAATGATGGTAAGGTGTTACAAAACCTTTTCAGGACAGAGCTACTCTCCACCTTTGTGAGAACAAAACTCGCAGTAATTGTTTTTGGCAGAAGAAAAGCTCAATTTGATGGACAAAGAAACCAAAAGCAGAGGTTTGTTTGTAGACGTGGGCTCAGTGACTGCAGCTTTCATAAGGGTGGTTCAACAGTGGTTCAGGGCCAAAAGGGAAGTCGCGGGGAGATAAACAACAGTCCAGGTTTTATTCTAATAGAAGTAAAAAGCTATTTACTGTTGCCAAAGCCCTGTGCAATTTCAGGTATGAAGAATAAATGACTCTTGGTTGGTTGGAGTCTAAAAATAAGCAACACAATAAGTTTTGGACAGCAACGAAAATTTCTCCAGACGTGTGAAGGTTTACACAACACTGGGCGAGGTGACAGCAGCTTTTATAAGTGTTTTTTCAGTGGTGTGATGCTAGAGTAGGTCCAGCCAAACCCAACCTGGCTGTAATTGTTGGTGCTACTCCGCTCACTGTTGTCCTCCTGGATGTGTGAGGAGGTTTGGTTGAGATGAGGGTTATTTTTATCTCTTTGGTGTGAGCTCTGTCACGTCCACATTCAGAAAAACTGAGGAGTTCTACAGTTACATGTTATCTGGTCATTTTTGGACATATCAGGTTCCCAGGTTCCTATTACAGTCCATTAATGACAAAAATATTAGGTGAGCACAAAACAAATATGAGCAAGTCCAGAGGTCCGGATCTGAGTGCATGAATGTTTTCAGAGCGAGCGAGGACATAATCATGACAACAACGACCAGGATGGTGCTTTGATTTAGTATGAATTGGCTTAAGTCATGCTCATTTATTAGTATTTTTATAAAACTCATTAATTTGGCTGGAGTCTCATCACTGGACATTTTTCTGTGCCCTTCTGTTCAGTTGCAGTTGTATCTTAATTTTTTGAAGAATGAAGCTGGAGAAAGTTGGTAGTGCGAAATTCTGGGCTGAGATTGAAAAGAAGTTGACGTGAATAAGTTCACTAGCCTATTACGTTATCCAAAGCTGGTCCTTTTTTACCTTTCTTTTGTCACGCTCTATCGCACTCTGTGTGACTGCTTTCACCTGTTCTCCAGACCTGCCATCTCTGTTCTCTCCACCAGATGTCCTCAGTCTTTCCCTCCTTTCCCCATCACCTGACTGCCTCACCCGTCTCCACACCTGTCCCCACTCCTCATCAGCCCTGCACTCACCTGGCTCAGTCCGCCCACTCCTCACCTGCAGCTCATTCCCTCATCATACCCTCTGCTTATATACCGGTCTAGCTCCTTTGTTCCTCTGTCAGATCATTGTGTTTCTGTGTGTTACCCTGTGCCTTGTGTCTGGTTTTCCCCGTGACTTTTCCTTCACCTACCTGCTCTGGACTTTATTGTATTTTTGGGATTTTCAGTTTGCCTCACTCACCTGTATGTTTTTGTAATACAACTGCCGGCCGCCTCTCCTCTATTCTCTGCGTTTGGGTCCTACCTGTGTTTTCCTGCATTATTCCGCCCTGACGGTCACCTATTTTTTTTTTAATTGACGGAAACTTTTAAAAATCTATAATTTATGAAATTATTTTACAATCCTTAATCCACACAGACTGTGGGAACCACTGCGGTAGAAACTGTTTAAAACTACTGCTCCCTTTTTTTCCAGCTGTGTTATTTTATTTTATTTCTATGTGGGTCCTTAGCAGCCGTCACAGCTCCAATAAGATAATAAAGCAGGAGCACAAAAGCAACTAATGCGGTCACTCAAGACACAATATGGGTATATTTAGATCTGAGAGTTTATATGAACAACACGTACTGTATCACATGACCGAGAGAAAAAATATAATGGGACCAAGAATAGAGCCCTGTGGAACACCTCTGTTTAATATATTGTAAGAAGGAGAAGGAAGGATAAGTTTTATAATAATAGTGTCTATAAAGCCAACTCATACATCTTAAAATCAACACATTCTTAACATGGGTGGCCACTGTAGTTTAAACTCTTAAACCAGATGGAGTGAATGCTTTTCTCTCACTGCTGAGCCACACAGGGCATAGCATGATATGATCCAGTTATGAGTGGACCAACAGCAACACCACAATCTTTAATCTGTAACTAAATAATACGTAAAGATAAACTGAGGAATTTCTAGAGATCTGTGTACATCTTGGTCCATGGATGGAGGATTTGGGTTGGGACACATGGCCTCATTCATGCAATAAGACTTCTATTGTACTTGGCTGCTGATAAATGTAGTTTGTGCCTTTTGAAAGACTCAATTTTGATTCCTGTTTTGCCAAAAAGACATTTCTCTTAATGGCCAAGACTCCAGAAAATATTATTGCTTTGAAATTCAAGTCAGGAGGAAATGGGGTAAATTATTGCTGAATGAGGCATAATTAGGTTGGATAGATTCAACTTTTAATGGTCCATGTTGGGAAATCGGGCCACTGCAGTAGTTAATAATACAAAGAACACCAAATAAAAAAGGAACAGAAAGTGGAGCTCCAACACAAGAAAATAATAATGCAACCTTTAACCTTTTGTATTCAGATTCAGCCACGACAAACCATGTGGCACGGAGGAAGCTGGTTTAGAGGAACTGATTGACAGGAGATCTCTGGAAAGTACAGTGAAACAGCGAAGGAATACGATCCACCTCTCTCTGATGTTTAATGGAAGGTGTGTGGATTTATACACTAGCTGTTTGACTTCAGGGTCGGGGGGGTCAGGGGTCAGCTGGCTGATGTGGATTCAGGTTCTGTTCTGGTTTATGGTGTTTTTATTGAGCCTGGCTTTGATTACCGTCTGTTAGAGCTGCTTTACAGGCAGATCAGCAGGAATGAGCTGTTCTCACTGACTGACTGACGGATGGATGGAGTGACTGGGTATGTACCCATTTAAACGTTTCAGCAAATGAGTGGAAGGGCCCCCACCTCGACATAAAACCCACACTGTTTTAGTTCCTTAGTTTTTGGTCTTTCTGGTGGAGTGGAGGCTTGTGATGGTGAGTGGCATCAGGATATGAATGTTTTGGTAGATCCGATCTTATCTGCATCTTTTCCACTTCAGCCAAACATGAAAACCTTTTTGATTCCACTCAGGGTTTCTTTATGCGCAAATTATATATGAACTATATGAATAGATAGATAGATAGATAGATAGATAGATAGATAGATAGATAGAATGACCTAATGGACTGATTTTCCTGACTGACTGTTTGACCAAACGGTTTCATTTTTTCACCCCTTTACTCCTAAATGATGGATAAGTGATCTTTTCTGTTGCCGTTGTTGTTAAAAGCCCTGCACCCCCGTACGGTTGTTTTCACTCATTCTGGCAAATTACACCTCTGGTCAGGTTGAAGGTGGGTTGTGATGTTAGGGGACTCTATGCTCTAATAAGAATGATAAAGTTGTAATTTGTCCCAACCAAAAGTTAATGAGAGTTGTCAGTCAGTCTCAGTCTGTACACTCCACCACAGTCCTGAGAAGAAGTAAAAAAGAGGACAAACGCTGAACAACCACCTGGAAAAGCAGCCACTGCAAACGCCCAAGCATCCACCCTCTATGGCCCTAGCAACTGCTACCACATAGAGAACAACACCACCACTGTAGTATCTACTCAGCATCCATCTGTTAGTCACCTAGGCTGTCTAGTTTTGAAATACGGTGTTTGCTGCCTTTCCCAGAGTCACATGAGAAGACGGACATCCGTCTGAAACTGATGGACGGAGCTTAACGCAAAGGCCGGAGTGAAAATCTACATTTTCAAACAACTCCAAAGCTGTCTGATTTACATGTTGTGTCTTGTTCTGTTTGTGAGCTTGTGGGTCTGCTGTGCCACATTCAATTTTCTCCTACTGTAGTTTAACATGTGGTTGGATTTGAGATCAGTCACCCGCCTCACGTGTCGTGACGTTCACCAACATCACTGCATCAAGTCTTTAACACCTTTTTATAGGCCAGGCCATGGATTCTTTTTGTATAGTACTGAACAAACTCTTTCATACATACATTCACTCAAACTCAGTATAAATAGTTGATGTACTGTATAGTATGTGATTTTGTGGCCATATTAAAAATCTCTTCGTTCTTCCATTGTCTTCTACACACACACACACACACACACACACACACACACACACACACACACACACACACTAAAGGTGATGATGATGTTGGTGGTGATAAAGGCAGTGCTATTGTCTGGGGTTTCCATGGCTCTTTATGTGTCCTGTGTGCAGGAGGCCCCTGCAGGCGGCCAGCCCTCGTTATGAAGCTGTATAAAGCGCTTGGATCAGGCCGACACCTGCTTCTCATTGGAAACAGAAGTGCAGAGCGCTGCGATAAAGTCAGCCTGCCTTTGATCTTTACACAGATGTCATTAAAAAAAAGGAGCTCTTGTTCAGCTTGATCACTTTTTCCTTTAACAGGAAGGAATCTGCAACGCACACGTGTGGCTGCTGCAAGCGTGGCTAACCCTCACCCTACTGCTCCTGGAGGAACCAACGGACAGCAACACAGAACCCGGCCGAAACCTGGTGGGATCCTGGACTGAATTCACCTTAAAGGATTCACCTGTGTGTTTACTTTCCTAGTAAAGTCAGCTTTGTTGCATGTTGCCCATATAAACACCGTTTTACAGTCTTAAAGGGAATCGCAAAAAACACAAATTAAGAATAAATGAACTCTGCGATGAAATGACTCATAAGAAGCCTTCAATTACAGGTAAATATCTGGAGTCACACATGAAAAAGTGGCACCACAGCTGAATGTTGGAGAAAGAGTTTTAAGCTGCAGGTCATCCAATGGACACTAGAGGCTGACATTGAGAAAACTCTCACCGCATTGGCGAACGGGAATATCCTCAAGTTCTCTCGACAACAGTTCGTTTGGCCAATAACAAGAGCATCCAAAATGTTAATTTCCCTTTTTTTCAGAATGATCAGAGCTTAAAGGAATAGTTAAAAAATGTGGGGAATTACACTTATTCACTCCTAAAGTGCGGATCTGGAGTCAGGACTTAGTTTGTGTAGCTTAGTGTAAAGACTGGAAGCAGTTAGGCTGGCTGGGTTAGAAAAAGAATATACTTAACAATAGGCCTAACATGTTGATGGGATAAGGGCCACTGGAATGAAGGTGAGAATGAAATCATTTGATGGGACTTTTTAGTAGTTTGAGTCAATTAATTACTAACCTGAGAGACAGAAATACACATATTTGGCACACAAATGACTAATATATGGAGCAATTTTCTACGAATCTTCGCCTGTTCTCCACAAAGATTTTCCAGGAGATATTAAAATCTATTTACCTTCCCTGAGCTCGACACAAAGATAAAGAATGAGTAGATAAAATTACAGTCATCACAGTGGATGAAGCAGCTGATAGCTTGCAGATGCTCCAGCCGTTCCTTCAGGGGGACAATGAACAGGTTCATTACAGAACTGTGGGAACAAACTCCACCAAGTGATGTGTCCTGTACATTAAGCAACAGGACAACAAGGACAACAAGGTGTAAACATGCTCAGGGTTCAGATCAGGGCTCACAAGCCTCCAGCTTTCTTCACATCTCATTTTGTCTCTCTCTGAGCGGCTGTTTACGCTATTCTGTCCTCACTCTGCTTATAAATACATCTTGAGACGCTTCTGTCACTGAAACCAAGTAGTTTGCACGTTGTTTGAGTCATATCTTTAACATTTCCCGACACAAAAACACAAACGTGTCCGTGTTGATAACTCAACAGCCATCAGTCATCGGGCTTCATTCCATTTCAAACTGCTGCAACCCGAAGTCGCTCATTTAACTTTATATTTCCAAGAATATGTGGCTGAGGATGTTTGATATGAAATCATCTTTCTTAAAACATATATATTTTATATCATCCAATAAAGCACTCCAACACGTGTGTGGGCGGGTATTAATGATGTTGTGGGGACTCGCCTTCCTTATGGGGACAAAATGGAAGTACCCATGACGTAAATCATTACATTTTAGGGTGAAGACTTGGTTTAGGGTTAAGGTAAGGGTTAGGTTTAGGCAAGTATTGGTTATGGTTTGGGGAAGTCTCCAGGGAATTAATGTAAGTCAATATAATGACCCCGAAAGTGATGGAAACACGACTGTGAGTGTGTGTGTGTGTGTGTGTGTGTGTGTGTGTGTGTGTGTGTGTGTGTGTGTGTGACGTACAGCATGTGGGTGGCAGGTTGTGCTCTGAGAGGAAACTTCTCAGTTGGTAAGTGCTTCAATTTCTGCTTTTTAAAAGCATCCTGAGTGCTCAGCGGGGGAGAGGGCGTCATTTCTCTAATAAAACCAAACAATCTTGAATGGATTGTGCGGTGCCTCTGAACAAGGTTTCATGTGCATGTACAGCAGCTACAGACACCTACAGGTGCACAGCTTCTGAAACCTCACACCACTGAACACGAGACATTTTGGCCAGTGTTGTAAAAAAATCAAAATAATTAATTGCAATAAGTGCTGGAATGTAACTAAGTACATTTACTCAAGTACTGCACTTAAGGTACTTCTTTTGAGGCCACTTGATACTTCTACTTTTACTTTTACTTCACTACATTTATCTGACAGCTTTAGTTGCGTTTTAAGTCAGATTTGTGGACATAAAACATATGAAGAGCTTATAAAATACAATAACTACCCACCAAAAGAACATCTGAAACAATTGTTGATTAATCAGTCACTTAAACTGTTTTGATAATCGTTTTTTCCACGTACAAACATTTCATGGTTCCAGCTTCACAAATTCAAAGATTTGCTGCTTTTCCTTTTAATTATTTTAAATGATTTTTAAGAAGAATATATAATAGTACAACAGGCACATGACACATTTTTCTGGTTTGAGTACTTTTACTTCTAATACTTTAACTACATTTTCCTGATTATAGTCACACACCTTTACTTAAGTAACATTTTCAATGCAGTACTTTGACTTGTAACAGAGTATTTTTACAGTGTGGTATTAGTACTTTGACTAAAGTAAAGATACTTCCTCCACCGCAGCCTGAGAGGCCTTCTCTGTGGACCCTCCAGTAGTTTGGACTCACAGTTCTGCAGTTTTTGGTATAAAATTAGAGAGCAGCTCTGACCACAGAGATAATTAGACTGAGACAGGACAGTCATGAGGCCACAGCGTCGCTCTAATTACACCTCATCCTGTGGAGGGAAAACAATGGCTCACAACTGCCGAAAAAAGCTGCTTTAGATTCAGTCTTTTATAACACAGCCTGATAGGATTTAAAGAGGCTGTGCTGCTGTTTCAGCACATTAACAACAAACCCTTGTTCAAATCCTTCTATAGTTTCCTTCCATCCATTTTTTTTTATTCATTCAAGACAAGGATTTTCTGTTTTAATGCTTCAGTGTTTTGTGTAAGATCTCTTTTGTGCACTTTGCTCTACAGATGCACTTTACTGAAGAGACAAATAACCCCAACCTTCACCTGCTTGTTGAGTTGTTGACCCTGATTAAAAGGACCAGGGTCACACCAAGTGAGAGTCAAAGGTCAAATCCAGAACCTGCAGCTTAAATAACTTTCAACTCCTCCCCCCCCCCTCCCTCCTCAGCAGCAGTAGTAGCTGCTGAGCTGCAGCACTTGAGAGGAACTCTTCAGATCAGCAGCCGTGCGTCGGCACAACTAAATACTTTATGTTCCGTCGATGATTAAAAGCGTAATCATTTATTTTGGACCATGAAGGGACTCTCCCCTGACACCTTGCTGCTGTCTTTTGCACATTTATGTTTGGTCTGTAGTTTTCTGGACGGCGTGTGCGCTCAGGAGGCTGCAGGGGACGCGGATGCGCTGCGGCGGGGGTTGACATGGCAACATAACGGGCAGGTTTTCAGCATCCTGAGCCGCGGCTCCCAGTACCGGCCGTCCGGCAGGAGGCAGCC
Source organism: Lateolabrax maculatus (assembly GCA_031216445.1). Lineage (NCBI taxonomy): Eukaryota > Metazoa > Chordata > Actinopteri > Acropomatiformes > Lateolabracidae > Lateolabrax > Lateolabrax maculatus. The sequence goes on along the minus strand of CM062217.1, from coordinate 2,953,449 downwards.
CGGGCCGCCCCGCCGCGCCAGCCCCGTGGTCGTGGTGAGCAGCGGCAACGACACGGTCCCCGCCGCCTCCCGGGGCTCCCCGCAGGCCCCCGCAGCCTCCCGGGGCTCCCCGCAGGCCCCCGCAGCCTCCCGGGGCTCCCCGCGGGTCCCTGCAGCCTCCCGGGGCTCCCCGCGGGTCCCCGCCGCCAGCAGCGCCGCGCAATTGCGCGCAATGACGCGTCAGCAGCAGCGGCCCCAGGAGCCGCCGTCCGGCAGCGACGGAGGGTCCGGCCCGGTCCGACGGGAGGACATGATGGTCGGAGACGATCCGTACGACCCGTACAAGGCTTCTAACTATTATCCCTATTATAACTACTACAACTCGTACTACAGACCCAGACCCAGGACCCCGCCCCGGCACGGATACGGAACCAGCTACCACCAGAACGGTACCAAAACAACCTTTTACTCTCTTATGTCCTTTTCATTCTTTTTAATTCCCTTCTCTAATAATAAGATAAATGAAAACAGCACATTTGCGTCTCATTGTTCTAAAAATATCCCAAACTAATGATATTTTATCGACTCATTAGTAATTAGACTCATTAGTAATTGTCATCTATACAATATTAAATGTTCAGTGAAAAGTTTATCTTCCTGTCAACAAAGGTGTTCAGACTGAGTGTATAGCCTCTCCTCCATTAAACTGTTAAAGGCCATGCAGGTCTGTGGTCTAAATGCCAGTTTTTATTGGCTAATTATTCCTGCAGCTCAATCCCTCGATAATCTCTCATGTCCATATAAAGGAACACACAAGTTTCAGTGTTTACAACTCAGGCTGAATTTTATATGGATTTTACTAAATATCTGCCTAGAATGACTACTTTTGCGACACTTTTTGTTAAAGGGATATTAAAATGTATGTATTAATTATTATTATTATTTATTATAGAATCACTTTAAAGTGTTATTCCACTAAACATGACTGATATACTTCAATTTAACCAGGTTTTAAATCAGTTCTTAGCCTTTGCAGCAGTACAAGTAAAAGTCCTGCATTCAAAACCGTATTTAAGTAAAAGTGTTGTAAGTGTTGTCAGTTTAATGTAGAAAGTATTCAAAGTAAAAGTACTGACTGTGCAGTATCAGTATCATTATCTCTGATGTTTCTGGATTAATATTCCAGCTGCATTCATGTGTCTGTTTCATTTTCCTGCTGTAGATGTTTCAGGTTGAGCTCATTTTAACTCCTTTATATCCTGTTGGGTAGTTTAATCTGCAGCAATGCATCATGGTCTATAAGATCATCACGTGTTTGTAGTGTCGCCGTCCTGTGAGAACCTCGTATCTCTAAAAAGTCAATTTTTCATCAGATAAAACAGCCTGTTTTCAGCTTTTTGATGATGCATTTTCCAGCTGATCCAAGAGGGTTTGAAACAGTTTATTTAGCTTCAGAAGGAGGAGAATTTTATCAGCATGTAAAGGAACTCTTCATCCTTCAGTTTATCTGGAAAAAAAAAAGAAATACATGGTTTCCACTGGGTAAAACCATATTTAACAATACAATAACAATGCCTTAGTTACATTCCACAGCCGCTGGTCGGATGCTTTTTGCCACCTCAAGTCTTCGCTCAAGTTGCTCTTGTACAGTTGAGAACCAGCTGACCTGTTCTGCACCTGCCTGAGAGGAAATAAGTCTCCAGACCAGCAGGGGGCAGTATTTGTATTTCTAATCCAACAAGGAAACCAGAAGACCAAGACTTCAAAAACACTCTTCTGAATGGATGTTTCACCATCCTGAACAGCCAATCAGAGAGCTCTCTCTCAGGGACTGTAATCTGGATGTGTTCCTGTCCTGTTTGCAGGTCTCCCTGATCTGGTTCCTGATCCATACTACATCCAGATCGCCACCTACGTCCAGAGAATGCCCATGTACAGCCTCCGCTGTGCTGCTGAGGAGAACTGCCTCGCCTCGTAAGATCACGCCTGGTTCGACTCTGAACGTTGTGACTGAACATCGTTAATCCAGCGTTTTGCAGAAGGATCCAACACAACTGCATCACTGCAGTCAGCCGAAATCAATACGCTCCATCATTTTAATATATTTGTCAAATGAGCAGCAGAAAAAAATATTTATTTAAAAAAGTGATTCATTACTTTACGATAAATGAATCTGTCTGGTTTAATCCTAAAATCAGAAATGTGTCCCACTGAGGAGTTTCATCAGCTGAGTTTATTCTTCATTTTGCTTTTTACATTTGGTTTATTTCAGGTCCCGCTTGATTTAAAGTCTTAAAACTGTTAAAATTTGCTTTGCTTTCTCTTCTGTCCTTGTTTCCTCTCCTCTCCTCGTCTCCTCTCTCCTCTCCCCCTCCAGGTCCTCTTCCTACTCTCAGGACTATGACACCAGAGTTTTGTTGAGGTTTCCTCAGAGGGTGAAGAACCAGGGGACGGCTGACTTCCTGCCCAGTAAACCTCGATACGCCTGGGAGTGGCACAGCTGTCACAAGTAGGCTGCTTTAACATTGGCAGTTTAACACGAGCGTCCTTGTTCACTGAGCTGCTTTGTAAACTGCCTTGTGTCTCCACTGTGGTGTTGTCGTTGTGGTTCAGTCACTTCCACAGCATGGACGAGTTCAGCCTGTACGAGCTGCTGGACGTCCACACTCAGGCGCAGGTAGCTGAGGGTCACAAGGCCAGCTTCTGTCTGGAGGACACTTCCTGTGACCCGGGATACTACCGCCGCTTCGCCTGCACCTCACACACTCAGGTACGCTCTGAGTTTTATAGTATCTAATCATATACTATACATACTGTTCTATGTTTTTACTCGTGCATTGATGTAAAAGCAGGATTTTACTGTTTTAACTATTTTGTATCAGACTGCAACTAATGATTATTTTCATTATGGATTCATCTGCTGATTATTTTCCAGATCAATGTATTTATTTTTTGGTTTGTAAAATTTAAGAAAATGATAATAAAAATAATAATTCCCATTACAACAGCCTAAACCTCAAGATCATTGAGATTACTCTAATTTAAAATGAAGATGAGCCACAAATTGTCCCATTTGAGAAGCTGGAACCATGAAATGTTTCAGGCATTTTTGCATGAAAAATTACTTAAATGATTTATCTGTTATTAAAACAGTTGCTGGTTCATTTTTTGTAATTAATTTCGTTTAAGCTCACATTTGATTTTCTGTTTGGTATTATATTTTTTTATAATTTGTCATATTTTAAGTAACTAAAGCTGTTAAATAAATGTAGTGAAGTAAAAAGTCCAATATTTCCGTCTCAAATGTAGTGGAGTAGAAACAGAAAGTGGCATGAAGTGGGACAAACAACTCAAGTAAAATACTGATACTTCAAATTTGTACTTGAGTACAGAACTCGATTAAATGTACTTAGTTGCATTTCCTCAAAAGATCAATAACAGTATGATGTTTTCAAATATTAATAAAAATGTGATAAACAAGCATGTGAACATTTAGATATGAATATATTCAATGTACTGGAGTGTGTGTGTGTGTGTGTGTGTGTGTGTGTGTGTGTGTGTGCAGGGTTTGAGTCCAGGTTGCTATGACACCTACAACGCTGACATTGACTGTCAGTGGATCGACATCACTGACGTCTCTCCTGGAAAATACGTCCTCAAGGTCTGAAAAATAATCACTGTCTTTGTATTTCTAGAGATAGGTTGTGTTTTTCCGTTTGTCTTAAATGTTTTAAAAGTAATAAGTAATAAAGTATAAGTCTGGTGTTATTTTATATTTTCTTTATTACTCCCTAGAAAAATTTAAATGTGGAGTAATCCACTGCTGAAAATAGTCCCTAACAAAGGCACTATTTCCTCCTGTTTCAGTAACGTTTGATAAAACTAAAGTGAGGAACTGTTTTAGGAAATTACTGAATGTTTTTTAAGAGTTAAACTGTATATTTCTGATGTGTTTTTAGATTTAAGTCATTGGGTTTTGTTGCTGAGAGCCAAAGTGTAGAGAAACAGACTAACTCACGGTTGGTTTGTGTGTTTTCGTGTGATGTGTTGATAATAATAAGAATAATGTCGTGTCGTGTTGTCCTGGCAGGTGACAGTAAATCCCAGGCAGCAGGTTCCAGAGTCCAACTTTAACAACAACGTGGTTCGCTGTGACGTCCAGTACACCGGCACCGCCGCTCACGTCTCTGGATGCACCATGACATCGTGAGAAACACTTTCTTCTTCTCCAGTTATTGATTTGAGCTTCACTGCAGGTTTACTGTCCATGAGTGTGCCCTCACAAATTTAAGATTTTTATTGTTTTATTAGTCATTCATACATTTTTAAATCACATTTTTTTTATACTTATTATGCAGGTTTGTGAAAATGTTGATTACAATTAAATTCATGCAATTCAAACATGATTGGTATGATAGTTAACGGAGAACAACAGGACTAAATATTACCTGTCGATCATTAATGATCAATACATTCTGTCAGTGGTTGATGTTGTTGTTCTTTTGTTTCTTGCAGCTACTGAGATGAATTCTGCAACATGAGCTTGGAAACAAACACAAACGGAGGAAACAGGGCTACAGAAGAATGAAGCTTAGATTTACATGTGACTTAAATAATTCAATAATTACCAGATTAACACAAAAATGTATTATTAAAACACTTGAATCAGGTTATTTTAGTCAAAATGAAGTCTGAAAGGAGAATAAACTTACTCATTAACACATTTTTCAAATCGCTGAGGCATGTTTCATGTCTGTATTAAGGGGTCCTGGATTGGGTTGTACCGGCTATTTGTAAATCCATCAATAAGTTTGTGTGTCTAAGATTTTAATAACTACTAACTAGTTTCAAACTAGTGATTTACAACATCAGGTGGCACCATTAAAACTTAAATGTCTAATATAGTAACGACTTTAGGGATTTTTAAATCAGTGTAAATATATAGTAACAACTCATTTAGAGCTAGTAAAAAAAGCGAATAAGAAGTTTGTGTGGTGCGATATCTGTTTTAATTTAGCGTGAATGCATAACTCTCCATTTAGGAAACATTAACTTTATAACTAAGATAAGTTGAGTTTGAGTTTACAAACAGGTGGTGCAACCAGATCCTGGTACTTTACGACACTACAGGCAAATGTTCTACTTTTCACTTTGTTCTACATTATCAGACAGTTACTGGTTACAGTACAGTTTACTTACATTGCAGATTTATTTGACATTAAATGTAAAATCTCAGTGAAAGAAGCTGATTTTGACCAGTAGGCTGTTCCACACATGGCCAAAGGTCGGACGGCAGGGCTAAAGATTCATCTCAGCTTTTATATTCTACTTTTTTGCCTTTTAATTTGTTTTCTCGTGGTCAGGGGAACGTTTTTTTTGTGTGTGTGATGTTAATATAAGTTTGTTTTCTTGAGAACACAAAACCTTTGAAAACAGTTTTTTTTAATGTTTTTATTTTTTTCCGTAATTTCTGCTGACAAAACCACTTTCTAATGATCACAGAATAATAATTATGTGACCACAAATAGAAACAGTTACTTAAGCGCATGTTCCTCCTGGGCTTCCGTAGACTTATTTTATACGATATGTGATATAACTAACGTTGTAATGTTAATTTAATGTTTTAAATTTGAGAAATTGCACAATGACAGTTTTTCCTTTTCAGAAAAATTGACCACCGCAGTTTCTGTTTTAAACGTCACTAGTGGTGTTTTTCTGTTCATTATTGGTGCTGTAGAGTAAATCGTAGAGTTTTGGTGGTAAATGCGGTTTTCACTTTGTGCCATTTTGTGTCCCCAAACTGAATTTAATCAAAAATACTCACTAGAGGGACACAAAATGAGCTGCTGGTGGAAATCTGGCTTCTGTTGGGGAATGCTGTATCGAGTGTGTATACCGAGTACACGGTGTGCGTACTTGTACTTGACAACCTGTAACCACACATACCTGCAGAGTTGTATATAGGCGAGCTCACATCTCATGTTATCAACCTGCATTACTGCTTCATATCACATTAATAAAGTTTGCTTGAATGTGAACAGTGCTGTTATGTGTTTACTCATTCCAAGATACAGTTTTTTAAAATAAAAAGTAGTGGTAGTAGACCAATAGGGGCAATAGTTTCTTGTTTTTTTTTCCTGTTTTTATGTATGAAATGGTCTGCCCGATGCTGATCTCCTTTGCTATTTGCTATTCAAACAATGGTTGATATCAAAGAGCAGCATGTATGCTCAGCCAACACCATCACAGCATGAATACAATGAATGACATTTTACCCCAATCAGCTACTTGTCTTGACTGTAGCAATTACAAGGATAATAAAACCATAATGTGTTTACACAGTAAATAATACTGATGTGAGCGAACTTCAAAGCTGCCCTTTGATTTAGATTTGCAGGTTGAGCTATGCTGACACTGCAACAATAAACCCTTAAAAACATAAAATGTGCCGTCAATGAAACCTTCCTGCACCCAGTTGTGCAACATTTCTTTTGTAAATTAGATAAACTATAAAACAAAACTGTTGGCTGCTTTTTTTTTTCTAAAATTCTGATTAAATTCATTTTTTTGTAATTGTGTTAAGCAATAAATAATAGTATTGATACTGCTCAAACAATAAATGATAAATGGAAAAGTGGCTGTATATACTGGCCCTAGTATGCATAAAATAAGGTGTGAAATTTGTCAATTGTTCCCTTTTCGAACCACTTTTATGTTGTCTTGAATCAAATGCTGCATTCGCCGTTTGAGCAGCAGAACTGCAACTACAGGTGAAATACATGTTGACCTGAAAAGTGTGTAACACAATAACAAAATTTCTGTCAGATTTTGTGGGAAAGAAATGGACACTTTGTACAGTACTGGAGAATTATGGTGTACAGTATTACTTAATGGTATTAAAGTTTGAATTATTTGCGATCCAGGAACATTATATCCATATAAACAGAATATTTAACAACACAGACCATCAGCTTTTTTTAGTGCTTAAACTTTTTAATTTGCATAAGATAAGAAAGAACAGTTCACTCTGCAGAATAAAGTTGTGCTAAAAGCATTCAACTCATTCAGTCCACTCTCATTAAAGGCACAAGCTTCGTTCCTTAAGTAGCGTTACAGCAATAGAAAAGAAATAAAGATGTGAAATCAGATACTTCAGGTTATATGTGAGACCAGAGTTCTGTTTCAGTCCAGGAATCACATGATAATTATGCTGCAGATCGATGGGAGATGAGCACCACACTGCTTTTTGTCCAAGCATCCCGACACATCTTCTGTAAGAAGCAAACACACAAGGAGTCAGTAAACACAACACAAACTAAGACCTCAATCTGTCTAATGGAAATGTAACAGAGTACTGTACTGAAGTACAAATTGAAGGTACTTTTACTTAAGTCTTTTCTTTTGTTTCTCACTGATTATTTTACCTCCAGAGGTTTTTTGCAAACAGAAGGGCTCACGATCCTCAGAAGACCAGTCATGAATGCTCCGGTCCCAAGAAGGATCCTGTGAGGTAAAGTAAAATAGAATTGTTTGGATTCATATCAATTAATAGAAAATTGTTTAAGAAACTGTCAGACCTTGTGTAATGATAAATTATATACCTCTGTATCACAGCCTCCAACCCATATTTGTCCATTCTTATGACCGGCACTCTGCATCATCTTATCAATCTCACCGGAGGACTCGGTGTCGAGTACAGATGCAAGGCCTCCCTGCATGGACCTGCACTTTTTCTACAGTGGAGATAAACAGAGTGATGTCGCCAAGAACAACAACCTTAGTAATAGGACATTTAAAAAAGATGCCAATTAAACAAACATGTAAATACATATACAGAGTTAACTTAGTGAAGCAACATTCTCTGAATGAGGAATCATCCTGATTACCTCAGCTTCAGCCCAAGTCATGTTTTCTGGAACGTAGAGGAGACAACGAATGTGGAACATGGTCCAACCATGAGGACAAGATGGAACCCAGCCACCCATGTCGTTTTCTTCTGAAGACAAACACAGAAGACAAGGTAATATCCAGTCCCCAGGGGAGTGGCTACAACATGTACAGTATGTAAAGTTTGACAAATTGATGTGCATTTCGGTAAAAATCTAAAAGTGTGTATATATATATATTTATCTACCAACCTGTTGTAAATGCAATATCAGTCAAGCTCTCTGCATCTGTAAGAGATGGACAGTTTTGTACGGATTAGACAAACAAACACAGAAGACAAGGTAATATCCAGTCCCCAGGGGAGTGGCTACAACATGTACAGTATGTAAAGTTTGACAAATTGTTGTGCATTTCGGTAAAAATCTAAAAGTGTGTGTATATATATATATATATATATATATATATATATATATATATATATTTATCTACCAACCTGTTGTAAATGGAATATCAGTTGTGCTCTCTGCATGTAAGAGATGGACAGTTTTGTACGGATTAGACAAACAACACATAACATGTTAACAGAACTGTAGAGGTGCATGCATTCAAGTTTCTATTCAACTAAAAGTATTACCAGCAAAATGTACACAAAGTATCAAAGGTAATGTAATAATCCAGAATGATCCTATATACAGTGATATTATGATAGACAGACAGACAGACAGACAGTGAGCACTTTGGGGAAATGCACTTTTTCGCTTTCAGGTGGAGCGTTAGATAAAAGATCGATACCACTCTCATGTCTGTTCAGAATCAGAATCAGAATCAGAATCAGAATTGGGTTTATTGCCAAGTAGGTTTTCACATACGAGGAATTTGCTGTGGTGTATTGGTGCGTAACAAGTACAGACAATTACAGACAAGTACAGACAAGACAAGTTAAACATGAAGCTCCAGCAGCAGCTGCAAGCTTAGTTTAACTGGAAAGAAGGGGAAACAGGTAGTCCAGCACATAACTACCACAAGTAAAAGTACAGAAGTATTATTGGAAAAATGTACATGAAGTATCAAAAGTAATGTAATAATACAGAATGGCCCTTTATATAATAGGATTGATAAAATAGATAGATAATGTGATGTATTATAAGATTGATTTGATTAATTTAATCTTATAGCGGGATGAGGCAGAGTTTTATCTACTTTATTTGACATTGACACTGTCCAATGTACATATGTATCTCCACATTTTGTGATTTTGAAATTTTTTGGTCCTTTATGGGATGACCCAACTCTCCTACTTTAGCTAAATAAACAATTAAAAAACCTGGATTTGACTGTCAAAAAATTAAAATAGAATTACAAAATTATAAACAGGAGCTCTCTTAGCTCATGAAAAGTTAACACTTTGGAGATACGTGGTTTTCACGGATCTCCAAATTTGTTGATCATACTACTATAACTAGTAATCATACCTGTCAGATAAATGTAATGCAGTCAAAAGTACAATATTTCACTCCAAAATGTAGTGAAGTATAGTAGCAGATATTGGAAACACTCTGTACTGTACTAACCGCTCCTGATGAGCAGTTGGCACCTTGCATGGCAGCCTCTGCCATCAGTGTGTGAATGTGTGTGTGAATGGGTGAATGAAGGCATGTATTGTAAAAGCGCTTTGAGTGGTCAGTAGACTAAAGCGCTAGAAAAATGCAGTCCATTTACCATTTACTTTAGTTACAGTCCACCACAGTAAAAACTCACCAGCTTCTTGTGTAAGAGCCATCATGGCGCACACAAACAAAGACACAGTCAGCGTCTTCATGGTGGAGATGATAACCTTTGATTTGAAGAGAGAAAGACATGTTACTAATACTCCTACAATGTATACTGACACTGTCAGTACTTTAAAAGGAAGGAGGGAGATGATTAAAGATTTTACAGCAAACCTGCAGCAGAACAATCTTCTCTTTGTCCCTCTCGGTGTCAGCGTGTAGCTTCAGCTTTCCTGTCTGGAGCTGCAGAACAAGACAAAGATCAGCTTTAAATACACCCACAAAACCAGGAACTGAGGCAGTGCACACTCACAACACACGGATAGAAGAATGACTCATTGGATTTCACTGGAATTTATCTGGTGAGCCTCAGCTGACAGCAGCACAATACAAACACTGTCAATGTAGATATTAGAGATTAGAGATTTTATCGCTCAGTGCAGTAAAAATGGAAGATAATTAATACGTTTCTGTAGAAGTGTGTGACATCCATAACGGCTGATTTGTTTGTTGAGTCGAGTGTGACAAATAGATCCGGTAGTGGTGGAATGCAACTTTCATATTATGTAACTTTATACTTCAACTCCAATTAATTTCAAAGAGGAAATATAATACTTTCTACTCCACTACATTTGTCTGACAGTTTTAGTTGCTAGTTACCTTTCCCATAATTTTTCATCCACTTCCTTTATGGGTTGAAAAAATTCTCCAACTTCTTCAGCTACATAAACTATTTAAAAACCCTCTCGGATCAGCAGGAAAATGCATCGTCAAAAAGCTGAAAACAGGTTGTTTTTCATACGAAAAGTTGACTTTTTATAGATGCGTTGTCCTCACAGGACAGCGACGCTATAAACACATCCTATCCCATCCGATCTTAAAGACCATGATGCATTGCTGTAGATTAAACTACCCAACAGGATATAAAGGAGTTAAAATGAGCTCAACCTGAAACATCCACAGCAGGAAAATGCAACAGACACATGAATGCAGCAGGAATATTAATCCAGAAACATCAGATAGGGTGAGCCTGAGCAGGAGGTCATTTTCTTACACTGCATAATCCACCAGGAACTACTGTGAATATCAGAAAAGACAATTTAATTCAGATGATTTGAGGGATGAAGAAGAGAGGAAAAGATGAAGAAGAAGTACGAAATGACAGTGGCGTTCATGCCTATGGACAAAATTACATGATTGAGGGAAAGTTTGTCATATTTCCTGACTTAGTATGTCCAGATGCAGGCAACATTAAGCAAAACCAAATGGTGTCTGACACACTGTTGAGGGTTGTATGTGATGTTTGGATGATGTTGCATTAGTGGTATGTCTTTTACTTTTTGTGTGACACCAAAGTCAAAGTTTGAAAAAATACATTGTGTACCTTCTGTGATTATTTGTGGGACAGAAATGTACAATAGGTACTCCCAAAAATAATAGTGTACAGTATTATTTAAAGGTATTCTAGCTGGAGCTCTTTGAAATTTGGGGAAAACAGCACATTAACACAGAGCAGCTTCTTTCAATGCTTAAGTCTTTTATTTTTGCACAAGAATAGAAAGAACAGATCACTCTGCAAAGTAAAGTTGTGCTTAAAGCATTCAACACATTCAGTCGGCTCTTATTAAAGGCACAAGGCCTAAGAGATAATCCATCTCAACTTTATGTCACTTGTCACTTTTCGTTCCTTAAGTAGTGTTACGGAGATAGAAAAGAAATAAGGATGTAAAATGAGATACAGATCCTTCAGGTTATACATGAAACTGATGGCACAAAACATGTATGCAAACCAGAGTTTGTGCTTGCAACAGCTTTTTCATGCCTCTGTGTCAGCCCAGGAATCATCAGTTTTTCTTGGCGCAGACAGATGGAAGCAGGGCCTCACAGCCAACATCATCCCAGCACTTGTTTGCTGTAAGTACTGAAAACACGGGAGTCAGTCAGTGCTACATAAACCAAAAGTAAGAGCAGTCTAATGAGACCATGATCACAAAACAGATCATTTATACGAGGGGAAATATTTTGTCCTTTACAATACAATACTAAGTTAGTGTAAGTGTTGAAATTGATTACATTTTTACCAGCAAAACCATCTCATACATTACACTTTCAAGGAAAAATAATATTGGTGATTTACCTCCAAAATTCACATGAATACAGTTCTGATGGCCTTGAAAGTTATCAGGCTGTCCAGGACACGAGTTCAAATATGTGAAAGGTGTACCATCAATCCAGAACCAACACCCTCCTAGAAAACAGAACAGAACGTAAGAATGCTGTGCCAGCTAGGGGACTTGGACTAGTTTTTGCATGGACTATGTGTATTGTTGGATGTGTATTTTTGGAAAAAAATCACCTGTATTCACGCAATACGCCAAGGGTTTACACATAATCAAGCGTGTGATTATGTGTGACCTTGTGCACTGGTTAATTTTATACCTGTTGTGCATCAGAGCCTCCAATCCATGCATTTCCATTGTTATTACTGGCAGTCAAAATCACACTCTGAATCTTCTGGTACTCCTCGATGTTACGCACAGATGCAAGGTTTGCATTCATGGACTGACAGTTTTTCTACATTAGAGATAAACAAAATACTATGAACAAAAGTAACCAGAGTAGAGGGAATGCACCAAGGCAGATAGGTATCAAAGTCAACACAAACAAAATAAACTAAGTGTTGGAGCAGTCTCCATAAAATTACCTCAGCCTCGTGCCATGCCGTGCTTTTGGCAACATAGAGGAAACAACGGTCATAGTACTCAGTCCAACCACAGGGATGTGGCCCTCTTGACAACATGATGCTCTCCTGAAGACAAACAAAGAAGAGTGCATGCTGTTGAGTCTCTAGTAAAGTGGAACCACTTCCCTAACAAACTAAGCTGCATATTTGATGAAAGTGACAAAATACATGAATGACCATAAAACATTGTTCTTATGCCAATTCAGGAAATATCTCATGTTTTCAAGTTATATGGGTGATGCATGAACAAATATACAGTATATTATTTCTCATGTTCCATTGTTTGCCTAAAAGTCATTCACAGACAAAGAAATATACAGTATGTTATCATAGGTAGCGCAGTTACTTATGTTTGGGGTCAGTTAGACTCCAGAGAGCTGTTAGACCTCTTATGAACAAACTTAAAACTCCATTAACAGAAATTGTAATCGACTTTTTGGTAGGGGTAGCACTGCATAAAAAATACTGTCAACATCATTAACAGGTATGGAGCATTGATTATATTTAACCATGTTTGATAGCTGGGGTCTCTGAGACATTTAGCTGGTGTAACGTGTCATTTTCTGTAGATCTTTAAATCTGTAAATTTCTTGAAAAAAGTCTTGAGTTCAAAATCATGTTATATTAAGTAACTATCATAGAATTAGGAAACACCCAAACAAACCTAATGCTGTCTCTCACGCTCTACTGTTTAATTAAAGGAGAACATGAAGAAATGCCTGACCTTTCTCATTGCTGGTCTGTGCATCTGGAAGAGCTGGATATATTAACACAGCATTATATACATACAATATGTACCTATACAAAATATAAATACGTATTATGCATACACAAACACGATGCACTCTAAATACACTGTAATACTCACCAGCAGCTCGAGTCAGAGCCAACATTGCAAAAAGAAGTACGAACACAGTCAGCATCTTCATGGTGAAGCTGATGTTAAAGATGATGAAAACCTCAAAAAAGAACAAGACATAATATTACCTATACTGATATCTGCATAAGGAACAGACGACCTGTAGTGAAGGACAGACGGTGACCAGAGAGTTTGTGGCAAACCTGTTGCAGAATGATTTTCTCTTCGTCCTTTGCAGTGTCAGATGTAGCTTCGGCCTTCCTGTGTGGAGATGCTGAACAAGGCAGAAATCAGCACTTATATACAGTTACTTTTCCTGCCAAATCTCACACAACAAGGAACTGATACGATTAAAACACACCCACAGAAACTCAAACATAAATTTAGCGTGTGTTCCAAATCTAAAAAAGTTAGATCCAGGTTTTGTTTCATATGTTTACATTTTAATCAATTAAAAACTTACCGATAGATGCAAGTTGTGATGTATAAGTCTAACTATCCAATTATATGTGGTACCATCTTTTTTCAAGCCAGGTAAAAAGACTAATTTTTTAATTTTATTGTTATAATTGGCCCAACAACGCCCTGATTCGGTACATGTATTGCCTGAAGCTCCCCTGACAGTGTTTATATGGCACATCGTTAAACATTTGCTCAGTGCTATAAAAATAAGTATGGGGCAGAACACCACATCAGCCATGCCATCCATGACGGCTTTGTTTATATGGTAAAAAGAAACAAAAAATACTGATCCGTGATGGCGATGTGATGTTGAAGCGATAATACCCCTAAGGGCTTATTTTATGTGGTCAAAGAAAACACACTGAGCATTCAAAAATGGTCTCCAGTGGGACGACACCAGACAGACCCGGTTGAAGCTCAAGGACAACTGCTGACCTGCTGGCTGCAGAACCCGGGGGAGGACGACGGACCCGGACGGGCGGACGAGAGGCCGCACGCCCTGGAGACGACCCTGGCTAGAAACAGAAAAGGGAGAGCGTAATGATCCATCCGCAGGTTCACCTACGGAAACCTTTTTATGACTTTTGCTCATTCTAGTTTGTCAAGTTTGATGGTCTTGTTGGTGCTCCGTCCAGGGCCGCCGATCCGAGGACCTCACTAAAACCTTCCAACTGGTAGAAGCAAAGGGCGATGTTATTTTGGTGAAAGGAACGCAAAAGTAGTGGAATCAGTAACGCATTACTCTACACAGACAGTAACATTGTAAAGTAAGTTATCAATTTCAAATGGAAGTAACTAGTAACATGTAACATATTACATTTTGAGGAGGGGCTCCAGTTTGAGTCTTGACTAGTTTGCTTGGTCTGTTATCTGGACCTGGATAAAATTGATTGGTGGATGTATGGATGGCTGGATGGCATGTATTCATTGTTTAATTTTGCCAGTGTTTAGTTAGTGAGCGTGTTTGCTGAGTAATGTAGTGCCATGCAGCAACCACGGGACCATTGGTTTTGAAAACAAGGATTCAACATTCAACACCTGCCTGTGCAGAGCAGGACGCTCATGCTCAATCTGTAATAATTTGCTTGTTACCAGATCCGGATAAGCAGCTGCAAATTGATATGGATACGATTGCGGAAGATTTATTCATCCACCCATTGTCAATGTTTATCTAGCGAGGGTGTTTGCTGTGCAGTATAACTTGGCAGTATATTCTTTCTCATGTCCCATTGTTTGCCTAAAAGTCATTCACAGTCAAAGAAATATACAGTTATGTTATCATAGGTAGTGAAGTTACTTATGTCTGGGGTCAGTTAGACTCCAGAGAGCTCTAATTCCCTGTTAGACCTCTTATGAACAAACTTAAAACTCCATTAACAGAAATCGTAATCGACTTTTTGGGGGATTTGGTAGGGTTAGCACTGCATAAAAAATACTGTAAACATCATTAACAGGTATAGAGCATCGATTAGTATCTGCAGATCTTTAAATCTGTAAATTTCCGAAACAAGTCTTCATTTCAAAATCATGTTTCAAAGTAATTATCATAGAATTAGGAAAAAAAGATTTAGTATAAAGCTGATAAAACAATGTTAAGTATGTTTTTTTAGCTGTTAAAGAGGGCCCAGGGTCTCCAGGTCTCCAAACAGAACATTAGGGTTTAACACCCAAACAAACCTAATGCTGTCTCTCACGCTCTACTGTTTAATTAAAGGAGAACATGAAGAAATGCAATTTTTACTCAAAATCTGGAAAAATATACACTGACCTTTCTCATTGCTGGTCTGTGCATCTGCATTATATACATATATATATTCTATTACAAGCACTATTGGCTGTACAATTGTTACTGTGATGTATATATTAATTAATTATGAATCTGGGTTAAAACCATAGGCTATAAAAACATATTTAAATAGCTATTTTTTATTATGATCATAATTTTTATAGCTAAAATGACACTTTACCACTTAGAAAATTCAAAAAATCTATAGATATAATTCTCATTTTACCCAGTGAGTGGAGTTTCAGAAAAGAATAAATCAACTCTGACAGAAGTGTTTTCTCCCACGTCCTGCCCAAAGTTTCCTCTTCACTGCTGCTCTGTGAGCAGAGTCTATTTTCAGAACATGTCAAATCCATAATATTATGACATCAGCTGCATTTCTTGCCTATATAAAATCTGAGCTCTTATCTTTTTCAGTCTTGGTATCTGTACAGTATTTCAGTAAACATGACTGTGCTTCTAAATGCACTGCATTTAAAATACGTTAAAATAATTTAAAAGAAAAGCAGCAAATGACAGTTACAGTACAGTTTGAAGCTCCTGCCCTTCTGTATGGCATGTGGTGCTAGATGCCGAAATAACTGCAGGACCGCAGTAGTTCCTGATTTGTTCTAGTAAAATGTATATTTTTCAAATACAGTTTGATTGGGGTAATGTCTATTGGACGTATATAGGCTGTTAGATCAGTGTACTAGCAGGTGACAAGCTTAAAGACTCAGTAAAGTGTTTGGGATGTGATGAACTTTTAAGTAAAGCTAATAATATTGTGATGACGTTCATCAATATGAGTAAGTGTATATAAAAGCTGGTGTTTTCTCTTCAGCTCCACACAGGACGACCACAGGCTGAAACCTGAGACCTTTCTTCAGCAGGTTCGCTTCGCTCTCTCCACGTCTTCTCTCCTTCCTCTTGTGGAGTCACTACACCCTTCAAGACTCATAGTAAGCTGTCGCTTTCTTTTTAAAGGAAAGCTAAATCATCATCTTCAGCATCTGCATCATCTCCACCACGAAGATGCTGACTGTGTTTCTGCTTGTTTGTGCCATGACGGCTAGAGCTAGAGACTCCACAACTACACCTCTAATGCTGTTCAATGACACAATATTATTGCATTACTCGCAATTCTCTGTTTGTCATCAAAGGCAATCACACCATATACATTGACTTTGGAGATAGTGCTCCTCCTGCCCCTCCTGCCCCTTCTTGTGCCGACGGTTGGAGTGGGTTCAACGGTCGCTGTTTCCACTACGTTCCAAGAGCAATGAGTTGGGCAGACGCTGAGGTAATCAGGATGTTTTGGATTCAGTCATGTGCTTCTACTCTGAGTTTATTCTGCTGGCTTTGACTTGCACAGGTGACTGATCAGCATGTTACTCTTGTTATTTATAACACTCTGAAAGGATAAGTGCACCTTTCATTTGCAAAAGTTATTCTTAAAATGAATAAACCAACACCAGTTTTTCTCTGGATTCAGAAAAACTGAGATATCTGTTTTGTGGCGCTCCTGCTGGTGGAGGAAATGGCATCACAGGTTCTGTGTGAGAGTGCAGCTTCACATCTGTCCGTCTGTTCCTCTCCCCTCTAGAACAACTGTCAGTCCATGAAAGGAAACCTTGCATCGGTACACAGTGTCGAGGAGTATGAGCACATTCATGGGATCATAAAGGCACACACCCCGAGCTCTCCAGAAGCATGGGTGGAGGCTCTGACTGCCAACAGGTCAGTGCACCACAAAGGGTCTGATAGATTACTGATAGAATGACACGTTTTAACTTCTTCTTCTATCTTTTCTATTCTCTTCTGTTCTCCAGGACGGTGTTTGGCTCTGGAGTGATGGGAAAGTTTCTTCTATACATTCTGGTGTCCAGGGCAACCTGACAATTATGATAACGAGCAGTGTTGTCTGCAGATCAATTACGGAGGTAAATCACAATACATTATTTATTTTATTTAAAGAAGATTTTCATCTATATAGATGTTGTATAAACTGTTAACTCACTGTCTATCACTGAGTGAGGAAACATAATGGTGATTGAACTGATGAAGGCCCATGCATTTGCAGTATTGCAACCTCAGACTGTATAAAAGAAGTTGACGTAGCCGCTGTGACGTCACCTTTCCGGACGGCCATTTTGAAACCTGGAGTTCGGTGTCTTGGCCGTCGCCATCTTGTCCAGAGAGAGTAGTTGGAGATAACGCAACAGACTCGCTCTTAAAAATGACTACAGATGATGAAACTTCAAAAACAAGTGCAAATCCAAAGAAAAAGAAACAAATTTGACGTTCAAATGAAGACAAACAGTCTGCACACTCGCCTGTCTTTGTGTCATCCGTCTCATGTGTATAATCACATGCTTAATTATCTGCTTCGCTGTGAAGCTGCTGAAGGGATGAAGCAACAAGTGACATAAACAGGAGCTGGACTTTCCTCTTTGGCCTTTAAGGAGACCGAATGTGTTCTGAAAAAATCGCTTTTTGCACAACCTTATTCTGCATACAAACTCATCTCTGATGCACAATTAAAGAGCTGGAGCAGTGAAACAAGCTGGTCTCAGACTTATTGTTGAATCTTTTTAACTTCCCTGCTTGTTGGCAGAAACAATAAGATAAGATAATATGATAAGCTGAAAACATCTGATGAAAAGTTATTATTATTAGTTATTATAGGTTATTTTAGAAAACATGACTTTATAGACCATGATGCATTGCTGCAGATTAAACAACCCAACAGGATATAAAGGAGTTAAAATAAAAATATTTATATTATTATATAATTTATAAAAATAAAAAACAGGAACTCTTTACTGCAGCAGGAGGACTTTTACTTTGGACACTTTAAGTACATTTTGCTGATACTTATATACTTTTTCACTAAGGTTTTGAATGCAGGACTTTTAGTATGAGTACTTTTACTAAAGTAAAGGATCTGAAGACTTCTTCCACCTCTCTCTGTCTGCCTTCATGTTTCTGCCATCTCTGCTGAACATTAGTCCAACTCTGCCCCCTGCTGTTCATATCGTGTCAGGACAGCTTCCTCTTCACAGACAAACTCATTATTTCATTAAAAAGAAAAAACACAGAAATGAAGCTCACAGATGTTCCGTAAAATCATCGCAAAAGAAGAAAAAAAGACCTTTTATGACACAAAACAGCCTGAAATTACAGTGTTTTTTTTCTTTTTCGACATTAAAGTGATCTCTTCTTTTATTGTAGGACATTTGTTTATTAAAATGCCAACATTTCTTATGTTATTGGCATATTACATATACATGACATGCATTACAGTCCTTGACTTTGCAGTTTTGTGAAGGACTGTAAAGCGCGTCAGACTGAAACTTGAACACACCTTTTTACTCCAGGTGACCGGAAGGACACCCCCCCCCCCCCCCCATCCTGTCGATCTTTGCCCGCCAGGCGCCTGCAGGAAACTTCCCTAAACTCTGAACAGGTTTGACTTTTTATCTCATATCTAAATATCAAATATCTGAGCAGCTTTTAGAGGCTGCAGTTCTTCTGAGGTTATTTTGTACAATCAGTGGACGTCGGGTCCTTAACGCACATCACAATCTGTTAAAGTCATCACGTCAGTTATTGGAAAAACTGGGTCCATGTTACATAAAACAGTCCTTTTTATTCCGTGCAAAGCTTTAAATAATGTCCGTTTCAGCTCAGATCTGGAACTACTACCTTACTTACTTCACATTATTCGTTCTTTTAGTTACAGATGAAAGTGAAACTAAACCAGTCGAGCAAAATCAACTCAGAGTGTCCAGTGAGGAACACACTTTATATATAAATGTGATATAAAACCAGGATGAACCGTCTCTCAGAGTCACGCTCCATCTGTGATTACAGTTGAACTCATCTGCATGAATGAGAAGAGGAGCTGCACGGCCAGCAGAGGGCGCCCCGGGCTGCTGCCACACAGGGTGGCTGCTTACTGATGGTGACAGCTCCTACACCTGAAACACTATTTGATAGTTCAGAGTCACAGATTGTGTGAGACAGTTACTAATGCAGTGTGAGTTGACCATGAGCTACTTGCTGCTTGCCTTTGTGTTACTATGGCTTTAACCTAATTCACTTAAATACACTACACTAAAAAGTACATATTTGACTTCAACAGAACCTTATTGTTGTGGTGGTGAGTTATCTCTGGGTTGGATTCATGGTTTGCCTCTGGAAGTTAAAGTTTAAAAAGGTTTCTCCTCAGCTCAGTGTGTCAGGGGTGCAGAGATGATAGGAGCTTTTAAACAGCGACAGCTCCTACATGTGAAACACTATATGAACACACATCAGTCCTCAGTGAAGCCGCTTGAAGTGGAACAAAGGTTTCAGTAGAACTTGTAGTTTTTGCGCTGGAAGACTATTTTAAAGGATGAGTGTCACAAATGCGATCATGTTTACCGCTTATTATGGTGTTTCTGGCCCAAACTGGCCTGGTCTGTTTTTTTTTTTTTTTAACTGTTCATGAAGCAAACATGAAACATGAATTATCACCAGCTGGTGTGTGAACTTGAACTTACTGCACGTACAGCTCAGTTATCTGAAATGATACGTGTTCAGTGAACGCCCCACAACACAACCACCGCTGCAATTAACTAATATCTAAATATAACTGCTTTGCACAGCCGCTCAACTGCTGTGTTCAATTATCTCTCAATCTTTCTTTTTTTGTCTTTCTTCCTCGTCCTGCAGTATTCTGTGACGTCTCTGAAGAGCATCCCAGAGTTGTCCAGGAGGAGCGATGGCCAGGCCGAGGAGAGACCAGGTAACTAAGTATTATAAAGGTATATCCCACCTGTCTTCGTGTGTAAATTGTCTAAATGTAGAAAATATATGACACAACCAAAAGGATATGATGCACAACTTCAATAAAATGTATTAGTTTTAGTTGACAAAATCTATTGGCAAGTACTTTAATCTTAATTTAAGGTGTTTGAGGTGTTGACTCAACATCGTGATAGTTTTTTGGAGGATGAAGTTTGTGGTTCTGTTGAACTGCTGTACTAGACTCCTGAAACAAGCTGTCAAAATAAGTAAAAAATAAGTAAGGTCAGAGGTCTCCGGGACCCCAAAGAGTTAAATGCATGTAGTATTTTTTGGTATCATCCTCCTCAACTTTTACTTCTGCTTCGTCTCTGTTTCCAGAGCTCCAGGATGCTTCATGTGGAGGACAGACGGTCCCTCAACCTTCAGTTTGGTGCCTTCACTGTCCTGGTTTTCCACTCTGTTGTCTTCCTCTCCCTGATACACTCATGTAGAGGTAAATCACACACAACACATATCACTAGTCAGTCTAATTTATCTTATCCAAATGCAACTATATGGCTGCTTTAAATTATATATTCCGGCTTTGCTGCAGAAATAACAATAAAAAAAAAACCTGTTTCCTTGCAGGTCAGTCTGAGGTGATAGTTCCATCTCAGCCAATAGTGGCAGTAGCTGGTGAGGACATCATTTTGCCATGTTACCTGGAGCCCGTCATGAATGCTTTCGACATGACCGTGGAGTGGTTGAGACCTGACCTGAACCACAGATTTGTCCTCGTGTGGCGTGACGGTGTGGAACTGGAGAGTAAAAAACATCCGTCCTTCAAGGGAAGAACGTCAGTGTTCACTGATGAACTGAAGCACGGAAACATTTCACTGAAACTCTCCACAGTGAAGATATCTGATGAGGGAAGATACAGATGCTTCACTCCAGAACAGGATAGATACTCTGACATTCAGCTTGTTGTAGGTAAGTGGGAACATTTTGTGTTTCTTAACCTTGCTTTGCATAAGTAACGGTTTTGCAGGAACGAGCAAGCGATGAGTGTAAATGTTGCCCTGGACCTGTCGAGATTCAGCAGGTTTTTAAAACTTAAAAAAACTTACAGAGTTTTAGGTTGGATTTAGGTTGAATTTCTTACTAAAGTTATACTTAACATTTCCTGATATTTATAATTTGGAAAGTTAATGCAGGATTTATTGTTTTACATGACATAATGAAAGAAATGAAAGCTGGAGTGCAGTGAGAGTAATCTATGAACTAAACAAACACTGTAGACGCCTGCTTATGACGTATTGTAGCGGTTTGACAAGGAGCCGTGGTGCCAGTCAGAGTGCAAGTCTGACAAAGATCATGTTTTTATATGTAGCAGTCGACCCTGCAAAGGACCCATGTCTTTTAGTACATCTTCTTTAACTCTGTGCATCACTACCGGTGCACCAGTGCGGGAATGTCACCACAGACACCAGATTTACTCCAGGTTGAAGAGGGAAGAGCAAGGCTCTTAAAACGTTTTTTTTGTTGTGTTACGTTTGCAAACGATCCGATCTCTTTGGTACGAACAGAAAGGAGCCGGGTCGTGCTTGGTGAGAGCCGTTCTTTTTATCGTTTTGCACAAAAGTTCTTACTACTCTACTTATTTTTTTTATTGTGCCATTAAAAAGTGTTCTAATATTAGGTGTTGCATGAATTGTGTTCAAGACAAAGCAACTGTATTTATATAACATGTTTCATATAGAAGGTAAATTCAAGATAGTTTTACACTGCGTAACATCACCTTTCATCATGGTGAATTATTGTAAGTGGAAATAACAGCACTAGCTGTCGTGCTTGGGTGTTTTTTGTGCAGGAAAAGAGACGGAACTTCAATGAAAAACGAAAGAAGGATTAACAAGAGAAGGATTATGTTCCTGGTTATATGATGCTGTTGCTTCCTCTCCCTCTTGCTTCAGCCTCAGACTCTCTCTGCCTGCTGATAACAGAAACGCCGTCATACCTCACCTAACATACCCCTGAGCCCAACGGTGTAGCTTTGGTTTCAGAAGTTAAACGTTTTCCTTAATAGAGTGATAAAGTACATCCTCCCGTCTGTAGGTGCCGTGTCCTCGCCTGTTATCCAGACGATCAAAAACAGCAGTGGAGTGTTGGAGTGTGAGTCTAACGGCTGGTATCCAGAGCCGGAGGTGTTGTGGCTGGACGGGGAGGGACACGTCCTCTCTGCTGGACCTACAGAGACAGTCAGAGGTCCTGATGACCTCTACACCGTCAGCAGCAGAGTGACTGTGGAGAGGAGACACGGAAACAGCTTCACCTGTAGAGTCCAACAGAAGAACATCAACCGGACCAGAGAGACACAGATCCATGTTCCAGGTAAATATCATTTATATGTTAATGAGCTCATCACTTAGCGAGACAGTTTGGTTCAAGTTTTATTGAAACAGATTCTGTGTTTTACCATTTCAGATCATTTCTTCATGGTCCCTGGTCCTCCTGGTCCTCCTGGTCCTCCTGCTGCTCCTGGCCATCCGCGTGTTATTATTGGATCAGTTATTGGCTGTGCTGCTTTGGTGACTATCGCTGCAATATTTGTTGTGTGGAAATGGAGACAAAAGAAATTAAGTAAGTCACAAATTGATTTTTTACTTTTTTCTAAATGTTCAACTTACTGTTTTAATTTCATCAGCACTCTTTTTAAGTTTAGTATTTGTGGAGTTGTACTTTCATAACATCAATGAATTTGTCAGAAGAGAATATGATTTTGTATTATTCTGGTTGATATTCTGTAATACTTTTATTAACACCAGCTAATGTTTTCAGTCGGGTCATCTTTAAAATCTTTTCCAATCTTGTAATTGTAAAGTTTCTTCAGTTTCATGTCATTATAAAAGACAACACTAACTCAGAAAATGTCATTACAAACTTCACCAACTTCTCCTGCTTCTCTATACTCGCAGAGAACAAGAGGAAGAGCCTGGAGGACGGAGGTGAAGAGACCGAGGAGGAAAACAGAGTCACACCTAGGAGCGATAACACAGGATTCAAGGTCGTGATGGAAGGAGAAGGAGAAAGTGCTCCGCTTATGGCAGGAAGAGAAGAAGAGAATAATGTGGACAACAGAGGAGAGGAAAATATGGAATCTCAAAGTGAACATTTAGATCCCCAAAATGTGGCGGAAGGAGAAACACACCAAGATCAGCTCGTGACAAATGAAAGGAAAGCAGAGGAGAAAAAGGAGCAAATGAATGAGAAACTGGGGGAAAAGAGGGATGAGAGAGAGAATGAGCTTCCATCAGTCAGTAGGGAAGTTACAGAGAAGCCAAACATCAGAATATATGAAGAAACAACAGGAAGACAAAACCAAGAGCTCCAGGCAGAGAAACAAGAGGAAGAAACATCTCAGAGAAATCAGGAAGAAACTAAAGAGCAGCCAGAGGAATCCACCGAGGGGCTGAAGGGAAGAGAAGAAGAGAATAATGTGGACAACAGAGGAGAGGAAAATATGGAATCTCAGAGTGAACATTTAGATCATCAAAATGTGGCTGAAGGAGAAACACACCAAGATCAGCTCGTGACAAAACCAGAGACAACAAGAGACATGGACAGAGCAGGAGGACAGAGGGACATGAGATCTATAAATAATGAAAAGGTTCCTCTGATTCCTACAGAAGGACAAACACACCGACAACAGGACATGATAGGAAGACAAGTAAAACCTGACAGGGACCAGGGTGAAGGAGAGCAGACGAGGAAACCAGTAAAAGAAGATTCAAGACTTCCAATGGTCCCAGTTACAGAAGAGAAAGAAGAGACGTGGCAAGAGCCAATGACTGATGTGAACAAGAACAAGGCAAAAAGTAAGAAAAAGAGAGAAAAGAAAAAGAAGAAGCAGCAGAAAGGAGGTGTTGGAGCGACAGGACTGAGAGAGCAACAGCAGAACCAGAGAGAACGAATACAACCAGAGGCAGAAAGACAGAGGGAGGAGAACGACAAGAAGCTCAAACAACAGAGAGGAAACAGCAGCCAACATCTTTTAGAAGACAGAAAACAGGAGGGGAGGGAGGCAGGACGTGAGGATGAAACTGAAACAGAGCGGGAGGGAAACCAGAGGGACATCAGGACAGACAGGAAAGCAGAGGAGCAAATGAATGAGAAAATTAATGAGAAAGTGAAGGAGACGAAGACAGAGAGGGAGCTTCAGTCAGAGAGACAAGAAACAATAAAGAGGGATAAAGAGAGGACAGAGGTCAACACACAGGAAGGAGATGGCAACCAACATGTTTTAGATGGCAGCAAACAAGTGTCAGAACATGAGGAGAAGAACGGAAAAGATCGAGAGGCAAACCAGAGCGACATTATAACGACAGACAGGAAAGCAGAGGAGCAAATAAAGGAGAAACTGGGGGGAAAAAGGGATGAGAGAGAGAATGAGCTTCCATCAGTCAGTAGGGAAGTTACAGAGAAGCCAAACATCAGAATATATCAAGAAATAACAGGAAGACAAAACCAAGAGCTCCAGGCAGAGAAACAAGAGGAAGAAACATCTCAGAGAAATCAGGAAGAAACCAAAGAGCAGCCAGAGGAATCCACCGAGGGGCTGAAGATAGAGCCTGAAGAAAGACGGGAAGAGGAGCTGGAGACTGACAAAGGAGCTGACAGTGATGAAACTCACAAGAAGTCCAAGGAGACAGAAGAACAACTGATAGAAGGACAACAGCAGGCAGAGCAACCATCAGGTGGAGAGGGAGAAGTCAGACAGCAGCTGCAGGAATGCTTCAGGTTTTCTGCAGAGAGAAGAGCTGAGATTAACAGAAGACCTCAAACTCAAAGAAAAGTCAAGAGGGGAAAAAAACAACAACAAAAGAAAGAACACCATGTGGACTGGTCAGTCAGGAAGAGGAAGCTTCGGGCAGAAAGCAGTGTGCAGACAGAGCAGACTTCCAAAAAGCTAAAAGAAGAACAAAATGATGTTCAGATGAATTCTGGAGGAGAAGAAGAAGACGTTCACATGGAGCAGGAAGTAATAGATGAAACTCAAGGACAGGATGTGAATTTACAACTGGATCAAGCAGTTATGTGTCAGGAAGACCAAGAGGAGCCGATGGAAAGCTGATATTAGGAAACTCAACAAAGACGGAGGAAGCCATTAACAACATCTACGTTCTGCAGCTGTTGACCAGCAGTAACAACTGAACACTGTGCAGCTTATTCTTCTCTCTTCACTGAGGTCTTTAAGGCAAATGTTCAAATTTAATTTGTCATTTCAACCATAAAGAATACAGCTGAATTTAACATCATTTTTACTCAGGACCAGAGTACAAAAACCAGCAAACTAAGGATGCACTGATCTGACTTTCACCCATGATCAGTTTTTTTTTCTATTTATCACGTAAGGTTTATGAAAAAGCTTTTTACAATGAATCGACCTCACAACCTCGGACTCACCATCACGTTCAAGCTGTGAAATCAACGTAGGGCACACAGTGAGTGAGTTAGTGTCAGCTGTGTCAGTCACTGTGTGTTAGCTCAGGAGTGGAACTGTGTTTAATGTGGATTAGAGATGTTTGGCCAGTACCTAATCAATTTAATAAGATCAGTATCTGATACTGACCCAACCAATCAGATCGGTGCATACTTAAGTTGTATGTGTGCATCAGAACCGTGGATGAAATGTAAATGTGCAAGTTGGTGTAACTTTGAAAATGCAGATTGTTGCAAAGTGTTTTATGTTGATGTTTTTTGTGTTTTCTGTTTTGAATATATCTTTATATTGTGACATGTTTGTATTATTCCTTAAAGAGAAGTTGCTGTTCTCAGTAAACTGTTCCCACCATCGACGACTGTTTCTCTCCATCTCGTCGTCATTTTGATTTAAAACATGTTCATTTCATACAGAGACAACTAGACACGATGTGTAACTTTGGACTGAAGCATCACCTCTGCACAGTGAGACATTTCAACAGCTGATAAAATATGTCATTTATAATAAGAAACAATTGAAACCCCTCACACCAGCTCCACTGTGCTACAAAATACAACATTTTAAAACTTTTACCTGCATATTACATATATAGAGCTGTCCAGTTTGAATGAACAGTTAAACTGAGCAGATTTTGGTCCACGGTTGTTTTTTTTTTTGTGAGCGGCTTCTTTAACCTGCAGAAACTGATTTTTTGCCACTTGGGGTCAGAAGAAAACTGGTTGTGAACACACGATTGACAGATTGATGCCTTTTATGTTGATATGGGGAACTATCCACTTATCTACAAATTAGAAATTATATATTACATTTAAAACATGTACATATCATATATTATATAATATATATAGAAATCCCACATGTTGCATTTATAGACTCGCCTATATAGATATATGTATACAAGCATATACTGCATATAACTATGTACTACTGTAACTGTGTGTAACTTAAAACCGGAGTCAAATTCTTCAGACGTGTTCACATATTTGACCAGTAAAGCTGATTCTGACTGTGTTTACACCAGTATCAGTCTCAGAGCGTGCCACTGGGTGGCACTGAAGAGATTAAAATGAGCTGATGGACATTAAACCACAGACCGAAGCAGAGGCACAGAGTCTGTTATTATGGAAACACAGGGTGCATTTATAGACTCGCCTGTGCTGAAACTTCTGTGTTTGTCTCCCTGACAGACTGAAAGTTATGTAACTGAATGTATGATGTCAAATGCACATGGAGGATGAATCAAGCCCCTTGACACTGAATCTGATGTTCAGATATTAATACAGTCAAATAAATGATATATTATACATGAAGTAACAGGAATTAGGCCAAAAAGAGCATTTTTTTTCATTAAAATAACGATATCAAGCCATATACCTGGTGTGGCAAGCTATATTTATAATAATAATAATACTAACAGTAGAACTAATAACTGCATTCACTCCACATATTACTGTAATTATAGTTAGTGATAATGTTGATAAAACAACTAAATCTTTAATCTGAACCCAGAATGCTCTACAGGACGTTATAAAAGCAAGTATATTAAAACATGTACACAAGATAACAGTGTCTCAACATAAAGACATGAATAATAGTTGAAGATGAAGTGAAACATTGTGACTCCCTCCCTGCTCTCACGGCAGGTAACACGAGAGGTCTCACTCCGGTTTTTATTCTGAGGATAACGGGCCGCCCTCTCCGAAGATCGTCTATTGAAGCAATGAATCATCGTGGAAATTCTTCAGTCAGAGTAAATATTGTTACATAGGACACTGGAGACTATATTATTATCAGAAAAGGCTCATGAGGATACCTGTAAATATTTATAAAATAAAGACCTATAATAGTGTCTATGCCCCTAAACTGTGGAACTCTATCCTTTTAATCTGGTTTTAATTTGGAGTACTGCTATAGCCTCAGTTTTAAAGTTATAATTCACTGGTTTTTACATTACTCTGGTAATTATTTATTTGTTATTGACTTTTATTTATTGAGCTTAATAATTGCCTGTTTCACTGTTTTCATTGTCTTCATTTGTAGTCTTGCAATATGTATTTACTAATGTTTTATTATTACAAGTCTGTTGTGGCGAGCACCATCTTCTTTGCCGTGGTGTCCTGGGGTGCGGGCATCAAGGCAAAGGATGCCAACAGACTGAACAAAATCTTAAGAAAAGCTGAGTCTGTGGTTGGCTCTAAGCTTGTCACCCTGGAGGAGGTGGTGGAGGATAGGATGCTGGCAAAACTGCTGGCAATCATGGACAATCCCTCTCACCCCCTCCACAAAACACTGGACAAGCTGAAGAGCAGCTTCAGCCACAGATTCATTCAACCCCGCTGCTCTAAGGAACGCTACAGGAAATCGTTCCTCCCAACCGCAATAAGACTCTACAACTCAACTACCTCTGTCAGAGTCACCACCACAGAACTGCACTAAATTTCTCCTTGCACTGTATATATATATACTGGAACATTTAATTTAATTTTATTTTATTTTATTTTATTCTATTTTATTCTATTTTATTCTGTTGCATTGTATTGTATTGTATTGTATTCTATTGTTGTACTGTATTTTATTGTATTTAAATATACCGGCTGCTACGATGACCTAATTTCCCTACGGGGATGAATAAAGTAATCTATCTATCTATCTATCTATCTATCTATCTATCTATCTATCTATCTATCTTTCTTTTCTTCCTTGTTTCTAATTTCTAACACATTTTTTATTTCATTTTTTATAATTGTATTTTTGTAAATAATTGTATTTTTTATTTTTTATAATTGTGCTTTTAATTTTTTATAATTTTATTTTTTTATTATTGTATTTTTTATTTTATCTTTTATAATTCGATTTTTTATTGTATTTTTTATAATTATATTTTTTATAATGCATTATTTATTTATTTTTAATAATTGTATTTTTTTATAACGTTTTTTTTTATAATTGTATTTCTTTATAACGTATTTTTTTTATAAATGTATTTTTTTATAATGTATTTTTTCATAACGTATTTTCTTATTTAATTTTTTATTATTATTAAATTATCTCTCTGTGTAGCACCGTGGCCTGCTCTCTTGTACGCCAGCTGCTGTATAAATAAAGTTGTGTTGAGTTGTAGTCCTTCCCTCGGCGCTGCAGACTCCTCGGTCGCGGGAAACGCGCCGGGAGTGAGCCCTCCCCCGCCTCGCGCCCC
This sequence comes from Lateolabrax maculatus, assembly GCA_031216445.1. Lineage (NCBI taxonomy): Eukaryota > Metazoa > Chordata > Actinopteri > Acropomatiformes > Lateolabracidae > Lateolabrax > Lateolabrax maculatus. The sequence continues at coordinate 2,924,516 of CM062217.1, read as the reverse complement.
TCTCTGCGGCCCGCCTGTCACAGTCTTTGTGCGCGAGGAGGCGACGGACGGAAAAAGCGCCGCCGGTTCGTGGCTCCGGTCCTCGGCTCGTGGCTCCGGTCCTCGGCTCCTGGCTCCGGTCCTCGGCTCGTGGCTCCGGTCCTCGGCTCGTCCCGCTCCCCCCGCCGCGGCTCCCGAGGCCGCCTGACTTCGACAAAGGTACCGTGTCCCCCGCCGCGGCCGGGGCGGCTCTCCCCACCGGGCCCGGGTCGCTGTTTCCAGCCGAACTTCCTGCTGTTTTTCACCCGAACCGCCGTTAGCTTCCGCGTTAGCTTCCCCTGATGCTAATCAATCGATCAGCGGATCGAAGAGAGCTCCGATCGCCTGGACTGCGCTGCCCGCACCCGTCAGACACCGGACACCGGACACCGGGTCCGGACCGGCGGCTGCTGTTCATTCTGTATGTGTTCACCACTTTAGTGGCAGTTATTCTGTGTAATTAGTGAGAAATTAACCGATAATCACACACAAATGTTGATTTATTTTAGTTTTACGAGCCTGTTTCCTCTCAAAATGTGATATTTCCTAACAAATGTGTCAGTAGAAGAGAATTATAAGTAGATATTCAGCAAAAAAACAACCGTAGACACTAACTCGGAGGCATTTTGTGATGATTATATGATTATTTACACCTTAAATGAATCTGAATCTGTGCATATTTATTACTTTGAGTGCTCAGCTCTTTGTGTTTAAACACCAGTTACAGTCTGGGTGATATAGTTGAAATCAGTATTACAGTGTTGTTTTTTTATCATAAATATTCCTAATCAAATATAAAGTAATCAAACTAAATGTGCAATGCAGTCCCACTATTGTTTTACATAAAATAAAACACAAACATGCAAAAAAACAAACCTTCAGGGACTAATTTTATTAGTTTTTAAACACATTTTTGCTTTTAAAATATTAACAAGTTAGTATAATGATAAAATCATATCCAGGGTTTTCCAGGAGTAACACAAATCAATAGCTACACTCCTATAATACGTGACATTTACTGCCCTGGAGTCTGATATCAGCCCTTAATGCCCGTTTAACTTGGACATGTGGATTATAATTATGACATCTGACAGTGAAGTGAAGTGAGCGAACCCACCGCAGCGCCCTGCGTCCGACTCTAATGAGATTTAAACTGGCCACCGTCCAGTCTGCACGTCTTAATGCCTGTAATCAGGTTACATTATGGATGGTTGAGGTGGAGGAGGAAGCTCAGAATAGGACTTGGGGAAAGTAAACATTTACCACGATACTGGTATTTATCACTCTGTTTTTTGTGCGATGCATGAATCCAGTGGTTATTTTCCTGTGTGCGTGCCGAACGTCTAAAAACTGACTGAACGTCACTCTGCTTCTGAAGCAGGAGAGAAGTATTTGCTTCAGCTAAGTTAGAGAAAACATTTATTGTCAATGCAGACAACAAAATGCAGTTTAGCATCTGAGCAGAAGAGTAAAGGATGTGTTAACTTTGCAAATTTTCAGTGTGTTTTTAATCCTGGTTTGTTTTGGCAACAGTCTCTGACTTCAGCAGAAGTTCAGCTCCTTTTGACAAAAACAGTCAAATTGATTTGTTTTAAAATCCTTACATGTCTTGTGATATATTGGCTAAAGTAGGTTTAAAAAAAAAAACACATTTTCTCTCTTCTGTCTAGTGGCGTCTATTCATGCAGATCGTTTTGGTTTTATTTGTCCAGGTTTGACATTTCTTTCTGTTTTCTCTCGAGTTTAATGGAGGTCAATGGAAAGTCTGTGTTGCTCACAGCTTTGAAAAATTACAAAATAATGCAGCAGCATCATCTTCTCTGGAAACATTCCTAACATAACATTACGTCACCTTCATTGCTCTGAATAATCCACAGACTTTGCTGTTAAATGTCATTGACAAAAGGCTTTCTACCTAATAAATGGTCCCAGTGAAAACTGTGGACGGAGAGATTTGTGGATTATCAATAAGAAACGAGGACACTGTGTCCGGAGAGAGATGTTGCCATTGATTTCTTCATGTCATGTTTTGTTGTTGTCAGCAGTACGAACTTAATTCTATTCACCTCCGTTGAAATTAACTGGACACAGAAATCTCAGACACAGATTTCACAAAACCTGGACAAATAAATCCAAAACTAACTTGATGGAGACGAGAGACAAGTGAAGAAATGTGTTTTTTGTAATTTGGAAGAACTGATCCTTTTTCTTTTAAATGGAAATGTTACAATTTAAACAGAATCACATAAGTAGATATTCTTATATATCAGTTTTAGTTTTTTTAGAGTTCAGGACTTTAGCGCAAACTGCTGCTAAAACCACAATAATTCCTTCCTACGTTTCTCTTTGTTCTGCAGATACAACATGTAAACCAGCCAGACTGTTGTTGGAGAGTGGGTTTCTTCTGTTTTTTATTGATGGGGCTCAGCCAGCAGTTTCACCTGACCCCTGTGAAGAAACGTATATCTCATTTCACTGTGTAGAAGAAGTGTAGACTCCCGTCCTTGTTTCTTGACTTTGCTCCAAAGCAACATTTCATCTCTCTGATTGTTTTTGCGTCTCTCTGCCTGGAAAGGATTTGGTCTCGTCAGCTGTTCACATAAACAGAGAAAGCAGACGTTCTCCTTCTTATTTTTGATGTCGGGTTTCAGGCCTAAACTGTTGTTATCAAGGATGTTAGGCTCGACCGTTTCCCCAAAGCTGCAATCAGAGGTTTTATTTTGACCAGTTTAGTCCTGCGGTCACTCCCACACAAGTCTGAAAACAACTCGACTCTGACATGAAAGCTCGACAGTTTGCTGCTTTCCGAACATCCTGTGACCATGAATGGAAGTTTGTTTATTTCAAAAACCTAAAGAAACCTCTCAGAATTCATTTAATGAACAGGGAGTGGTGAAAATAACAGAAACACCTTACAACACAGCCTGAAAAATAACCATCCACGCCACAGTCTGTCCTCTGCAGCGGCGTGGCTGTTGTTCTGATCACTTCCTGCTACCTGTTTTTGAAATGTGGACACTGACCTCAGGTCAGCTGGCCTTTTGTTCCAGAGGACCAACCTGAGGTGTGACTGGACTGTAGTCAGCAGTGGTTGCAGCTATAGCAGGTTCTTGTGATCCTCTTAGTGCTGCCGCCAATCATGGATTCATTCTGTGGATTTTTTTTTTCTTTTTTTAAAGTACTGTAAAACAACCCAACAAGAATTCCCAGAACCCAACATCCTCAAATGTCTTGTTTTGTCCAACCAAAAGCTTGTGTTTACATCTACATCAGACAGAGAAAAGCAGCAAATCTTCACATTGTAGAAGATGTTTGGCTTTAAAAGAAAATTATTATTAAAGGACTGAAACAATTAAGCAAATATCAGAATTGTTGCAGACCAGGTTTTTTAAATTCTCATGAATAAAGTTGATGAAGATTCCTTAAATTTGGTGACAATTTTTCTATGACTTATGTGCAATTTCATAACAAACAGACACTGATTAGTCTCCGTTATTTGCTCAGTGGTATTCGACAAGACGAGAGTCCGTCTGCAGGGTCGGTTCTCGCTCTCGTGTTGGTTCAGGTTTGCTCGCGGCGTCTTTAAATCTTTGTGCTCGCCGGGGGTCACGCTGCTCTCTGATTAGTCCTGATTATCCTGCTGTTTGTCGCCTTTGATCACAACAGCTCAGGCAGGTTTGTGCAGTTGACAGTTTTGGGCTTTAAACACTTATAAACCTCCAGTGTTACTGAGCAGAAAAGGATTTGATTTAATCGACATGTTTTACAGGCGGCCTTTGTTAGCTGGTAGTGAGAGTGAAAAACCTCCTTAAAATAGGAGTCCGATTTGTTATTTCCACAGTTTCCTCTTTATTCGCAGAGCAGCAGTTTGTCATCTCAGTTAGAAAAAGCTTAACAGAAACACACAGAACACATTAACACAAGTTTTCAACAGGACTGTTCTCAGTTTCCTGCAGCTACTTCCTGTGTTTTATCCCTGCTGATCACATCACTGCAACATTAATACCCAAAAGTGTTTTTCTTTATCATATTTATGGGTATGATGCTGCTCTACAGGAGGTACAAACAAAGGGTATTATGGCTTCAGTGATTCAGTGGTTACCAGTGTATCTGTTCAAATCAAATCAGAAGCAGAATTGTTCCCTTTACTTTGTTATTGCCTGACGTTTGTGTTATTGTCTGCAGCTGGTTGGGAGGCTGATGATGTGGTGTGAAGATGGAGGCTCCTGAATACCTGGACCTGGATGAGATCGACTTCTCCGATGATTCAGTGGTCAGTACAGTCCCCTAAAAATGTCTGCATCTGCCCCGAGCTTCATCCTATGGATCAGTGTGGGAGTCTCCAGGAGGCCTGACTATGCATTTGTAACATGCTCACCTTTCCAGGCACATTCAGCTACATACAATAATGTGTAAAAACAAACAGCTTAGTACCTGCATACGTTTATCAAACACCAACAACAGACAAAAATCATGAAGTTGAACCAACACTTTTGTAAAACAGTTTAAACAAAAAGTTAACATTATAACCTTGATGAAGGTAGACAGACTGCATTAGTTTTGTGTATAAAACTGGTAACTGAGTGTATAACTACACAGCTAAAACCTACAGCTGTCCAACTGCTTAATGTTACAATCTGTCTGTACTTAGAGCAACACAACCACCGCTGCAATTAACTAATATCTAAATATAACTGCTTTGCACAGCCGCTCAACTGCTGTGTTCAATTATCTCTCAATCTTTCTTTTTTTGTCTTTCTTCCTCGTCCTGCAGTATTCTGTGACGTCTCTGAAGAGCATCCCAGAGTTGTCCAGGAGGAGCGATGGCCAGGCCGAGGAGAGACCAGGTAACTAAGTATTATAAAAGTAAAGCTTAGTTAGAATTTATATTCTCTTTTTAACTAAAACTGTCTCTATTGTTTGTGAAATTGTTTCAAACTTTACTTTTTATACATGTAAACTTCAAGGTCTATTTAATTCTCTGTGAAACTGAACTACGTTATTTAAACTCAGCTGATCTCTTATCGTCTCTCCTCCTCCTGCAGCTCCAGCCATCAACTGGAGTCGTGGCGTTTCCTCCCACAGCGGCGGGGGAATCAAACCCACGGGGCTCGCTGAGGTCCACAGTAAGTTTCGGCCGGTGAAGAGGGTCTCCCCTCTCAAACACCAACCAGAGACCACCGACTCTGACTCGGATGGAAAAGTTCAGAGTCAGAGCCAGAGCCAGAGCCAGGGGCCAGGGGAGCCGGGGGAGGGCAGTAAAGATGACCCCAGCTCTGACAAACCGACTCACGCCTCCACCTCCTCCGACGGGCCGGGAGGGAAGGCAAAGGGCCTGGGCGGCAGCGTCGGTGTCCTGGGGGGGAACAACCCCCAGGCTCTGTTCGGGGAGCTGGAGCACTACGATCTGGACATGGACGAGATCCTGGACGTGCCTTATATCAAGTCCAGCCAGCAGATGTCCACGCTGCCTCGCGTCCCCCACGACAAGCGCTCGGTGACGGGGAGCAACCTGGGCGGAGGCACCCTGGAGAGGAGCCGGGGAGGAGGGCTGAAGAGCTCCGCTTTACCCCACAATGAGCCTCTGAGCCTGGGCAGCAGCAGCTCACAGACTCAGGTACATACTGATCAAAACAAAGATAACAAGAAATGATCGTTGTGTTGGATTGATAAACTAAAGCACACAGTTCACTAAGCTGTAAAAGTCTTTTTTTTAGCAAGACTTGTGGATCAAACATCTGGCCTTCAGGAAAAAAAGCATGACATTGTGTATCTGTAGAAAGACAAAGGCTTTTAAAGGACCAGTGTGTAGCTTTTAGTGGCATCTAGCGGTGAAGTCACAGATTGCAGCCAACTGAATATCCTTTCCAACATAGCGTGCAGGAGAACCTACGCTGGCCGACGCGAAAACGTGAAAGGCCAGTGTTTGGTTTGTGGAGCTGTGTTTCTATGAGTGGGTTCCTGTTTTGTTTATCTCGTGCACACGATGCACAGTCCTTCCAGTAGTGTCACACTGTTCCACTGATCTACACGTGGCGGTAATGCACCAACAAACCCAGAAGAAAACTGCGAGCTAGTAAACATGGATGTAAACTGTGCTGGATTCAAAATACTTATAAAATTGGCTTTGCAAATGTTTTATGAGGAAGGAAATGCACGTTTGTTAGACCCCAAGGATATGCTCAATGAGTTTTGGTGGGTAACACCAAATGTAAACATAATTATTGTTTGTTGACTAGGAAACTCCACCGGGCCCCTTTAACCTTTTATCCAATAAACATGTTCACAGGAATTCCTTCAGGCTTCTGTTACAACATTTCACGCTGTAACAATAAATATGAGTTTTATTAATGAATTATTTATTCAACTGTAATGTTATGACTTTATTTGAAAAGTCACCCAGTTAATATTCATGTGGTTTTTGCAGTATTGTGTCCTGTCTCCGGTGAAGTGGTCTGACCTGAGGAAGTCCAAGTCGATGGATCCGGACCTCCACCACCTCCACCGCTCCCCAGCTGGAGGAGGCTACCAGTCGGAGTTGCTCTCCTCCGGACTCCTCAGCTGCTCCTCCTCCCTTTCTTCTTTCTCTGACGCTGGTACGAACCTAAAAATACTGTCAGCCTTTCTTCTCCTCTGTTTTACACTTTGTGGTGGACAAAAACTCTGTAGTAACATTGTGTAAATGTGTGTTATGATGTGTTTGTATATAATAATGACTTCCAGACAAGCTGCTGTCAGCGCGGGTTTATCCAGACTCCCAGAGCCAGAGGCCGGGCGTGGAGCCTGCAGGGGGCCCGGGGATGATGTACCCCCTGCCAGGCTGCAGCGTGGGCAGGCCGGACGCCTCCAAGCCCTGGCCTACTGCCCCCGGAGGAGGAGGAGGTGGAGGCGGAGGCAGCGGGGGGCCGAGGGGGTTTGGAGGAGGTGGAGGAGCAGGAGGGGAGGTGGACGAGGAGACCAAGAAGAACCAGAACATCATGAACATCGTCAGAGAGGGACAGATCTCTTTGCTGGTGAGTGGGAGGTCATCATGCTAAAGGTGGGCGATCTAACATTCAGATGTTTTATCCACCTCTCATTTCTCCTCCTCGTCTCCTCTTCCTGTTTTTCCCTCTACTGCTTCTCTTCCCCCACCTCCTGCAGCCTCACCTGGCGGCAGATAACCTGGAGCTGATCAGAGATGAGGATGGGAACAACCTGCTGCACATCTCGGCCTGTCAGGGTCATGCTGACTGTCTGCAGCATCTCACCTCTCTGATGGGCGAGGACGGCCTCAACGAACGCAACAGCCAGCAGCTCACCCCTGCTGGTCTGGGAGTCAAGGTCAGTGTGTGTGAACAAAGTGTGTGTTCACTTCCAAAGCTACTTAGTGACTTTAAGATGTATCAGCTTTTTATTAAGTTACTCCTTCAGTGTTGTTACAGCAGACATGAAGCAGTTTAAATTACTATATTCAGTCGTGTGACTAATTCCTTATTTACAGTAGACCTGCTCACTAACACACTACACTGTAGAAAACTGTCAATGTGATCTAAAAAAGTTTTGATTAGGGTTCAGCTATTCATTTTCTGCATAATTTAATATTCTACAGATTCTTCTGATAAGAATACTTGTTGTGTTATAAATACAGAGAGTCAATATGAGAAAAATCAAGCAGACCAGGTCTCCTTTAAAATGAACAAATACAGGATTCCTCGTAAAATAATAAACAGCTAACTGGAGTAATTGTTTCAGCCTTGATCTTGGTAAAACCTAAATAAGATGTATGTATACAAATGTTAGAATTGTTCCTTTGGAGTCATTTCTAAATTATTTTGTCAAATTAAAGTGGGGAAATAAACTTCCAAAGTATCTTAAACTCTGAGATTATTACTCCAAATTCCACTTTAGACCATAAACCCAAACAGTTCTGCATGTTTTATTATGAGATTCCCACCTTTCAAATGCACTTACTGGCCACTTTATTAGGTACACCTGTACCATATCTAATGCAATCCAGTACAACAGCTCTGCCATGAATTATTCTTTTACAAAGATTATACATTTTCAGTTTTCATAGACACTTGGGAAGCCTAAAATGACTCAAAGAATCCTTGTTCCACAAAGAATCTTTTCTATTTAATATCTTTAATAAAAAATATGAATGGATGTTGATTGTGCAGCTTCATCTTTATTTTAGCTGCATATTCGCCCAACCTGGTGTAAATATATTGAGTCCTTTACAGCTTAAAATTACTAAAATATGCTCAATTTCCTCCATTTTGCACTCACATGTGGAAAGATTTGTCCTTAAAGACAACATCTGTAAGCTAACAAGGGCATGCAGGCATTTGATTGGCTGTTGGCAGCTGGTCAGTGAGGTCATAAAGCATAAAGATGAAGGTTTTTGATAAAATGATATAAACTTTTACATCAGTTCTGTTGGCAGCAGCAGGATGTTCAAAATGAGGCTGGAATGAAACTGAGGAAAGTCGACGTTGTAAATACGGAGTATGTTCTGTTTTCTTTGCCCTGCAGTGGAAACCAGGCTCTTGATTGGCTGCCAGACAGGAAGTGTGTTATCTAGAGACAAGCTGGCCAGCTGAGTCCTGGTTGGCTCTTATCAGCAAGCCTCTTGTTTATCCACTCAGATTAATGCCATGACAGATTTCCAACCACCTGGTCCCTTAGGAAACATGTTCACTGTGTGTGTTTTTGTTGCAGAATGGTCATCTGGAGTGTGTGAGGTGGATGGTGAGTGAGACGGAGGCCATTGCAGAGCTGAGCTGCACCAGAGAACATCCCAGTCTGATCCACTACGCTGCCCGCTATGGACAGGTAACACACAGACACACACACACATATACAAGCACACACACTCATTCACATAAATACAATAACAAGTCTCCGTCCGTCTCTCTGTGTGTCTCTCCAGGAGAAGGTCTTGCTGTGGTTGCTTCAGTTCATGCAGGAACAGGCGATCTCTCTGGACGAAGTCGACCAGAACGGAAACACCGCCGTCCACGTGGCTGCTCAGTACGGACACCTCACCTGTATACAGGTGTGTTCTTCCTCTGTTTTCTCTCAGCCGGTTGTGGTTGGTCTCTGATGTCTCCTCCATCACCTCCTCTCAGCACTCGGTAGCACCGTACATCAAGACATTTATCTTTGAGCAGCCTTAAAATATTGAATCACAAATGGTAAAGTACGTTAAAAAAGGTAAAGAATAAAAGTTACTTTCAGAAATCCGTTCTCAACTTCTAACTACTGTTTGTTTGCTCACTTATGTCACCTGACCCTGACCTGATGACTGATAGAGCCCCACTAAAGATGGTGTTATAGTCATTCTTAACCTACAGCTCAGTAACACAGAACATGATTTTAATATTATAATTTCAATATTTGAACAATGTAAATGTCAACATTAAATCCCAAAGTTTAGATTTCTATACCTTTTATTTTTCCAGGTGGGCGGGACGACAGGAACATCCTGCTTCAGTTGCTCTGCTCCTACTTTTAATTTATTTTAAAGTGTGTTTTACAATCTAAAGCTAATTTTCCTACCATGGAAGCTGAGCGTGGCACACCCTGCTGAAGGAGAGGTGGATGTTATCAGTCTTGTCTGCTTCCTCTTGGCTAGCCAGACCGACAATCAAAATGCTGATAGTTAATGATCTGTTTTAGATTTAGAATAGCTGCTTTTTCTCAGCAGACCCAAGTAGAGCTGCACTGTGGGGAGAGCATTTTACTTCACAGAGGCAGAAGTACCAATACTGGAGCTGATACTGGAAATAATAAAGTTTCTGTTACTTAGAAACAAGCGTCAACATGTCTGAACTCAGAGCAGTAACGGTTCACGTCTCTGTGTCTGTATCCAGACTCTGGTGGAGTACGGATCTAACGTGACGGTCCAGAACCAGCAGGGGGAACGGCCTTCCCAGAGTGCCGAGCGGCAGGGACACACCACCTGTGCTCGATACCTGGTCGTCGTGGAGACCTGCATGTCGTTGGCCTCGCAGGTTGTTAAACTCACCAAGCAGCTCAATGAGTAAGTTACAGTATTTTTACTTTTACTGTTGATTTTATTTCAGTTACTGTACTGGATTGTTTGGTTTTTGTAGTTGTTGTTGTTCTTACAGTTCTTATTTATGACTTTATGTCATTTCTGATCTATTGTAGGTATTGGAAGGTGTTTTAATTAGAATTTTTTTTAATTCTTTTTCTTCATTATGACCCCTTCAATTCTGTTTCCTCCAAGTATTCAGTTTGCAGCATGTTGGCTGACATTTTGCACCAGAAACAGATGCAGTTCTGAAATGTCTTTGCTCAGCACGTCTACGACCAATTTACAACCAAAACAATTAACTAATTGAACTAAACTCCTGCCTGCTTGCACCTCATCTCCCGTCGGCACACTGTGCTGGACATGAAGTTACCAAACACACAAAGGCAAAGAGGTTCTCAAGGTCGTAGTACTGATATGTAAATAGAGCCAATAATTTTTTACAAACGCTCAGCAGCTACAGTTACAGCTTGTCTACACTGACACTGACAAACCTCCACCTTATGATGCTGAATCATTCCCAGTTAGAGTTAATGCTGTTGTGTGTGTGTGTGTTTGTCATGCAGACAGGCAGTGGAGAGGATAGCGCTACAGAAACAACTACAGAGAGTGATGGACCCCAACAAGGCAGAGGGGACACCTTCCAGGTCACCCAGGTAACACACACACACACACACACACACACACACACACACACACACACACACACACACACACACACACACACACATAAAAGGCCCTCGCTTTACACACTCAATCTCTATATTGGTATTTTATCTGCTATCACCTGACAAAAGAAGTTGAGCCAAGATGTGCGAGTCAAGGGAGTGAGTCTGAGAAATACTGCTTTTCCTGGTCAGTGCTGGGAAACAGCGCAGTCGCTGAGATTGGGGAGTGACGATGGTAACTTATACTCCGAGCCTCAGATTTGAAGTAGTAGCAGTAGTGAAAGTGAGTGATCGAAGCATTTACAGCAGTTTTCAGATGAACCGCACAAAAGAGAAAACCTAAACACACCACACGGACCAGCTGTCAGGCTAATAAAGGTATTAACAACATTACACAATAAAAACACACAAAAAAATGTAAAAGTTAAGGATAATTTCTGTCTCCCTCTGTGGACTCCAGCTCCCATCAGCCCTCAGTGGAGGCGTGGCCAGAGATGATGCTGACAGCGGAGGGGACTCCGGGTGATGGTCATTGGCTGGTTCGTCAGGGAGGGGTGGCACCGGGACCAGACTCGGTGCTGCGGCAGCTGCTGGGGAAAGACATGTCGGACACGCTGTGTTCCAGAGAGAGGCTGCCTCCGGCGGGTGGTCTGAGCAGAGAGGGCCCCTGTGGCCCCGGGGCCCCTGGGGCCCGCAAGACCGGGCTGGTGGAGAGGAGAGAGCTCAAACTTGCGAGACTCAAACAGATCATGCAGCGCTCTCTGAGTGAATCCGACTCGGACGGTTATCCACCAGAGGAAGGTAAAAGTCAAGGAGCCTCGGCCTCAAACACGCTGCGACCTGAAAGGCCGTCCCACCTGCCAATCACAGAGGAGGAGCCAGTGTCAAACCACCTTAACCTGATGATGAAGAAGCACCTCCCCTCCTCCGCCTCCTCCGCCACAGCTGAGAAGAAGCTGGCATTTTCTCTTAGCGGGTCAAAGTCAGCGGACAGCGTCGGTTACAACCCGTCCCCCACCTCCAGCGACCCTGAGGCGGCGGACAGTAAAACACCAGACGCTTCCGGCGATATCCAGGATGCTGCTAACGGCCAGAAAGTTGCCACCAGCCCCAAGAGCGCCCTGAAGTCGCCCTCATCTCGCAGGAAGACGTCTCAGAACCTGAAACTGAGGGTCACCTTCGACGAGCAGGTCCACAAGAGCTCCAATCCGGAGGCGGAGCAGACCAAAGGGCATCACGGGAAGGAGAGGACTCCAACAGGGAGCTCTGAAAGCAAGCGTCCGTTCGGGGCTTTCCGCTCCATCATGGAGACGCTGAGCGGAAACACAAACCACAACAACAACAGCGCTGCTCAGTCGGGCTCTGCTGTTAAACTGTCCACCTGTCAGAGCTCACCTGGCAGGAAGTCAGAGAGTAAAGGCAGCCCAGGAGTAGGAGCCAAGGGCAAGAGCAAAACCAGTAACGTTTAACCAGCCTGTGCCTACTGAGGGGCAGAGAGCACATAAAGAACAGACCACTGAAAACAAAAAAAACAGCCGGCAAGAGGCAGCGAACGTGAGAAATTTATAGCGAATTACCGTTACTGATACATTTGTACCCCTTCTTCTCCGTTTCATAACTTTAAACACACATACACGTCACGTGACATCCAACATCATACTTCCTGTTTACATCACCCAAAGTATCATGGGAACTGTAGTGCCAAAACTCCCAAATGGACAAACAAATAAGTTAAAACACCACAGTATTCATATTCATATACAGATATTCAGTGTTTTGAAACCCAGAACATATACAGTTCAATGACACCTTCATGAATGAAGGATTTCTAACTGGGTTAACTTATCCTGAAAATAACAATCCATGACATCGAGTAACGATACCACGGTCCTGTAAATATTTGAAGACAAGACTAAAGTTATATCTCCAGCTACAGTATGTTTATTTGGTCCAAACCACAGTGGTGGAAAAGCTGACTTTGCATAATTGTAGTATTTGGTTTGGATACAGTCACACCAGCTTGATCACAAGCAGACCAGGTCTTGTAAACAAACAGTTTGTTTATTGGACGGAGACTTTATGACCTGTCATCCTGCCAGTTTGTCCTGTTTAATACAGGAGACTTTATTAGTCTGTTCAAAGTAAAACAGTCTAAGTGACTAACAGACTGCACACACAGACAATAAAAAGAAAGTTTTCACTGACTGAGAAGAGTCAACATCCGTTCTCTTTTATTCCTAATCCCAAATTCACATTACTACCACAAACATACTTGGTTCTTTACTCAATTAGTCAGGAAAATAAACGTCCCAGTAAAAGTTTAACAAAGTAATCTCTACTGAAGGTCCACTGAGCAGCTTTCAGTTTTCATTGAAAAAAAACTAGTGAATTGATGGTTGGTTAAGATTGTTTTGTCAAACTACGATTCCCAAGATCAAGTATTAACGTTCACACTCAGAAAATGTATTTTTGTTTATGCAGTGATTGTTTGTTTATTCCAATAATAACCAACAGTGTTTCCTCACTGTTTTGTTAGTCATTCTGAGGTTTTTACACCTGCTAACCATAAAGTTTCTCATGTTCTTTGCCTCAAACTTTTGACTTTTGATGGTTTTTATACAGTTTAAGGACTGAAAGACAAAAAGAGAAACCGTCTCCGCTCTGTCACTGTCTGTTATTGTGTTCACGTGTATTTGATGCCGTTATTTGGAGAAAAGAATCACTACAAAGTGAATGTGTGTTTTAATGATGCAACTGTTTTTATTGAAAGACTGAAGGAAGTTTGTGTATTAATCAGCGTCCTGCAGAAACCTCACATCTCCGTAATACAACTTCTTACATATTTGTAGTTTTGTCACATTTAGTTTGATGTTTTTTTTCGGATCACAGAACCGTCCCAGAGTTCACTGCTCTGCTCAAACAAACCAAAACAAAAAAGTGTCAAAACTTTATCTTTCCAGACGGAGATTGAAGGTTTCTGGTTCTCTGCCACTCTGTTACTGTACTCTGAACGACACTAAAGATGAACTTATGTGATATTTATGTTTATGCACACAGTTATGATTTTAAAATTGAAAAATGTGGTTATAATCATGCACGTGGTTAACGTGCACCAGCACAACAAGTAGTTTTAAAGCCACTGTATATATAGTAGTATTTAATTTTTTTTTTCCTTCTTTTCACATCATATTCCACACATTGTTTTTATTTCCATGGTTATTATTATCTATGCAGTATTTTTGGCATGAAGTAGACGTTAGTTGTGTGATGTGTTTGAGACGGGGAGGTTTACGTATGCACCTTCTACAGCGGGCCGCTCGTATGAACTTTAAGAGAAAGAAGAAGTAGAAACACAAGTTGAAACTCGTCATTCCAGAGATTTTATTCAGCTTACAGGAGATTGTGAACGCTGACAAACTGTCTCAAAGCTTGAAAGTGGAAGACGCAGGCTGTTATCTGATGCTCTTATCCAGTGTTTGAATTTCAATGTAGCAATATGTGGGGCTCGGATTTGGTGAACGTATTGAAATATACACAAAACAACAAAAACATGCACAGCAGAAGGTTTCTTCTGTCTGTTTGCCTCATGACATGTTTATTAGGCTGTTTCCTCCTCTTACTATTACCAAATACTAAAAATAGAAGGAGAAAACTGATAACACTTAGTGACACATTGGGGCAGATAAACTGCTTATTGGTCACATTAGCAGCTGCCATCCTTAACAGAAAACTCTTAACCTTTTGAGGAATTTGCTGTTTTATAGTTTTTTTTATATGAAGATTCCTTCATATCTGTTTCACGTCTGCGTCAGCACTTACCTCTGTTCGGTTTTTAACCAGCTTAGCACAAAAACCGGAGGGAATTTAGACAAAATGTCACAGTATTCCTTTAAGCCTCACCACTTCTACTTACAGATTACAGCCTCTCTTAGTTTGTAGTTTGGGCAGAAACTGGATCACGTCTGTCATTGTTTTGATGTACCTTTACTTTAATACAAAATGCTGTTTCTGGTTCTGATGCAGCAGAATATTTCTAATCCAAGCTGATCGTTGTTGGACATCAGCCTGCACAGTTTGATGTTTATACATCTGTAGTTTGGATCAGAGAGATTCTGCGGTGCAGTTTACTCATCTGGTTTACAAAGACTTTTTAAGGTTTACACACTCTTTGGCTGTTATTGTTCTTGAGTCTGTGGGTGATGATGATGGTGGATAATTTGAGGCAGTGGAGTCTGGGAGGATTTACCTGCATCCAGTCTGCTGATTCTGGCTTGTTAAAGCAACCGTCCGTTATTTGACCGTCTTCCTCAGTTGAATCTTTTTGCGTCCAGTACAGATACACGACTTGTTCGGGCCGCTGACGTTGGGCGTTAAGGTCCGGCTCATAGTCGGTGTTCCTGTTCATCCCAGAGCTGTTGGATGGGGTTAAGGTCAGGGCTCTGTGCAAGTTCTTCCACACCAAACTGGGGAAACCATTTGTTTATGTAGCTGCTTTGTGGCACCGGCGTGTTGAAACAGGAAAGGGACCAACGCTGACACAAAGCTGTCTGAACACTATTGTCTTCTGAAAATGGATTTAATACAAACTATTTTTTTTTTTTTTTTTTTTTTTTTTTTAAATATTGGACTGCTTCTTTAACCACTGGTTCTTTCTACTAATACAGAGAGCCGAGTGGAAGGGAAACATGTGGGCATGGTTATCAAGTCAAAACTTGCTGTTGTTTTGTAAGTCTTCCATCTTTACTTCACACCCGGCTAATTTAAGGGAACCAACTGGTTCCAATTAAAATTCCAGTAAGCAGTTTGGAGAATGTGTCGAGAGTTTTTTCACTCTGTTGGAACAGCAACAAGTAAACTGGCCAGATTTGGCCCTAGAGTTTGGTAACACTTTATTTTAAGGATTCATATTTCTTATAGTTTTTCTTCTTTGGAAGTTTCCCAGAAATTACTGTCATTTATTCCTAATTACATGGGAAATATCGACCGAGCTCAATTGCTAAACCTCCAGTTGATTAATTCCAATATTAATCTGACAGTTAGTCTTAAAAATGTCAAATTTGTCATCCAACAAGCAAATATTTCAACATATTTAAAGACTACAGTTTCCAAAAGAAGTGATTTATCTGGTGTAATATGGAGCTTTTCTTTGAAGGAAACAACTAATTCTAAACCCAACATAATCAACTGAAATAAAAGAACACTGTCTATATTTCCCCTATAATTAGTTAATTAGTTCTTTGTAAGAGACATGCCAGGAAACTATTAGGAAACTACAGATTGTAAAATAAAGTTCTCCATTGCCTCAGAATATTGTACGCTGCCAAAACAATCAGTGTTCTGTCTGTGGGTTGATTGTGTTGATGAGATTGTTTTTTTGAAATGCAGTTTTATTTTATTTGAAGTGTCTTCATCGTAACCGCTCCTTCGGGACGAGGCCAAGGTGCTCTGCCTGTTTGTCGTATTTTGAATGAACTCTTCAGATGGACAATGTTGCTGCATCGACTCGGATGTGAGAGCAAATATCAGTGAATGTTGGAGGAGGCTGATCTGAACTCAGTTTTTTTGTTTTACTAACCAGCGTGTACAGAGACAGACGGCTGCTCTTGTGTTATTTAAGCTGTTGTGAAGACAAACTGAAATAAACTGTTACCTTGAGCGGATAAATGTTGTTCTGTTTTTTATTTAAACTGAAGATGTTGAATTAGAGCTTCATGATCAGGGCGACATTTCATAAATGTTGAAGATTTTTAATCACATTGACTTTTCTTGTCTGTCCCATAGATCTTTTTTTGTACATAGTTAAGTTACTTCACACTGAAGCACCACACGTCACTTTAAACTTTACATTACTCATCATTTTCATAAACATAAGTTATTTTCAAAGCATTTCTCCTTCTTCCAGGAAGCTGTTAGTCTTTAGTTTATTTCTGCCAACCCCCTTCTTTCTGCTGCAGTATTGTAGTGTTGGATCTTTCATATTGAACTGAGTATTCAGACAGCACACATCAGTACTTTTACTTCTGTAGTTTTTATGTCTTTGAAAAATATTTCAAAAATATGTAAAAAAAACAGATCTGCTTGATACAGGTGGAAGTTATGAATCTCTTTGCTCGTTCAGTTCAAAGATCGGATTTATTTAAGTACAAACACTGTAAGGTTTCGAGCTCAGCCAACACCTATCTGCTGCAGAATTATCACATCATGATTGTTTCTGTCGGGTTTGCAGTCTGCCAGTAATCTTTTAACCAGAGAATAACTTACTGTGGATCATATCTGAGCTGACAGATCACCATCAGTGAGCTTAGCTTTCACCTGATGGTGATCTGAGTGTGATGTGGGTCATGTGAACAACATATTCTGAATTAGGGTTTATTCCAAATGAAGCATTTTCCAATTCAGATATGTGTGATTTGCTGATCTTGTCGTGTTTCAGCAGCATTCTCTGGACATGTATACAGCACATCCAGAATCTGCGTCTCAGTTGGTGTTTTTATGGCCTCTCGCCTGTTTACGTCGGCTCTGTGCGTTGGAAACAAACCAACCAGCCAACAGTTTCCAGGCTGCAGTAGAGATGCTGCCCAAAGGAAAAGCCCACATTCCTGGTGGGAAGGAGAAACACACCGACTGTTAAACACTTCTAAAAACTTGGATATCAACAGGTTCTGATCGAGGATGCACATCATGGGGCGTTTTAGGTTAGTCAGAGTATGAACGGCTGCATTTAAACATTTTCATTTTCATTAGTCATGTAAACAGCTTAGTAGGAATAACGTCTTTTTTGAACATTTTGTGATTGTAAACGTAGTCAATGACACCAAACAGTCAGTAGATTAAACCCAGTTCAACTTATATATACATATACATACACAACACTTTACTAGTCGAGTTGGACACTTAACGTTAAAGTCAGAATTTGTTTTTGTTGTTGATACAAAACTAATGAAGATGTCGTATTGACAAGACAAACCGATGACAAATGAAAACCTAAATGAGTTGCAACATAACAAAAATCAGATGTGATGTTTAATATTATCTTCAGATAAATCATAAACTAGAACAACCAAACAATCAGACACGAGATGATTGATAACAGAATTCAAAACCAAGATTTCAGACTCTTTCAATAACGACTGAAGCTTTCTTCACTTTCACTCAGACCACCTCCGACACCGTCAGAGGCCCTCTGTAGGTCCCTGGACCCCACTTTTGACCACTGCTGATCGAGATGGATGTCGTGTGTGAATTGTGCTCTCTGGTAATTTAATGGACGATACATAACAGAGCGTATATTTATTTCTGTGCGCCTCAGCGGCATCAAAAACAGTCACTTAACGGGGCAGGATTTATGGTGTTTGGGTAGCAAATTGGCCTTTGATGGTTCCCACGCAGGGTCGGCTGCTTCCCCACGGAGCCTAATGGGGTTTGCTCTAATAGCGTCCCTCAATCATCGCCACGAATATGAAACATGAGCTCGCTGACTCACAATTAGCAAAAGAACCCAGAGAGAGAGAGAGACAGAGGACTTGATGTGTGAAGGAGCAGGATTCATCAGGGTTTCCAAACGCTCCAGTTCATGTAACAAAAAACAAGAGCTATTTGTTTCCTTTTTCCCTCCCTCTCTCTTCCTCTTTCCTCCTTTTCTTCCAGGGAGGTGGTGGTGGGGTGGGGGGGTGAAGTTAAACTGATAAATTAGACCTCATTTATTGGACAACAGTTTGAGTCGATACCCAGGGGCCTCTGCTCTGCAGCGTGGACGAGGCTCCAGAGCCGCTAATTGGTTGGCTCTGTGTGGATGGAGGGGGTGTTTGGTGAGGGGCGGGTGGGGTGGGGGTGTTTAAGGCGGGCGGGGCAGGCGGTGCGTTTGGCCGGTGCTGATGCTCACACACACACACACACACAGGAGCGGTTGTCTCGCGGCACACGCCACGAAAACGGACGAGACAAGCGCTTGATTTGACAGCCGGGGCGGAGGGGTGGAGAGGCGGGGGGGTGGAGGAGTCATGTATAGATTTTTGTGTCTGTTGTTTTGGCTTATTTGTGTGCTTCTTTTACTCAGTCAATCAAATTTAATTGACACCGCTGGGCTGGGGCCGGGGGCCCGGCGGCATGCTGGGATGACAGGCCTTTAATGCCAAAGAGAGGAGAGGAGGTTCTTCTGCCTGTGAAGGATGGAGGGGGGGTGCTGAGGGTGACAATTCCTCCGCCCGTCAACAGCATTAATTGATGTAACAACAGCGATGATGGATACTAATAAATACGACCTTTAAGAAAAAAAGTAATTAGATGGCGTCCTGGTCAAACCGCTGATTCCAGACTGGCTGATAAACACCATTCGTCTTCCACGGAGGCCTTCAGGCCGACACGAGGCGCGTTCGTTCACATGCAGATCAAACTCCGCATTTGCATTTTGGCCTCAACAACAAGACACCAGAGCGCTCACGTCACGAGGAACAAGTCCTTCAGTTTGTTTTCCTACAAGGAGCCAAACTCGATGTTCTTCATCGTGACCCAAAACTCCAACCAGCCGATCTTCTCTGCGTCCTTTCTTCGTCTTCTCTTCGCCGTCACACAGCGTGGATTCAACTGACGATTCGAAGAGCGTCCACTCAGGTTCCAGATCAGAGGTGGCCAAGAAGTTTAAACAGGATTTATCCAGCAAGAAAAATCTGGGCGGTGAAGTGAAAGAACAGCACTCGCCCCTCCCTGAGCTGCAGCTCTGCACGGGCCTCAAACTAAGACCAGAACCAGAGTCTTTAAGACTCGACCCGACCGAACCTGCTGAAAGTTGAGATCCACTACTGACCGTTAGTTCACCAGGCTGAAGCTTGCATCACTTAGTTAGTTGTTACTTTGCAGATTCAGACTATTAATGCAAAATATAAATCAACTAGTAAACGATGATATTTTATTACAGATTAAACTACCCAGCAGTGTATAAAGTAGTTCAATGAGCTCCACCTTTACCAGCTGCAACATTAAAGTAAAGTGAAGTCACATTAATGCATCAATAACCAGAATCCAGTGATATAATATATATGATTCTGAAATGGACATTTCTGCATGACGAGTACTTTTAAGGTAGTAAAAGATGTGAGAACTCTTTTTAGTGATTTTAACCTGGTGACAATGAGATTATTATGGGTAGAAATGATGGTGAAAAGTACAAAAAAAAAGACCCAAGTTGAAATAAACCTGAATTATTCCAACTCGTTTCCTTCAGGTTGGGTTGTGATTGACTTTTCACATCGTCAGCATGCAACATTTAAAAAATAACTGCAGGAAAGACATAAATCACAGCTGTGTGTTACTTTGTAATGTGTTACCTGTTGACGCGGCTGTTTAATTAATCAGAAATGATGATTAAAATCTTTTGGCTTCAAACTGCTTCAGTTACAGATATTACCAATACAAACATGTAACATGATCAGGAAGTATTAATAACTTTTATTTAGTTGTTGTCTGGTCTTCATATATTAGAAGACCTGGTCTGAGCGGGCGGTGGGCCTTAATGTGTTACATTAACAGGTTTTTATTGTATTTCTGATTAGATCTATTGTTTGTGCTTTGGACCAGTTATAATCTGACAGCTCAGCCTGTTAGTGAAGTTCAGTGCTTATATTATGAACACAGTATTTATAATCCAGCAGTAATGTTGGCAGGTGAGCAGATAACATCAATACTCAGAGGCAGGCGAGGACTCAAAGCTGAAAACAAAGAAACTAAAGACAAAACTGACCCACCTTTCTTTATTTTAACCTCCAGCTTTCTGTTCTGCTGATTTTCTGGAAGTGAATCAAACAAGAAGCTTCACTGTTTATGGGACCAAAAAATAAAACATAACTGATATTTATAGAGAAAACACTGGTCAGAGTTTAAGACATGATGGATAGAGCAGCTCCACACCATCTAAACATTCAGAATGTTTCTGTTTCTAACTTTGAGAGCGCACAGCACACAACTCTTCTCCAGTTCACTGTTTTATTCACCAGATGTTCTCATGATCTTTATTAGGCTGGTGCCTGAGGCCGCTGGGGTTTCCTTATATAACACACTGATCTATCGGGATCAATATATCACTACAGAGTCCATGTTTACAAAACTTTACGTCATCTTTTTCTTAAAAAATACTATTTACAAAATCTCATTGTACTAGAGAAGAGTCGTGTAACGTGTTTTACTTTTAATAAATGTTTCTGTGTGAAATTATGACTAATTCTACGTTTAGTAAATGACCGAATCTGATTAATGACCACTGATGATTAAAATCAAACAAGGTAAAGACGAAAAGTTCAAAAGATTTACTGTTTATCAGTTTTCACTTTATTCACAATTCTTTATTTATTTATTTTGTTATAAGCTAAATGTACATTTTTTTACATTTTACATTTCTTTATATTATATTTCATTTTTGGCTTTTTCACATTGTTTTTTATTAGTCAGCTGCTTCAGTGGTATAATTAACTGTTTCACTTTTCATTCATATATTTTTACTCAATGAGCTCTTCACATGCTGTACTTGTCAATTGTGTGGAATTTATTTTAATTATCTATTTTAACTATAACAATAATAAACAAATTTAAGCAAATAGCAAATTAAATTGAGAACTTAACGGCAACAAAAGAACAAAGACTGTAAAACCAATTCCAGTATTATCAGATAAAAAAAATCAAGACACAAAATAAAGTTTTTAAAAAAATTAACAAATTGATTCAAATATGTTTTAATAAAACATTAAAAAGATGATGCTGACTCAGCTTCGTTGTCCCTTCAGGATGTCTTCATTATTATATCAGGTGAGATTCGGTCCAAAGTTTCCTGATGGAAAGTGAGTAAACTACGGTGGCCCAGAAGTGTCGGACAAACACAAAAAAACATTTTGCTTTGTGCATTTATGTTGTGGTTTCTGCATTTGCGTCTTCATTTAATGCGCTTGTGTTTTTGGAATTTGCAAAGTGTTTTGGATGTGCAGTCCGTTCGACACGTTTCGTCCTCCGTAGTGAACTGAGATGTTTGCTGTGTTTGTCTGTGCTGCTGCCTGCTGGTCTGTAGTTCCCCTGCAGGGGCAGCGGGGGGCAGCATTGCAGTTTGTAACCTGCTGCTGCAGAAACTAACAGACCTCCAGCAGCAGCAGTGCTGCTCTTTAACAGCCGTTTGGCATTTAGCTCCTCTGTCACACAGTCGATTTTGTTGATTCTGAGCATGAAAACAGCAGCGGTACCTTGTTAAAGTGTTTGTTTGGCCTTCACACTGTTTGTCCCCCGAGGGCCGACGCACTGAGAGCACATATCATGAATAACCTGCAGTAAACTGGTGTCTTATTTTAATTTGCCTCTGTAATTGACAGTGGGCTCAGTTTCCTTCTGAGTGCAGAAACAGTTTGTGGCCCCAGAGACGAGGACGTTGTTGTTGACGTTCTGTAAAATGTCAGAAATACACGAGTGTTAAACTCAAAGAGATGATTGATTTTCCCCCCCAATTTCTTAAAGGTTGTTGTTTGTGTGAGGCAGGAGGTTTACAGCAGAGATGTTCTTTAATAAACTGCTGCTCCTCACGCAGACCTGAAATAACAACAGAGAACATCTCGTTTACATTTCTGGGTTTTTCCGTCAGAGGAAACTGAGACACAGAAACAGTTTGAGTCCGTCAACCAGCGACTTTGAGGAACTTTCTGTTTTTATGAAGACAAAATTTAAAATGTCACAGCAGTTGGATGGATACTCTGATGTGTCCTGCTGTTCTGATATCAATTAGTACATGTTTGACTAGTTTTAAAGCTAAAATGTAACACTAATGAAAAATAATCTGTATTTCATTTTAAAGATGAGTGTGTGATATTTGTTTTATTTGTTAAAGATGCATATTAACACAATGAGGTTTAAATATGGCCTTTTGTTGTTAACTGATCTTCTATATAATTAAAAGTTTTTGTTGTTTTTTTGGCTGACTGCTAGATAAAGCTGAATTCTGAATGTACTTTTAATTTTAGACTAAATTAAATCAGCGTTCGGTCTTTGTTCTGCAGTTTTCCTCTCTGGGCCACTTTGGGAAGAGGTTTTCCTCCCTACTGTGCAACTCTTCAAGTCTTATCAAGTCATTGAGCAAGTATTGAACACTAAAAACATAATTTAATAAGTAAAAAAAACTTGTTAATACTTCCTGATCATGTTACTTGTCAACTTGTTTTAAGAATTTCCAACAGTGTATCTTAAAACAAGAAAGAATAATGCAAGTGTGCTGTACTGGAATCAAAGAAAGTAAAGCTTAAAATAAATTGATTTTTATTGGAAACCGGTTGAAATAATGCAACTGCAGGTGTTTTAACTCAGTACCAGAAAAACAACAGCATGTTAAGTGTTTTACGGTGGACTTTTCCTTTAAACAGGCAGAATGGATCACAGCATGAATCCTGGTGTCATAAAAGTTTGGGAGTTGAGGTCAGTTATTGTTTTGTGAGGAGACGACAGCAGAGACTCAAACCTCTGATCGCTCATTCTCACTCAGTCTGTTACGTCCTCCTGAATGAAATAATAGTCAAATAAAAACTCTCTCATTTCGCTGAGGGGTCCCCCGGGAGCCTCTTAGGGGCCCCTGAGGGTCCCCAGACCCCACTTTGGGAGCGGTCGGTCGTGCCCGCGTTTACAGGCTGCGGTAATGATGCTTGTTTGTCCAGCGGTCTGTAAATCACACCGACATTAGAGCTGTCACAGGATCCACTGGAGACACAGCAGACCATCACTAATACCCCGAACCCTGGAGACCGGATCTATAACACCAGCCCCAAAAAATAAATAAAACACAAACCCACTACAGTGAGCCTGCAGAGGAGATAAAAGTAGTTTTAAACCAATACAGACCATCTTTAACAGGAACCTCTGGAGGTGCAACTGCAGCTACGCAGCAGGTCATTTAGGAAACAGTTTAAACTGTATAAAACAGCTTTTAAACAGAGAGAAGGGGGATTTATTTGTGGTTAAGTCGTCTTTATTTCACTTCTCTGGTAATGTCACTTCTGGAGTTTGCAGCTCAGCCTCTCTGGGCCTCTGCTGTGAGGTGGAAGAAGGATCTGCAGTCTGACATAGATCACAGTGTGACAGTGGGAGTTTTGGTGTAAAAGGTAGTTTCCAATAGTTCAATAGTTCGACATGTTGGGAAGTTTCTTAAAAGTTCTTGTCTGTGGATGTTTTAATAAAAAGGAACAACACTATACTTTTGGTTTTGCTGTGACTTTCCCTCCGGTGAATGTTTGTTTGGTAGCTTGTTGAACAGGTTAAGGTGAAAGACGAGATGTGTGTTCACATTTGCCAGATCCTTGTATTGATCTCAACTGTATTGTATGGAAGCCCAGAGAGGCCAGTGAGAAAAACACTGTTGCTGTTTTAATGAATTATGAACAGGTGAAAAAAAAGATTTCGGCAGGTGAGAACTGCAATACTGCACTACTCTGCTTTTAGCCACAAGAGGCTGAAGTGCACTGAAGTGTTTCCTTCTACTTCCTCCCCTTTATGCTAAGCTAACCATCCCTGACTCCAGCTGTGTGCTTTAAAGGGATAGTTCAACTTATTTTCCCTCTTTTTCAAGATACCGATCTCCACATCTGATCTGATATCTGCACATATTGTTGAAACTGTGAACATTTGCACATTCCTTCCTCTTCATTTGAAACACTGCAGCTCTTTACATTTTAAAAACACTTTTTATATTTTTATATCTTATATTTACGATTCTTGACTTTTGCAGTACTTGGTATTTTTTATCTATTTTATTGTTCTGCACCAAAATACCAAAACAGATACCTGAAAACCTACGTGACCTGATCCTTGATGCTTCTGCAAAGGCTGAAACTGAAATCTGAACCCGAACTGTGCCCATGTTTGTAAGATACAACATGTACTGCCAAATTTGAGACCTGACCCGAGGCTTTATTTTTGCTTTAATTCATCCATTACTGACCTTGAATGACTTATATTGGAAAATAGCCAAATCAAACCCAACACTTTGTTGCACTCTTAACTCATTTGCTTTGTCTATTATATTCATACGTGTTCTCCAGTCTTTGCAGGTGTATTTGTGTTTCCTCAGAGAGAAATCCCCTCCTTTCTCCCAGGACTGAAGCCTCCTGCAGAGCCTCAGTCTCTCTGGTTCCTTCAACAGCTTCTCCACCCTCAGCAGCGGTTGTCTTTATTTTCTGAAGCGCTCTCCGTTCATTACAGCAGCTTTACTGGGAGACGAGCAGCTTTTATTGGCACTGCTGCCTGTAAAATCGGTTCAGAGACTTACCCTTTAAACTGAGGGAGGGAGAGTTTGACGTTCAGGCGGTAAACAGGAAGCAGTCCACAAATACACTCACTGTCATTATTTCACACACACACACACACACACACACACACACACAGGACTGCAGATAGACACATTTTCAGCACTGTGTGTGTGTGTGTGTTCTGATATTTATTGGGAAGCGACGGCTCCTTTAACCTCGCCCATCGACCGCCCAGCGCTCCCATTAAGGCTGACTGGGATGTCCACAGGGAGAGAGACTGTGAGAGTGTGTTTGTCTTGGAGGGGGATCTTTAAAAGGCAATGGGTTGTTTCTTGGCGTGTTTATGGGCTGATATCTCCGTCTCAGTGTGTGTGTGTGTGTTTAGTGAAGTGTATACTGCGAGCCAGGGCCTTATTTTAGCTCATCAGAAGAGAAAATCAGGTCTTTATTTCAGAAAGTCAATTATTAGAGATGTTTTATTTGTCATTTTTGGTTTTATACATATAAATGATCATATTTTAGTGAGAAGCCTTTCTGATGTTTAACATGTAATAATGTAGATAAGGACCAAACACCCACTAACACCTCTAAAACTCATCACAGAAGAGATTGTATTGCATTTGTTTGATCCATCTCCCGTCTTGATTTCCATTCTGACTTTGAAATGTTCATGACAGAGTTAGTTCACATGCTACAGTCACGAGCATCAAGTGATCAAACTGTTTTTATTTATTCTCCTGATCAAAAACACAACTTTTCCAATTTTAGACAATTTTATTTTGGCAAAGTTCTTATTTGGCTGCATGTGATGAGACAAAAATAACCACTGAAGCACTCAGAAGACTGTTTTTGTATAAAAAAAGAAAGATTTTAGAAAAATATATTACTCAAACTTGCTCACTCATAACACAATAAATCAGCTGTACATCTGTTTTAGCCTTAACAATTCACACCTTTATCTTCCTGTAATGATCTTTTTTACTGAAGGCATCTCTCTGCTCAGCTCTGGTCAGAGTTTCTCCAGCTGCGTCTCTCCGTCACTTCGCCGGGCAGAAGGGACAGGAGTTGTTCTTGCTGGACTGCAGCCACACTCTGATGCAGTCTTTGTGGATGGTGTGGGAGCAGCTCAGTGGGTGGCGGCTCTCCGGATCCACGTGGTTCTGACACATCAGGCAGAGCTTACGGGCCCCGACGGCCTGACCTCCGCCCGCCGCCGCCGCCGCCCTCTGCGGGGGAGGCGTCGGCCTCTGGATGGGGCCCGGGGGCGCGGGCCGGCTGATGGGCCCCGGGGCCGACCTCTCGTTCTGCATCAGCTTGAAGCCGACCTGCTCGATGACCTCCTCCATGGACATGCCCGCCAGCGTGCCGCGGGAGCTCTTCACCTGCTGGAGCAGCGACGTCAGCTGAGCCCTGTTGCACTGCGGGAACCGAGTCCCGAGCTTCTCCAGGACCTTGTCCAGTTTGCCGGCGGGGGCGGAGGCGGCGGCAGTGGGGGGAGGAGGGGAGGGAACTACAGGGTGGACGGGAGGGGACGGGGACAGACTGGGAGGGGGAGTCACCCGCATCGGGCCTCCGATGTGGGGCTGGAACTGAGGCTGAGGCTGTAACTGGTGCTGGGCTGGGAGGGGGTGATGGAAATGCGAGGGCTGGAAATGGGGCGCTGGGTTGTGGTAACGGTGACGGAACTGGGAATTGTGGGGGGGCGGGTACTGCTGGTAAAAGTTTGGGTGTCTCTGGGGAGGGAGGGGTCGGTTCACCGGGTTTGGAGGAGGAGGGGGCGCGAACTGAGGGCGGACCAGCGGCTGCATCACCTGATTGAACCTCAGGTCAGCCTGGGGGAGAAAAGAAGAGTCGTTGAATGAGCTAAAGTTTGGAAAGTTAAACCTCTTAAACCCTGATGCTCCTTCTGAAAAAGTCCCGTTAAAACGCTTCAACATTATAAAAATATATTTTGTTATTTTTAAAACAAACAGCTCCTCAGAAGTGAAGCGTCTTTGGACTGAAAGTGGTGAAGTTTCCAATGTGAGGAAGGTCACAGTCTCATCGCTCCACCCAGATCTGATGTTTTCAGCTTGAAGGCACATGCTTCATCTAAGTCTGTTTCCATTTGCTTTACATCCACACACCAGCTTCTACACCAAAGACGAGATGAAAAACATCTTTGTGCTATTTAGACTTCCAGCGAATGAAAACACACTTGGCCACTCCATCACAAGTTCCCCCCCTCTGGGAACTTTTCATTAATTTGTAGACAAAATAATGTAAATTAATTACAGCTGCAGCCTTAAATATTATATTGTAATATAGTCAGTAATATCAGAGATATTGACGAGAAAGCTACCACGATATAAACAATATATGGAAAGTGAGAATATACCATGGGGACCTGCGGCAGACAGGGCACGTTGATCCTGGGGAGGGACTCCAGCTCTCGGCCCTGCTGCAGCTGCTGCAGAACCTCCTGGAATCGGCTCTGGAGCTCGGCCTGGTTCCTCCGGACCAGACCTTCCTTCTTCTCCCACTTCTGCCTCTCTTGAGGGTACTGCTGCGGGAACTCCACCCTGAGGGCGTTCAGGTACTGTCCCACCTGGGACGGGTAACCACAGGATCAACGTCAGAGCGGCCGCATTCGTGCTACACGTGTGGTCTTTCTGGACAGTTAATCGTGCCTACCATCGGTTTTATATCACACGATTTTCATCTTTTTGGCCATAAAAATTCATATTTACAGTCAGTGAATATCTTTACCTCTCTCAGCCAGGCCTCGATGCGAGCCATGGCCACGTCCCTCTGCTTCTCCACGGCGGCGATCTCGTCCTGTAAGGCCCGCAGCTCGGCCTCCTGCGCCTCCTTCCTCGCTCTCTCCATCTCCTGCTTCAGCTCGTCCAGCTCCTCCTGCCACCGCTGCTGCTCCTCCCTCTGCTCCTCCGTGAGAGCCGTCAGCTTCCTCTCGTTCTCCTCCAGCTCCTTGGCCAGCCTGCGGGGGGGAGGGACGGCGAGGAAGAGGGTGAGTTCTCATGTTTAAAACAACAACAGCAGTGTAATACTGAGGTGAAACTTTATCTGAGGACAGAAATTCATCAGTTTTAAATATTTAAACATGTATTGTTGTTATCTTCTCTTTTTGTAATCGTCCTCTTTCTTCTTCTCTAGATTTTACACTCCTAATGAAATTATTGACTCACTAATAGCAATTAGTTGATTGACAGAAAACTAATCAGCAACTATTTTAATAACACTTTTAACGCTATTTTAAAAGCCAGAATTTTCTGGTTCCAGCTTCTGAAATGTGAATATGTTGTGCTTTCCTTCATCTTCTATGATTGTCAACTGAAAATCTTCGGGTTTTGAACTGTTGGTCGAACAAAACAAAACATTTGAAGACAGCTTTAGGAAAATGTGAATGCCGCTTTTTCACTATTTTCTGTCAATTAAAAAACATCACGTCCACACAGTCAAAAAAGCAACTTTCAGCGTCAGAGCAACTTTCCGTCTCTGTTTCCATTACAGGTTGTTTTGTGGTTCGATATTTTTGAGACAAGACTGGGTTTGTAAAAGCTTTTAGGCCGTCGTGCTGTCGTCCTGCTTTGCTCTATGTACAATAACGCTGCTAAAAGAAAAGAAACTTCAGGTATTCACCTGATAATCGACCAATCATTGATGTTTAGCAGGCAGCCCTGGAACACACTCATGAATCTCTAAGGGGCACAATAATTATTAAAACTGGAAGGCTTTTATTGTGAAGGAAGCAGCTGCAGGCACAAAGGTCAGAGGTCACCTACAGCTCACTTGTTGCTTGTGATATAAAACACTTGAATAGCTTTATATTATATATATATATAGTGTAAATACCTTCTGAGCTAATAAAAATCTCTTATAGGCCTAGAAAGGTTTAACATATATAAGAAGCCTTTATTCCTTTAGATATTGTAAATTGTTCAACATACCCGATGATTAGTAGCCTGTTGTTGATTAAAATATTTATTTTAATTGTCTAATTTATATACAGATCAGTGTTAGTTGTTATGATTACTTATAATACAGCACATAGCTGTGTAAGAATGTGTGCATGTCGACTGTGTTGTAACATAAAAAAACAAAAACAAACTGCTGCTTTGTGTGACGCCACAACACTTAAATGATAAATGATCTATAGTGTGATGGCGCATTATACTGCATCTCACCATGTAACTGTATTATTCGTAGATCCCGACAGACATTATAAAGAATCGCTGTGATAATAAACTGTGTGAAAAAAGAATGACTGAATTTAAGAAGGGCTGCTCCCGGTGCTGCATTTAAATACGTGAAGCCACTTGATAAAAGACTTCTGCATACGATACACTTGTGGTTCCTCACTCTAGGCTCCTCCAGAAGCCTCCTCTCTCCTCTCTCCTTGTCTCCTCAAGGTGCATTTAAGGGACTGGAAGATCCTTAAAGAAGAGGACGTTAGTGTAATGAAAAAGCGGCCACTGTATTCACCTGTTCCTCTCCTCCTCTGCTCTGTTCTTCTCTGAGGTCATTTCCTGTTTCTTGACTAAGAAGTTCTTCCTGGTGGCCTTGGAGTTGTTCAGTTGCAGTTTGACTCGCAGAGACTCCAGTTTGTCCAGAAGAGCCTGAAAGCACAAACACAGTCTGACGGTAGAATACACTCCTACCTTTAAACACTGTGTATATAAGTGTGTGTGTGTCAGTCTGACCTGGTGCTGGCGGGTGGCGTCCTCCTTCCTCTTCTGCAGCTGCTGTTTGTGTTTCTCGTGTGCCACCTCCTCCTCGTCCTGCTTCCTCATCAGGCCGTCATACTGCTCCGTCAAGGTGGTGCTGTACTCCAACATGGCCGCCACCTGGCTCTCCCAGTCCGGCTCCGTGTTGACGCCCAACTCTGCCGTCGTGCCGTCCGTCTGCACGGCCTGCACCCTCTGCAGCAGGTCTGGGAGAGGAAGGACACAAGGAGGAGGGGGACGAAACCAGTAAACAAGAGTAGAGAAAGCAATTGCGTGCATTAACATATAAGCAGTGTTTTATCATTGCAGCTGGTTAACGTGGAGCCAACTTAATAAAACTACATACAATGTTGTCCAGCACGTACCACGTTATCTAAAGCCTTAAACTGTAACTTCAGTCCAGTAACTAACTACAGTAAATGTGTCCAGTTACTTTCCACCACTGCTGACATTAAAAGCTCCATAACACCACATAACTAAACCATTAATACACCGACTACATTCATGTGTGATTAATTATCATCAGTATCTTGACTTCTGGTTTAACTGTTATATTATTTACCTTTAATAACACAAGAAATTAGTTAATATTATGTTATTAAATGTTGTTTAAACGCAGCCATGATGTTACCTTCAACTGTCATGTTCGCTAACCCTATCTCCAGCCTCTCCTCCTCCTGCTGCTGCTCCTGCTGCTCCTGCTGCTGCTCCTGCTGCTGCTGCTGCTGCTCCTCCTCCTCCTGCTGCTGCTGCTGCTGCTGCTCCTGCTCCTGCTCCTCCTGCTCCTGAGGACCCTGGACTCCTTCTGGGGCCATGATAGCTACTTCCCCGCTAGCCTCCATGCTAACAGGACTACAAACGAGAAACAAGTTGAACTTTCCCGGTTTAGTTAAGTTTCGTGACTCGGACAGAAGCGATAGAAACACACATGTGAGTGAAAACTCTCTCGGCACCGGACACGTTATTTAGAATAAGATTTGAGCCATTTTAGTGGAAAAAGTCCAGTTTACAGTCGCTGTTTCCGCCGCCGGGGATTCGCTAACGACACGGAAGTGACGGTGCGTCGCTGAATATGATCCGGTGAAACAACACAGAGATCGTCTATTGTAAAAATAATAATTTTATACAAAACAAGAGACTTAAAGCACCATAAAGTTACCATAAATAAAGTTAATTAGTCCAAAGAACCCTGGTAAAACCACACCCTACTGAGGACTTATCACCAAAAACTTTATTTTCACATTTTCTGTTTATTTCTATTTTCTATTAATTTCCCTTGTAATTTTCTTTAACTTTTTATCTCTTAAGTGATGAGCTACAAAGCACGTGGCCATGGATATAATCTCATAAAATTATAAAAAATACTACCTTAATTTAACTACTTTAATTTAATTTGATTTGTTAATATATATTTTTTTTTAACATAGCTTAATTGTTATTCTGTAAATTATGTCAACACCTAAACACGGTCCAACTCAGAGATACTGAGTAACTTTTGATAATAATAATAATAATTAAAAAATAATAATATAAATGTGTGTGAATTTGTAAAAAAAGTGAACTCGGTGACTCAGGTACGAGGAGAGCGCGGCGGAGTGAGACCTCGCCTCTTTTCCGACCTCTCCGGCTCCCACCGGGACTCCGGCCGGTCACATGACGGAGGAGGACGCACCTCCTGACGGCCCCGCCGCTCCGCGCCTCCTCCCGCCGCTCCGCCGCTCCGCGCCTCCTCCCGTCGCTCCGTCAGTCGGCTGTTTGCTCTCCGTCTCTCGGTGTGTGTGAGTGTGTGTGTGTGTCCGTTAGCCTCCACATCCTCCCGCGGGGAACGACGCGACCATGGCGGCCACAGCCAGGGACGCTCCGCCGGAGAGCACCGACTTCCAGGAGCTGGAGGACGGGGAGGACCTGTTCCCGGAGCCGGCCGCCGCACAGGAGGTGAGGAGGAGGAGGAGGAGGAGGAGGAGGAGGAGGTGATGAAGGGAGGCCGAGGGGAGCAGCAGCGGGCAGGGCGTGATGCCTCCAGCTGACAACAGATGGGAGCTTAGAGAGGAGGTGCAGGGGGGGGGGGGGGGGTCTTTAAAACGGTTAATTTATGAATGAGGGTCCGTTTAATTCACGGCTGCACTGTCATCGTGTGTGTGTGTGTGTGTGTGTGTGTGTGTGACAGCACGGACGGTGGCCTTCAGAGCGACGGCTACAGGAGCCGAGGAGGGTCAGATCTGCGCAGAGGGGGGGGTGAAACGCAGAATAGGTGTGTTTACGCGCCGTCAGGTGACTGTCACACAGGTGTGGGTGATGCGTTCAGG